>OY821767.1:5601913-6801913 GCA_963682095.1 Potentilla sterilis
CACCTGCTCCTCCGATCGGACCCAGCCGCCTCGACTGCCGCGACGCCTCCGCCGCTCCTGCCTCCAGATCGGACCCGACCTTTGCCGACAAAGCTTCGTCGGCAGAAGCTTGATCTCGACCCGGATTTGGGCCCGATCCGACCCGTCTGCAAGTGATGCAGACCCGACCCACGAAGAAAAGAAATTTTTTTATTACCTTTATGGTAAAATTTAATGGTAATTTTTAAATTACCGTATAGTAATTCTTATTTACTTTGACTTTTTACTGTTTTATGAATTTAATGGTAAATATTAAATTATTTAATTGATATGGTAAATGTATGATTAAAGTGACTAATCATATGAATATTTTTTATGTGCCATATCAATTACGTTACGGCGATCAATATGTGACGATTATTTGGAGTCGGAGATCGAGCAATCGCCGATTATTTGGAGTCGGAGATCGAGCAATCGCCTCATATGCAGTTTATTTGGCAAACTTACAGTATGAATTTTGCCGCATTCGTTAAATCTCATTTAAATTATTTCATCATATAATGCTTTTATTAAATTGCATTAATATTTATTTAAATGATAAATATAGAGCATTATATGTTCATTTTATTACTGTTAGATAATTACTTTATTTAATAGTTTAAGCATTGCCATGATAATGTAATTTCATGAGCTTCAGAAAAAGTGACAAACCTATAATGTGGAAAAGTATTTTCACGAAGCAAGAAAAATATGACCATTGTAAATTTCGGTCTTGAAATCCAATTTTTATTTATTGAAAAATTTTCAACATGGATATCTTATTTATTGTGTAGAATTTCATTAGCTTCACATGCAATGAAAATGGAGAAACCAAAATTTTATTGTAATAACGAAATTTCACGAAGCATCGGATTCACCATAATGTATATTGGTTTATATTAGTCGTCGTGCATGTCATTTAGACCACGAAATTAATACATTCTATTCTTCCTCTATTTTATAGATGGTTTAACCATCACAGTTTAGTTTTGACATATTGGACTCTGAAGAATTTGAGTACCAAATTCCCCTATTAAGCCGACTACGGCTTGAGCATGGTATATTTATGCAAATTGCTTTATGCAAATAGCTAAATAAATAATTTCAATATCTCGAATGACAATGTAAGGTCTAAGAAAAAAATATCTGAAACGAATTATGCAAAGTAATGCAATCACCCTAAAACAAAGGGAAATGACGATGAAAGATCTGAGAAAACAAAGGGTAATGACGATGTAAGGTCTGAGAAAATGATATTTCTTGGAACAAAATGTGCAAAGTAATGCAATAACCCTAAAACAAATAATAATTACTATAGACATAAAATTCATATAATCATCCAAAAGTAAGTGGAAACAATATAATTTTTAAAAGATGACATAGGGGATATGTCATGTGCAGTGAAGCACCCTGCCATTGTTGTAATTCAATGAACTATTGATACGTACATTATAAGCTAGCAAAGAATTAGCTACGACTTTCAATAAATATGAAGAATCATATGAGTACGCGGATTTTGGAAAAGTATCTTCAATATCCAACAATAACATTGAAAAAGAGTTTACAACTAAAAACATAATATCTGGGAAGAATATGTTAAATGACAAATCTCATCATTGCAGCTATTAAAAGAGCAAAAAGGATCTGGCTCAATCCAAGATAGACTTTGATTAGTCTACTTTAAAAATTTTAAGATATCCTTATAAAGGCTATTACGCCTAAATACGACTTTTGGTCCTAAATTAGACTTTTGGTCTTAAAGTTTCTCTCTCTAAAAATTGGACAAGACTAAATGTAATCGTTGGCATGATAATTTTTTGAATTTTCTCTAAAGGAATTGAGATTATTCAAATTTTATTCATAATACACATGATTCAATTTTCTACATATAACTTTGCAAAGTATTGCATAAAGTAAAGCAACATATCATAATATAGGCATGAAACAAAGAACCGTGTGTAAAGAAACGCACAATGTAATCCCTAAAATAATAGTACTGAAGAACAGTAGTACTATATCAGTAGTATATGATAATGATTAGTATATCAAAGAAAGTGATAAGGATCAGTATATCTTTTCCTTTGGGATTCATAATACACCTGCCTAATTGGGATTACAATACCTTTTTATTACAATCCCCATCGATTTACTCTAAAGAACTTGAGTTACGTTTCGATGTATATATTGAGCATATGTTAAATTGACAATTTATGCGATAAAAGAAAATTGAATTTATTCCACATTTTAAAGAAATTTTTGCCACGATGTTCATGTAATAAGACATAGATGAGAATTTCATCTGAACTCCTTTGCATTACCTCTAATGACTGCGGATGTAAACGAGTATTAGAGTAGTTTATATGTCAACTTAGTGGGTTATATGTAACCGCTAATTGAACCCAAAGTCAAAAGAAAATGATATTTTTGGAAATCTGACATACATTGGCTTTGATCTGGTGATCCGAACATTAAAGAAATTACTATGGACACCCATATTTTGGATGAATAGAAACAAACACCACAAGAATATGGTTCCCACACGAAACCGAGGACGATCAATGAACATTTTATCCTCAAATATTGTCATATAGGGTTGAAGACGTATGTTCAATTCCTAAATTTCGTCGCTCCCCCAATGTGGTATTATAATATATTTGATGCACAAGCATATGCATTTATACCTTATTATGCTTCTCCTATCCGTCATGATTTTATGGATAAAAGTACATCATTCAAAGCCTATTCGTTAAAGCAATTATGATTGAGATCATCATATGCAAAGGACACATGAGTTTCTCATTATGTTGTTATATTGAATTCAAAGAGGATTCAGTGGATTGATTCAACCAAATTGCGGACACCTTAGACATTTTATGGTGTTGGTTGTTGTGTCGACACGCTGGTCACGTGTCATGACACCATCCACAATTAAAATTTATGCTGCTTATGCTAGAAAGTCAAAGCACCTAGGCCGGGTTAATTTCCGTAGGTGTGATGATTTTATGACTTATTATATGGGATTTGTAATGGACATCATATTCCTATATAAAAACCCAATTGGTCTCACGGAAAACGACTACAGTAATAGTCTTAATATTGGTAAAGCACACCAATACTTCCGTTTTGGGTTATGCAATTTTTGCATGCAGCGTTACTTTTTCATCTATGACCATCATCATTGAACCAATTTACACCATAGCTAGTGACTATGTGTGAGGATTTTAAAGGATTTCAAACGAACTTGTAATCCTTGAGCTCTTTTGGATTGACACGGATCTACAATCCTTGAGCTCCATTAAATGTTTTTATGTGCCAAAATTGCGCCGCCACAGCGCACAATGATGAGTTACTTGAGATGAATAAATATTTATGATGGATATGAACTTCCAGCTAGTCCGCTATGTCGAAACCTTGACAGGCGATCTCTTCACCGCTAGATTTGCGGAATGTCACTTTGATGAGACAGTCTTCCCGTCGTTAGGGGGAGATAAGAACAAGTATGTTCAAGTGGAACGACAGGAATTGTCGTGGTTTGTCCCCACTGTGTCTCATCCTGATCCCCAAAATAACACAAAGTAAAGTGTATAGATGTCTAATATATTAAAGTGACGAGATCAAATAAACCTGCTACAAACATGTCTGCAAGGATAGTGTCCTATCAAGAGGACATTGTGTCACCCAAGAGGAATTGGGCATTGCACCACCACTATGGATAGTGGCATGGTGACACCATAAGTGGCATAAATGGTGTCACAGGCCGTGGCTCTCCAAGGAAGAGGGAGAGGTCACCTTAGGTTCGATAAGTACTTGCCTAAAGGAAGAAAGCAAGTTTGGCACAACCTGATCCATTGATTAGTGATACTCAAATCCGTCTCATGAAAATATTTATGGATTGTGGTTATCATTGGGGGACGCCTCAAATGTTAGAACCAATCCTTAAAGTATAGAGATCTCTACAAACACATTACACTAGTGTACATGAGAACGTGGAATAATGAGTCTACTATCGAACCATACTTCGTTGAAAAATGTCAACTTAGTAAACTGGCCTAATGGAAAGAAGCGATCCAGTATAAACAAAGAAATAGGTCTTTTGGGCAGGTGACGCCGACACCGCAAATATAAACCCTATCAAATATATCTTTGTTAGAATGCGTAATGAGAATAAGAGTATGCAGACTCACCTTATGGCGCAAGGTCTCTCAAAAACGCACTGGAATCGACTACGAGGAGATATTCTCTAGTAATGGACTACGATGAGACAATCTCTCGTAATGGATGTCATTGCACTCCACTACCTTATCAGTTTGGTAGTTTCCGAAAAACTGAACACGCAGCTTACGAAAAGTGATCAAAACATATATCTCTATGGGGATCTAAATTAAGAGATATACATGAGGATCCTAAACGGACTTGATCCACCCAAATCAAGTGACTCTAGATCACATGAGTACGTTTGCAAAAGAAATTGAAACGTTCACTAAAGTGACTACTTGATTGGAAAGGGATTGATGAATTATGCCCTTGCGTTTTCATTATGGATATATATGAACTCTAAATGAAATAAGAGAAACTCAGTGTATTGTAAATCCTAAGTTGAGAATGAAAAAGATTTTGGGAATACACAGTCTTGAAACGGAACTCAAGGACTGTAATGGTGGTGATCATTCATCAATCGGCTTAGGCACTCTAAAGAATAAAGTGAGGCCTACATATATTCCCATGATCAGTCGAAGTCTTTAGTCTAACAATAGATCCGTTTTTCATCTAAAGGAAGATGACGAAGAAGTATTGGGAAATGAAATTCCTATACAAGTGCAATGACGCATGATTGTACTTAAACATAATATGTAAGACTCGACCTCTCATTCGATGAGAATTTGCTATGTTTAGCTCTGCGCCCACGCAACGCAACTGGTTCTTTCAAATACTTAAAGATATGAAAGATTTGGGCTGATTCAATCTCTACATAGAATATGACATGATAAAGAAATTATCCACGTCATAGCTAACTATGCGTAAAGAAAAACGCATTAAAGGTGAGATAAGAAAATCTGTTATTACAGATCAATTTCAAATCTCTTAATGGTTCACTCATACTCTAGACAAAGTTATGACTGTTTTGTTATATGAAGGTCATACCACGAGTGAACCTGATGTTCAATATGAACCTATGTGTTCGGTTCATGAACAACCTTATCCTCAAGATCAAAGTAAATCAAGTTGGATCTGAGGACGATGTGACAAGATTTAGTTATTAAATCATTGTTCAAAGCCATATTTGGAAAAACATGTGAAAATGCATAACTATGTTAATGTTACTGAAGCTTCCTTGATCAAATGAAAGAATCAAGATGAATCTCATGATTAATGTAAAAGTCAGGGGGAGATGCAGACATCAGGGGGAGTCTAGCACACACATGTTGTTTTCAAATGTAATAGGTGCGTTGTGCTCTTTTTCTCCTTCGACCAAAGTTTTATTTTCTCCCATTGGGTTTTTGTTACTTGGCAAGGTTTTTAATGAGGCAACACCACATGCACCATTTTACCTCTGACTCGGCACAAGGGGGAGTGTTAAAGGAAAAACATATTATGTGCCTTCGTCAATGTAACTGACGAGAGGTAATTAGGTAGTCATTATTGTCATTAATGTATTTACTATTACCGTTGTAATACTCACCCTATATAAAGGGGATTATCAATGAAATGAGTAGACCAATTCCCATTTTCCTACAACATATAGAAATTTTTTTTTATATATATATGTATATATATAGTAATTGTTTTGAAATTTATTTGTAATATTTCTTTTTTTCAATTTTTTTTGTTTTTGTGTTTAAAAGTAGTAGACTTGGCCCAAAAAAACCCATGACCCAAACTCGACCCATTCCAACAAGTAGAGGACTTTTGTTTGCGTCAAACTCAGATCAAAGAACGTATTTTTCAGAAACTTTGTCGTAAGCATTCATCGTTTTCTTCCTTCCCAGATACCATTCTTCTGTAACCTTTCTCCCACGCAATAGGACAGCCGCAAATTGCCGCCATATAGAAGCATGAGATGTCAGCCGGGTGGAGAACAAGTTTTCTATCAATGACTCCCCAAAGCTAGATAACAGTAGCTGGAGGTCTAGGATTCTAGGGGTGGTGTGCCTGGCAGCTAAGAGGGTAAGATTTCCTTTGCATAATCTGAATTTGCTTCCTTGATTCCATTCTTGGTCACCAAGTTTGAACCTTTTTCCCAAACTCTATAAATAGGCACCCCTCTCTACAAACTGAGATAGGAGTCAGGAGTACTACAACACCATCTAGACTAAAAGAGAAAAGAGCAAAGGTTAGGAATTGAGAGTTTTGGTTAATGTTATGTTTGGTACTTCTGATTTCATCAATTGCTTTGTTGAATATGTTAGATTTTGGTACTTTGTTATACTTTGGTTATTGTTCTTTGTTTTCTGTATTTGGATTTTGAGCATGGTTTAGTTGTTGAAACTCCTAATTGTTAGAAGGATTGTAGTTAGCATTGGATTGGAATTTGCTCATGTGTTTTATTTGATTTGTTAGTTGGTTGCTGGAAACTAAATCAAGTTAGTTCCACATATCATGCTGAAGATTGAAACTGCTGTGTTCAATTTTCAGAACTATATATACTTCTTTCCTTGAAATCGTACTGTTTTGCACACCCCTGTTTCTGTACTGTTACTTTGAAAATACATAACTAATTGTGTAAAAATCCTTTTCGGGTGATTCCAGTTCTGGTAGTTTCTTTAGAATGTCTACTTTAAATGTTATGAAGACACCATCTTGTTTTACTAAATCTAGCTATTTCAATTCTGGTCAAACAGTTTTCTGGGCAGAATTCTCGTCAGAAAATCCTGGAACTGATGTCAAACTTTGAAATTTCATAACTTTTGTTTGGAAACTCGTTTTTGAGTCATTCCAAGTTTGAGAATTTATTGTTTTTGTCTATTACAAATGTTTAGAAGGAATTGATGTGAAATTCCTTACCAAAAAATATAAATTTCAGGGTAGAAGTACTAAGGTTAGAAGACTGATTTTCTGGTTTGAGTTGTGCAAAAACTGATTTTCTTGTGGTACTAAGGCAATGTTATGCTTTTATTCTGTACTTTTTTATCAGTGTAATGCTTTAGATATAGGATGCTAACTCTTTGATTTTATTCTTTTACTAGGAGCTGAATTTTAAAGAGGGAATCGGCAAAGGTAGGGGGAAACAACGGGAAACCTCTATGCTTGTTGTTTGATAGATTGTTTAATGGTTATTATTTTGCTGAGATTATTATGTATATGTTATATATTTAAAGGTATAGATATGATATGTTAGTTTTATGTACAAAGTGCCTTGGGTAGAGAAGTTTGAGTTAAAACTTTTGTGTAGTTGAGTCCATAACCTCAGGAGGTACCATATCCCATGTATGCCCATGATAATGCGCAAGTAGTATAGGTTGTTGAAGGGGTAATTCGGGATTGGTGAAAGGGGAATGGACAAGATGACTAACAAAAGGGGTTATATAAGTGAATAGGAGATAGTTCATGTAAAATAAAACTCTAAGTCACCCTTGTGGTAAACTACATGGTATGGGACATGTAGACTTAGTGGTTTTCCTATATATGAACTATGTGGAGTAATTATATATATAAATATATTCTAATTTTACTTGGTATTGTTTGAAGAGGTTTGGCCCCCTATTGAGCTCTTTATGCTCACCCCGTTTAAAACTATTGTGCAGGTGAGGAGTGTGTTACTTGAAGTTGAAAATTCTGTCAAATGTGATTTACTTTGTGAAATATGTTTGCTACTATATTTTCCTACAATAAGACATAGACTTTGTTAGTCTATCTTTGTGTTTTAGTTCTTTATCCTTGTTAAATAAAGAGTACTTATGGGTTTGCGTATTATGAGTTCTTTTCCAAAATTTTTATATTCTTTTATGGAGTTTGGGTTGCACCTCAAAAAAAAAAAAAAAAAAAAAAAAAAGAATTTGAGGTGTGACACCGATCTTACCTAGTTGAGAGACTTTCTAATGTTTTAAGATATAGCGATCCGCATAGTGATCCTAAAAGTTATGCTATCGTTATACAACTCGTAACATTGAAGCTCTAATGACAGGACCCGCCCCGGATAACACATTGTTACCCAGAGTAAATCCTGCGGGGACCATTTCAAGGGAGGTTCTACCGAAAATTCGGCATGACCTCTCTTAAAATGGACTACCCAAACCTGGAAGAAACAATCAAACACTTCCAATACCAACAATAGAACTCAACTTCAAAAAGAATAATACAAAAGAAATAAACAGCTCTGCACACTGGGCAGTTTAAAACGAAGGGCCCAGGGAAAGTAATTCAAAACATTAGTGTGAGTGGACAAAATCAATATAAATCTACATTTCATTAAAATGAAAAGTAATTTATTACTTTCCTCACTTTTCATAAATAAAACCATGATGCGTGCTTTAAATAAAACATTTAATTCTAATATTCTTAATATAAAGAACACCCAGCCCCGCTGGTTCGGGAATTTATAAAATAATAGAAATCTCAAGAATTCCCGAATGCCAAGTATAAAATATAAATAAACAACTAGGCCAATCCCATTGACCAATGAGTATAATCGAAGAAAAATAGGGGAATGTTAACCACCATATAATAACGAGCCTCCAAGGCTAAGGGTCAGAGTCTCCCAGACTCTCTATAGCGTCCCACGCTAAATCTCTATACAACCCTAATTCGACCACCGAGCGTGAATCTGACCTATATGGTCAAGTCGTCACCTCGCGTGGGATGAGGTTAATAAGCTAGCTAGCAATAGACATATATAGACCCTTGTATGGTGAAAAATCCGAAAACAAATCAAAGTACATTTCCCCTATTAAATCATGAAATAGTACGGTCCCCGACCGCACTTCTGAGGCTTATAATGAAATCTAATCATGGCCTCATAAAATTAAAATAATAATAATAAATAGACCAACATGTCCAATATATCATAATATCCAAAATAGTTCAACTCATATAATCCACTGAAATTTCATTTCCGATTAAATATCAATGTGCATATAATCTCCATGATGCCAAGTTAATTTATTTAATTTATAAACCATTTGAAAATCGATAATAAGAAATCATCATTTCAAATAAATTTATTGTTCTTCGATAATCCGACACCAGTATCACCCGGATTGGTGGCCGGACGCGAAAACTGCAGGAGAGGGTGGCGGGCAGAGGAGGTATCGGGGAAGAAGAGAGGTGAAAAAAGAAAAGGAAGGAAAGGAAAGAGAAAAGGAAAAGAAGAAAAGAAAGAAAGGAAAATTTCCAAATTGGGAAACTTCCCTCTTTTTATTTATATCCGATAGAAATATAAGAAAGTTACGAGTTTTTCACCACAACTTTTTAATTTAAATCCCACAATAAACCTTCTACGTATCCACAACCTCGTTTTAACGAAATCTCTTTCTCGAAAACAAAATATTTCCGCTCAACCAATTATAGAAAAACAACTCCCACGAGCTTAAAAGTAAATCAAAATTACCAATAAGCTAAATAGGGTTCGGGGCGTATCATCTAAAGTCTATTAATCGAAGACAAGCAAACAAGTAAGGTCGTCAATCTTCTTATTTAACATGCAAGTCCTAAGGTTAACCACTCTAGGTGAGCACAACAAATCAAAGTGATCATACGTCTACTTAGTTCATTATAACTCAAGCAAATTAAACCTAATACCTAGATCATGTTCAAAGACAACACTAAGTATCGATTATAAGCCCTCACCTTAGTTCTAACCGGTTTAAATTCTTAACATACTTCTATACCACTGTCCTAGTTATCTAAGTGTACAAATCTTACAAGTTTTATATTACAAATTAGCATGCAAAATCATGGTTGCCGAAACTTAAACCTAAATCTTAGCATCGATTCAAAAAAATCTTTAACATACAATTTATAAAACTAAGTTTCAAATCGGTTCATATATAGACATATAAACCAAAACCAAAAATACATAAGAGTTTCATAGACAAAACTATTCATAACTACATAAAATTTACAAAACCGAAAGAGGGGAGTGGATAACACTTTTGTAGACACCTTGATGACTTCGACTCGTGTTGATCTGTCGGAAGATGGAAGGGGTGGCTGCTCGGCAGTAGGTGTGTGTCGGCAGTAAAGTCCAAGTTTTGGCAGAAACTTGGGTGAGGTGAGGGTGATTTTCGGCTAGGGTTTTTATGTAGGATCTTTGGGAAATTTTGGAAGAATTTTGGCTTTGTGTTTTGGCTTGAGATGTCACCCCTTTTTCTGAGAATTCATTGGCTATTTATAGAGGAAAAACCCTAGGGTTGCCGGCAGCAAAAAGGAATGGAAATTCCTTGTCCAAGTTTGTTAAGGTTTCCTTGTGGGACAAATATTGCATTCTTGGACTTCTTTTTCTGAATTTTCTTCATGGCATGGGCTGCATATCTTCATGGACTTCATATGTGGACTTGACAACTACATTTGGTGAACTTTGATCCATGAAAAATACACAATACGTCAAGAACACAGAACCGGCAGCAAGCTTGGTTTTCTCGATTGGGATGACCTTGCTCCAGTAAATCCAGCATAACTCTCTCCTCAGAGCTCCGATTGGTGCGATTCTAAATCTCAGAGAAACTAGACTCGTAGAGCTTCACAACGGCATATGGCACGTCCTCTGGTTCCAAGCAATGTGTCCCACAAAAATTCCGGAATTCAGGACATAGTCTCAGGAAAATCCTGGTAGTCCCTGGTGATCTTTGTTCAAACTGCCAAGTTGCAGCCATCTTTTGGGTGACTTCCCGAACTCTGATTGATCTGAAATTTTGACACAATATACTTTAGCTTGCCAACTATATGCATACCAAATTTCATCAAATTTGGAAAAGGATAGGTCAGTTTAGCACGAGTCTCAGAATCACAAAAAAGACACGTTTTACATTATTTTCCAGATTTCTATACTTAGTTATTTTTCGGATTATTAAGCACATTTTTCCAAAACTCTTCCAAACAACACAAGACTATAATACAACTCTATCTTACTCTAAATACACCTAACAAAATACAAATAAGGGATAATAACACATTAATATCGTCGCACATTGTGCTCCTATCAATTACTCCACACTTATCCTTTGCTAGTCCCTTACTACCAGAAAAAAGGTTTTTCCCGACGAAAAAAAAAAACGGCCGACGACTAAAAATTTTCGTCGGTAATTCTATAGAATGGCCGACGATTTTATTTTTCGTCGGTGGAAAAACAAAATCGTCGGCCATAGTGTAACCATAGCCGACGATACTGTTTTTTCGTTGGTATAAACAAAAATCGTCGGCTATATTCATATTTCAGTCGACGATTTTGGATTTTCGTCGGCCTTTCTCTGAAACATTACCTGACGAAAACTTTTGAAATTTTGGCCGACGAAATTGACATTTTCGTCGGCTATAAGTCTATATATTTTCAGATATAGACAGCGCTGCTCATTTAAAAAAAAAACGAAAAAAAACTGGAGAAAGAGTGAAAAATTTGTGGGTATTGTTGAAATCCGTCCTCTCTTACATTGTGGAGCTATATATAGGTACGTATATGTGTATATATGTTGATTTTGAGTTTTAGTTGAGTTGATTTTTAGTTTTAGTGATTTTGAGTTAGTAAGTGATTTTTTGTTTTGTTGTTGTTTTAGTGTTAGAATGTATGTATATATGTTGATTTTGAGTTGTAGTTGAGTTGATTTTAAGTTAGAGTTTAATTACGTGTTTTAATTTGATGTTATTTTAATTAGTGTTAAAATATATATATATATATATATATATATATATATATATATATGTGTGTGTGTGTGTGTGTGTGTGTGTGTGTGTGGAGTTTAATTATATATATATATATATATGTTAATTAATGGTTGTTGATAGTGTAATTAACTTAAATAATGGTTGATATATAGTGTAACTTAAATAATGGTTGTTAATGGTATATATATATATAAGTTGATGTTGATAATAATATATATTGTAATGTAATTAATTATTAAGTATTTATATATATATATATATATATGTATGTGTTAATTAATTTCTTATTAATTAAAGTTATATATATATATATATTATTTTCAGGCTATATATATATGGATCCGGATAAGAATTGGATTTCGCTTCCAAGGCATGACCGACGATACACTACAGGAGTTGTGAATTTTTTGCAGTTCGTCGAGGAAAATACAAACGGGAATGAATACCATTATTGCCTGTGCAATAAATGTAGGTGTCGCAGTGATATGTGTCGATTTTCGATTAGGACAGTATGGGAGCACCTAAAGAGTAAAGGGTTTTGGCCGAAGTACACACGTTGCCATCATTAGATGGATCACATGATCATGGGCAGTTTTTTGAGGCGGGCAGTAGTAGTACATCCAACGATCCAACAATGACATTCGTCAACGACGTGTTTCCTTTTGAAAGCGGTGTACGTGGGGAACAATATATGCATGACCCGGTGCAGCCCTTCCCACAAGTTGTCAACACTGCTGCCTTTGACAAGTACAACAAACTGATTGCATTGCAACAGACCCCTGCGTCTTCAAGTTCTGAGAAGACAGTTCTTGAAAGTGTGATGGAGGTAATGAGGATTAAAGTCGAGACAAAATCGACTATCAGGCAAGTGGATGAATATCTACAATACACTTCTTCGTTGTTGGAGGAGGGTCATCGTAATCCTACCAATCACCGTAAGGTCCGAAGCATCCTCAAAGATCTAGGGCTTTCCTACATTAAGATCCATGCATGCGCATTTGACTGCGTTCTCTTCTGGGGTAAAGATGCAGAAGGGAATGACCTTGCTAGCCTTGACGCATGTCCGATATGTCATTCTGACCGATATAAGTTGACGGGAGCAGACAATAGGAAACCTGTGAAAGTGTTTCAGTATTTTTCGTTGAGAGATAGGCTTGAGCGGTTGTACATGTCAGAAACCACCGCAAAAGTTATGAGATGGCAGGGTGAGCGGGACGCGGGAGACGCAGATATCATGACACACATCTCTGACAGAGCAGCTTGAAAGCATATAAACAATGAGTTTCCTCATTTTGCGTCAGATGTCAGAAACGTCAGGCTCGGGCTCTCAACCGACGGGTTCAACCCTTTCGGCACCATGAGTCTTTCATACAGTATATGGCCGGTGGTTTTGGTACCTTACAACCTTCCTCCGTGGATGTGCATGAAGAAGGAATATAATATGTTGACATTGTTGATTTCGGGGCCTGGTTACCCAGGGAAATGTCTCGATGTGTATATGAGACCATTGATTGAAGAGCTTAAGGTATTGTGGGATGTTGGTCATCCCACTTTTGACAAGTACAAGGAGGAGACGTTCCAGATGCATGCCATGGTTATTGGTACCATCAGTGATTTTCCTGCTTATGGGATGTTGTCGGGCAGCGTTGTTAGGGGATACAAGGCTTGTCCAGAGTGCCTCAGCGATTATGGGAGCACCCCTCATTGCAACAAGATATGCAGAATGGGTCATCGTGTGTTCCTTCCGGCGGATCACCACTGGCGTTACGAGTTCGCCGCATTTGATGGAACCGAAGAACACGGTGGTCCTCCCAGAAGATGGACGGGAAGAGAAATTTTAGCAGTGCTTAATGAGTACGATTTTGGGCCCCTCAGCAATCATCCCGATATTGTAGCGGAAATACCTGAAAGACCTGAGGAGTACAAATTCTGGACACATAAGAGCATATTGTGGGAACTCTCGTACTGGTGTGAGTTGCTGATCCGTCACTTCCTAGACGTTATCCACATAGAAAAAAATGTTTCTGAAAGTGTGGTGGGCACAACGCTGAACTTGGAGGGGAAGACGAAAGACGGTCCTAAGGCTCGCACTGATCTGTAAAACATGAATATCAGAAAACAACTATGGTTGAAACAAGGGAAGAGAAAAATGCCTCAAGCTCCTTACACCGTCAAGCCTGAGCATAAATCAGAAATTTTCTATTGGATAAATCCGGCCAAGTATCCTTCAGGCTTTGCTGGAAATATAGCCAAGTGTGTGAACAGACAATTCAACAATCTTTACGGGTTGAAAAGTCATGACAATCATATCCTGCTACAACGTCTTTTCCCTGTTTTCATTCGACCGTTCCTTCCCCGTCACGTTGTGGAGCCGTTAGTAGCGTTGGCAAGATTTTTCCAGAAGGTATGCACACGAGAAGTGAGAAAATCTGACCTCTGGGAAATGCAACAAGACATCGTTCATATCATGTGTAAATTTGAGATGATATTTCCTCCAAATGTTTTCGACATCATGCCTCACCTCATGATCCATCTTCCTCGGCAGTTGTTGCTTACCGGTCCTGTGCACTTCACTTGGATGTATCCGATGGAAAGGTACGTATTTTACACCTTATGTTAATTTCCTCATCAATATATGTGATTTAGTATTAATGTATTATCATAACGCTTTAAAAACTTGATTTATAGGCAACTTGGACAATACGGTGATTTTGTCCAAAACAGATCCGCACCTGAAGGATGTATAGCTGAAGCATATATTGCGCACGAGTGCGTCACTGATAGGAGCACAATGTGCGACGATATTATATGCTTATGCCCTCATTTATGCTTCGTTTTCCCCTTATTTATCTAAGATTGAGTCATAATATAGTTTAGTGTCGATTTGGTAGAGTTTTAATCAAATATGCTTTAGAATCCGAAAAATGACTAAGTTTGAGAAATCTGGAAAATAATACAAGTTATCTTTTTCGTGATTCTGAGATGAGTAAAAATACGATCTATCCTTGTACGAATTTAATGAAATTTGGTGTACTTATTATTCATATACTGAGGAATGTTGTGTTTTCGCCTAGAGTAAAACCCTTAGAACTTGCATGTTAAATAAGATGATTGACAACCTTGCTTGTTTGCATGTCTTCGATTTGTGATTCATATGCTTAATTGTTAATCATGTAAAATCGGTTAGCATAACCTTAAGATTATACTCGTAGTAAATCTTAAGAACTCTAGCAATCAAACGATTAGATGACCTTGTAGGCTCTAGTTGGGATCGAAACTAATTTGAGTCTTGAACATGCTAAATACTTGTCTCTTACCTTCTTACATGCAAATCTACTAGTTAAAGAGTCTTTTGTGTGAACTGTTTTGTGTGAGAGATGATGATCACTTGTATATAGTAATTTAAGATTTATTTTCGTGCCTAGCTTTAGGGCAGCCCTTGCTGCCTCACCTTACCTCAATCCCCCTTGATTTCGTGTGAATATGTATATAAGTGTGACAATTGTGTGCATATGTATTTGTGAATATTTGTATTAACATTCTCATATTTCAGGTACCCTTAATCTCCGGCCTAGAACGATCCCTACTTATTCTATACTACTAACGACTGTAGGGTTATTATTGTTTGATGCTCGCTTAGGCGACTCATCAGTCACCTACATGAAGCTGTATTTAGGAGCGTTACAGGAAAGCATACCGGAAGATGTACCTTCACAGTTCAATCTTTCCATACTCTCCGACGATGTTGTACTCGGTGGAAAAATGCCAGTTTCCTAGAAGTTGAAAGATTATGAGGTAGCCATTGCACATTGGTGGGTACTAATTAACTGTTTAGAAGTTCAGTTTTGGAAGAACATGCATCTAAACTGTGAACAAGTAGGAGGTGATCTCGATTACCACAACCGGACATTCGCAGAGTATTTCGGCCGCTGGGTACGTAACTTTAACATTATTCTATACGTATTTATATATTATTGTGTATAATTATTCATATTTATAGTTGATTCTGATGGTTGCAGATGGACCTTATTAAAAATGATAATCACCCAAATTGGTCGCACGAACTCAGACTTCTAGCGATGAAGCCGGTCTATTCAAAAGTTTATACGACGTGCAAGGTGAATGATGTGTTATTTCGATGTGAAGAGAGAGACGTCAGACTGAAAACACAAAATTCAGGGGTTATGGCACATGGTGGGGATGATGGAGTTGACTATTACGGTGTTCTCCATTCAGTTGTGGAACTGCATTATGGGGAAGGCATGAAAGTGCACATTTTCAAGTGTTGATGGTTTGACACACGGCCGCAGAGCATGAAAACCGATCAATATGGCATAACTTCTGTGAACACTAGTACATCATGGTATGAGGATGACCCGTTCGTTTTAGCCACATGGGTGAAATAAGTGTTTTATCTTGATGATCTCGCCAAGGGTGACCCGTGGAAAGTAGTCAACACTATCCACCATCACAACATTTACCGGGCGTCTACACTTGGAGTGGCTGAAGAGAACGAGGAAGGTGGCACCGCGTATCAAGAGCCCAACTCAAACGGTATTCCTGACTCCTCTTTTATTCGCCTAGACACGCTGGTGCGAATTCGACGTGAAGAGCCACTGCTTGTTGATGTTGATCCAAATGAAGAAACTAACGAGGACTCTAGTGGTGAGGAAAGACATAGATTACCCCTATCGAGCAATTCAGAAACCGAAGAAGTCTCATATGATGATTCCGATTACAATCCGCCGGATTAAGTAATTTAGATGATGTAATCCTTTCATTTGTAATCCACTAATTTCTAATGAACGGGCGTGGGGATGAGCCTCCCAGCTAGGCTGGGTTCCAAACCCCTTAAAAAAAAATTTGAAATATGTTGACTGCTGGGTTTCTGTTTTCTTGATGTTCAATTTTGGTTATATATGAACATGAAATAGGAATACGAGAAGTGTAAACCTACTGATTTTTTTTACCTTTTTCATATAATGGCCGACGAAAAAGACGTTATTTCGTCGGCTATACTAATAATAGCCGACGAAAAATTCATTATTTCGTCGGCTATAACTATATTGGAAAATACATATTTTATTTTAGACAGAAAAAGACAAAAGAATAGCCGACGACTACGAGTCTCTCGTCGGCTATGATTTAAAAAAAAAAAACAAAAAATGACCATATTCCATTTTCTATCACTAACGATAAACCATTGCTTCATCCTTCAAATGTAAAAATGTTGTGAAATAAGATATGACCGAAATAATGAAATACATTCAGGGGTTGAAAATTTACAAGATTCTGATAAAATCTGTGTGCCGAATGCAACAATTAACTTTTGCCATTTGAGTCATCCATTTTTTCATTTGAGTCAGAGGGTTTCCAGTCCTTCGAGACAGAGTACAGTTTTCGGTGCAGATAAACAGCACTGCCAACTGAACTTTGCTTCAACTTCCTTGCCAACTGTTTTTTTTCCAAATGTATAGCCGACGAAAATTCATTATTTCGTCGGCCATAAATATTAAAAAATACATATTTTATTTTAGACCTAAAACGACAAAAGAATAGCCGACGAGTACGGGTCTCTCGTCGGCTATGATTTAAAAAAAAAAACAAAAAATGACCATATTCCATTTTCTATCATTAACGATAAACCATTGCTTCATCCTTCAAATACAAAAATATTGTGAAATAAGATATGCCCGAAATAATGAAATACATCTACGGTTGAAAAATGACAAGATTCTGATAAAATCTGAGTGGCGAAAGATGCGGTCAAAGGTTTTATTCCTTCGTTTCTCTAATGGTAGCGTTACCTTCGGTAAATATTTTGAGGAAAATTTGTATACGATTAGTTGTATCTCATCGATTTGAAACTATTATCAGTTGAAGGTCAGGCCAAAAAACATCATTTAGGCAGTCCAATTACCATTTCTAAGCGTTTAGAGGTTTGACTCACCCGGTTGACCGTCCCGATCGAGCCTTTAACGTTGTCAAATGTAGTTGGATTTTTTTTCATACATGTATTTAATCTTAACGGTGATATCTGACGGTTGGAATAGATTTTCTAAACTTTTATATTCAAAATCAGAACATATGCACTAATGTTCCTTAACTTGTTTACTAAGTGTTTAAGTGAATGTATAGTTTCAAATAGTTACTATACGTAGACTCTTCAAATGCAAAAATGTTGTGAAATAAGATATGACCGAAATAATGAAATACGTCTACGGTTGAAAAATGACAAGATTCTGATAAACTCTGTGTGCCGAATGTTGCGGTTAATTGTTTTTTACTTTCGTTTTCCTCTGGGTAGCCTGACGTTCGTTAAATCAATTTTGAAAAATTTTTATACGATTAGTTGCGTCTCATTGATTTGAAACTATTATCTGTTGAAGGTGGGGCCAGAAACCGTCGTTTAACTAGACTAATTTCCGTTTTTAAGCGTTTAGAGGTTTGACTTAGTGGTTTGACCTACAGTTTAGCCGACGAAAATCATATGTTATTTCCGCTCAAACCCGTAGGCCTGGCAGAAGCACAATAATAAAGCTGTAAAGACACAGGCAAGTATAGTGGTTCACCGTGCCATCGGAGGACACGGCTACGTCCACTTGGAATCTAGTATGATCGGCCGATAAACCATCGGATGGTGGTTACATGCCAAGAGTGGCAAGTATCCAAGATCTCTAACTCTAAGGGGGAAGCCTTCTATTTATAGGGAAGGAAGGCTCCCTCCTTTACAATGTTTCCAATGTGGGATGCAACCCACTTTTCCTACTCACGAAGCTACTTCAGGCTCTCGGTGGCACGCCCTCCGGGTGCGGCACCGATGATGTGGAACAATGGAGATGTAGTCGGGGTGACGGTCTACCCGCTGGATGCCGGAAGTAGGACCTATGATGCCGGTTGCACGGTCCACGAGGTCGCCGGATGTTCTTGGCGGTATACTATATGTACTGTCAACAAGTCCCCCAAGTTGCCGAGTAAGAGTGCAATCTTACTTGGGGAGTTAATCATCATGTGCCGCCAAGCGTAGGTGGTGACCGAGTCATCCCTACTACTACCAGTCCCCCAAGTCCCTAAGTGAGATTGGGCTCTTACCGGGCGTTCGAATGCCGAGTCCCGCCCCTCCGCTCGAGTGCTACTGATGTGCCCCTAGTAGTAGTCCCCCAAGTCCGTGTTGGAGATTTGACTTGGCCGGGAGTGATGAGGTGCCGGGTTCTGGAGCGGTGGTGGGTGCCCAGGGAGGATCCGGGCTTGATCGGTCCTGACTCGCTGAAGCTTGATCGGGCGGAGTCGCTGCTGAACAGAGCCAGGCCTGCTGAATCTGGGGTGACCCGCTGGACAGAACCGGGCCTGCTGAATCTGGGGTGACCCGCTGGCTGGGGTGACCCGCTGGACAGGACTGGAGGGTGAGCTGATAGACTGAGCGGCCGAGCTCACGAGGCCGGAGGTGAGATGATAGACTGAGCGGCCGAGCTCACGAGGCCGGAGGTGAGGTGCTGGCGTGAGCTGTGGTGTAGGGGTCGAGGCAGCCGGTAGGCGGAGAGATGTCGTGGAGCCGGTAACCGGAGAGATGCCGTGGAGCCGGTAACCGGAGAGATGGCATGGAGGCGGTAACCGGAGAGATGCCATGGAGGCGGTAACCGGAGAGATGGCGTGGAGGCGGTAACCGGAGAGATGGCGTGGAGGCGGTAACCGGAGAGATGCCGTGGAGGCGGTAACCGGAGAGATGCCATGGAGCCGGTAACCGGAGTGCCCATGCAATAAATGTGGAGCGGGGTGAAACCCGGACGAGTGCATGGGATGATGATGTGAGGACTCGACCGGTGGACTGCCATGTCAGAACGAGTCCCCCAGTACAATTGCTGCCAACGGAGGGGCAGGCCGGGGAGTAACCCGGTGGTTCGGCGCAGCTTGTGCCCGAATAAGCGTGGGGTAATGTGCAGGTTTGCTAGCCTGCGGGGAGATTTGTTCTTTATTAGAGAAACAATCTGCCCGGTGAGGTGGTGTTGAGATAACGAGTCTCGCCGTGGATCCCCAAGTGTATCACAGTTCAGTGTGATGCAGGATTTTTATCCTGTTGGAAAAGTTTACATGTGTTAGATGTAAACTCTCCCGGGTTTATAAAGCCCATGCGTTCCCCATGGAGCCGGTTGAATGTTACCTAACCGGTGGAGATGCCTGTGGAGCCGGTTTGAACCCTAACCGGTGAGATGCCATGGAGCCGGTTGAATGTTACCTAACCGGTGGAGATGGCGTTGCCGTAACGCGATGCATACTGATGCGCGCACTGAGATGCGATGCATTGGAATGTGTGCACCGTAGTGCGATGCATTGTAATGCGATGCATACTGATGCGATGGCGATGCATACTGATGCGATGGTGATGCATACTGATGTGATGCATTGATGCATAATGATGGCGATGCATTGGAATGCGATGCATTGGAATGCGATGCATTGATAAGCGCATAATGATATGCGTGCAACGATGCATACTGATGTGCGATGCATTGCAATGCTGAAATGATCGACCGATGCATAATGATATGCGCAGCACTGATAAGCGCATAATGATATGCGTGCAACGATGCATACTGATATGCGATGCATTGCAATGCTGAAATGATCGACCGATGCATAATGATATGCACAGCACTGATAAGCGCATAATCATATGCGATGCATCCTGGACCATGCTCGTGCTTTTATCACATGTCTAGTTATCAATACTCCTAAACAGATTATGCACAGGTGAAGCATGCGTTGAGTAATAATGAATAAGTCGGAATACTTAGCTTTGGAGAAAGCTGCCGGGTGTTGGAATAGCGTGCGGGAATGATTCCCGGGTTGCCCGGTGAATGTCTACAGGTGTAGAGAGCAGCTTGGGTGTCCAAAGAAACCTAGTGGGTGGCCGAAGGAAATTGCCTTCTGCCCAGCTTGCTGCAGCCCAACCCGGTGTAGGCCCAACTTGCTGAATCTAGGCAGGCCCAATGACCGGGCGGGTCTGTTGACAAAAAAAAAAATATTAAATGTTCTTTCCTCCTTTCCCGCCCTTTTCTTCTTCTTTCTCTACTTCTGTTTTTTCTTTTTTTTTTTTCTTTTTCTTTCTCTGGTCTTTCATCTCCTCTGCTCTCTGTCGGTCGGTGCCGTGAGTAAATGTGGGACGACCCACGCCGGAGGAGACGAGCTGCACCGGAGGAGATGAGGTATAACAGAGGAGACGAGGTATACCGGAGGAGACGAACCATCGCTCGGACCCGGAGAGAAGGATGTCCCGCACGGGAGGGGTGCACCGTCGACCGGAGGCGGAGACCGAGCCTTGCCCGGAGAGGAAGAGAGTCGCCCGAGCCGGAGAGGAGGTCCAAGAAACAGGGTGCTAGTTCCGGGCGGTGTCGTTGGTGCTGGGGTCGAGGCCGCGGGTCACCGGAGGCGTTGCAGGTGAGTCGCCGGACTGCCGACCAGGGCCGTCGCAGGCGAGTTGCTGGCCTGCCGACCGGGGCCTGCCGCGGTGCGAGGCGGAGAGGAAGATGGCAGAACCGGGGTGCCCAGAGAAAATTCGTCCGGGTTGACCAGTTGCTGTAGCCCGACCCGACCCGACCTGACCCGGCCCGGCCCGGCCCATCTGCTGACCCGCTGACTTCCATATAAATTATTATTATTATTATTATTTTTTGAATTTCTTCTCTTTCCCGCCCTTTTTTCTTCCGTCTCTGTTTTCTTTTCTTCTGTCTTCCCTTTACCCTGGCTCCTCTCTCCCCGGTTTCTTCTTTTTTTCGGTTTGCCCCTTGCAGGCGTACACTGCATGGACCCAAAGACGCTTCGGGTTTGATCCGCGCTATGGCCTCCGGTGGTGTTGAGTTTTTGCGCCTGTCGACCGGGACTGGACTCGGAGGAGACGACTGGAGAGGAGTTGGGGGAGGCGACCCGAACCGGAGGACAGGGCCAGTATCGTGGTGATCCGTGGCCCGGTAGAGGGAGACATTCAGTTCCAGAGAACAGAGTCTCCGGTACCCGCAGAGGAGCTTACAGGTCCCGATGTGACGAAAGTCGGACCAGTGGAGTGCAGTCGTGCATGTAGAGGACCTGGTGCAGGGGTGAGGATCTGGGGTGCCTAGAGAGGATCTAGCTTTGACCTGCTGACTTCTTTCCCGCTCTGCTTTGCTTTCTCTTTCCCCTGTTTCCTTCTCTTTCCGACTTCCCTCCGCCTGCTCGCTCTCTCCCTCGCGTCCGGAGAGGAGATGACCGGAAAGGGAGACGACCAGAGGTGACATGCCCAGAGGTGAACGACCGGAGAGTAAGACCCGGCCGGTGCTTTAAGGAAATTGCTCGCCTTCCTTTTCCACCGACAAGCCCGGAGGCTCGTCCTTTGCTAACGCCAGCTCCACAAACTGACTGGCATCGCACCGGAGGATACGACCGCTCGGTAGTCGGAGGAGGCGAAACGCTGGGACCCGGAACTTCTCTCACGGAGTCTCGCGCGGGGTTGACCCTGTTGATTGGTTTGACCGGGCTGCATGTTGGGCCGCTGACCGGGTGCCCTTTGCTGACCCGTGCGGGGCTGGCCTGCTAACCCGGATGGAAATAAAAAACTGCTGCCAGTTTAATTGTTTGGACATGCTGTCCGGATAACACGACCAGTAGAGCACAATGAACTCTTTGTATAGGTTCCCACAGACGGCGCCAATTGTTTCCACTCAAACCCGTAGGCCTGGCAGAAGCACAATAATAAAGCTGTAAAGACACAGGCAAGTATAGTGGTTCACCGTGCCATCGGAGGACACGGCTACGTCCACTTGGAATCTAGTATGATCGGCCGATAAACCATCGGATGGTGGTTACATGCCAAGAGTGGCAAGTATCCAAGATCTCTAACTCTAAGGGGGAAGCCTTCTATTTATAGGGAAGGAAGGGTCCCTCCTTTACAATGTTTCCAATGTGGGATGCAACCCACTTTTCCAACTCACGAAGCTACTTCAGGCGCCTGGTGGCATGCCCTCCGGGTGCGGCACTGATGATGTGGAACAATAGAGATGTAGTCGGGGTGGCGGTCTACCCGCTGGATGCCAGAAGTAGGACCTATGATGCCGGTTGCATGGTCCACGAGGTCGCCGGATGTGCTTGGCGGTGTACTATATGTACTGTCCACATATGTCGTCGGCTAAACTCTTGTGATCCGCGCCTTTTTATTGTCCGTCGTTGGATGGCTCAGATCCAACGGCTGTTGATTTTCCAAAGTATAGCCGACGAAATCTTTTAAATCGTCGGCTATTCTCTCAGTTTAGCCGACGAAATATAATTTTCGTCGGCTAAACTCTTGCGATCCGCGCCTTTTTATTGTCCGCCGTTAGATGGCTCAGATCAGACGGCTATTGATCTTCCAAAGTATAGCCGACGATGTTCATAGAATAGCCGACGACATTCAAAGAATAGCCGACGAAATCTTTTAATTCGTCGGCTATTATCTCTGCTATAAAAGCTTAAAGCCGCAGCAGCCCGACTTTTTCAACCCTAAATCCGCAAAAACTCCTCCTCCGCTCCTCAAATCGGCGCCGGCGCCGTCCGATCTCCTCCTCCTAGCTCCTAACCCTAGACCCGAAATCCGGCCTCCTCCTCCTCCGGCCACCTCCTCCTCCTTCCCCTCCTCCTCCTCCGCCAAAACAGATCCGAAGGTTTTTTTTTTGCTTTTTTTTTTTCAATTTATTTTAATTTTATAATTTAGGTATATAATTTAGATATTTAAGTGTGTGTTAAATTGTTATATATATTGGTTATATGTATAAATTGTTAGATTAATTATATATATAAATTTGTAGATTAATTATATAAATTGTTATATATTTGTTAATATTGGTTATATGTTAATGTATATTTTAATTGTTATATATAAATTGTTAAATTAATTATATATATAAATTGGTAGCCTAATTATATAAATGGTTATATTTTTGTTAATATATAAATGGTTATTTGTATGTATATATATGTTAATAATGAAATATAGTTATATTTGTATATAAATGGTTATATTTAGGTTAATGGTTAGTATTATTTAAAATTAGTTAAAATTTAAATATTAATTTGTTAGTATGTTTTAAAATATGTTAGTATTATTGGTTATTATATTAATTAGAATTTGTTATTTAATGTAATATAATTTAATATTAATTAATGTATTAATGCCTCAAGCTCCAGATGGCCGATGCATTCAGACAGTTCTTCGGAGGCCGTCGTTCTTCCAGATCTAGGGGTTCTGGAAGTTCTGCCGGTTCCGGAGACTCCGAGAGGACCCTTAGCCAGCCTGAGAGGAACACCAGCCAGCTGCGAAGGAGTGTGGATTCATCCCAGCCGCGGAGGACTGTGGATTCATCCCAGCCGCAGAGGAGTGTGAGTTCTCGGCACCAGACCCTTCTCCAGACGGGGCGGCCGTCGAACAGTTCACGTCCCCCTCTCGGGTCAAATGCTCCGAGGTCCAGTAGGTAGCTATTTTAGGACGAGATAGCTCCAGACGTTCCTCAGGTCCGTATGCCTGAGGTTCATCAGGAGCCGATGACGAGTCTGGCGCCGTCTGCTGTTGACTCGACTGAGGGGCCTACTCTCCCAAATCAGCTCTACCTTCCGTACAACATTCCTGCGATACCCGAGGTCGACTTTCGTGGTGTGCCCATATGGCCTGATATGCCTCAGTACGTGAGTGTTACGGAGGCATACCATCAGCAGCCATTTGAGAGACCTGAGCTCCTGATTTCGGCGAGGAGAAAAGGAAAGTCGACAGACGGGTCATCGAGTTCAGGTAACATTTGATTTTATTAATTAAATGTTTTATTAAAATTAACGCACTAATATTTAATTTTATTAACCAATCGTCGTTTATGTGATAGGGACAGCCGCTAGCAGTTTAAGCAGGAATACGAGAGGTGTCATATGTTTTGACACGCTCAGGAGAACTGTTGAGAGCAGGGGGAGGATCCAGATCAACGAACCCCCTAATCAGGAGGTTCAGGGGAAAAAACGCCGCGATTACGCGGGTTGCGTGGGGACACTGAATAGGGATAGAGTCCATATGTTGTGGTCACAGTGGGCTGATGTGCCGGAAGAGATCAAGAGGGAGGTCAACAACGCGGCGTCGGTGAGTAATTTAAAAAACTTAATTTCTTTATCGTAACATTTAATAATTTTCGGTATTGTTATAATTTTAAAACTAATAAAATATTATCTTTTAGGCATACTTCGAGATTGCCGAACACAAGCAGGCTTGGGCGGACGCGATGCAGAACTCGAGGTACGTTGGGAATTCCTCATCTTATAATTTGAAATATTTTATGATATTAATAATATTTCTAATGCACTTTTGTTTTTTCCGTAGGTTCAAAGAGTGGAAGAACGAGCTCCGTACCCACTTTACCAAATACGACAACCGTGGTCGTATGGGTACTCCAAGAGAGTTCATGTTCAGGGAGTACGAGTGGCGTTGGTTGAAGACAGTAGACTTCAACAACCCACTTATGCAGGTAAATACTAAACTTAACTATAAATATTTATTTTGTTAAAATTTTAATTATTAGTTTAATTATTTTATAATTATTACACTAATATTTTTTGATGCATTTTTCTAATATTTTATTATTTGTTTGAAGGAACGGTCTCGGATAAACTCTGCGAACCACCGCCGTAACACAACCCCCCATCATGGTGGTTCTAGGCCATTTGCACAATATCAGGAGGAGGCGCTTAGAGATCATCCTGATAGCAACCCGTACGTAGAGACGTTCAAGAACGCTTATCCACAAGCAACAGAACAGCTCGTAAGTCGTTGATTACGATTTTAAAATTTTAATTATTAATTTTACTTAATTATATATTTGTTAGAATATTAATTTTTTTTTTCCCGTTCAATTAGGAGAGGGTGAACCGGGCCGAAGAAGAAGTGTTGCAGGAAGTAGTTCGGGAGACAAAACCGAACATTTCAGAGGCAGATCTGCAAGAAGCCCTGCGCCAGGTCGACCGATTGAATGTCCAAACGGCAGTGAGTATGTTCGACGCAGCCTTCCCAGACCGGTCAAACCAATACTACTGCCGGGGTTTGGGAAGTTCTGGAATAGGGCTCCTGAAGACCACTAAGGGAGGTCAAAAGAAGAGAGGCGGGGACAGCCAACAGATGAGGGGGGAAATGTAGAGATTGGCAGAAGAAAATGCAAGATTGGCGGCCGAGTTCCATAGATCACAGGAGCAACACCGCAGAACACAGCAGTATCATTTGGATATGTCCAGTTGGCATGCTGAATGCGAGAGAATTCGGCGACACAACTACGCCGGCCAACAAAACTAGTGGTATGCTATGTTCGCGGCACAACAACAAGGCCTTGAACCCCCGCCCCCGTTTCAGCCGTTAGTTGAACCTCCAATGCCTCAACCTCCCGAGTTCGTTCAGCAGGATGACGAGCATGATGGAGAGCAGGATGCTGGGGATGACGTGGTGGACTTTAGTGCTTTAGGTGATGATTAGAGTTATATTTTATGTATATTGGAACAAATTAAATAATAAGTCATTTAGACGTGTTTCTTGTTGGTGTAAATTCATGGATTGTCATTGTGAATTGCAGGTTGCTTGGAATGGTAATTTAGAAATTAATTTAATTTTTTTTCCCCAAAATGTAAGAATAGCCGACGATATTGGCATTATTTCGTCGGATATAAGTACTATAGCCGATGATTTTTACCAAATTTCGTCGGCTATAACCGTTATAGCCGACTAAAATGACATTATTTCGTCGGCTATAACTAATTAATGCCTATTAAAATATTAATATATTCTAACGAAATAACCGACAAAATAGATGAAATCGTCGGCTATAGTTTACGATATCGTCGGCCATACTCGAAAATATCCGACGAATTTCGTTGGATATTTTGCCCAGGTTTGGTCGACAAAATGAATTTTCGTCGGTAATATCGTCAGCCAATACTCGAAAATAGCCGACGATTTCGTTATTTTCGTCGGCCATTCGTTTTACCGACGCCCTTTTACCGACGAATTATAGTCTACAAAAGTTTCGTCGGCAGAAGGAATAGCCGACGAAAATTTGACATAGGAAAACTAAATAAAACTAAGACTCTTAAACAAACTATTGTCCCTAATGATTCGTCTCAGGCTCGTATGAACATATAGCTTTCAAGTTGATGCATGAGAATGCTAAGCACGAAAAATTCCAAGCTTCATGAACATGTAACATCAATATGAACATATAAGAGCAAAAGGTAAGCATGTAAACATGTTAAGCTAATCCAATCCTCCTCACAAGGCATACTCTCTTCTTTTCTCTCGAAGCATGGTTATTCACACATAAGTATATGCAAGTGAAAGATAATGAATTACGAAGAGTGACTTGCATATGTCAAGAAAAGAAAGCACTTTGTGAAATTTTTATGGAAAAACCTCATAAGATAGCCATATGCACCAATGAACCAAAACCATATGCTTACTCTTGAGATAATCTCCACAAATCAAGTTTATCCATTTTAAGAATCATGAAAAGATCAATGAAAAGGGATGTAATGGGGCTTGGCTAAGAGGTATTCGAAATTTGGATAAGGAGGCTCAAAACTTCACCGTGGCCTTTGGTAAAGCTCGAATCTCCTCACATCTTCTCATCAAGGGTCGGATTGCTTCTTGTTGGACCCATACTTCATTCTTTTTTTTTTCCAAAAACATTACAACACAATTTCATTATTCAAGCCATGATCATTTTTCAATGCCGTGCCCTATACTTTTCTTATATTTTTCTTGCTCTCGGCTCTCTTTTTTCTTTTTTTTTTCTTTTGGTCCGAGCAATACTTTTCTTTCTCTTTTCTTTACTAAGGTACGGCACACATATATTTTTCATACACATCAATGGCTAAATCTACCCCACACTTGTTCTTCTTTATCACTTCACGCGAAAACTCCTTCAAAAATCAAGTTTTACTAAAACTTTGATCAAGGGTAAAGATATTACTATACTAAGCTCATGGAAAGTGTTTAAGGGTGATGAAAGAAAAGGTTAAACGTAGGCTTAAAGGGGTTTACTAAGGTGTCCCACGACGGGCACAAATAGGCACATGCTTTATTTGGCAATGGTGGTAAACCTAAGAGATCTTTTCAATCACTTTCAAAATCAAGGTATTTTATGACTAAAAACGTTTTGAAAATCAACAAGAGTAAGTTCTAGTAATACTAGAGTTCATTAAAAGCTATTGCAAATAGTCATCGAATAATCAAAGAATTATGAGGTTTCATGCTTCCTACGAATCTATCGAAATTTTATCTTTTCGTCACTCAAGAAGAAAGCAATTTGGCTCTAAAGCTCACATAAGTTATTTGGAAACAAACAAGCTAAAACTTGCATGCTTAAATAATCAACAAGTTCTACATGCTCCTACCAATGTACATACTCCATGAAACTCACAATTTTAATTGTATGCACAACTATCATCTATGTATGCAAAGAGGAGAAAAACATCATTGACATATTAGGGGCATCCTAAAACAACAATTTAAACACTCTCTTTTTGTGGAACAATTTTCTCAATTTTCTTTTCTATACTAAGTACACAAACACATGAACGGAATACGTTATCCCACCCCACACTTAGAAAATTACATTGTCCTCAATGTAAGCACAAATCTATATCAACGAATTTCCTAAACATGCAATAGTCTAACACATTCCAACATATCATCACAAATCAAAGAAAAAGAGAAGGGTTAAGAAATTTCAAACTCTCGGTAGTGGCTCTTTCACTTTTCTTTGATCGAATTGGGTTGCCTCCCAATTAGCGCTTTGTGTTTATAGTCCATTGCGTAGACTTTTCACCATTGTAAATCGCATGTGTTCATTGTGTTCCAAACATTTGGAGCTCGGTAGCAAGCAACTAAAGAAGGTGTTGATGGCATGTTGCTTCTGTATCGGCAGAAGATCTCGTATCGGCAGCTTTGTAGGGGCACGTATCGGCAAAACGGGTTGCAGCTGCGCGTGCAGCCTGCATATGGGGGCTCTCGGCATCTGGACTTGTATCCAGTGTCTCCTGCGTATCCGTATCCCCAGCAGGACACGTCCTTGTATCGTTGGCTTTGGCTGCAACCAGCAGCTCGTTAGAAGGCTGCATCTCGGTCACACTGCCGGCAATGGCAGGTTTGGCATGATGGGAGGCTGCAGCTATGTGTGTGGGCTGTCGCTCGGCGTTTTGTCTCGGTAACATGGCTGCGGCAGGTTGTGGAGGTGCGGGCTGTGCTTGAGAAGCATCGTGCAATGAGAGTACGTCGATGGGGCATTTATGAAATGAATCATAATAAGGCTTGAGCCGATGACCATTGACTTTGAACACTTTGTTTGTGCTTGGATTGAGAATTTCGATGGCTCCATGTGAAAATACTTGAGTGACTATGAAAGGACCAACCCATCGAGAACGAAGCTTACCCGGAAAGAGTCGAAGTCGAGTGTTGAATAAGAGAACTTTTTGACCAACCTCGAATTTCTTTCCTCGTATCATCTTATCATGGTAAGCTCGAGTCTTCTCCTTGTATATCCAAGCGGCATCATAGGCTTCATTGCGTATTTCTTCAAGTTCGTTGAGTTGAAGCTTTCTATGAAGGCCGGCGTTGTCAATGTCCATGTTGAAAGCTTTGATGGCCCACCATGCTTTGTGTTCAAGCTCAACCGGTAAGTGACATGCTTTGCCGTAAATTAACCGAAAATGTGACATTCCTATCGGTGTCTTGTATGCAGTTCTATATGCCCATAAAGCATCATTGAGACGATCACTCCTTCCTTGAAGGTCCAACCGATTTTTCTAGAATATGCTTGATCTCTCGATTGCTCACTTCGGCCATGCCACTTTTTTGAGGATGATAAGGTGTAGATACCTTGTGTGTGATGCCATACTTCTTCAATAGGGCTTCAATGGTGTGGTTGCAAAAGTGGGAGCCTCCATCACTAATCAAGACTCTTGGAACTCCAAAACGTGAGAATATGTTAGTCTTGAGGAAATCGGCAACCACCCTTGAATCATTGGTGCTTGTGGCCTTCTCCTCTGTCCACTTTGATACATAATCAACCGCTAGCAATATGTAAAGGAAGCCTTTGCTAGAAGGAAACGACCCCATGAAATCAATTCCCCATAAGTCGAAAATTTCTACCTCAATGATAGGTTGTAGAGGCATTTGATCTCGGACTCCTATGTTGCCGGTTCTTTGGCATCGGTCACATGTCACACACACCATATATGCATCCTTAAACAAGGTTGGCCAAAAGAAACCACACTCAAGTACCTTCAATGTCATCCTCTTTGGCCCAAAATGACCACCACATGCCTCGGAGTGACAAAAAGAAAGAATGGATTGATGCTCTTCTTTCGGAACACATCTTCTTACCACTTGATCGTTACATTGCTTCCATAAATATGGCTCATCCCAAAAGAAGTGTCGAGCTTGCTTCTTGATCCTATTCTTGATGTGGCTCGACATATCTCTCGAAAATTGATGTGTTGCAAGATAATTTGCAATATCGGCGTACCAAGGTTCACTTGTTGGATTGATCCGAAATAGTTGCTCATCCGGAAAGTTCTCCAATAAGGGCAACCGATCCTCCTCCTTGAGAATTCTACTCAAGTGATCGGCAACAACATTATCACTGCCCTTCTTGTCTTTTATTTCAATGTCGAACTCTTATAGTAAAAGAATCCAACGTATGAGCCTCGGTTTTGCATCCTTTTTGTCATAAGATATCTCAAAGCGGCATGATCACTATAAACAATTACTTTGGAATTCAAAAGATATGATCGAAACTTTTCCAAAGAAAAAATTACCGCCAAGAGTTCTTTTTCCGTTGTGGTGTAGTTGAGTTGAGCATCATTGAGGGTCCTTGAGGCATAATAAATAGCGTGAGGCTTCTTGTCCTTTCTTTGGCCAAGCACAGCCCCCAATGCGTAGTCGGAGGCGTCACACATAAGCTCAAAAGGGAGCTCCCAATCCGGCGGTGCCATGATCGGCGCCGAACACAAGGCAAGCTTCAATCGTCCAAACGCCTCCTCGCATGTGTCACTCCAATCAAACGTCACCTCCTTTTGTAGTAAGTTGCTCAAAGGCTTGGCTATTGATGAGAAGTCCTTGATAAATCGTCTATAAAATCCGGCATGGCCAATGAAGCTTCTCACATCTCTAACATTCTTAGGGCTCGGCAAGTGTTGAATCAACTCTACTTTGGCTTTGTCGACTTGAATTCCCTCCTCGGATATAATGTGGCCGAGTACAATGTCTTGGTTCACCATAAAGTGACACTTCTCCCAATTTAGCACAAGGTTGGTCTCTACACACCTCTCAAGTATCTCCTTTAAATTCTCTAAACATGTGTCGAAGTTGCGTCCATATACGCTAAAGTCATCCATGAATACTTCGATCTTATTCTCAATAAAGTCGGAGAAGATGTTGTACATGCATCGTTGAAACGTTCCGGGTGTATTGCATAGGTCGAATGTCATCCTCCTATAAGCAAAAGTGCCAAATGGACAAGTGAAAGTAGTCTTCTCTTGATCATCTGGGTGTATGGCGATTTGGTTGTATCCACTATAGCCATCAAGAAAGCAATAATACTTGTGGCCGGCTAGCCTCTCTAACATTTGATCCATGAATGGTAAAGGCATGTGATCCTTCCTCGTTGTTGCATTGAGCTTCCTATAATCGATACACATGCGATGACCGATCACTAGCCTTTGTGGTATAAGCTCATTCTTTTCATTCTTCACAACCGTTACACCACTCTTCTTTGGAACTACTTGCAACGGTGAGACCCACTTGCTATCTGAAATAGGATATATGACTCCACAATCGAGTAGCTTGATAATTTCATCTTTCACTACCTTCATCATTGGGGGATGTAGCCGACGTTGGCCTTCTCTTGTAGGCTTCGCTCCTTCTTCAAGCAATATCCGATGAACACATGTTGTAGGGCTTATTCCCTTGATATCCGCTAAGGTCCAACCTATAGCAGTCTTATGTTTCTTAAGCACACAAACTAACTCTTCTTCTTGCTTCTTACTAAGCGATGAAGACACAATAACCAGTAAAGTATCTTCCTCTCCAAGATAAACATATTTCAATGTGCTAGGGAGCTCTTTGAGTTCTAACTTTGGGGCCTCTTCCACACTTGGACGAAACTTGTTTGTGGCACTAGGAATAGACAAAAACGAGTTCTTTGCATAGATAGGAGCTGCATCAAGCTCGGCGGCAACCACCCTCAAGCTTGGCTCAGCAAAATCTTCTTCTACCTCAACTTGTGCTCCCTTCTTGTCAAATCCCGCCCCTTGCTCAATCGCTAATTGCTATTCATCAAGGGTGGCCGACATGACCTGCTCGGCCTCCTCAATGACTTCCATAAATCGGCATTCTTCCTCCTTAGCAATTGGGAACTTCATGGCTTTGAAAACATTAAACTTGATTACCTCACCATCAAATTCCATTGTTAAATTGCCCGCGGCAACATCGATCTTTGTCCTTGCCGTCCTCATGAATGGCCGGCCAAGCAATAGTTGAGTGCATTGCTCCGGCGAATCCTCCATCTCAATGACACAGAAATAGGCCGGAAAAATCAATTCGTTGATTTGCACAAGCACATCCTCCACATAGCCTTCCGGATACTTGTTAGAGCGATCCGCTAATTGTATGATGACATTATCCTTCTTGAGAGGTCCAAGGTTCAATGTTTCATAAACATTGAGTGGCATGACATTAATCGACGCTCCCAAATCCAACATAACATCCTCAAATTTAGTGTTGTCGATCACACATGGGACATTGAAGCTTCCGGGATCCTTCATCTTTGATGGCAACTTTCTTTGAATAACGGCCGATACCGTTTCGCTCATTCGTACCACTTGTGTCTCCCTTGTATGTCTTCGTGTAGTGCATAGCTCCTTAAGGAATTTTGCATATCTTGGCACTTGTCTAATGCACCCCAACAAAGGAATGTTCACTTCAACCTTCTGAAACACTTCCAACACTTCTTCGTCGGATTTCTCCTTCTGAGACTTTGCAAAGCGCGAAGGGAAGGGTATGCATGAGGTAGGCACACCTCCCTTTGTTGGATGGCTCGGCACACTCTCCTTCTTTGATATTGCGGGATCTCGCTCCATGTCATTTTTGCTCAAAGCACGGTTTGGCCTCTCGGCGGCAGCCCTTTGCTCGGCTGCTGCCTCTTGCAATGCCGGTGTGTGCGCCGGCTGCAACAATGGCTCGGTGGCTCTATCAGCAGGCTGCTCGGTAGCAACATCAATCACGCCACCGGTTGTGGCTCCAAGAGGCTGCTCGGTAGCAAAGTTACTGCCGGCAGCTCCTCCTCCTCTCCTCTTGGCTTTTGGCTCGGCTAGAGTCTTACCACTTCGAGTAACGATGGCTTGAGCTTGCTCATTCCTCGGATTCTTTATCACTCCTCTCGGTAACTTTCCTTGCTCGGTAAACTTCCCCATAAAGTCAACGACTTGCCCCATTTGGGTTTTAAGTTCCCCAATATCTTTCGAGTGGGTTTGTTGTCCCGCAAGTAATGCTTGAGTAGCACTCGAAAGAGATTGAATCAATGCATCGTAGTTGGGGTTGCTCGTCACTGCTGGAGGTTGGCTCGGCAAATGTTGAAAGTTGGCTTGGTTCGGCTGCCCTTGGTGTTGCTGAAAGTGAGGCCGGGGCACAAAGGGTGCCCTAGGTTGAAAGGGTGCGGCAGCCCTTTGATGTGGCTGCATTGGTGCTCTAAGTACGTTGTCATTGTTCGCCCACCGAAAGTTCGGATGATCATTGAACCTCGGGTTAAAGTTCCCGTACCTTTGGCCTCCTTGGAAACTAATAGCATTGCACTCCTCTATTCCCTCACTTGATCCAAATTGAGGGCATTGTTCGGCCTCATGGCTCTCCGTGCAAATACCACACACAATGGCACGTTTTCCTTTCATCATGCGGCTCACCAAGTCGGCAAGCTTATCAACCTTCTCCTCCAACTTGGAGCTTGCGGAAGTCTCGTGTACCTTCTCATTCCTCGGCACATTACTTCGTGCCATACCAAATTGTTGGTTGTTCAATGCATGAACTTCCAACAAACGTCTTGCCGCTCCGGCATTCAATTCCAAGAAACTTCCTCCCGCGGCCGAATCAAGAAACTCCCTTTCCATAACGCGCAATCCCTCATAGAAATATTGCAACAAGAGTCCATCGCTAATGCCATGCGATGGACACAAAGAAACTAGGGACTTGAACCTCTTATAGTAGTCGAAGAAAGTCTCATCTCCGGCTTGCTTCACACTTGTAATTTGCTTCCTCAAATCCGTGATACGTGAAGCGGGAAAGTACTTGAGCAAAAAGTCATCCATCATAGAGTTCCATGAAACAATGCGTCCACTAGGCACCTCAAACAACCACTCATTCGCTTGATCTTCTAATGAGAACGGAAAAGCCTTCATCTTGAAGTGTTGCAAATCAGTCCGTCTTGGACACATAGACTCCGTGGTGAAATTAAACCATTGCAAGTGCTTGTTAGGATCCTCACTTGGCATTCCATACAAAGACTTCAACTTATGGAGGAATCCACTCCTCAATTCAATCTCCCCGGTATTATCGGTTTCCAAAGGAGGGTAAGTAATATTAGATGGAGCTCCTCCTCCTCCGGTGACATGACCATTTTGTGCTCTAATCGAAGTCATTCTTACTTCTTCAACAAGTGGCTCAGCAAAAGACTCAAACTCGGGACCTTGAAGATCCCACGACGACGAAACGATGGATGGAGAGCTCGGCAAAGGGGCAGCCGATCCTGGTGGTCACGGTGGTGGTGAAGAAACCGTACTCGGATTACTTGGTTCGGATGGAGGTAATGGAACAAACAAAGCGATGGCGAGCTCATGGTTCAAACGTTGCAATCGACCTCTATGATCTCGTGCCCAAATACTAGATTCGGACATGCACTTATTCTGAAGTTTGCAACATTTAAACAAGTTAGAACTTCGTAAAAAAATAAAAAGCAAGAATATACATCGTTACAAGCCACGGCATTGGCAATTACAAAATAAATTTCAATCAATGGCACACATATAAACATGGGATCGGCAAAGAAATAAAGCGGCGGCGATAAAGTGTAAAAATTGAAACGTTCATGATCATGTAATCTCTATGTCTAATTTCTTTTAAAATTTGTTCTAACTCTCAAGGTACGTAGAGCAGTGGAGTTAACGGTGTAATGGACTGATGCAGCCTCCAGTAGTATCATGCTTAATCCGATATACCTCAAGAGTTCGAACCACACAAATTGTTTTTATTTTTGAAGGAAATAGATCACATATGTCAAGTTATCTTCTAGCGTCTAAAGTGAGGTGATGCTTCGGCCCAAGCTATTGACTAGTTCGAGCGTGTTCTACTTTTCATAGGCGGTGTCGTTAAGATTCACGGAGGGCGAACCCCCTACAGGAACCAGGCAGGACTCGTTGTTGGTCACCACGGGGAGCGAACTCCCTATCGACTCACTCACCGAGAATGAACATCAGTCTGTGGGTCTTGAGATCCAGTTAAACAAACCTTAGAACCATATCAATGAAACTAACTTGCCTCATACTTTGTAAGACAAACTCGGGTCACTAGCGGTCTACAAGTGTTGATCAAAGCCGCCCTCAACCTCATAAAAATGGGTCTGCCAAGTTATCGCTCGTATGCGTGGGGGGGGGGACGTATCCCACGTTTCCCAGTCTACATAAAAGACGGATCTAACATGACATCTTTCGTATGAAAGGTTAAGGCTAAGACCAACAAAAGCGGCTTCTCCCTACATGTTACACTTTAGAAACTACAATAAATTCAAACATACATAACACTATCAACTTCCTAGAAATTAAACTAAGTTATTACACACATACATTCTTTATACATCATGCAACTTTCGAAATTTAAACTCTGCATGCCGAAGCATATTTCTACTTTACAAATCCCAAATAAAACCAAAAATTACAAACTTTACAACTTTACAACAAAAATTTCCAGCAACATTATGTACACAACAATCACATAAATCAAGCTTTTATAATCCCCGGCAACGGCGCCAAAAATTGATGGGAGCCTAAGCTCGCACACAATAATAAACCCTACAAAATATCGTTAGTAGTATGAGCAAGTAGGGATCGTTCTAAGTCGGGGATTAAGAGTACCTGAAACATGAGATTGTTAGATAAATATACACATTTACACATCAAAAATCGTCACTTTAGGGGGGAAGATAATGGTGTCGGCAACTTGGCTGCCCTCTAACATCTAGGCACGAAAATAAATCCTAAATTACTATTTACAAGTTTGGTCGACATCTTTCACACAAAGCAGTCGGCACTTAACTCTTTAACAAATAAGACTCACACAAAAAAAAAAGTAAGGAACAAGTATTTAGCATGCATTGGATTTAAACAAGTTTCGACCTACAACTAGAACGGAACCCGATCTTACCTAGTTGAGAGACTTTCTAATGTTTTAAGATCTAGCGATCCGCATAGTGACCCTAAAAGTTATGCTACCGTTATACAACTCGTAACATTGAAGCTCTAAAGTCTATTAATCGAAGACAAGCAAACAAGTAAGGTTGTCAATCTTCTTATTTAACATGCAAGTCCTAAGGTTAACCACTCTAGGTGAGCACAACAAATCAAAGTGATCATACGTCTACTTAGTTCATTGTAACTCAAGCAAATTAAACCTAATACCTAGATCATGTTCAAAGACAACACTAAGTATCGATTATAAGCCCTCACCTTAGTTCTAACCGGTTTAAATCCTCAACATGCTTCTATACCACTGTCCTAATTATCTAAGTGTACAAATCTTACAAGTTTTATATTACAAATTAGCATGCAAAATCATTGTTGCCGAAACTTAAACCTAAATCTAAGCATCGATTCAAACAAATCTTTAACATACAATTTATAAAACCAAGTTTCAAATCGGTTCATATATAGATATATAAACCAAAACCAAAAATACATAAGAGTTTCATAGACAAAACTATTCATAACTACATAAAATTTACAAAATCGAAAGAGGGGAGTGGATCACAATTTTGTAGACACCTTGATGACTTCGACTCGTGTTGATCCGTCGGAAGATGGAAGGGGTGGCTGCTCAACAGTAGGTATGTGTCGCAGTAAAGTCTAAGTTTCGGCAGAAACTTGGGTGAGGTGAGGGTGATTTTCGGCTAGGGTTTTTATGTAGGATCTTTGGGGAAATTTTGGTAGAATTTTGGCTTTGTGTTTTGGCTTGAGATGTCACCCCTTTTTCTGAGAATTCATTGGCTATTTATAGAGGAAAAACCCTAGGGTTGTCGGCAGCAAAAAGGAATGGAAATTCGTTGTCCAAGTTGGTTAAGGTTTCCTTGTGGGACAAATATTGCATTCTTGGACTTTTTTTTTCTGAATTTTCTTCATGGCATGGGCTGCATATCGTCATGGACTTCATATGTGGACTTGACAACTCTATTTGGTGAACTTTGATCCATGAAAAATACACAAAACGTCAAGAACACAGAACCGGCAGCAAGCTTGGTTTTCTCGGCTGGGATGACCTTGCTCCAGTAAATCTGGCATAACTCTCTCCTCAGAGCTCCGATTGGTGCGATTCCAAATCTCAGAGAAACTAGACTCGTAGAGCTTCACAACAGCATATGGCATGTTCTCTAGTTCCAAGCGATGTGTCCCACAGAAATTCTGGAATTCAGGACATAGTCCCAAGAAAATCCTGGTAGTCCCTAGTGATCTTTGTTCAAACTGCCAAGTTGCAGCCATCTTTTGGGTGACTTTCCGAACTCTGATTGATCTGAAATTTTGACACAATACACTTTAGCTTGCTAACTATATGCATACCAAATTTCATCAAATTTGGAAAAGGATAGGTCAGTTTAGCACGAATCTCAGAATCACGAAAAAGACATGTTTTACATTATTTTTCAGATTTCTATACTTAGTCATTTTTCAGATTATTAAGCACATTTTTCCAAAACTTTTCCAAAACAACACAAAACTATAATACAACTCTATCTTACTCTAAATACACCTAACAAAATACAAATAGGGGATAGTAACACATTAATATCGTCCCACATTGAGGCTTATATATATAAAATCAAATAAAATCATAGCCTCGAAGGAACATATATATATTCGACATGTCTCAATATCATATAAATAATATAAAAAAGAATATATAACTTCAACATGTCTCAATATCATATAAATAATATCGAAAAGAATATATAACTTCGACATATCTCACATGTCGGAAAAATCACAAATACCGAAAGCATAAAACCTCCGGAAATCTCATTTCCGGTTATTTCATTTAAATACATAATAAACTTATTCTGAAAGATCGAATATGAATGATCAAAACATATAATTTCCGGAAATCTCATTTCCGGATAAAATTACGTACTACTTAAATAGTAGTAAAAACATAACCCTAAAACCATAATTCTTTTTAAATAATAATTAAACCATTATCACAAAATATGTGAATTATCGATTTTTCATTAATTTATATTATGCTTAAAAATTCAATTAACTAAATAAATTATATTTTAATAAAATATTTATGCATGATTTTATTTAAAACAAAATCCACTCACTGTACTGCCGAGCGTGTCGAAATCCGTGCTCTCATCCCGTCGAGTAACTTCTCGACCTGAAACAGAAACGTATTGAAAGGATATCTCAAAACTCGAAATTTGATTATAAAGTGGAATTTACGACGCCCTTACTCGTCCGAAAAACCCCATTTAAATTATTGTTATCGGTATTGAAATTACGTCGCAAATACCGAAACCATTTACGTCCAAAATTACTCAGGACACCCATCCCGAGTCCGATCCATTCTTTTATTGATTATTTCGTCGTAAAACCCTTTTAATCAGCTTTTAACCTTTTTACGGTAAGTCAACAGTAAAAACTACTGGTCAAACAGTAATTTAGAAAGTCAACAGTAAATGGTCAAAGTCAGAATTATTATTTACCATTTACTTTTACTGTTTACTTTTCACTTTTACTGTTTACTATTTACTTTTCACCTTTTACCGTTTTACTTTTCACTTTTTACTGGTTTTACTATTTATCATCTTCCTCATGACGCCGGCAGCCGCAGCGTCGCCGCCTGCCGCCGGCAGCTCCTCCCTGGAGGCCTAAAACACCTCCAATCGATCCCAAATTTTTACATCAGCATCACCACCACCAGAGGGACTCATCCCCCTCATTTCCGCCGCCATTGGAGCTCTCCTCCGGCACGAACGGCGGCCCTGACGGCGGTCCAAATTATCCAACTTCCAATTTTTACAAAAATCACCCAATCGAACCTCCAATTCCATCTAATCAAACGCTAAACAACCTCCTAAACCTGATTTCACCATCCAATTACAACAAAAACACCAAATACCCAACCTCCACCGAAAATCATAAAACCCTAGAAATTTCAATTTCTAATTTCTCCTTACCTGTTACGAATTGATTCAATCCCTTTCATAGACTTGTTGCACAAGTCGAGACCTTCAATTCCCCTCAAGAATCGCACCAATTGGTGGCCGGTAGAGAGAGAACCAGGTTCGACTATCTCCAGCAATTTCCGGCCGAACGGCGGCGGACCGCGCTGTGCCGCTGCCATAGGCGGAAGGAAGAGGAGGAGGCAAAGCGATCGTGACCAGCGGCGAGCCGAGCGGTGGCCGGACGGCGGAGATGGGTGGAGGTGCGACTGTGTCGGGCTCGGCTGAGTCGCGATGAGAGAGGGAGAGAAAAAGAAGAAAAAGAAAAGAAAAGAAAAGAAAAGGAAGTTTCCCTTTCGGGAAATTTCATTTCCCGTTATTTATACTTGTCCAAAAACGACAAGTTTCGGGTTTTTACGCAGTAACGTTTTTTACACGAACTCCAAATTAAACGTGCCACATGCCTACGAGCTCGTTTCAACGTCTTCTATCTCGTCAAGAAATAAAATTCTTCGTCGGGTTAACTTATTTAAAAGTCAACATTTAGAACTTTCAAATTGAAACAACAATTGCTCGGAACGTAAAAATGAAAGATAAAACGGTCAAAGTTAGTTCGAAATTCGGGTCGTATCGGACACTCCCCATTCAGTTGCGGTAATACATGCATGAGTTGTTGGTTGTTGTAGGTTAATTATGTTGGCGTCTGTAGCCTTATTCAGCTGCTCGTATTAACTCCTTGTTGGTTTTTGTCTCTGACTTCAAAGGTCTATTAATTATAGTTGTATTAAATGGAAGAGCATGTTGCATATATCGTCATGATTCAGTGGTAAATGTGGGAGTTACATTTTATTTGATGCCATAACTAATTCGCAACTCTTCTGCACCTGTGTTGTTCTTCTGTAGGGTCAACTTTTAAGTCGTTGGGTTTTAGTTTTAGGGTTTCAGATATGGTCGGTTGCAAATTTGTTTCAGTTCTGTAGTGTTTTATTGTCAAACTTTGGTGGCTGGAAGGTGAAGTTGTTTCACATACTTCACTTTACTGGGACATGTTACGTAAAAGTATATATATGGGTGTAAGGGTTATGTGGATATGTTGATATTGATGTTATGGACCGGAGATTTGTCGGACTGCTCCTTAAACATGAAAAGGGAAGAGCCAGATGTATGTACAGAGGGGACATAGCTGTGTAGTAAAGGAGCAGATCAGTGTAGTTGTGGCCCAGTTCTGTAAATGAATGTCAGGTTTTGAATATTTTGTTATGCCTTACTCTTAAGCCCATTGGATGAGCCCAATAGGTCTAACACATGCTTAAATTTGTTTCAGATGAGTGGAGAACGGACCTTTCTGTCACCAGGTGCAGGCCGTCGATCGAGGTATGCAAGTGGGGCCAAGCCTCCGGCCGAGTTGGTCACGAAATCGAACCCTATTCAGTTTTGCCAAACGGTGGAGGGGCTGTCGGCTGACAAGGTGGCTGCCGTCAGAGTGATGGGTTGGGATTCTCTGCTCCAAATTGGTGGCCCTAGGCCCTACGATCCCGTATGGAGGATGATGGTGAAGAACACAAACACCCATGAATGTACAGTTAACATTCATGGTCAGTTAATCAATGTAGATGGATATGTGTTTACCCGAGTCATGGGATTGAAAGACGGTGGAACAGACATCGAGCTGGGTCAGGAGATGGACGCCGCAGCATATGGCACATTGGTACATCCAATGTGCGATAGGGAGGGGAGAGTTCAGTTGTACTTGCTAAAGAATGTTGTCACGCACCGTAACGAGGCTGACGAGACCTTCGTCATTGCATTTGCCATGCTCGCACTAACTTTGATACTGAACCTAGGTATAGATGACCGGGTTGATGCTTCGATGATCCAAGGGGTTTTGGAGAGCGGCCAAATTAAATGTAATAACTGGGCTACATTCTGTGTCCGCCAATTGATGCGGGCCATCGTCCTCCAGCGTGAACATGGTGACAAGGAAGTGGGGGGTTGTGTGCTATTCATGCAATGTCTATACTTTGACATTGTTGGGGAAGCACAGTTCCACATTGACAAGTCGGTGTTGCCACTGACATATTGGAGGGACTTTGAGATAAGGGAGTTGATCTCAAAGGTGATGGATTTTGGTGGCTTCAAAAGCCCTTTGTGTCGTTTCAAAACCGGAGGGCAGTGCGGGCAGATGGTTGCAAAAGAGAGGTCCACAAGACGGAGATTTCGGAATTGGTATTCGGAAAGGGGTGCATGAAGACATATTTAACGTCAAAATGGACCTCATGCAACTGAAACATGACATGTGGAAAATGTGGCGGTGCATGGGTAGAATGTAGCTGGACGTTGATGGATTGATCATGAGGATTGAGAGAATAGCCGATGAGGTATCACGGTTCAGGAACGAGTGTGCGGATATGGTCAGCCTAGAAATGGGGAAGTTAGCCAAGAGGAGGCGTATGGGGCGGAGTCACAGAGAGTGCCAGTTTGGAGGCCGAAAAAGGGTGATGGTATCGGGAATTGTCTTGATGAACGTGGACCAGCGAAGAGGGCATTGTCGGTCACCTCAAGCAGCCCAGGGGAACCACTTACCAGGGCAACCCGAAAACAACTTATTAGGCACTTTTTTTCTCAAGCAAACTACTCTTTCTGGGTTTTGTAGTGGGAAGAGAAGGGATACAAGTTTATGATGACAAGATTCGTGCTAACAGAGATTGGCATGCCCCATAAAATGTACCTGAAGTACGCAGATTTCATGGCCTGGCCGCCTTCTACAGAAGTATCTTTGATGCTTCAGTACCGATTCAGCTAACATTTCTGAGAAACCTGCATTAAGAATGATAGATGGAGCCACATAGAACACATAAGTTTGTACAACGGAAATAAATCTAGGCCTCTCTAAACTCATGTGATATGAACCAGATGAGGTTATGAAATCTGAAGGATCAGTGACCATCCTTTCCAAGAGATTTAAAACTGGAGTCATCAGCGAAAATACGGAAAATACATAATAAACTAAAAAGCATCCAAATGTATGTGCTTATGCACTTACAACCAAAAACACTGAAATTGTGCTGAAAAAGCTAACAAAGAAACAGAAAAAATAAATTAAACTTCAGCAGCAGCAGAACGTCCACCATCAATCCTCCATAGCATCCTCCTCACGCTTGGCAGGTTCCTTAGCAACAGGTCCAACTTCATCTGGTTTCCTTTGGCTGGAAGGACAGAGGAAGAACCATCACCAACCGGGGATGGCTCAGTTTTGCCAAGGCCCCATGGAAGATCTGGTTTCCGTGAAGCCTCCCTTTGTCTGATAGCTTCCTCCCAAACAGGATCACCAAATCATTCTTGATGAGCGGGAGAGAGGACCTTGGGAGAGGGAGAAGGAGAGACAGGCTTGGAAGATGAAGGATCAAAAGCAGAAGGATCCTCACGAAGGTGATGGAGAAGATGAGAGACCCTTGAGGCAAGAGCATCAAAGCTTTTGTGGAGGAGTTCAAACTGAAAGTCCAGGCGGTGGAAACAATCTTCCTGACGTTGAAATCGTTCAGAGACCACATCATCACCTTCAGGCTTAGGAGGAGGATCGTCATCAACAGTATGAAATACTGCTTGACGCATCATGATCTGTCTCTCCATGGGAGTCCACTTCCATGTATCGCAATAAGTATACACCCTGCGATTGTTTGTCATAGCTGCACACTAAACAAATCGTGAGAACTGAAGACAATAAAGAAGAAAATTAAGCGATGGAGAAGAAGGGTCAATGAATATATATAGAACATAGCATAAAACGATGCAACCGTAGCAGATATTGAATAGGTAACTGAAATGTTGTCCTAAATAACATCCGAGGATAAGAGAAATTAAAGGGAAATAACTGTAAACATGTCCTTTCAACTGCACACGTAATAAACATAGGATTGTAACGAAACACTGGAGAATCTCCTTGAAATCAGAGAGTGAGCGGAACTAAATACAAGGAGGAATTAAAGGGAAATAACTATAAACACATCCTTTCAACTGCACACATAATAAACATAGGATTGTAACGAAACAATTTGAATCTCCTTGAAATCATAGAGTCAGCGGAACTAAATCGAAGGAGAAATTAAAGGGAAATAAGTGTAAACACGTCCTTTCAACTGCACACGTAATAAACACCGGTCTTCACGAAACGATTTGAATCTCCGAGAAGTCAGAGAATGAGCGGAACGAAAGAGAAGAAAATTTCAAAGATCAATGCAGCAGTGTATTCATTTAATCAAAAACCTAAAAACCCTTAATAATGAAGTTAATGGTGTGTGATGAAGGATAAATGATGAGAGAATGGAGAATGAGGGAACTAAATGTGTATTCTATTTTCATCGAATGAATCAACACATTTAAAGAGTTTAAATAGAAGCATTTAGACTGCTTTGAGACCAAAGCATCAACCAGGACTCTTACGAAGGCTGAAGATGATCTGAACATTAATGATGATTGATGCTTGCTTTCAGCTGAAGATACGAACCAATTTGGTCTTGGACTTCTTCTTGCATTTAATGCTGTTCTTGGACATCTTCCTGCATTTAATGCTCGATTGCTCCTTTATACAGTCTGAATGCATTAGGGTTAGAGACTGAATGTCCTTCAATACTTAAGAACAAGGTATCAGAACTCAAAAATAGTGTTTGTGTGACCTGCAAGTAATATGGGAATTGTAGTTTTGCTGAAGCATGAGTTATTTAGGAAGATGGTGCTTCTAATGATGTTTAAGACTTGGTTATTCCTGTACTGCTAAAGCTAAACGTAGAGTTATTTAGGAAGTTGGTGCTTCTAATGATATTGTTCAATATGTTTCATGTGATGTCTCTCTACATCAGAATTTCATTTGTTGCCGGAATTGCAATAAATGAAATTCTGATGCTTCCAAATCTGATGAGGCAATTTATGTAAGAAAATCAAATTCCTTCACTCCAACTTGTCATCAATGTGGTAAGATTGGTCATATCAGACCTATGTGTCCTAATATGTCTCATGTTGGATGTACCTAAAAGTTCTGTGTTGCTTCCACTGAATGCAATGCAAACACATGAATCCAAAAATAGACAGGTGTAAAAGGAAATCACCTAGTATAAATACGATCCGTGCAGGAATATAAAGTCATAGGGCATATTACAGTATGAAACAAGTTCAGAGTAGATTATGGTTTTACAAACTAAGACACTACGACAAAAGCATAGAAGTAATAATCCGTCAATATGTTGTTCGGTGGTTGTGATCGTTACTGCAGTCCTTGATGGATGGACGGGAATCATTGCTGAGGACTGAATGAATTGGGTGGGCAGTTGCTTCCATTCTGTGGTGGATGAGGTGGCGATGGATTTGTAGATTTATTTACGGAGTCATTAGGACCTCCATTTCCAAAGGGAGCACGATCTCGGGCGGGATTTGGACATGTTCTTCTGTTGTGATCCGGTAAGTAGCACTTTTGACATATGTATGTGTTCTTTGTCCTCTCACTGTTTTGTGAATTGATACACGCGACAGGCGGCGCGCCCTTTGTACGGGCGACTTTGGGGTCCTTAACAACATTTTTAGTTCGAGGAGGCCTTGGTGTGTTATTTGGCACTGAATTTTTGAACTGGACAGATGCTTGATACAGCTTTGCAAATTCGGCCACTGCCTATGTATACCCTTCCTCACTGTATGAGTAGTTGAAGCATGACTTTGACACTTCTGCCATTAGAAGTGAATACCTGCACATCTGCGCTGACTTCACTGTCGAACTGCGCTTCAGTTCTGGGGCCAATGTTTTCGGACCCACGTCCTTAGTCCATCGCTCTCTAACCAAACTCTCTGGAAATCGAGACACCATCTGGTATTTCAAAACATAGAAAATGTGACCACATGGGATGCTATCTGATTCAAACAATTTGCAAGAGCACAGCCACCTGGGATTTTTGGGATCAGAGAGAAACTCCACACTCCAATGTCATCCCGGTTTGTCGTACTAGATGAGGTAGAACATCGTGGAGTCCGACAGAGGAAACGGTTGCTTATGCGAGACGAAGAACTTCCTCTGGAAAATGATTTGAGCCTTGATCATGACAAATATGTCATGAGTGAAACGACTACATGCATCTTCCTCTAATCCCCTCATGTGAGTCTCATAGACAGGTACACTATTCTTGGACTGAAAGTTGTCGTATAGAACACGATTTCGGATTCGCCCCGTGGTCCTCTCCATTCTCGGCATGAGATCACATAACCGGTCAAACCTTCCGACCTCCGGTTTCAGCTTCGCGTGCATGCATTCAACACGCTGTGTACTACACATTCCAGCATAAAACTTCCTGCGGAAGAATGCCTCTGCCCATCTGTGGCGCTTATGGAACAGCGATGTAACCCATCCGTTGCCTGACAGTCCATGGTTAGACACCATACAGTGCCAAGCAGTCTCCCATTCTCTCGGAGTCAGTGACGCATAGATCATCTTGCTAATATCCTTTTGTGCGTCTGGATCCTTCACATTCTGCCCAATATTTCGTCCAATATGCCACGAGCATAACCTGTGACTAGCTTCTGGCATTAAACGCTCTACCACTTTTCTGATGGACTCGTCTTGGTCAGTTAAGACGTACTCCGACTGTTTCTGGTTCATTGACTGCAGGAATTGCTCAAACACCCAACTGTAGGTTACTTCCCTCTCATCGGCTACGAGAGCGAATCCAAATACAACAGTTGCTCTGTGATTGTTGCACCCAACGAAAATGACAAGCGGTTTTCCATACAAATTTGTCTTGCACGTGCTGTCCATAATCAAGACATCCCCGTACGCCTAGTAGTCTAAAAGTGATTGTTCGTCCCTCTAGAACATATTTGCAAGTCTGCCTTCTTCATCCTGACTGTAACTGAAAAAGAACTGATCCGACTCTAGTCCCCTCATGTTCATCCAACTGAGAGCTGACTGTGCATCTCCTTCAATCTGAGCGGCTTTCCTCTTCTTAGCCATCCTGTTGTATAGATCCTTTAATGTGAAGCCAACCGCCTCGTGTCCCCCGGCCTGCTCAACTAGGTGCTCGTAAACTTTGCTGGTGTGAACTTGCAATTCACGCAATGCTTCTGCTTGGGCAACGTCATGCGGTTCCACACTCCTGTGTGACCGCAAGAACTGCACCTCATCAAACCAAGCTAAATCATGGTTATGCTCATGCACAAATTTGGTCACATAGTATGACTCCCTCTCAGTCGAATATCGAACGCTAAATTAGGCTGGGCAGTTCACTCGTGTGTACCTTATTCCCCTTGGAACTATATTCCTCTTCTGCTTCAATACCTCACTGATGACGTGTTCCTCTGCAGTCTTTTCCCCACAAAGGCCTCTTTTCTTCCGGCGTTGTTTGACGGCTTTTCTGTGTTTGGAACAAACCCACTGCCTCTGTATCACCAATCCACTGCTTTCCTTCTGTAGTCTGTCCTGGCGCATGCTGAACCCCACCATTTTGGAATGGATTGAATAGAACTTTTCTGCTTCGTCGACCGTGGCAAAATAAACTCCTTTTAAATCATCCGCTGACATATACCGATAGTCCCTCCTATTGAACAGAGGTCTCTCTTCAACAGTCATGCCGAACGGTGTGCCGTCAACATTCTCTTGTTCTTCGCCTATAACGGGGAATGCAGGCACCTCGGCTGGTTCATTTACATTTTTTATTTCACCTGCCTCTTGCATAGGGGCTGCAACATATTTCAATACCTTGTTTCAATAACCAGCAAGCATTCAACATATGCAAGACACTCGAATTCATATGTCTAGTATATTAATATTCTGACGGACACCATAAATCGAAATATGAATGCATCTGGGTTTCGTCCGAATACATGTATAGTTCAGACATTCTTTCACCCACAAAATGATATATACAAGCAATGATGCAAGAATTACCTTCAATCAGTGAAACCAAACATGTCGTAGAGAGGTATTCGGAAATCCGGCAACGCATTCGAAGTGGTCGATCAAATGATATTCAAAATACACCTTCTCTTCGAAGCCATATTCTAAGCCTTCTCCTACAAGCCAAGCCAGAGGAGACTGTGGAGACGCGGACTGCAAGGTACCACAATCTCAGAATAGAAACGTGGCCGCCTCTCCGCCCCAACCGAGTTACCCAGCTAGTTTCACCCTGCCGAAAATACCTCAAATACCCCCATCTTCTTACCAAGCGCCATCTAAACCCTCTGTCATCTGTGCAATGCCATCACTGCCCTTCAAAAACCATCTGTGCGGCTGAAAACGTGCCACGTGGGCACAGCCCAGAGAGGCGTCAAAACACATGGGCGTATTCTAGCCCCTTCCATTGACCTGTCTAAAAAGACATGTCCGTTTTTTTATTAAAAAAAAAAAAGAAAAAAAAAGAAGAAGACATGTCTGTTGCCTGTTTCTCGACCACTCACTCAAACCAAAACGAGTTTGTATTCAAATCTAAAAAAATGGCACTTGAACCTCCTTATTTAGTGAATCTCAAAGTTTTATTTTTTATAAAAACTAAAATATTATTTACACCTCCTTAATTTTTCTAAAATATCTAAAATCTAATTAAATCAATTAAAATAATTTCCTTATAGAGTATTAAGTTCACACCTCCAAAATCGGTAATTAAACATGCTTCAATTTTTGAAAATTATATTTTACTTTGAAAATTTATCTCAAATCTATTACTCTAATGTTCTGAAATTTCAATTTTTTCTCTCGATCTATTTTCAACATACAAAGATTATCATCTGGATCTTTATTTTATTTTTTTCTTTTTTGTTGAGAAAATTTGAGTTTTTAAGTTGATTACAATTTGTCACTTTGCTTTGTTTGCTTGTGAATTTGTTCAAATATTATGGATGTGCTAATCCATTGATAACCTACACAATTAACTTTCAGTTCTCCATTGAATTTTAGGTTTAATTAGAATATATTATCTTTATTCTTCCTCAAGATCAAATTGGAAAAAAATTAAATAGAATAAAAAAGGAATGGAAATGGAAATATATTCTCTATTTTCTTTTTCCCATTTGTGAAAAATATTTTACAAATGTTTTGAAAATATAACAGAACGGTAATTTCACATGGTTTGACAAAGTCTATACTAACTTGAAAAAAAAAAAGAGGTCCAAATATTGTTTTTAGAAGTATGAATAGAAGCTTCCAAGACTAAAAGACACCACACACATCATAAATAAGAAGTCGAAAGATTCCAAGTTTTTATCCCTAAAAAAAAATATATTAAAAACCCACTAAAGACCTATAGAATGTCAACAAGAACCTAAAAAAGGGAGAAATTTTTATATGCCAGGTGGTCTACCAAACCAATAGTTTTTTGGCACATCATACTAAAGTAAATAAAAAATATGCAATAAAACTACAAAATTAAAAAATAAGCTACATATGGCGATTTTCTATTGATTTGGTAGACCACCTGACATTGTCCAGTGATTCTACCGTAGCATAGAAACAATTTTCCTAAAAGAGGTCAGGGAGGTGAACCACTTAAACCTTTGTGTCATCTCTTTTTACTTTCCTGTCATAATTTGAATGTTGACTTAACATTTATGCCTTCTGACATCCGTACCCTCTCAAATCAACCCCAAAAAATTGCTGCTTGCAATGTGTGTATCATTTTTTATTTTGTTTTTTACTTATTTACAACAACAACAGGGGTTTCACTAATACATTCTGAACCTAGCCACCTCCTTGTCAATTAACTTTCATTAAAATTGAACTTTACATTTATTCGAATCCGTTTTACTGGTTTAAAAAATTAGCTTTTTATTCTGTTTCTTAATTGAGAAAACTTTCTTCACCGAAAGTCTTAGAAAACGTTAAACCGTACACATTTAAATCAGAGATCGATTGGAAAAATTATAAGGGTTTAAAAGTGAAGGGTATTTTAATAATTTTAACAAACCCCTCTATTACTATAGTTAGCAACCGTCCATTTCAAAAAATTGCCAAAATTGCAACTTTCCACCTCAGGCAGAAGGGGTTAGAATTCGCCGACCAACTTCTTGGCTGGTCTCATTCTATTTATCTTGGAACAAGCTTTCCAGCTATATATGACTTGCTACCAATAATTCATCCTACACGACGAATCAAACGAAAGAAGATACGACCTTTTTTCAAATTCCGGCAAACTCCGGCCAAATTGGCTGTTGAAACTAATTGGGCTTTGTTCATCGTGCTATGCTTTACAAACCCTCCAAATTGCATATTTTAATAAAACCTCCAAAAAAATTTAAGATTTCTAGTGTTTTCAAAATTGGGATTTTTCTTCCCAAGGTAAATTCGACTTTGTCGTAGTTGGTAAAGTTGTAATTCGTGGTGAGATGAAGAGATTGGTGGGTGTCATGCACTCCAATTTAGGGTCAGAGACCAACAGCGCGTGGGACCCACTCACAGCAGTTTCTGGCAGCACGTGGCAGGGCTTCCGGTGGTTTTCGGGCTCAAGGCTGAGCTCTTTGAGTAGCACTTTTCTAAACAAACGTTTTAATATATTATATGTGTATATATTATAATTTCAAGACTATAAAAAACTGCAAAACTGAAAGCTGCTGTTAATGGGTGTGTTTGGGGGCTTTTTTGCTCTCTTGCTTATAAGCACAACACATATGTGTTTGGTAAACACGGCTTCTCGTCCCGGCTTTCAGAAGCACCTGTTTTTTATGCTCAAAACAGCCTCCGCTTCTTTCTGGAAGCCGACTGTGGCTTCTGTACTGTAGTGGGATACTGTAGCTAAATGAAAATTTCAGAATAGCACCATTGCCCTCACTCTCTGTAGGGGTCACTGGAATCCTTGGACAGACTGGGTTTTTGGGGTCGAAGAGGTCGTGCAGGTGGTCAGATCGGATCCGGGTCGTGCAGCGCTGGGGCTGGGCTCGATGGGGTTCGGATTGGCGACGTCTTCGGGTTGCCAGAGGGGACTCTGCAGAAGAGACCCTGAAGTGGGTCTTCGTTGGCGGCAAAGGTGGGGTTGGCAAAACGACGTGTAGTTCAATCCTCTCGATCCTTCTCGCAAGTATCAGATTCTCTGTTTTGATCATCTCCACCGACCCTGCTCACAATCTCAGCGACGCTTTTCAGCAAAAGTTCACCAAGACTCCCACTTTGATTAATGGGTTCCCCAATTTGTATGATATGGTGAGCTTCTTGATTATAAAGTTGGAATCTTTAGTGATTTTATGGTTTAATTTGATTGCTTTCGGGTAATTTTTGGTATTCGGAGAACAATTGGGATTGATTTAAGGTGGAATTTGGTTTATTGATGAAGTTGGGAGATTCCCAGATGTGTAGGTGTTAGAATTTGTTGATATATGATCACATTGAGATTCCCAGATGTGTTGCTCCTTATTCTTGTACACCACCATGGCTGCAGTTGAGTACAGCAAGAACACTTTTATGGAGCTGCAGAGGAAGAAGGTGCACCGATATGTGATATTTAAGGTGGATGAGAAGAAAAGGGAGGTTGTGGTTGAGAAGATTGGTGGCCCTTCTGAGAGCTATGATGATTTTGTGGCGGCTTTGCCCGAGAATGATTGTTGATTTGCTGTATGACTTTGATTTTGTTACTTCTGAGAACTGTCAGAAGAGCAAGATCTTCTTCATTGCTTGGTTAGTTTTTGGCCCCTTAACACTGATATTACCTTGTTATATATGCACTCTGATTCTTGTTGAGATTTTTTTGGAAACGTCAGCTATCTTTTGTTTAAATTCCTTTTCGTTTATTGAGGCGATTGGATCCGAACTCCTTAGTTATGAATAATTTGGATTTATGTACATGGATAGCATGTTCAATATTCATGAGCAGCTCTTATATAAACTATTAAAGGAATGATGCAGAATGGTTTGGTGCAAGGTTTGGTCCTGATTTGATATATTGTTCACTGAAACTTGTCTTGTAAACCAAGTTGCTAAATGGTTGGAAGTAACTACTTATTCTTCACTTGTGTTAAGATATTAGTATCATTACATAGAACCCAGCAATATCTGTGAATTTATATATTTAATATTGGTAGATAGAAGTCTTGTCTCTAGCTGCATCTGCTAGGCAGTTCTTTTGTGCTTGTATGTTTGTGTTTAATTTGCATTGTTCTTGCTTTCGCATCAAACTCAAGGTTAGACTGTGTACAGTTTGTAGTGTTTAAATATCTGCCCACTAGTTGTTGAATGTCGAGTCGTTTGAAGGTGACCTCTGCACTTCCATGTAGTGTGGTTAATGTTCTCTTGGAGCTCTACTTGTTACTTGTTCACTTGAATACTGTATTAGGATGCCATGAAATATTATACAGTTGTTGAAAAACTGATCCATTTCCCCTACGTGAGAGAAAGATTGTGAGCATTGCTTCGTCTCTGAAGCATATGTATTCCACCTTCCAACTTCTGGTTCACAACTGGAGTTGTAATCGATTCGTTGGGTAGTAAGCCCTCCATAGTTGTAGATTACCTTCGATATATATATACGATGTGCCTAGCTATAAGGATGAATACCTGCTCAGTAAAAATTAGAAAGTTATTCAGAAAATTTTTGGTTAATTTTTGTCAGATACAAGATGTATATGCCATGGAAATTTAATCTATAAACAATAACTATTTGATTTTCCTTTGGCTCACAACCTTAATCAGTTAATATACTTGTTCTGTTTTTTGTTGGTAATGACTATTGCATAATAATGATCAGGTCCCCTTCAACCTCTCGGATCCGTGCCAAGATGCTCTATGCCACATCAAAAGACCAGTTTAGGAGGGAGCTGGATGGTATCCACTGCGAGATTCATGATACTGACCCAACAGAGATGGATCTTGGGGTGATCAAAGAGCGCGCACAGTGAACAACGTCTGTAGTAAAACAAACATATATATCTCTCTTGGTCAGTCAATATCTCTGCGGTTCTGTAAGCTTGATCTCCTTGCATCATCATGTGCATAATCCATTACTGACACAAGACTACTACTCTTTCGCTGAATAAACAACTATGCAGCACGGACACGAGTTCGAGTGTCCAATACAGACACGATTCGATACGTGGACTCGGCAAAATCAAAAATTAGTTGGACACGGACACGGAGTGGACACGTTAATTAAATAATATTATATATATAATTAAAAAAAAATAAACATAAGTAAAAATAGAACCTTCATCTTTTAGCAAAACGAGGTTCAGGGGTTGGATGGGGGTGTTTCCGGGTCAGTGGCTCGGGTCGGGAAGGAGAGGAGGGTTTGGGGGTTGTGGGTTTTTAGGTGATGAGATTGGGAATGGGTTTGGGAGACGCGGAGATGATGAACTATACCATTTACACTCCACACTGATCACATAGACCCCAAGAGAAACAACGTCGTTTGAGATGGCCTCGAGTGACCAGAGACCGACTCCGAAACCTGCTGGCAGTGACGACACCACGCCGGGGAAGTGTATGACGATGGGGCAGCACTTGCTTGACAAAGCAGTGGAGATGATGCAGTCGTTGAAGCCGGTGAAGCAGGTGAGCCAGCACGTCTGCACCTTCGCTCTCTACAGACACGACCCGACCCGTCAGATCGAGACGCACCACTACGTCCACCGCCTCAACCGGGACTTCCTTCAGTGCGCCGTCTACGACTCTGACGGCTGCCACGGCCGTCTCATCGGTACTCTACTACTCATAACACCAAAACACAGTCGTTTTTGGATTAATGAACTTCTGCGTAAGGTGATAGGGTCGCCATTTTCAGAGCAGCTCTATCTCTCTCTTTCTCTCTTTCTCACAGGCGATCGACCGGGACGAGAGAGATGCCAAAGCGAGGGACGAGAGAGAGGCTGGAGCGAGGGCCGAGAGAGAGGCGGTCGGCTGAAGAGCGGAGGGGAGGGGATCAAAAGGGATTGAAATCCCTAATTGAGCAAACCCCCCAATCTAAAGAGGAAAAGACGCATTTACCCCCGTGTCCAACAGCTTTGGCGTGTCCATGCCGTGTCGAACTCTAAATTCGCGTGTCCACCGCGTATCAGGGCGAATTGGGACGTGTCCGTGTCCAATTCGTGTCGGACACGCGACACGCCCCCTTCCTTGTGTGTCCGTGCTGCTTAGATAAACAAGCATATTTGCCATGAAAAATATGGTCTGATAGTCTGATGTTATTCATTTGTTGCGGAAATTCAGTTTCCTAACAGTAAGCTTACTTTCTAGATGGGAATGGATTTGTCACTTGGCAATGTTGCAAACCTGAAATGTTTTCCAATATAAGTTTGGTTGCTAACTGGATCTATTATAAGTTTGGTTGCATGTGACATAGAGATGGATGATGATGCACAAAAAAAACATCATGCTTATAGTGGTGTACAAGAAATTGAAAGAATAAGAAATATCATCACTCAAAACTTGATGAGTGTTCGTAATGTTTGTTAATGTTTAATGGTGTTAATATATCATTTTGTAGTCATTTGATGTCAATGAAACTCAATTGTTATTTGCAAAACATAATTTAAAATTGTGATTTCACCATAATGATTAGTTATTAATTATATTTAAAAATAATTTCATATAAGCATAATAAAGATTCAATTAGCCATAAAATTAAAAATTAATGTGTTACTATTTAATTAAAGTTAAAATTTCTTTTATGTCCAAATTGGTCATTTATAGACAAAAAGCATAAGCCAGCTTTCAGTTTACCAAACACTTTGCCAAAACTTTTCCACTAACAGCACTTAAAAAAAGCCAGTTTACCAAACACTTAGCCAATTTGCTTTTCAGCAGCTTATTTAAAAAAATAAGAATAAGCCAGCTTTTCTGTAAAGCCCAGCTGCACCAAACGTACCCAATATTTTCCAACTAAAAATATGATCTTAGTTCCTACAGCAAAAGAAAACTATTAAAAAAAGTTGTAAAATCTGCGAGGGTAAATCTCATAGTAGAGAGCAATGCGAAAGGTCGTGTTTGCACGTGTGCTTATTGTTTGTTTTATTTTCTTATTAGTTAGGTTTTATTTTTCTCTTTTACTTATACAACTATTGTAATTTTATAACACGCGCGACCCTTCAACTATTTTCATGAAAACGTAAATATACGAATGTTATGGACATGATAAAGCCTCACCAGCATATTTAGAGACTTTCTCTTAATTGTCTACGAATGAGTAAAAAAGAAATATAAACTATTGACTTCATAAATACACCCAAATCAAACATATCAAGAAAAAAATAACTGGTGGTTTTCAATTAAAAAAAGAAAAGAAAAAAGAGATCTTTCTAGTACACCACTACCTCAAAAAAGAGAAACAATATAAACTTGAGCATGTTCTAGGAGAAATAGATGATAATAAACTGTCTCTTTATTGATTGATAAGGAGACCTTTATATAGGCATTTGATGGAGGTGTTATCCAAGCACAAAATACCTGCAAAACAACTACATACAAATAATACCCTTCTTGTGTCGATTGTAGTATTGACAAGTAGGGATCGTTCTATCCGGGGAAATCAAGGGCTTTCAATCACACAAAGTGTTGCACATAGAAAAGGGGGTGTCGAATTTTTATCTAATTTCCTACTGATTTTTACTAAATTTAAATCCTAAATTATTATTTACATTTGATCAACATCTTCCACACAATCACCAAACACAAATCTCATTATACATGCAACAAAATTAAAACAAGTAATAGGGACAGCAGCAAATATCGAATTCAAGATCAACTAAGTTCCAATTTAATTAGAGCCAACGCGGTTATTCTAATTATTCAAGACATCACAAGTATTTAGAATCCACAATGCGTGTAATCCTAAACATGGTACTAATCGGTTTAATAACACAACGCGTAGAAATTAAACACAAATAGCACATAAGCACAATATGTCGAATTAGAAACATGTTAGCAGGTATGGCGTCACTCATCCCACATCGACATGTAAATTTCCATAATTACTCTAGCCCTTAGATTAATACATATTAAAATCCACAACGCGTGAGATCCAACATATATTAAATCGGCATATGAATTCAACATCTAGATAACAACCATGGCCTACGATTGCATCTAGACATCTCCTTCGGTTGCACACGAATTATGAAAATAAACCTAATTAAATCAAGAATACATGCTAAAGCTACTGCCCATAATACAAATTTAATCACATCGCATATAAAATTCGGCAATCATATACAAAATTCCCAAACATTTATAACAAAGATCCGAAGATCCCATATATAATTATCAATACCGAAAATAAATCCAGAAACCAAAACATATTTCATAGACAAAAGTATGTTTAAATACAAAGAATCAAAAGCCAATAAAGTACAATCCATGTTACAACCTTATGAAGATTCGGCAAGGATTGGTGGAGGTTGGATTTTTGTGAAAGATGGAGGGTGGATTCGGCAAAGCTTCTTGGTGGAATTTCTGAATTTATTTGGGCAGAGGTTCGGCAAGGATTTTGAGGGGAAGAGAAGATGATTATTCTGAAATTATGTTGTGGTATTTATAGAGGCAAGGGAGGCAGCTAGGGTTTACAAAACCTAGTTTTTCTCAAACTAATCCTGCTGGCAGATTTGACCTTCGAGTGAAGATTATGGAATATCTTTCTCTAGAAAATATATATTAAGGTGATTCCAGTTGGGTTGAAAACTAGACTCCCGTAGCTTTCTATCCATATAAGGTTCGAATTCGGATTCATTGTGAGCTGTCCGGGAGAGTCTGTGGAAGTTGGATGACGTGCACAGGAATTCTGCCGAATTTGATCAGGATTTGTTGCGATTTTCTTCCTCTATTTTCTGCCGAAAATTCCCAAGATAATGGTTGAATAATTGAGCAATATCTCTTTAGGTTTTCCATGAATTAATTCAACCAAAAATCTTGCACAAAGGATGGAATTCAGTCCACATTCGTAAGCCAAATCCATGTAGAACTCAGTTTAGGTTTTCTTCTTTCGGCAGACTTGACCTTCGTGCATTCAAACCGGCATAACTTTTTCCTCAGGAAAGATTTTGCTGCGATTCCAAGTCTGAGAGAAACTAGACTCCTAGAGCTTTCCAACGTCGTATGGCACGTTCTCTGGTTCCAAGCGATGTGTTCCACAGAAATTCCGGAAGTCAGGACACAGTCCCAAGAAAATCCTGGTAGTCCCTGGATTGGTTTGCTCAAACTGCCAAGTTGCAGCCTTCATTTGGGTGACTTCCCGAACTCCGATTGATCTGAAATTTTGACACAATACACTTTAGCTTCCCAATTATATGTATACCAAAGTTCATCAAATTTGGAAAAGGATAGATCAGTTTAGCACAGGCCTCAATATCACGAAAACAACATATTTTGCACTTTTTGCTCAGATTTCTTTACTTAGTCATTTTTCTGATAATTAAGCACATTTTCTCCAAAACTCTACCAAAACGACACTAAACTAAAATATGACTCTATCTTACAAAAATAAGGGTTAAGCATTGGATAAATGGGGGTAAAAACATATTAGGAACGACGCACATTGTGCTCCTATCAGCATTACATCAAGTATCCCTGGTAATCAGGGATTCCCTATCTAATAAAGTATATAGACTACTAGCCTTATTAGGACAAGACACACCACGGAAGTTACGGAATTAATCTTCCTTGAACACTCCCCCTTGTGACGCGTCCTCAATGGTGCATGAACTGTTGCCTCGTTAAAACCTTTGCGAGCAAACAAAAACCTCTTGGGCAAAAATAAAAGCATGGTCTAAGGGAAAAGAGTACAACGCACCAACTACAAGTATGTGAGACATGCATAACTAGACTCCCCCTGAAGTCTAGACGAGAACTCCCCCTGATAGTCAATCAGTCTTTGAGTTCGGATAAGCGACACATACCAATGCGCTTTACATGCTTCACAAATGTAGATTTGGGTAGAGACTTGGTGAATAGATTAGCTGCATTATCTTCTGAGCTGACTTGCTTCACTTGGATATTCAAAGTCTCTTGCTGCTGCTGATTGTAGAAGAACTTAGGCGAAATGTGTTTAGTATTGTCACCCTTGATGTATCCCAACTTCATCTGCTCAATGCATGCTGCATTATCTTCAAATATGCAGGTTGGTCCCATCGTAGTAGACTCAAGTCCACTAGACACTCGAATGTGAGATATAACTGAGCGAAGCCAAACACATTCTTTGACTGCTTCATGTAGTGCAATAATCTCAGCATGGTTCGAGGAGGTAGCAACAAGGGTTTGTTTGGTTGATCTCCAAGATATCGCCGTATTCCCAATGGTAAAAACATAACCGGTTTGGGAACGTCCTTTGTGTGGATCTGACAAATATCCGGCATCAGAAAATCCTACCATCACATCATTTGGTGTATCTGAGTAGGAGGGGGTATCGCCAAAGCCGTATTGGGACCACGACTTAGCATCCTCGGGTCCGGATATGTTGGCGGATATGGCTGCAGGATGGCAGATGGTTGAGCCGCGGCTTGTTGTGGCGAGGCAGTGTGCTGCTGAGCCAAAAGCCAGTCTTGGCGGCTGACCGGTGGCGATCCGAGCCACGGTTTGTGCTGTTGGATGCAAGAGATCGACTAGGTGTCGAATCCTGATGAGTGTATTGATAGTACAAGCCCATGTCAAGGGTTCCTTTAAGGTATCGAAAGATGTTCTTGATTCCAACCCAATGACGTTGTGTTGGCGCAGAGCTAAATCTAGCTAACAAGTTCACTGAGAAAGCAATGTCTGGTCTAGTACACTGAGCTAGGTATAACAAAGCTCCAATTGCACTAAGATATGGATATTCAGCTCCCAAGACCTCTTCGTCATCTTCTTTCGAACGAAAGGGATCTTTGTTGATATCCAGACTTCTAACGACCATGGGAGTGCCTGTAGGATGTATAACTTTGTCCATGTTAAATCGTCTGAGCATCTTTCGGACATATGCAGATTGGTGTATAAAGATTTCACCACTTCGGTGCTCTAGTTCTAAGCCTTGGCAAAACTGAGTCCTTCCCAGATCTTTCATCTCGAATTCGGATTTCAAGTAGCTTGCGGTCTCATTGATCTCATTTAGAGTTCCAATGATGTTCATATCATCAACATAGACGGCTATAATGGCAAATCCTGAACTTGTTCTCTTTATGAACACACAAGGGCACAACTCATCATTCTTGTATCCTTTCCCAATCAAGTAATAACTTAACATCCTACCAGATTGTCGGAGTCCATATAGAGATCGTCTCAACCTGATAGCAAATGAACTTCGTGGTTTTTGCTCACTTGACTTCGGTAACGAAAGTCCTTCTGGCACTTTCATGTACATCTACGTATCTAGATCCCCATAAAGATAGGCTGTTACAACATCCATAAGCTGCATATTGAGTCTCTCTGAGACTACCAAACTGATTAAGTATCGGAAGGTAATAGTATCCATGACAGGAGAATACGTCTCCTCATAATCAATTCCAGGGCGTTGAGAAAAACCTTGCGCCACGAGTCGAGCTTTATATCGCTGGACTTCACCATTCTCATTGCGCTTTCTGAGAAAGACCCATTTATGTCCAACAGGATTCACGTTCGGCGGTGTAGGCACAGCTGGTCCGAATACTTGCCTTTTCTTTAGAGAGTCTAGTTCAGCCTGGATTGCTTCTTCCCACTTCGGCCAATCCGCTCTACGTTGACACTCATCAACAGTGCGTGGTTCCATATCGTCGTCGTCAATGACTTCTTAAGCAACGGCGTAGGCGAATGCATCATCGATATACATGGAATTCCTTTCCATAAGATTGTGCATGCATAAGTAATTTAGTGAGATTTCCTTGTTCTCCAACATCAACGGTGAGTCTGAGGCGTCCCCCAGATGATTCAGAGTTGATTCTTGGACATAGGTATAGTCGGAGACAATCTCGTGTGACAGCGTCACAGTATCGATCATGAACGGATCGCTTTGTGCCTGGACACATGCCCTCTTTCTAGGTACATTGTCCTTGGAACCGATTGGTCTCCCCCTCTTTCTAGGAGGATCCGAAGTCGACGCCGGCCCTCCACTTAGAGGTGCCGAGCCTAGGCTGCCGATGGCACCTAGGGCTGCGGGTCCGAGACCGGCGGTGCGTGCTCGCGCGTGGCGAGGAAGGTTGAGCCTTGCAGGTATATTCACAGCAGGTATGGTTGATCTTGTCACTTTCGCAATATGAGTAAAGGAGTCGGGTATCGAATCCGCCACCTTTTGTAGTTCCAATATGCATTGTATTTCGGTCTCACACTGAGACGTACGGGGATCATAATGAGACATAGTGGGAGAGAGCCACGTCAATTCCTGACGTTCACTAGGGACGAATGCGGCCCCATCTCCTCCTAACGGCCGGAAGGATGTCTCATTAACGTGACAATCTGCAAATCTTGCAGTAAACAGATCACCTGTCATAGACTCTATGTAGCAGACAACTGTTGGTGCTTCATATCCAACATAAATAGCTAATCGTCGTTGTGGACCCATCTTGGTACGCAGTGGTGGCGTGATAGGCACATATACGGCACAACCAAAAGTACGCAGATGCGAAATATCAGGCTCGTAACCAGTTACCAACTGGTACGCACTAAATGGTTGGCTATCTGTGGGTCGTAGACGAATAAGTATAGCTGCATGTAATATTGCATATCCCCATGCCGAAACAGGCAAGTTAGTGGCCATGACAAGGGACCTAGCAACAAGCTGTAGTCTCTTAATAGCGGCTTCTGCAAGACCATTCTGAGAATGAACGTGGGGCACGGGATGTTCAACTTCAATCCCAACTGACATGCAATAGTCATCAAAACACTTTGAGGTAAACTCTCCAGCATTATCCAGTCTGATTGACTTAATCGGATTGTCTGGGTGGTGAGCCCGAAGCTTAATGATCTGAGCTAGGAGTTTAGCAAATGCAGCATTCCTCGTGGACAATAACGCTACGTGTGACCAACGCGTTGACGCATCAACCAGAACCATGAAATATCTAAATGGTCCGCATTCTGGTGTTATAGGTCCACAAATATCACCCTGTATTCGTTGTAGGAGCGGAATGTTCTGTTTATTATCAATAGCAAAAGATGGTCTTGCTTGAAGTTTTGCTAGTGAACAAGCTTTGCAAAACGAACGATGAGCATTAGACATCGCTACAGAAGCATGAGAAGCAGGAGGAGGCCGAACCTCTCCTTGGAGCCGAGAGGCTGCTATCGACGGCATGGCGGCCGAACCGAGGCCGAGGCGCCCTCTGTGCTTTTGTGATCTGAAAAACGGATGACCGTGGGAGCATTTCAGAATACGAATCATCAGATCACGACCCGGATGACCGAGTCTCTCATGCCAAAGCTTGTAAGCATCTGAATCGCATAAGACGACAACATGAGATTCATTGGCTCTAATGGTTGGGAAATACATGCCATTTCGAACACGCTTACACTTCTCCACAATGCGAGTATGCAAATTCTCAGTGGAGGTGATCAACAGATATTCAGTTCCATTTTCAACATAAGTGCTGAGGTGATAGTCGTTGTCACGCACATCCTTGAAAGCTAGCAAGGTTCTTGGCGCCATAGGCGCATATAGGGCGTCCTCTACCCGAATTTCAGTGTCATTTGGCAATAAGAATTGAGCAGTGCCACGACCCTTAATTACGGGTCCAGTTCCTGTCATCGTAGATAACGACGATTCTCTTGGCGAAAAATCTGAAAACAATTGCCAATTCCTCAGAATCGTGTGAGTTGTTGCACAGTCCAACAAACACTCAATCTCGCCGTGATACATCTACAAAAACAATGTAAATTGAATCAATAGTCTACTTTAGACTTTGGCGAACACTTTAAAGTAAGTGTACTGAAGCAATATATCATCACAAAATGAAGTGCATTAAGGCCAATAACATAGCCATGGCATCGACATAACTTGAGAGAAAGAGATAAGCCATATTTTAATCACCGAATACCAACATTTAACATGGCCTAGGTCAGAGATTGAGACCGGACACCGTCGTAGGTGGCGTGGCCGAGCCAAGGCCGAGGCTAAGGCAAAGGCCGGGGCCAAGCCAAAGCCGAAGCTGTGGTAAGGCCGAAGCTACCCTAATGGCGAGCCGAAGCAAGGCGAGTGGTGAGTGCCGGTCTGGCATGGAGGCAATACGATGCGATGGTTGAGCTAAATCCGAAGCATGGCGAGTCCAAAGACACGTCGTTGCCGAGCCATTGATGCAAAAGTTGCATTTGTTCGATAGGCTATCGATGTTGGTTTCAAAAAAAAAAACCGGATTCGGTGTTGAGCCAAGCTAGCGAGTGGCCATGGCGAGTGAGGCCTAGCGAGTCACGGCCAAGCGCTGAGTGGCATTGGCGAGCGAGGCCTGGCGGATCGCAGCCAAGTTGGTGAGTAGCCATGGCGAGCGAGGCCTGGCGAATCGCAGCCAAGTTTGCGAGTAGCCATGGCGATCGAGACCTGACGAATCGCAGCCAAGTTGGCGAGTAGCCATGGCGATCGAGGCCTGGCGGATCGCAGCCAAGTTGGCGATAGGCTGGCCTAACGTGCAACGCGATTTCTCGCGAGTCTCTCATTTGTCTTTGTGATTTTATTTCGGATTTGAGTTAACATCACCAGAATTGTGGTGAACTCAAAATAATTATGCCATTGAGAATTGGACGCATTGAACCATTTATGCTTTCATAGGGATGTAAAAATCTCAAATCATTCATTGAATAAGAGAATTTTTATTGATGACAACTCAAAAGTACATCAAGGATGTTCTAAATCAAACGACTTATCGAACAAAGTCATGAATTATGACTAAAGAAAGCCAAAATTAACAATCAAAATCAAATTTGAATATGTATCTCATGACCTAAGTTAAATACTTATTCATAATCCGGAGTATCATACTCCTGAGTCCTACGCTTCTTGGTAGGTTGGAAGTCATCAACGGTGAAGTTGGTATCTTCTTCACCATACTCTTCTTCCTCAAAGTCTCCTACATAGTTTGTTTCTTGTTCTATGTATTATTTGTGTTTCTTGTAAGCGGCTTGAATCTCTCTACTTGCTGTGCAATTGCGTTGAAGATGATTCATGGAGCCACATTTAAAGCAAGGCGCCGAAGCAGAGCTTGAGGCGTGGCCACCACGTCGAGGGCCGGAACCGGGCCGGAACTGGGCCGGTTTCCTCCTCTATGAGCGGCGGCGCCGCCACCATCCCTTGTCCAAGAAAGCTGTCGGCCACGGCCGGCACCTCTTCTCCCTCCTCGTCCGCCACGTGTTGCTCTTGGCCTACGTGGTGGTGGTGCTTGACGTTCATGAGGTTGATGCTTTTGCTTAGAAGCTTTACCACGGGCTTGATGAGATTCCGCAATGAATTTCGGTCCTCGAGGCCTCTTATTGGTGGTAAGAATCAACTCATGGTACCTCTCCTTTCTTTGAAGCACATTCATCAAATCAATGAAGGTTTTGATAGTGCCTTTCTCACGGAGATCGCGGTACTGATGCGACAACATGAACGCAGATTTTGGGAACGTCGTGAAAGTCTTCTCCATCATATCGTCATCGGTCTTTTCGACCCCACAAAAGCTCAAATCAGATTGCAAGTTTAGCATAGTCTGATGATATTCCTGGACGGAATCAAAATCCAATAAGCGGATTTGCTCCCAATCGGACATGAGGTCTGGGAGTTGTGCGTCATGCACATTGTCGAAGCGGTCCTTGAGGATATCCCATAGCTCTTTGGGATCGGTTTTCCTCAGGTATTGCTTCTTGAGCGTTGGATGGATATGGTGCATGAGAAACATCAGGGCTTGTGCTTTCTGTTCAGGAGAAGCTTGTAAGCTTTCATCCTCAGGAGGGTTGATGGTGGAGGTAAATCTTTTACTAATGAAGGTGTTCTCAACATCTGAGATCCACCTCTTGTATTCCTTGCCTTGGACATCCAAGATGTCAAATTCTGGACGCTGAGTGTCAGCCATCTACAGAACACAAACAGGGAGACGTTAGTATATTTGAATACTAATCAAGTTTGATTGTTCTTTTAGAACAGTGCCAAGATATATCATGGTCACATAAATCGATGCTTAACGTGACTTCAAGTCACAATCGATATCTTCCCTTTGTTTTCTTTTAAAAAGAATACGTTATGGTTCACAGTGACATCACAGTCACAAGCATAACGGTGGCCGGTAACATCACAGTTACCCCAAAATACGTTGGTACCGGGGTGACTAAATCCCCGTATGTCGTCCCGAGAAGCGACAGAATCGGGATGAAGAAGCAGGGACACGGAAAGGTCCCGGAAGAAAAACAAAACCTAACTATTGAAAATTTAGAAGCGGGAACGTTTATAAAATATTTACCTCTTCAAGTGAAGCTTGATCAAACGAAACTTGACTTTTGGGGAAGCTTGTTTTCTTCGATTCTTCTTGATTTCTTCTCAGCAACGAACTAGGCTTCAAAAGCCGCTTGCTTGGCTTGCGAGCAATCTTGAATCTTCGGGTATGCGTGCAAGTTATGGCACGCAAAGGAGGGGGGCAGGCGGGCAGCGCAGGTGCTGCTGAGAAGAGGCCGATTGTGTCGAAGGGAAGAATCGGCGGCCGACGGTAGGTTAGGGTTTCGAAAAAAAAATTTCGGAGTCAGGGTTTTTTTTTTAGGGTTTTAGGGCTATTAGACGGGAGGCTAGAGCAACGTGCTGATAACGTGTTCTAGGAGAAATAGATGATAATAAACTGTCTCTTTATTGATTGATAAGGAGGGCTTCACTACCAGAAAAGGGGTTATAGCCGACGACGCCATCTCGTCGGTCGTTTTCATTAAATCGTCGGCTATAGTCATAGCCGACGATACTTCGTCGGCTATTCTCTCGTCGGGAATGCTCCGTCGGCTATAGTATAGCCGACGACACTAAGGGTAAGTCGTCGGCTTATAAAACAAGCGGTATAGCCGACGAATAAAGCGTCGTCGGCTATACTTCGAACATTGCCGACGACAGGATCGTCGGCTTCAACAATTACGTAATTACCCCTAACCCGGAAGTATAGCCGACGACACTATCGTCGGCTATACGTCCGGCATAGCTGACGAATTAATCGTCGGCCATAACAATCGCCGGTACCAGGAACGGCTTTTTTTTGCCGGAAGCCGGGAGGGTATAGCCGACGAAATATGGCCCATTTCGTCGGCTATAACCCCTAAATATTTAAAAAAATTTAAAAATTTAACTCGGGCCCAATTTCACTTCGTCTTCGGTTTGGCTGCAGAAAATCCACAAACAAACATCCAAATATCCAACAAATATCCACATCAATCCATCCCTAATATCCTACCTACTGTACAAATTAACCCCCTAAACTAGTCATCTACTCATCATCACCCCCTAAACGCGTAGCGTCGTCGACCGGATCGTTCGAGTTCCGGTGGCTATGGCTATCCTGATCGCCTGGCGTACTCCGATGCGGGGGGGGGGGGGGGAGTGGGGACGACGAACTGGGGCATCTGTGGCGGAGGCGGGGGCTGGAGTCCAGCCTGCTGAGCCTCCCAAGATAGCTGCATCCATCGATACATCTTCGCCACAGATGCGTCTCTGGCCTGCTGCGCCGAAGCCTCCGCGGCCCTCGCCAACTCCGCCTGCTGGAGCGCCTCCACCGCCCTCGCCAACTCCGCTTGAGTCCTCTGCAGCTGCGTCTGCAAGTCTCCTCTCGTCGAAGCCGCACGCTGCGTGCTGGGATTGGCCGGCGTGTACTTGAGAACCCCATCTCCCGCCGCGCCTAGGCCTCTCTGGTAGAAGTAGTTTTTGCCCGTCCCTACCGCCGCGTGCATGATCTGAGAGGCCAAGCGCGGCTCAAGGGTGTCGATCGTAGAGGCAAACTCCGCGATCGCCTCGTCGGACGCCCCTTCCCCCAGGGTGTCTCGCGCGATCCCGAAGGTGATCGCGTCGGTCTCCGCATCTATTTCCGCCTAATTGACAAGAAAATATAATAAACAAATTAATAAAAAAAATATATAAATTAATTTAATGAAACACTTTTATTGAAGATGGGCGAATACTTACCACTTGGTCGGGACGCCCCGGATACATCTGCGCATGAATCCACGACAACGGCCTCAGCGGTCGGTCCCTCCTCGCAATCTCTGCCCACTGCCTCCAGGAGCGGGCGCCGCCGTGGTGGGGGTGCTCGTTCCTCTTGCGGTTGTCGCTGTTCGTCTTCGAGATTTTCTGTATTATAAGAACGAACATATAAACGCAAATATAAATTAGTAACTAAATTAAAATATTAGGAACTAACCAAAATAAAATTATTAACTAATTTAGTTACTAACTAATTTAATTTAATTAGTAACTGCTTAACTAACTAATTTAATTTAGTAACTAACTAACTTACTAACTACCTAATTTAATTTAATTTAATTTAATTTAGTAACGAACTAACTAACTATATAACTAACTAACTAACTTAATTTAATAACTAATAACTAACTAACTAATTAATTTAATTAAGTAACTACATAATTTAATTATTAAATAACAGTAAAAAGTTATATACTAGCAGGCTAAATTTTCTTACCGAGACCCTGTCGCTCCCGAAGTAGGCTACCAGCCATAGCCACTCATACTCCTTGTACCGGAACTCGTGGGGGGTTGCACCTCGCCCCAAGCGCTGCTCCACATGGTACGTCCTGTAGTGCGTCGACAGCTCGTTCTTCCACTCGGAGTACCTATATTAACAAAACACAACTGTTAGATATATTCGTACACTGCCAGTAAATATATTTATACAAAAAAAAGCGAAACACATAACCTGTTCTTCAGCTGCTCGTCTCTCCACCAGTCCAAGGTAGGATGGACTCTAAACCATTGCTGCAATATTATAAATTAATTAGAAAATATTTTTATATAGTTATAAGGACTGAATTCATAAATGTTTATTTTCTATAATAAAAATACGATTTAACTCACCGACAGTGCATTGTACACTCGCGCCTTGATGTCATCGGGCACAGAGCCCCAGTCGGGCCACAACAGTGGGACCCTGTCCCGCACGAGCATGCCCGTCGTGTTGATATACTTGGTGGTGGTGTCTCTCCTCTCAATCGGGCGTCCATCCTCACCGGGACCGGGTAGGATCTCTCTGATCCCACCGGCGAGCTCCCTCTCCAGGGTCGACATGTTCGCTGGCCCTCTGGTCCGTCTCGTCCCCGCGGGTTTATTTACGAGGACGCCTGTTTCATAATTAAAATGAATACATAGTTAAATAATTATTTAAACTAACTAATTAAATAATTAATTAAACAATCTAAATAATTAATTAAACTAACCAATTACCTGCGTCGTTGTACTGCTTGTCCTTCTCACGAACACACCACAGGCCGCGGCAGTCCTCTGAGTCGAAAGGCCTGTGGACGTAGGCCTCCTCCTAGAGAATCTCGTGGGGCCGGTCGTGCCTCCAAATCTGCCTCCCCCTGGCGTCGTACTCGGGGATGGCAGGGAGGAACTGGACCATGTACATCCCCGATGGCGGAGACATAAGGGGCGTGGACCCTGAGGGGCCTGATGCCCCTGACGGTGGGCCCCGTAGCTGTGGACGCTGTCGCTGTGGGGGGATAGGGAGCATCTCTGGAGGGTCCAGATCGGCGCGCGGTGGGGTCGGATGCCGATCCTGGAACAGTGCTGAAGTGTACTGGGGTCTGGTGGCTCTGCGTCCTCCTCCGACACTCGAGTCAGGGCCCGCTCCCGTCGACTCATACGAGGAGCCCCCACGTGGATCGCTCGGGGTCAATCCCATCAAGGTCTCCTCTCGTCGACTCATAGGCCGGCCTAGGCCCCGACGACCGCTGGATCCGCTCCCCCCACGGCTGGCTCCTGCCTGAGCGTCGGGGTCGCTCTCGGTCGGTCTGCCAAGCCATCGGTCTACAGCGCGGCGGTTTCCTGCACAATTAGTATATAAATTCCATAAATTTCACAAAAATTCTACAAAAAAATTAAAAACTTCATTAAATGTATGTATACCTAATTATATATATACCTAAATATATTTATACCTAATTATATATATATATAGATATATATATATATTCTGAAATATATATATATAGATATATATATATATATATATATCTATATCCTCCTACAAATCGTTGTTAATTCCACAAAATTAAAAAAAAAATCCACAAAATTCCATAAATTTCACAAAAAAATAAAAAACTTCATTAAATATATATATACCTAATTATATATATACATAACTGTTGTAGAATAATCAGAATTGGTCTGCTCATTTCATTAGAGAATCCCTTTATATAGGGTGACGATTACAATGGTAATAACAATTACATTGATGATCATAATCACTGATTGAAACGTTACAACTTATTGATAACTGATTTCCTAATTTACTATCGTCATTACTTTGACGAAGGCACACAAAAGGTATTTTCCTTTAACACTCCCCCTTGTGCCGAGTCAAAGACGGAATGGTGCATAGATCGTTGCCTCATTAAAAACCTTGCCAAGTAACAAAACCCAGTGGGACAAAATAAAACTTGGACGAAGGGAAAAAGAGCTCAGTACTATTATTTTGAGGATTACATGTGTGTATTATACTCCCCCTGAAGTCTACATCTCCCCCTGATCCTTACATTAATCAAGGAAGCTTTGAAAGCTTTCGCATTCCTATGTTTTTCCTTCAACACAGATAAAATGGTGCATGTGGTGTTGCCTCATTAAAAACCTTGCCAAGTAACAAAAACCCAATGGGAGAAAATAAAACTTTGGTCGTAGGACAAAAAGAGCGCAACGCACCTATTACATTTGAAAACAACATGTATGTGCTAGACTCCCCCTGATGTCTGCAACTCCCCCTGATTTTTACATTAATCATGGGATTCTCCCTGATTCTTTCATTTGATCAAGGGAGCTTTAGTAACATCAGCACAGTTATGTGTTTTCACATGTTTTTCCAAATATGACTTTGAGCAATGATTTAGTAACTAAATCTTGCCATATCTTCCTCAGATCCAACTTGATTTACTTTGATCTTGAGGATAAGGTTGTTCATGAACCGAACACATTGGTTCATATTGAACATCAGGTTCACTCGTGGTATGACATTCATATAACAAAATAGCCATAACTTCGTCTAGAGTATGAGTGAACCATCAAGAGATTTGAAATTGATCTGTAATAACAGATTTTCTTATCTCACCTTTAATGCGTTTTTCTTTACGCATAGTTGGCTATGACGTGGATAATTTCTTTATCATGTCACATTCTATGTAGAGATTGAATGAGCCCAAATCTTTCATATCTTTAATGAAAGAATGATTTGCGTTGCGTAGGCGCAGAGCTAAACATAGCTTTACAAATTTACATCGAATGAGAGGTCGAGTCTTACATATTATGTTTAAGTACAATCATGCATTATTGCACTTGTATAGGAATTTCATTTCCCAATACTTCTTCATCATCTTCCTTTAGATGAAAAACGGATCTATTGTTAGAGTAAAGACTTTGACTGATCATGAGAGTATATGGAGGCCTCACTTTATTCTTTAGAGTGCCTAAGCCGATTGATGTATGGTCACCATCAATACAGTCCTTGAGTTTCATTTCAAGACTGTGTATTCTCAAGATCTTTTCATTCTTAACTTAGGATTTACAATACATAGAGTATCTCATAATTCATTGAGAGTCTGTGTATATCCATAATGAGCACGCAATGACATAATTCACCAATCTCTTCCCAATCAAGTAGTCACTTTAGTGAACGTTTCAATTTCTTTTGCAAACGTACTCATGTGATCTAGAGTCACTTGATTTGGGTGGATGAAGTCCGTTTAGGATCCTCATGTATATCTCTTAATTTAGATCCCCATAGAGATATATGTTTTGATCACTTTTCGTAAGCTGCATGTTCAGTTTTTCGGAAACTACCAAACTGACAAGGTAGTGGAGTGCAATGACATCCATTACAAGAGATTGTCTCATCGTAGTTCATTACGAGAGAATATCTCCTCGTAGTCGATTCCAGTGCGTTTTTGAGATACCTTGCGCCATAAGGTGAGTCTGAATACTCTTATTCTCATTACGCATTCTAACAAAGATATATTTGATAGGGTTTATATTTGCGGTGTCGGCGTCACCTTCCCAAAAGACCTATCTCTTTGTTTATACTGGATCGCTTATTTCCATTAGGCCAGTTTACTAAGTTGACATTTTTCAACGAAGTATGGTTCGATAGTAGACTCATTATTCCACGTCCTCATGTACACTAGTGTAATGTGTTTGTAGAGATCTCTATACTTTAAGGATTGGTTCTAACATTTGAGGCGTCCCCCAATGATAACCACAATCCATAAATATTCTCATGAGACGGATTTGAGTATCACTGATCAATAGATCAGGTTGTGCCAAACTTGTTTTCTTCCTTTACACAAGTATGTATCGAACCTAAGGTGGCCTCCCCCTCTTCCTTGGAGAGCCACGGCCTGTGACACCATTTATGCCACTTATGGCGTCACCATGCCACCATCCATGGTGGCAGTGCAATACCCAATTCCTCTTGGGTGATACCATGTCCTTTTGATAAAACACAATCCTTGCAGGTATATTTGCAGCAGGTTTATATGATCTCGTCACTTTAATGTATAAGACATCTGCACACTTTACTTTGTGTGATTTTGGGGATCGAGATGAGACATAGTGGGGACAAACCACGACAATTCCTGTCGTTCCACTTGAACATGCTTGTTCTTATCTCCCCCTAACGACGGGAAGACTGTCTCATCAAAGTGACACACCGCAAATCTAGCGGTGAGGAGATCGCCTGTCAAGGTTTCGACATAGCGGACTATAGCTGGAAGTTCATATCCAGCATAGATATTTATTCATCTCAAGTAACCCATCATTGTGCGCTGTGGCGGCGCAATTTTGGCACATAAAACATTTAATGGAGCTCAAGGATTGTAGATCCGTGTCAATCCAAAAGAGCTCAAGGATTACAAGTTCGTTTGAAATCCTGTAAAATTCTCACACATAGTCACTAGCTATGGTATAAATTTGTTCAATGATGATGGTCAAAGATGAATAAATAACGCTGCATGCAAAATTGCATAACCCAAAACGGAAGTATTGGTGTGCTTTACCAATATTAAGACTATTACTGTAGTCATTTTCCGTGAGACCAATTGAGTTTTTATATAGGAATATGATGTCCATTACAAATCCCGTATAATAAGCCATAAAATCATCACACCTACGGAAATTAACCCGGCCTAGGTGCTTTGACTTTCTAGCATAAGCAGCAGAAATTTTTAATTGTGGATGGTGTCATGACACGTGACCAGCGTGTCGACACAACAACCAACACCATAAAATATCTATGGTGTCCGCAAGTTGGTTGAATCGATCCACTGAATCCTCTTTTGATTCAATATAACAACATAATGAGAAACTCATGTGTCCTTTGCATATGATGATCTCAATCATAATTTCACTAATAGGCTTTGAGTGATGTGCTTCGATTCATAGAATCACAATAGATAAGAAGCATAATATGATATAAGTGCATGTACTTGTGCATCAAATATATCATAATGTCACCGTAGGGGAGCGGTGGAATATAGGGATTGAACACACGTCTTCATCCCTACATGGATTGTATCGAAATAATATTTGAGGATAAAATGTTCTTTGTTCGTCCTCAGTTTCGTGTGTGAACCATATTCTTCTGGTGTTTGCTTCTATTTATCCAAAAATATGGGTGTCCATAGTAGTTTCTTTAATGTATGGATCACCATATCAAAGCCAATCTATGTCAGAATTCCAAAATATCATTTTCTTATGACGTTGGATTTAATTAGCGGTTACTTAGAACCTACTAAGTTGACATATAATCTTCTCTAATACTCGTTTACATTCGCAGTCATTTAGAGGTAATGCAAAGGAGCTCAAATGAATTCTCACTTGTGTCTTTTTCACATGAAAATCGTGGCGTAAATTTCTTTATAATGTGGAAAACAAAATTCAATTTTTCTTTTATGGCATAAATTGTCAATTTGACATATGCTCAATATATACATCGGAACGTAACTCAAGTTCTTTAGAGTAAATCGATGGGGATTGTAATAAAAGAGATTCTAATCCCAATTAGGCAGGTGTATTATGAATCCTAAAGGAAAAGATATACTGATCCTTATTACTTTCTTTGATATACTAATCATTATCATATACTATTGATATAGTACTACTGTTCTTCAGTACTATTATTTTAGGGATTACATTGTGCGTTTCTTTGCACACGGTTCTTTGTTTCATGCCTATATTATGATATGTTGCTTTACTTTATGCAATACTTTGCAAAGTTAGATATAGAAAATTGAATTATGTATATTATGAATAAAATTTGAATAATCTCAATTCCTTTAGAGAAAATTCAAAAAATGCCAACGATTACATTTAGTCTTGTCCAATTAAAAGATAGAAACTTTAAGACAAAAAGTCTAATTTAGGACAAAAAGTCGTATTTAGGCGTAATGGCCTTTATAAGGATATCTTGTAAGTTTAAAAGTAGACTAATCAAAGTCTATCTTGGATTGAGCCAGATCCTTTTTGCTCTTTTAATAGCTGCAATGATGAGTCGTTTCATTGACATCTTCTTCCCATTTTGTATGCTTTTAGTTGTAAATTCATTTTCAATGTTTTTTGTTGGATATTGAAGATACTTTTCCATAATCCGCGTACTCATATGATTCTTCATATATATTGAAAGTCGTAGCTAATTCTTTGCTAGCTTATAATGTACATATCAATAGTTCATTGAATTACAACAATGGCAGAGTGCTTCACTGCACATGACATGTCCCCTATGTCATCTTTTAAATGTTACATTGTTTCCACTTACTTTTGGATGATTATATGAATTTTTACGTCCATGGTAATTACCCTTTGTTTTAGGGTCGTTGCATTATTTTGCCCAATTTGTTCAAGAATATATATATATATTTTTCTAAGACCTTACATTGTCATTCAAGATATTGAAATTATTTATTTAGCTATTTACATCAAGCAATTTTGCATAAAAATACCATGTTCAAGCCTTTGTCGGCTTAATAGGGAATTTGGTACTCAAATTCTTCAGAGTCCAATATGTCAAAACTAAACTGTGATGGTTAAACCATCTGTAAAATATAGGAAGAATAAAATATATTAATCTCGTGGTCTAAATGACATGTACGACAACTAATATAAACCAAGATACTTTATGGTAAATCTGATGCTTCGTGAAATTTCGTTATCACAATAAAATTTTGATTTTTTCATATTCATTGCATGTAAAGCTAATGAAATTTCATTATCATTGCTTTTTATATAATCAAGAAGATATCCATGATGAAAATTTTTTTCAAGAAATTAAAATTGGATCTCAAGACCAAAATTTGTAATGGTCATATTTTTCTTACTTCGTGAAAATACTTTTCCACATTATAGGTTTGTCACTTTTTCTTTATACTATAATGCTCATGAAATTGCATTATCATGGCAATGGTTAAACTATTAAATAAAGTAATTATCTAACAGTAATAAAATGAACATATAATGCTCTATATTTATCATTTAAATAAATATTAATGCGATTTAATAAAAGCATTATATGATGAAATTTTAAATGAGATTTAACGAATGCGGCAAAATTCATACTGTAAGTTTGCCAAATAAACTGCATATGATGCGATTGCTCGATCTCCGACTCCCAATAAACGTCACATATTGATCGCCGCATCATGATTGATATGTCACAAAAAAAAATAGTCATATGATTAGTCACTTTAATCATACATTTACCATATCGATTATATAATTTAATATTTACCGTTAAATTCATAAAACAGTAAATAGTTATATAGTAAATAATCATACGGTAAATATAATTTACAGTACGGTAATTTTGAAATTTACCTTTAAAAAAAAATTCCTGTTTTTTCTTTTTTTTTCGGGTTGGGTCAGGCCCAAGGTGTTGGGCCGGGTCGGGTCGAGCCCAAAGGACCCGGGTAGAAAATTTTTTTTTTCAGATCGCAGAAGGAGCAAGGCGGCGCCTGGTTCGTCGGCCGATCGGAGAGACGAGGCGCCGATTGGAGGCGAGCCGGTGGATCAGATCAGGGTATCGACGTTGATGGGCTGGCGTCGTTGGCGCTGGTCCGGCGTAGGAGGAGGCCGGATCGGGGGGGGGACGATCCGGGTTCGCCTGTTTGGGGGCGGCGCTGCAGGCGGAGGGAGCCAGGTCGCTTAGAAGCACGGGCTGGGCTTTGGAGAGGTTCGTCCAGCGGCGAGGAAAGCTCGATCAACGTCGAGGAAGAACGCCGGCGAGGAAAGCTCGATCAACGTCGAGCAGCAAATCCGATCGTCGTCGGAGGTGGACTGGGCGGGCGTCGGAGGAACAGCAGCAGCGTCTGTCGTCGTCGTCGTCGATGTGATCGGGAAGAGCAGATGCTGGGATCTGAGATCGAGATCGAGTGATGTGATCGGATCGTCGATCGAGGCTGGAATCTGGAGGTCAGATCGGATCGGAGGGTCGACGCGGGAGCCGGGTGCTGGGTTCGGCTTGGTTGAGCAGCTCTGCTGCTGTGCGGAGGAGCAGACGCCGTTGCGGAGCTGCTGCTAGCGAGGCTGAGCTTGGGCGGGGCTGCTTCGGCGGCGGCCGGGAGGGGGAAAACTAGGGTTTTTCTTTGTTTTTTCCTGTCAGTTTTTTTTCGGCAGATTTTTTTTTCGGCTAAAACTCTAGGTTAGGCAAAGTGCTGATAACGTGTTGTAGAATAATCAGAATTGGTCTGCTCATTTCATTAGAGAATCCCTTTATATAGGGTGACGATTACAATGGTAATAACAATTACATTGATGATCATAATCACTGATTGAAACGTTACAACTTATTGATAACTGATTTCCTAATTTACTATCGTCATTACTTTGACGAAGGCACACAAAAGGTATTTTCCTTTAACAATAACTATATTTATACCTAATTATATATATATTCTGAAATATATATATATATATATATATATATATATATATATATCCTCCTAAAAATTCCACAAAATTACACAAAATTAACAAAAATTCCACAACATTAAAAAAATTTCCACAAAATTCCATAAATTTCACAACAAAATAAAAAACTTCATTAAATATATATATACCTAATTATATATATACATAAATATATTTATACCTATATATATATATATATATATATATATATATATATATCCTCCACAAAATTCCACAAAATTCCACAAAATTAACAAAAATTGCACAACAACCCTAAATTCCACATAATTTCACAAAAACCATAAAATTTCACAAAATCCCTAAATTCCACAAAACCACAAAATTCCACAAAATTTCCAAAAACCATAAATGAGGGAGAGCATTTTGTACCTGACATGGTGGTGCGGCTAGGGGCGGCGGCTGGTGGATCGGCGTCGGGTGGGGAGGGTCCTGGGGGCGGCGACGGCGGATCGGCGTCTGTTGGATCGGCGTCGGGCGGCGACTGGTGGGGAGGGTCCTAGGGGAGGGTCCTGGGGGCGGCGTCGGGTGGCGTCGGGCGGCGGCTGGTGGATCGGCGTCGGGCGGCGACGGCGGCTAGGGCGGCGGCTGGTGGGGCTGGGTCGATCGGCGTCGGGTGGGGCTGGGTCGATCGGCGTCGGGTGGGGCTAGGTCGATCGGCGTCGGGTGGGGAGGGAATCCGAATTAGGCAGAAAATGAGGGAGAGGCGCCTCTGTTGCGGTTTAAATCGAAGGACTATAGCCGACGATTTAATTTTAATTCGTCGGCTATAGTCATAGCCGACGAAATTCGTCGGCTATACTCTGACCCTAAATCCGGGCCGGGCCGAAGTTGGGCTTTGAGGGCCGGTTATAGCCGACAAAGTGTGGATTTCGTCGCCTATAGTGTGGACTATAGCCGACGATTTAATTGTAATTCGTCGGCTATAGTATAGCAGACGAATTTCGTCGGCTATACTCTGACCCGAAATCCGGGCCGGGCCGAAGTTGGGCTTTGCGGGCCGGTTATAGCCGACGAAGTACGCATTTCGTCGCCTATAATATGAATCTCGTCGGCTATAATATGAATCTCGTCGGCTATACTTCACGCTCTCAGCAGCCGTCAGATCTCGCCCATCCAACGGCGGACAATGAAACGGCGCGGATCGCAAGAGTTTAGCCGACGAAGTTAAGTATGTCGTCGGCTATTCTTTGGTCAAACTACAAAGTCAAACCTCTAGACGATTTAAAACCGCAATTGGCCCGTCTAAATGACGTTTTTTGGCCTGCCCTTCAACAGAGAATAGTATCAGATCGATGAGACGCAAATAATCGTATAAAAATTTTCCTTAAAATATTTACCGAACGTCAGGCTACCCATAGGAAAACGGAAGTAAAAAACAGCTAACCGCAACATTCGGCACACAGATTTTGTCGGAATCTTCCCATTTTTCAACCGTAGACGTATTTCAATATTTCGGTCGTATCTTATTTCACGACACTTTTGCATTTGAAGGGTCTACGTATAGCAACTATTTGAAACTATACATTCACTTAAACACTTAGTAAACAAGTTAAGGAACATTAGTGCATATGTTCCGATTTCGAATCTAAAAGTTTGGAAAATCTATTCCAACCGTCAGATATCACCGTTAAGAGTAAATACATGTATGAAAAAAATTCCAACTACATCTGACAACGTTAAAGGCTCGATCGGTACGGTCAAACTACAAAGTCAAACCTCTAAACGCTTTAAAACGGAAATTGGCCCGTCTAGATGACGTTTTTTGGCCTGACCTTCAACAGAGAATAGTTTCAGATCGATGAGACGCAACTAATCGTATGAAAATTTTTCTCAAAATTTTTACCGACCGTCAGGCTACCCATAGGAAAACGGAAGTAAAAAACAGCTAACCGCAACATTCGGCACACAGATTTTGTCGGAATCTTCCCATTTTTCAACCGTAGTCGTATTTTAATATTTCGGTCGTATCTTATTTCACGACACTTTTGCATTTGAAGGACCAAGCAATGGTTTCGGTCAACATCCGGGCCAGGGGTTATAGCCGACGAATTACAGGTCGTCGGCTATACTTTAACCGACGACCTTCAACATTTTGTCGTTAGCCGACGACTTGCATATTAAATTACCCAGAATGGGCATTATAGCTGACGAAGTATGGTCCATTTCGTCGGCTATAATGCTTATCTTTCTGAAAATTTGCCATTTAGGGCCTGAAAATTGCCTATTTCACCTGATAAATTCCTGAACATCGCACAAACAATTCAATACAATTTCCCATAAACTCGGAAAACGGTAATTAAGGACGAAAAATGTATTCAGACATGCATGCACCATCGTACACAAATACATACATAAACAGTATACTAAGGATGATAATCAGAATCATCCTCATCACTTGAGTCAGACGTAGTATAGTAGTTAATATCTGGCAACCGGTGCTCATACTCGTCGTCTGAGTCATCGTCTGCCTGATATAGACGATTCGGATTAACATCATACATGGACACCTGACCCCTAGGAAGTCGAACCACTCTGCCCGGCGTCACATTATTATCGCGGATGGTGGAGGATTCCGGAATGTCGCCGGCGTCCAACTCTTGGTATGCGGTCGCTTCTTGACACTCTGTGCTCACACCAAGTGTGGTAGCACTGTATATGTCTCGCTGAGACACATGATTAACTACCTTCCACGTGCCTTTGTTCAATGGATCGTCAAGATAAAAGATCTTTTTGGTCGCTGTGGCGAAAACAAAGGGGTCGTCTTCATACACACTAGTGGCGGTATTCACCGAAAGTATGCCGTACTGATCGATCCGTATGCGGTGCGGCCTAGTATCAAACCATCGACACTTGAACAAGTGGACTTTCATGTGGTTCCCATAAATGAGTTCAACAACTGACTGTAGGACACCGTAAAAATCCACGCCCCCCTCTGCACCATCGACCATCACCCCACAATTCTGTGTTTTGCGTTCCCCGTCTCTAGCTTCACATATATACTTAACGCCGTTGACATCACACATTGGGCGGACTGTGGAAGATATCGGCTTCATCGACAACAGCCTCAATTCCTCTGAGTAATTTGTATGACCACCCCTCGCAGCCACTTGCATCAGCTGAAAAATATAACTCAAATCACTTGGTGTGTTTATGATTAAAGAATAGGGAACTGTAAAAGAAAGCCATCTAATATATATATTTATACACTTACCCATTGTGGAAAATAGTCTGCAAACGTCGTGTTGTGGTACTCGACATCACCGCGAACTTCCTTGCAGTGAAGATGGGTTCGTTTCCAATATTGTACCTCCGGACAGTTTATTAGAACCCACCAGTGGGCAATCCCTACCTCATGGTCAGGCAACTTGTCCACACCCTTCTTCTTGAAGCTTCCGTATGGTACAACAGAGTTGGCGACGATAGATAGGTTGAACTCGGGGTCATCTCGACTTTGATGTTGTGGGGGGTCCTCCATCGCTCCCAAGTACAACTTGGCGTACGTTACACACTCATGCGCAATGTAAGCTTCAGCAATACACCCCTCAGGCGCAGATTTATTGTGCACATATTTCTTGTAGTCTCCAAGTTGTCTGCAAGGTTAACAAGTGCATGTTAAGAGCATGCAACTTTTATTTAAAAACATGTATAACTCAAATTTATGAATAACATGTACCTTTCGATGGGATACATCCAAGTGTAGTGTACGGGACTGGTAAGCAACAATTGTTGGGGAAGATGGATCATCAGGTGAGGCATGATGTCAAAGAAGTTTGGGGGAAATATCCTCTCGAACTTGCACAAGATAAAAACGATTTCCTCATGCATTCTCATGAGGTCTGATTTTCTAACTTCTCTAGCGCATAACTTCTGGAAGAATCTTGACAACGCCACCAACGGCTCAACCACTTCATCCTCCAAGTACGCTCGAATGAAAATAGGGAAGAGGCGTTGAAGCAGTACATGGCAGTCGTGACTCTTCAATTCGTACATCTTGTTGTCTCGGTAATTAACACACTTGCTTATGTTACCCGCATAGCCATAAGGATACCTGCATAGCCATTAACAACAATTAGATTTCATGCATATATAGTCGTCCAACAACAGATGGATTCTTTAGGGAATACATGCCTAATAAAAAGTTACCTGACATTACTCAGCCATCCAAAGATTTCATGTTTCTGGTCCCGGGTGACGGTGTAAAGAGCTTGGGGCATTTTGCTCCTGCCCTCTCTCAACCACAAATGGTCCCGCAGTCCCATATTTCTCAGATCAACGCGTGCCTTGGGGGTGTCTTTTGTTTTCTTCTCCCAATTCAAAACTGTGCCAACCACGGCTTCACCCACGTTCTTCTCTATATGCATGACATCCAGGTAGTATCTGGTAGCCAACCTGGCCCAATAAGGAAGTTCCCATAAGATGCTCTTGTGTGACCAGAACCTATACCGATCCGGCCACTCTGGAATCGTGCGCAACACATCGGGATGATTGCTAAGCGGACCAAAGTCATACTCATTCAACACTGCCAATATTTCCTCCCCTGTCCATTGCTCGGGTGCCCAGCCCCTTTCTTCAGTCCCATCAAAAGCCTGTGCATCGTCCCTAAATGGATGGTCATGCGGAAGCCAACGACGGTGACGCATCTGGACAATCTTGCTGCAATGAGGACTGGAGCAATCAACAGTCATGCACTCTGAACAAGCCCTATAACCCCTGGTGACGCTGCCCGACAACATACCCCTCCCAGGAAAGTCACTGATCGTGCCAACAAGCATGGCATGCATCCGGAACATCTCATTTTTGAACCGGTCGTAGACCAGGTGGCCGTTCAGACTCAAGTACCGAAGCTCCTCAATTACGGGTCTCAAATACACATCGAGACACTTTCCCGGATAACCTGGGCCTGGAATCAACAATGTGAGCATGTTATATTCCTTCTTCATGCACATCCACGGTGGAAAGTTGTACGGAATCAAAATAACTGGCCACACACTGTACTGAAGCTCTTTCTTGCCAAAAGGGTTGAAACCGTCGGATGATAGCCCTAGCCAAACATTTCGAACCTCTGATGCAAATTCAGGAAACTCCAACACATTCTTCTTCCAAGCCTCTCCGTCGGCGGGATGTCTAAGGGTGTCATCGTCAGGCACATTCCTCTCAGCCCACCATCTCATAGCTTTGGCCGTGAAAGCACACATGAACAACCGCTCAAGCCTATCAATCAGCGGGAAGTACCGAAGTATCTTCACAGCTTTCTTGTTCCCTTTAGGAGTGAACTTATACCGCTCTGTATTGCATACTGGATAGTATTCAAGATCTTCAAGTCCTTCCCCGTAAAACAGAACGCAATCGTATCTGCATGCATGAATCTTGATGTAGGAAAGGCCGAGATCTTTAAGGATATGTCGCACCTTATGATGACTGTTAGGAAGCCGATGTCCGGGGGGCATCGCCCCACCCCATAACTTCAGCCATTCATCAACCGATTTGACAGTGCCTTTGTTCTCCGTTTTGATCTTCATCACTCCCATGACAGATTCAAGGACAGTCTTACTGCATCCGAGGTACAACGGAGTCTGTTGCAATGCGATCAGGTTGTTGTACTTTTCCATACCACTTGTGTTGACCGGAGATCGGGGTAATGGCTCGAGTGGCTCAATATCAGGGAAACACTCCATCTCCGGAGGAGGGAGTTGCACATCTGGTGCTTCATCAAAGACACCGCTCTCACGAGGAAACATATCGTTGATCCAGTTCGTTGTTGGATCATTGGAGGAACTCCCTCTCTCGGCAAATTGTCCATGATCATGAGGACCCGCAAACTCTGGTTCACCGTGATAAATCCAATTAGTGTATAGGACCCAAAATCCATATCTAGCCAGGTGTTGCTCCACTGTCTCTATGGAAAACCGGTGTCGTGGGGTGGCACACTTGCACTTTTTACACGGACAATAATGAAGTGTAGTGTCTCCACAGTTAGCCATCACAAAATCCAGGAAACTCCTAACTCCATCATGGTACGCCTGATCCCATCTTCCAAGGGTAATCCAACTCTTGTCTATCCTGTAAATTCAAGAAATAAATATAGCTATATATAGATATGTATATATGCACGTACTACGTACGTACGTACGTACTAATTAATTAAAAAAATTCATCATTACACACACACACACACACACACACACACACACACACATATATATATATATATATATATATATATATATACATATGCATCCCTAAATTAATTAAAACATCGTCAATCTCCCTAATTAATTAAACACAATGTATTTTTTATATATACCAACAATATATTTTTAATTACAATTAAATTAATTAATATATATATACATTTTTTCATCAAATTCATCTAAAATCACCTATAAATCAACAATCAATCACTAATCTTCAACAAAACTTCAATTCTATCTAACCAACATATATATCAACCCATTAATAATCTCATCTCAACACATATATATATATATATATATATATATATCAAATTAATCACACATTTATTCTAATTAAACTCTAAATTAACACACCTCTGCATATAACCAACTAAATCAACACACACAGCAATATACGTACCTTTCAAGCTTATGGCCGAGGTTTTGGACGATTTCAGAGTGTTTTCGAAATGTTTTCGACGAATGAGCTCGCTGCTGCGGAATGGATCTGATATAAGAGTTATAGCCGACGAATACCCAACTCGTCGGCTATAACCAAAAACTTTTTGTCGGCTATAACTCTTATAGCCGACGAATACCCTCCTCGTCGGCTATAACCAAAAACTTTTCGTCGGCTATAGTTATAGCCGACGACGTCCGACAACTCGTCGGCTATAATATTATAGCCGACGATGTGGCCGACGAAATAGTAATTCGTCGGCTATGACCCCTTATAGCCGACGAAGTATTATTTCGTCGGCCGTTGTTTCCCATATCGTCGGCTATAACCCCTTTTCTGGTAGTGCTTTATATAGGCATTACATCAAGTATCCCTGGTAATCAGGGATTCCCTATCTAATAAAGTATCTAGACTATTAGTCTTATTAGGACAAGACACACCACGGAAGTTACGGAATTAACATTCCTTGAATAGAGAAAAAATTATATAAAATAATTTAATATGTTGCTCATACCGTAATAACAACTAAATTCCTTTTTACAAAATTTACAAATAAAACGAAAGTCACTATTGTCACCAAAACATGAAGATTAATCATTGATCAACATGCAAGCAACTCACAAAAACGCTCTACTTATAGTCCTGAAAATGTAAATGTGAGTAAAATATATAAGTAAAAATCATTAAAGGTTACGCCTACAAATAAACATTAAGCATGAAACATACCGTATTGGTTGACACTAACTTGAAGGCAGTAAAATCTTATTGTACACAACATTTTTTGCGAACACCCATTCCTCGCCAACTAATGAGTCTTTCTTAACCAACACTCTGGTAGTAGCTTCTGAAACTACTCGTGATAAAGCCATGTATAATTGTCCTTGACTGAATACATGATCCGAAAGGTAGATGCCAATATTTGGTATTGTTTTCCCCTGAGATTTGTTTATAGTAAGTACAAAGCACAACTTTACAGAGAATTGTTTTCTTATCATCTCAAAAGGTAGTTCAGAATTATCGTCGCTATTTATGGAGATTCTAGGTAAGAACACTCTAGTTCCGGCAAATTGACCACTTAAAATCTCTGCATCAATTAGGTTGTATAATCCTCGGCAAGTCAATCTCCTACCATTGCACAAATCCATTTTTAAGTCAATATTTCTCAAAAGCATAACGGGGGAACCTTGGTGTATAGTTAATTGATGCGGAGGCATACCAAAAGGAGAAATTGAATTTAAGAATTCATGTTGGTCCAAATTTCTATTGTCATCCTCAATTGAGTCGAAAGAGTACAGGATATATGCTCCGGTCCCGGAAGTCGCTTTACAATCATCTCATTAAGTACGTCCACATCATCATTCTTTGGAGTAATTATTCCCTTGTCAACCATGTAAGTTGCATAATTCGCATGAGCTTCCAAATTAGGAAAAACTTGATCGACCAACTGGTTGATTGATTCTTCACCCTCTCATGGTATGGTCATACATGACAGTAATTGAATCATGTCTTCAATAACAGATGGTTGTTCTCCATTACCAACATTAAGCAAAAACTCAGAGAAATGTGGATCATTGATGGATCGCATATTCTGTCGCAAATGAAGAATCTTAGCATCTTTCCAAAATGATGCCTTAACCAAACTGGCCTGAACCATATGAGACTGTATTTCTTATGGATAACAGGAAGAACTTGGAGGAAATCTCCCCCAAATATAATAACTTTACCTCCAAATAGCCGCTCATCTCCGGTTATAAATTTAAAAGTTCGATCAAGAGCTTCTAAGGAAAATCTATGCATCATTGGTGCCTCATCACAAATACCTGCTGATGATCTTCGTATTAACTCGGCTAAATCAATTTGTTTACTAATACAGCAATAAGATGATGCATCAGGATTAAGTGAAATTTTAAACCTGGAGTGTGCTGTTCTCCCACTCGGCAATAATGTTGCTGCCATTCCGGACATTGTAGTTACTAGTACAATATGACTGTTGCTTCTCAATGTTGCCAATAATGCATGATATAATCCCGTCCCTCCTGGACCATCAACGAAAAATATGGCAGTCTCATGACACTCAATAGTAGATATTATCATTTGGTACACAGAAACTTGATCCTCATTCAATTGATGAATTATATTGCAGTCTTATTGAGGAATGATAACTGAAACTTCATCTTGTACTATCCTACGCAGTGTCGCATCTTAACCATGATCTTCAGTCATTTTAGGTAAATCATAATCAAGAACATTTTTACCATGTTGCAACAACAGTCCATTTAAGTCTCGTAAAAGCCTGTTTGTGATGCATGTGTTTTCTATCGTACTGGTAGAGGCATAATCTTCTATCATGATTTGATAAAATTCATCCCAAAAACTTTGTACCCCATGAGGCTCGCAGTAAACCAAGATGGTGACAAACAATCTTCTTAAAGATAAAGACATACGTACGGTTGAGGCCTCTTGTAAACATTGCCGGATGCTATCATCATCTTCTAATAAACCTCGTTGTTCAGCCGCCTTCTTAATTGTTGATTGCGCAATTCTATTTGCTGTTCTCAAATGCTCATACTATGTAGGCCCTCTAACATGGTTCAGAAGAATACGTAAGTAGTATTTTTCTCATTCGGAAGGAGAAGCTGTATAAATTTTACCAATTACCTTTTGATTAGTCTGCCTTTCTTCCCATTTCTTATTATTGCCATCCCATCTAAAGTTTTCCGGAACTCTCGATATAAGTAACGACGCTCAATTTCATTAAGTGCATCATTCTTTGTGAAAAATTCGGTTAGCATGGTCATCGAGTTCCTATCATTTGCGAGCACATTTGTCACCCTTTTGTTTACATTAAAGGTAACACTATGTCTATTTGGAAGATAAATTTACAACCGTTCTATTGAAGGATACGTACGATTCATCACGCTTTTGAATATCTTCCATATGGCTTCTGGTGCACACACCCATCTAGCATCAACAAAGTTTCTTATCTCATCTTCATTAGCTTCTAGTCGAACTCCAAATGTCACTCTATCTGGGTCTTTGTAGACGTACTTGTACAAATATTTAACACTTTAATGCTGCAACAGACATCGACATTGACATGACAGTCATACTTTGTGAGCAACCAAGGGTTATATGGAACAACTCATCTGTTATCTATTTGTCTGTTTACATTATGATCATTTTCCGCATTTGATTGATTTGTCGCCTACGGTAAATTGGATAAGAGTCATTCTCTTGAAATGTGTTAGCTGAAAACGGCTTTGGATAACCCCGTTTACAACTCCCATGCTTCATACATTGACAGGACCCGCCCGGATACAACACTGTTATCCAGAGTGGATCCTGCGGGGACCATTTTAAGGGAGGTTCTACCGAAAAATTCGGCATGACCTCTCTTAAAATGGACGACCCTAACCTGGAGAAACAAACAAACACTTCTAAAATAATCCATCCCGACTCCTGGAGCCACCTGCTCCCCCAAATCAAACAACTTCCACTACCAAGCAATAGAACTCAATTTCTAATAGATAGAAAAAAAAATAAAACAGTATATTGTTATCAACTTCAAGCTACAACCCAAGAGTAAACATTTTAAGTTTACAACAACCCTCAAAGTATCAGAGCGACTATACAAGGGAAAAATATTTTACAAGTAGGTTAATCTAGTAACCTACGATTTCTGACAGCGGAAGGAAACTCTAGATCTTGCCTCCTACTAGTGCCGAACAGCTCTGCACAATGGGCAGTTTAAAATGAAGGGCCCAAGGAAAGTAATTCAAAACATCAGCGTGAGTGGACAAAAATCAATATATAACTACGTATCATTTTATTGAAAAGTACTTTATTACTTTCCTCACTTTTCATAAATAAAACCATGATGCATGCTTTAATAAAACATTTAATTCTAATATTCTCAATATAAAGAACACCCCAGCCCCGCTGGTTCGAGAATTTATTAAATAACAGAAAATCTCAAAGTTTCCCGAATGCCAAGTATAAAGTATGAATAAATAATTAGGCCAGTCCCATTGACCAATGAGTAAAATCGAATAAAAATAGGGGAATGCTAACCACCATATAATAATAAGCCTCCAAGGCTAAGGGTCAGAGTCTCTCAGACTCTATAGCGTCCCATGCTATGCCTGTACACGTCGACCACCGAGCGTGAATCTGACCTATATGGTCAAGTCGTCACCTCGCATATATAGGATCAGGCGACTAAGTTAGCTAGCAATAAACATATATGGACCCTTGTATGGTGAAAAATCCGAAAACAAAATCAAAGTACATTTCCCCTATTAAATCATTAAATAGTACGGTCTCCGACCGCACTTCCGAGGCTTATAAATATAATATTAAATCGAATCAGGGCCTCATAGAAAAATAAATAAATTAACATATGCGATATATCATAATATCCAGAACTGTTCAATTCATATAATCCACGGAAATTTCATTTCCGGTTAAAAATGAATATGCATATAACCTCAATGATGCCAAGTTAATTTACTTAAATTGTAAACCATTTAAAAATCGATAATAAGAAATCATCCTTTCAAATAAATTCATTGCTCTTCGATAATCCAAAACGTTTCCAAAATAATTACCACACATATATATAAACCCCATAAAATCAAATATTCATGCATATGCATCAAATTTAAAACAAAAGTCCACTCACAGTAACTAAACCGGTCTCTGACTCGAGTCCTCCTCACGTTGAGTCTCTCCTCGGCCTGTAAAGTAATATATTTAGAAAACCCGAACTTAATTTACTGACGTCCTCACTCGTACGAATCCTCCAAAACACGGAATCACGTATATTCCGAATAGATTATAACTGAACTTAGTTATTATATCCCAATTGAGACCCTTGACCCTTTTATTGGTCTTGTTCGTCGAGAATCCCTTTTTCTCATATTTAATCCTCTGTTACCGTATGTCCAAAAGGTGCAAAAATGGTCAAATAATAATTCTATAAATCCGACAGTAAACGGAAAATTATAATTTACCTTTTTACTTTTACTGTTGAACTTTTACCATTTACTAATTACTGAGTTACTGTTTACTGTTACTGTTTTACTATTCACCATTTACTGTTTAACCTTTTTACTTCACTTTTACTGTTCCGCCGCCGCCGCCACAGCAGCAGCTCCAACGCCGCCGCTGCTGTAGCAGCTCCGCCATAGCCCAAAACCACTCTTAAATTACCTCAAATTTCTGCTACAACAACCCGAAGTTCACCTCCTCCTCCCTTAGCCGCCCAACACCGCTGCAGCCGGCGCAAATGGCGGCTGTCACGGCGGCCAGACTCCCCCCCCCCCAACCTGCAAATCAACATAACTCAACCATTCGAACCTAAAATCGCTCCAATTCGACTCCCAACAACACCATGAATCCAATTCCAACCTCCATAAACACAAAATCCACCAAATCAACCATTCTCCACTGAATTCTCAAAACCCTAAAAATTTCAATTATGAAATTTTCCTTACCTAAATCGAATTGATCCGATTCACTTGGTGGAGTTGTTACCCGAGCCAAGCTCTTCCTTTCCCCCCTCAAATCGGGCCAAGAAGTCGCCGGTTAAGGGAGGCTCGACTCCCACTGTGCCTAAGCCTTTCGGCTGTGAATCGGCCAAACGGCGGCGAGGTTCGCCGAGCCGCTGCTGTTGGGAAGAAAGGGGAGGTGGTGCGAGTCGTCCGGCACCGGTAGCACCCGAGGTGGTGGCCGAACGGTGGAGTTGGGTGGTGGTGTCGGTGGAGGGAGAGGTATCGGGCCAGAAGAGAGAGAAGAGGAAAAGAAAAAAGAAAAGGAAGAAAAGAAAGAAAAAGGGAGAAAAGAAAAAAGTTTCCGAAAATGGAAACATTCTCCACCTATTTATATCAAACCCAAAATCGGAAAATAACGCATTTCTCAACACACCCTTTTTAAATTTTTGCTCCCGCAACCTAAACATTCGTTTTAACGGGTTCTACTTTACGAACAAACGATTTCCGCTCAACCATAAAATAAAACAATTCTCATGAGCGTAAAAATTTAAATAAATTTACCCATAAATTGAACAAGATTTGAGGCGTATCATACATGGGGTATTTCTCTTATGTACTCCACATGGTCCATGTATCATGTGCCCAATACTGCTTCATACAATGTCGGCTCTTCATCTTGAATTGGTATTTCGGCTAGATCAATTTTGTCATAATCATGAGGGTAATTCAACTTAATTATCATCGTCATTCAAAATGAGGAGTATATGAACATGTGGAAGATAATGCTTTTGAAATTCAATGACATAAACATATGCAACAACGTTGTAACAACTTCCTTTAGTTCTTCAAATTTGGCATGAAAAATTCGGGAACATAAATCCGGGCGATCTTGTGCCACTTGACCCTGTAATAACTCTACTTTTATCTCTTTCCAATTCGGATTGCATGTCATTGTGAGTGAAATATCTAGTTTCCCATATTTCTGGACAAAAGACATTGCATCTTAATATCTTTGGTTCATATCACGTGGACTACCAATAAATGTGGGTGTTAAATTATTCTGCGACTAATGTTACCTATTTTGGTAATATTATGTTAGGTAAATTGTTATTTTTAAAATATACCTAAATTAAAATTTAAGTTTGTTGGTATAATAATAAAGATCATACCTACATTGTTTACATTGGCATTTAGCGAGTCACGGAGTCCATCATACAGCTCACGATACAGGTTATGTTGATTCCTACGAACCCATCTGAGTTTTTGTGTCTCAATCTTGACGTAATTATCAACGATATACTGTTGCAATAGGCGGCCTCCTTATAGTAAAAGTGATTCTTGATGTGGGGGAATCTAGAGAGATATACCAATTAACACAATTATAATGAATATATTATATATGTTTATTTAGGATAAGAGGATAAGAATTTGTTTACTAACCTAAAAAATATAGGCATAATAGTCACGACACGCTAAATTTCTACAGTTATTATTCACACTATTCACATCTCATCCATATGTTTATTGTAAAGGATCACAGTAGCCTGCACAATCTTGGATATTCATAAGTTGACCATCCCTTGTTTGTACAACAACATCATGTCCTTTAAGATTTTCTGCATCATCTGTACCCACTATCACTGTAGCAACCTGATACACATAAGGCAAACTATACTGACGTTGGTTTGCAGGTTGCTCTCTAATTATGAGTATGCAAGTTTCAAGATTTTGGCGTTGGGCTAGATGATGAAATGTGTGCACAAATGTATTGTGTCAATTCACTATCCGTTGTATGGTTTCAACCACATCTCTAGGCAATGCTTCATTCTCTAACATATGATTTTCTATTTCATACTCTGTATCGTATATATACAATTGGAGAAATCTTGGTCTGCTATCTCCATTTGGTAAAAGACTTCCTATTTTGTAATATATCGATCATTGAGCACGAAAAGTGAATGTACTACCACCGGTTGCTAGAGTTTGATCGACATGAACACCCATTGAAGTGAACGAAAATACGTGGTTATAAGCACGCATATGTTGCCTAAAATGGGCACCTTGTTGAGTTTGAGCCACAAAAAGTTCAACCATTTCTGGAAGAGCTTGAAGTTGAGGAAGTACAGTTCTCCCATTTTTACAACACATATCGTTGCTCTCGTGATGGAATAGGCGGGCCTAGCAATATGGACACGTTCTTGGTGCTAGCAAATGATACTTTGCGACTCCAATTGCCTCATTATAATTTCTAGCACAATTATGAGGTCCACGTCCACGTCCTCACCCACAACCTCTGTGCTTGTATGGCAACGGTATCGTCGGGCATACTATTTTGATGAACAGGATTGAAACCAATTCCTATTTTAAAATAATCGATATTGCAGTATTCTAGTTAGAAGCAATTTCGGGTTTTCCAGAATTTAAAGTAAAATTACTCAAATATGAGCTTCTAAATTCTTTTGTGTAACGTGTGATGTTATTAACACACCTTTTTTTTAACATGGCCTTTGTATTTAGACATTAATTTATTACCATTCTCTTTGAAATTAGGTGCATTAATAGTACCACGCTTGTGTTACACATGCTAGTATGTTATAATGAGTTTTTTCTTTATTTCTCATGAACTTTTGTCGTCTATGACTATACACTTGTACATATATTCCTCGTCTATAATCTATCTATAATCTATTACGGAAACGTTGGTGCATTAACATAAAAAATAAATTAAATATAAATAGTTATGTTTGTTGATTAATTTTTTTTTATACGTTTTTGTTATTCAATTAAGTCCAATATGATACACAATACATAGATCAAGAAGGTTAATAAGTAACTTACACCTCCTTGTTACCAATTGATTTTCAGCACTACTTGCACTTTCCATGTTCCGACGCATATGATAACTAACACGCCTTTGGGTTGAACACTGTGCTCGTTCTGCGGAATTTAACGACTGTCGCCTTTCTCTTTATCTAGCATTTCTATGTTGCCTTTCCGCCTCTTGTCCATGCACATGTATGTGTCCCTATTGTCAATCATAAAGGCATTAAGCATTAGAAAAATAAAGAATTTTCTTTAAAATATTAAAGTTATGACTTGAGGATTTACCTGATTTTCGTTGGCCGGTGGATGAGAACTTGATGACAAAGCCATTTAACCAATACTTCACTTGGGGGGGGGGGGGGGGGGTGTATTGTATTCAGATTTATGCATACTTTTTTTAAGTGATGCATTCATAAAGAGTTCTTAGATTTATACAGACTTATAAAATCTTCAAGATTTTCATAGATTTATAAGAGAAACTTTTAAGAACTTATGAAAACAAAAAATACAATTTTTATGGATTCTCATAGATTTTGACAAACTTTTTATCATTAATCACTTTATCAACATAAACATGTAACATAAGTAAACAAACAAAAAATTAACATGGAATATTTTCAAGTCAACTAATTCTATATCTGTATCAAACTAGACATGTATATTATGGAGAAAAAAGAAGTATAATAATAAAAATAATGAAAACAAACGCGGAAATGATTATATGAGAAAGAGAGAGAGAGAGAGAGGTTGGTCAATAAAATTTGAAATTAGATCGAGTTGGTGCCGGAAAGTTAATTGATAAGATTACTTATGAAAGACATGGGCTTTCTGATATATGCGGCCGTGAGGAACATAGTTGGAGTGGTCGTCATGTACTCGTTGTATTCTTCTATTACTACCAACTTTTATAGCTTGCCCCTTATTGTAAAATATATATGAGAAAATTGTGACTCGTTTAGAGAGAGAGAGAGAGAGAGAGAGAGAGAGAGAGAGAGAGAGAGAGAGAGAGAGAGAGAGAGAGAGAGAGAGAGAGAGAGAGAGAGAGAGAATTATAAATCTACGGAAATCTTGAGTCTAGAGGTTAGATTGATGGAAACTTGTTTTTTTTACAATTTACACTAAATATTTCATGTAAATCCATCATTTAATGAATCTTTTAAATTTCGTAAAGTTTTTGAATATCTTTAAACTTTTATAGAATTTTTAAAAGTTAATTGAAGTCATTATTGAATACACTCAGATTTTAGTGAATTTAAAATCTTCTTTTATAAATCCAAACTGAATACCACAAAACTTCTAGAATCCATAATAAATTTTAAAACACTAGGGAAATCCAAATACAATACATCGCCTTTAATGTCTACCATAATATTTAAACTGCAACATAATGCCAATATTTCAAAAGAAGGAAAATATTCAGAACAAAACAGTAACATAAAAACTTAAAAGTTTTGCAACACACCAGAAGCTAATAATGATAACTGATATACAATTTTCAAAAGTTGCTTGAAAAAATTATATAGAATTCGGACTCCAAAACCAAATGAAAGAATGAAAAATGAAAGACCATCTTTAGACTATGTTTACAGTCAAATTTATTAATGCCTATCTAAACCACTGTGGAGAGAAAATAATTCATATATCCTCATGCATTATCTACACACTAAAGACACACTTTTAGTGAAATACTCATAAAAGGAGCAGAGCAAAAAAGTTTCATTTCTAACACTATTTATTTACTACATCACTAATTAATTAGACTTCATGCATAGATGATTCATGAGTATCTCATTAGCTTAACAATTGTGATACCTTAAAACAAAGAACCAAAGAACCAAGGTCAGCCCTTAATTTTGCATATACTGGATCCGCCCAATCTTGCTTTTCAACTCCGTGTTTCCCTTTTCATTGAGTAAAAACTACATTAACATTAACTGTAGGCTTGAGTTTTCCTCCAAAACATCGCTTTTCATTGAGTTTTTATTTTACTTTAATTATGCTTTTTTGCATTTTATTTTTAGTACTAAGCGGCATTATGCTACCAATAATATCCTATCACTATTTGATAGAATGGAAAGGGCCTTGTGCCGGACTGTGGACTTTGTGTTCCTTATCTGCTCTAGGTAGGCAACGTATCGTTTGCTTGGTCAAATTGTCCTAGTGGCAGGATGAAACTATGTGTCGTGGGGATTATTCTCTGGTAGCAACATAGTAGGAATGTTGTATTATTGTCATGATATGTAATCGGGTTATATATCTAGTGATCTTTTCATTATGTCACCGCTGTGACAAAGCAAATACAGTCACCATTAGAGTAGTACTCTTTGCTAGTTGGTGTTTGTTAGAATACCTATATTTTGTAGAGATTCTCGATATTAACTCTGGACTTCTTCTAGATGCTTATTGTAATAAGGGGCTCAGACTTCACGTCCCCACTTGTATTCGACAGTTTCATCAATGAAGGTTTGAGGGTAGCCGTACGACCCTTAAGCTTACTTCAACAATTTTTTTTTTAAAGTTGGGGTTTTTGTTTATAAAAACACAAAATGGGAGAATTTGGGTTTTTGAGATGTTTAAATGCCTTGAAACACGTGTTGCATTTATGATTTTGCTATAGGCAAAATTTTGCAGTCTGTTGAAAATTTGGGAAAAACTCTCTATATTCTCTATCCCTATGGGATGTGGAAGTTGTAGGGGTGAAAAAAAATGCTTAATATTCTCCAAAATGCTTAATATTCTCGACAATGTCATTTTTCTTTAAAATGCAGAATCTGTTGGATTTGCTTTTAGAACGTGAGATTTTGTAGATATTGCATAATAGCGTTTCCAATTGTGTTGGATACCACAGTTCATGAGAGAAGCTAAGAATTATGGGGGATAGTATTAACATCAGGTGAAGGCATTGAGATGCATACAAGAGCTACAGATTACATAATGGACATAGAGATCTCAAATCGATCCAATTGAATGTAATGGTAATGTCAACAAAGACCAATCCAATGATCCATGGAGGATAGAAATGAAAAAATATGAGTGCAGGATGCTTGCTTGTTGTGTTGTTTATTAAATTATCTTCTTGTCAAAAAAAATAAAAAATTGATGGGATACATGTATTTTAGGTGTACAATCGTCATTAGAGCAGTACTCTTTATTAATTGGTGCTTGTTAGAATACATGTAATTTGTATAGAGTATCACTAATGAAGGCTTGAGGACGGCTGCATCTGCCTTTTATTAAAAAAAATTTGAAAAAAAATCAACTTCCCTACAATAGTGAAGTAGGATCACGTTTTTTTTTTAAAGTTAACTCAAGAACTTATTTTATTAGGTTGGTCAAAAAATTATTGGAAAATGAATCAATGCCTCTACTATAGTCAATTAGGATTACACATCACATTATTTTCAAAATCGATAAAGAAAAGTGTTGAGGTGGCTTTTGCCCCATCATTTGGGATTCATATTTTGTAAAATAATTTGTTGTATGTAGCATTACTTCCAAAATAAATCTCTCATATCTTTTATTATAAAAAAAGGTAAATGTTGTAAATGGTCTTTGTGGGTTGGAGTCAGGGTTATGTTTATGCTCGTGGTTTTAAAATGTCTAATTTTGGTTATTGTGTTTCATTAATTAGCTAATTTTGATCTTCTTTTTAATATTTCGTCAAACACCGTAAGTGAAACATGTGCTCGTCACTGTTAGAAGAAAAAGGTCATGCATTAGGGTTTGATTTGGGGGGAAAATAGTTTACTGCGTGGCGACATGGTCATCGTGTAGAAAGCCATAGTGAACGATCAGGTGTTGTCTCTTCAATAGGGCCTTTACTGATACAGGACGATTGGTAGGAGACGCAACAATTAACCATATCATTAGAAACCCCTCTAAGGCTCCAATTAGTAATGGATCCTCTACCCCCAATTCCATGTCTCTCTCCTTGTACCCCACTTATTTTTTTACAACTGGCGATCCACATCAGCAGACTTAACACCTACATAACACTATTAAGTATATCACAATTAAATAAAAAATTGACTAATATCAGGGAAGAACATGAACCCATATTTAATTAGTTCCAGAGACGGAGAGTCTCAACAACAAGAACAACGTTGCCAAGGCAAAATTGTTCGATTTAAGGGAAGTCATCTACAAGGCCGACGATGTACTCACTGATTGCTTGGCTAGAGATGGATACAAAAAGGACGACAGATCCGTCTCCTTGCTTCCCAATCCATTCTTCCTGCATCGTACGAAAAAGAAATTGAGAGACATCAATTTGCGTATGAAGGAGATACTATAAACATTCGGCTTGTTTTTTATGGCACAGGGTACCATCCATGGAGAAGATGCATACCAAATAGGGTAATGGTTTCAGAATACTGGAATCAAACAGAGATAATTGGGTTGGATAGTGACGTGGAGACGATTAAGGGTTGGATTTTCGACCAGTAAGGTACTATACTCTAAATCTTCCATGATCTGGAAGTAGTTGGCCATTTTCAAAACCTGGTATCACTACCAGAATAGGAAAATTAGGCAACCAACATCATCGTATGGGAGGAGCCTATGTTTGGGTTGATTGCAGACTTGCAAACAGGTTGAAGTTTTCCTCCAACCGAGTAACATGGTCTTTGCCTTGTCGGTTCTCCTCCTCCAGTAGTGCGATACGTTCTTTGGCTTCTCGGGTCTCCTCTTTGGCCTTTCGTATCTCCTCCTCTGCTCATGCGACACGGTCTCTAGCCTCTCGGGCCTCCTCCTCCGCCCGTGTGATACGCTCATTCGCCACATTTGAAGACCGAGAACGTGTAAGGGAATTTTTCCCTTGAGATGATTGGGAGATGACACCAAAGGTTACTGCTCATGCGACACGATCTCTAGGTTCTCATCACAAATGATGTTCCACTGTACTTATCAAAAGTAAGAGCTCAATTTTTGATACGACCCGAACCTAGAATTACCGTTTAACTGTTTTACTTTTATTATTTCTCCTCGAGAATTGTTTTTTACAATTTGAAAGTTCTGAAGGTTGACTTTTAAATAAGTTGACTCGACTGAGGATTTTATTTCATGACGATGTAAAAGACGTTGAGATGAGTTCGTGGACACGTAGCATGCTCAATTTGGAGTTCGCACAAAAAAGTTACGATGTAAAATCAGAAATTGTCCGATTTTGGACGAGTATAAATAGCCGGAAAAAAACAATTTCCCGAAAGGGAAATCCCCCATTCTTTTCTTTTTCTTTTTCTTTTCTTTCTTTTTTTTCTCTCTCCTTTCTCTCTCCTCTCCCCCGACTCGGCCCGACCTCCGGCCGAACCTCCGCCGTCCGGCCGAACCTCCGCCGTCCGGCCGAACTGGGTCGGCGCACCAGTCCCGTTTGGACTGCCTCCTTCTCCTCTTCACGTATGCGGCAGCGGCGCAGAGTGAATCGCCGTCGTTTGGCCGTGTGACGCCCGAGGCCGTCTGCCCCCGATTGAACGGAGCTCCCTCCTCCGGTCGCCGTTCGTCTCGATTCCGGTCGGGAATCGATGTTCTTGATCCATGCAACAATTATATGGGAGGAATTGAACCGATTCGAACCAGGTAAGGAGGAATTAGGATTTGAAATTTTTAGGGTTTTGGTGATTTTTGATGGAGGTTGTGTAATTGATGTTTTTGGTGGATTTGGAGGTTAAATTCGTGTTTAGGATGTTGTTTGGAGTCGATTAAGTATAATTTGGGGTTCGATTGGTTGAGTTTTGGAGAAATTGGAGTTTGAGATTTTTGGGCTGCTGTACCGGCCGCCGTACCGCTGCTGCGTGGGTTTTTTGCGGCGGAGGCGACGGGGATGAGGCCCCGAGGTGGTGGCGACGCTGCTGTGGAAATTTGGGATCGATTGGAGGTGTTTTGGCCTCCTGTGGCGGCGGTACTGGCGGCGGCGCTGCTGTTCCGGCGGCGAAAGGTTGAAGACGATGAACAGTGAAACAGTAAAAGGTAAAAGTAAAACGGTAAAAGGTGAAAAGTAAAACAGTAAAACAGTAAATAGTAAACAGTAAAAGTAAATGGTAAATAGAAATTGGATTTTAACCATTTACTATTTGACTTTCAGAATTACTGTTTGACCTAGAATAATTACTGTTTGACATTGGTTTATTACTGTTGACTTACCGTAAAAAGGTAAAAGCTGTTTTAAAGGGGTTTTACGACGAAATAACTAGTAAAAGGATTAATCGGACACGGGGCGGTGTCCTAAGTTATTTCGGACGTAGATTATTCGGTATTGAGGCGAAATTCCTATATCGATAACTGAAAAGGGAAAATTAGGAGGTTTCGTGCGAGTAAGGATGTCCGTAGATTTAACGTTTATAAATAAATTCCGAGTTTCGTAATAATTATAATTACGTCCCTATTACAGGTCGAGAGGTTATTCGACGGGACGAGAGATCGGATTAGCGGCGCGCTCGGCCGTACTGTGAGTGGATTTTTATTTTAATTAAATGCATGCATATATATTTTAAGGAAATATAATTTATTTAAATAAATAATCTGAGAAGCATGAAAATCCATAAAATTAAAATGATATTGATATTTAAGGAAATAAGGTTTTGGGGTTATGCTTTTATTTTAGTAGTATATGATTTTGTCCGGAAACGAGGTTTCCGGAAATAGTATGCTTTAATTAATCATAACTTGATTATGCTAAATAATTTTATGTGTATTTTGATGTAAAGACCGGAAATGAGATTTCCGGCGATTTAATGTTTTCAAATTTGTGATTTTTCGACATGTGAGACATGTCGATGTTGTATATATATTTTTCGATATTATTTTACGGCATATTGGATATGTCGGACATATATGAATATATTTTGAGGCTATTATACTATTTATGATTATTATAAGCCTCAGATGTGCGGTCGGGGACCGTACGGATTTATTATATATAAGGGGAAGTGTGTTTTTCGGTTTTATTTTCAGATTTTTCACCATATCAGGGTCCGTATATATATTGATGCTAGCTAGGTTATTAACCTCATCCCACGCGAGGTGACGACTTGACCATATAGGTCAGATTCACGCTCGGTGGTCGACGTAGAGTTGTATAGAGGTTTAGCGTGGGACGCTATAGAGTCTGGGAGACTCGACCCTTAGCCTGGGAGGCTTACTATTAAATGGTGATAACCTTCCCCTATTATATGACCAATGGGATTGGTCATGATTTTTATATTATGTGGTTTTCGGGAATATTTTCTCTATGAGACTTTCTGATTTTAATAAATTCCCGAACCAACGGGGCTGGGGTTTTTATATGACCAATGAGATTGGTCGAGAAATATTATAAATTGATTTTCAAACGTATATTGTTTTGAATATATATAAACAAAATAATTATTTTTTTATTGGATTATATCAGTGAGGCTGATTTTTAAATTCTGATTTTCTTAAAACGCGAGATGTTTTTGTAAAAATGCATGCATAGTGGTTTTCAGTTATAAATATTGGGAAAGTAATACAATACTTTTTATATAAAGTGTTATTCGATATTATTTTATCCACTCACTCTAACGTGTTTTTAAATTACTTTCCCCTGGGTCCTTCGGTTTAAATCGCCCAGTGTGCAGAGTGATGGTCAGAGGTCTAGAGTACTCGGAGTCGAGAGATAGTCATCATCGTTGTCGCTTCCGCTAGGTGGAATCTGTGATCCCTTATTCTTTTATTTTCATATTATATTTCTTGTTATATTTCCATTTGTAATTCCAGTTCATTTTGTTAGATTGCTCTGATTACCTGTGAGCCAGTTGAATTAGATTTTGTGTTTATTGGTGGCGGTTGTTGTGATTTAGGGAGCAGGTGGCTCCAGGTGTTACGGTTGGAACTGAAATTTTAGAAGTGTTTTGGTTGTTGCAGGTTTTAGGGTTGTCCATCTTAAGATTGACTTATTGATTTATCGATAGAGTTAGTCTTAAGGTGGTCTACGCAGGATCTTATCCGGATTTCAAGGTGAAATCCGGGGCGGGTCCTGTCAATTTTCCCATAAATCTAACATCTCGTCGTTCAAAGATTGCAAATACACATCCAGACACTTTTCTGGAAACTTTAGACCGGGAATTAACAAAGACATCATACTAAATTTCTTCTTCATACACATCCAAGGAGGCAGGTTGTACAACACAACAATAACAGGACATGTACTATGACTCAAACTCATATTTCCATGGGGATTCAATCCATCTGATGCAAGCCTAAGTCTTACATTTTGAACATCTTATGTAAAATTTAGGAATGATGTCACATCCCGAACCCAATTTAACTGAATTATGAGTATTGGGATTTCGTACGCTTTATTTTAATTGTCACGCGATGTTGGAATTATTTTCGGAGGTTAAATTTGAATAATGTTTTAAGTTTTAATGGGGGGAAAAGTCGACTTTGTGATCCTTCGTAAATTTGGAAAAGTTTCCTTCACGAAAGTTGTGGAGCGCGACGATACGAGTTCGTGGACGCGCGGCACGCATGAAACGGACATCGTATGAGAAAGTTATGACAAGAGGAAGTTATTTACTGTTCATAAAAATTTACTATATAAAGGGAGAAATTTCCGGAAAATGGTAACTTTCCATTTCGGGTAGATTTTAAATTACTGTAGCAAAATTACTGTTCACCTTCTCTCCCCCCCGATTTCGATTACTGTTCATATCGATTTTTGCTCTGATCTCTGTCGTCCGGTCACGGCGTCACGCGTGCCACCCATCAACATGCTCAGCTCCCTCTCCTCTTTCGATCGAGCTATGGCGCAGCTCGAGGGAGCGACGGTGGACGGCGTGGCGAGGCGGGGAAGTATCGCCACCGTGGGAGGCGGCGCTGCAGGCGACGCCCAGAGGTGCGCCACCCACCGATCGGTAGGGTTTCTCATGGCGGTCCTCTCTGGTGTGGTGGCGACAGCCATTTCCGGCAGAGACGAGCGGATCGAGGCCGAGAAGAATCGACCCCGATCGGGTCGATCCGACCCGTTTCCAGCAGCTTCGACCCGGCCCAGTAGGCTTCGACCCGGCCCGGCCCGGACCCAGCTCTGACCAGTCAACGTTGACCAGTCAACCTGACCAGTCAACGTTGACCAGACTGTTGACCAGTCAACGTTGACCGACGACCGGCGTTGACCGGCATTGACCGGTGACCGGATTTGACCCGATTCCGGAACTGCGGCGATTTGGTCCGACGCGATCCTCCAGTGGTCCGGCTCGATCTCGAATGAATATTTACCATTTCGGAAGTTGGTGAATATTACCAGTGGGTGGGTGTTGGCGGTTTGGGAGCAAAGTGATTTTTATTTTGTTTTGGGTTACTTAGGAGCTGTTTCGGAAGTTTCCGAGGGGAATTTCCGGGACGGGTCCTCTCAAATGATATGTCAAAGGACTTTCATGCCTCGCCATCTGCAGGGTGTCTGAGAGCATCATCATATGTCGTTCTCTCTCCATGCCATCTTATTTCTTTTGCTGTGTGTAAAGACATGTACATATGCTTCATTCTAGGAATTAAAGAGAAATGATGAAGCACCTTCACACTATTTTCCTTAACAGTGCCTTGCTCCCACCTCGACGCCTTGCATATCGGACATTCATCAAGTTCGGCTTTCTCTTTGTAAAACAAGACATAGTTATTCTTACAGGTGTGAATTTTGTTATAACTGAGATTGAGATCGCCCAATATCTTTTGTACCTTGTAATAACTATCAGGTTAATAGTTAGGAAGATGAAGAGTTTTCTTATAATGCTTTAGCAGACTATCAAAAGAGTCATTTGTCCACATATTCTTCATTTTCAACTGCATCTGTGAGATGATGGTCCCTAAAATAATTTTAGGACTATCCTTGAATGATGAGATCTGGTATACTTATCATAATCACCACTGTCAACAAGAGGAATTGTTGATAGGAGCACAAAGTGCTATGCTTTTAGAATGTTTATGCCTACATTTATGTTTTATTTAACCCTTATTTATTTAAGATCGAGTCATAATTTAAAGTAATGAATATTTGGTAGAGCTATCATAAAAGTGTGCTAACTATAGAGGAAAATACATAAATTAATCCGACAAAGTGCTAAAAGATAATAAGAAACCTAGTTAAATAGGAGTCTTAAAATGTTTCGATGAATCTGTAAATCCTCGACATTGTCTTTTATGAATTTAACTTCTCTGATGTTTAGTACACACATTGAAGATTCAACAATGGAAGGAGTTAGTAGCATAGGCCCAGACGTATCCAATGACGTATCCTAGGCGTTGACGAGTGCCTAAGCACGCCTTCAATAATAAACCCTATAAAAGATTGTTAGTAGCATATAGTAAGTAGGGATCGTTTTAGCCGGGGATTAAGAGTACCTGAAATATAAGAATGTTAGACAACATATTCACATATATACAAACATAGAACGAAAGGGTTTAAATTGAATCGGCAGCAAGCTGCCTCTAATGACCTAGACACGAATTTTAACCCTAAAATTACTATTTACATGTTATCATCATCCTTCCACACAAAGCATAGCACACAAGCAATCAAAACACATAACAATTAGACAAATAGAGGATTCGGCAATTATATTAAAGTGTTTTAGACTTGACTTAGTTCCAACCTAACTTGCCCCTTCGCGGTTAACTAATCGATTTAAGACTTCGCAAATGCTTAGGATCTAGCTTCGTGCATAAACCCTAATCTTTATGCTAACCAATTTTAATGACATTTCTTGTAGATACTAAAAAAAATTAACACTTAAGCACATAAGTCTTTTTAATTGGAGACACGTTAGTACATATGACGTCACCCATCATACATCGACATGTAAATTCTTTAGACTACTCTATCCCTAAGAAACAACACAAATCAAAACAACTTCGCGCTAATCTTAACCTATGTTTATTTCGGCATATGAGATCGACACCCATAATACATCACAATTGTATAGTACACACGAGTTTAAAGAATAAATGAAGAACAAGTTTAAAACTAATTTAACATGCTTGTCGAACCTAAACCTATCTTCTTGTTACATATTTTGTTTACTCTTTAACATGCAATCCGATTTCTTACTTTAGAAAACCAAATTAACGTATAGAAAACAAACTGAACATGTAATTTATAAAACCAAATTCGAAATTGTTTCATACATAGACATACAAACAATAACCACAAGGACACACAAATCTCATAGACAAAATGTTGCATAACTACATAGAACTATTACAAACCGAAAGAGAGATGAGATGGGGTGGATTACACTTTTCAGACACCTTGAGGGGAGCTTCAAAATGTGGTGGAAGATGGTTGGATGAAGGCTGCACAGAAGGTATGGAATCAACAGGAACTTTGAGGTGGTGGTGATGGTTTCGGCTTGTAGTTTTATGTAGGGCTTGAGGCTGAATTTTGGTAGAGCTTTAGGCTAGACTTTTACTTTGGAATAAGATGATTTTCTGTATAGGAATCGGCTTCTATATAGAGGGGAGAGGCTTGAAGAGACTCGGCTGAAATCCTTGTACAAATCGGCAAGGGAAATCCTTGTTAAATCCGGTTTTGGTTTTCTTCCTTTCTTGGTTCGTCTAGGATAATTCTTCTGCCAATTTCTTCATGGATCATAGCTGCTTGGACTCCTTAATGGATTAGTAACATTACTTGATGGATAAAAAGTCCAAGATTCGGCTGCTAGCCTCCCTAGTTCAATAAGGAACACTTCTCCTAGGACCGGCAAGATTTCCTGCTTGGACTAGGGAACTTCTTCTTTTCATATTTACACTTCTCATTTGGCTTGGCCGACTCCTATATACTTCATGTGGATCAACAACTCTTAATTGATGTATTCAGATACCCTTTTGATATAGAAATATAGAAGTGTAAAAATGGGCATTAGCCTCTTCTTCTCGGCAGGGCAGTGACTTTCCGGCGTTGTGACTGGCCTAACTTTCTCCTTATGGCAGCTTTTGATGCGATTCTAAATTCTGTAGAAACTAGACTCATAGAGATTTCTGTGCAGATATAGCATGCCTTTTAGTTCTTTGTGATCCGTCCTGAAGAAATTCTAGAATTTGAGTGATGTGCCCAGGAAATTGCTGGAACTTACTAGATCTGATTTTGGCTTGCAATTCTTGGCAGCTTCTTTTGCTCTAATTTCTCTAACTCCTTCTATTACTCAATTATCAACATGTCCACTGCTCATAAGAGAAGAATAATTCATCAAAAGCTTCATAGAAGCTTTACCGAATCAACGAAACATTTTAAGACTCCTATTTGACTAGGTTTCTTAATCTCGTTTAGTACTTTGTTGAATTTCTGTATATTTCCTATGTTGAATTTGAAGGCGAATTTTCACAAGGATGAAAGCTATGTGTGTCTAGTTACATATGCAACTGGAATCGCAGCAAAAGCTTTCCGGAGCAAAAAGTTATGCTGGTTTGAATGCACGGAGGTCAGTACTGCCGAGAAAGAAAACCTTCTGTCAGATTTTAGTGTTTTCTGTTTTTCTACATCAAAAGCTTGTCCAAGACTATCATTGAGGAGCTACTGTACATAACGATATATTAAGAAGTCATCCTAGTAAGGGCCAAGTCGAAGAACAAAGGAAAATAAGTTCTCCCAAGTCAATTAGGAGAAGAATGGAATCGGCTAAAGAAGGTTTGTGCTTTCCCGGTCTATCTAGGGAAGTTTTCGGCTGCCTCTTGGATTTTTTGTTCAACAAAGATTGAGTTCAGTCCGTCAACAAGTCCATGATGTATTGATCCATGTAAAAATCGGCTGAATTAAAGAAGAAAAGAAAGAAGAAATAGGAATGGAAAAGAAGAATCCTAAACCGAGTTCTACTTGGATTTGGCTTACGAATGTGGACTGAATTCCATTCTTCGTGCAAGATAATTGGCTGAATTAATTTACAGAAAAACTAAGGATATATTGTTCAATTATTCAGCCATTATCTTGATGATTTTCGGCAGAAAATAGAGGAAGCAAAATCGCAACAAATCCTGATTAAATTCGGCAGAATTCTTGTGCACGTCATCCAACTTCCATGGACTCTCCCGGATAGCTCACTTCGAACCTGATGACGTGACATATATGGATGGAAAGCTACGGGAGTCTAGTTTCCAACCTAACTGGAATCACCTCAATATCTATTTTCTAGCAAAAAATATTCCGTAATCTTCACTCGAAGGTCAAATCTGCCAGCAGGATAAGTTTGAGAAAAACTTGGTTTTGTGAACCCTAGTTGCAGCCAACCTTTTGCCACTATATATTGGACGATTTTTACACAGAAAATCATCTCTTCTCTATCACTTTTCAAAGCCGAAATTCTGTCCATTTAGCACCACAAATCTAAAGAAAATTCAAGCCAATTCCATAGTTCATCACCACTTCCGATCGCAAGTTTCATCTCCACCGAATCTCTCTTTGCTGATTCCTCTACAAGGTTTCTTTGAAAGTGTGATTCACTCATCTCTCTTGGCTTGTAATTTTCTATATAATTACTTAACTTTGTCTATGAAGTTTGTAAGGATTTGTGGTTCTTATTTGGTTTTATTAATTTTACATTGGATTTCCGAAATTCTGTTATGTGTTTTGGTTTTCTTTTTGTTTAATTGATAAACATGTATGTGACGAATTGATTGTATGGCAATAGGACAGTACGTTTGTTGCTTGATTTGATGATTTTATTTGGTTTATTTTCTGAATTCGTTTGCACAACAAGTTATAGGGTTAAGGGTAGCTTTAACTAGGCGATCCTTAAGTTTATTTCCTTATATTGCCGAACCACAAATATGGGGTAAATTATACACGAAGTTAATTGATCTTGTATTGGTCCTAAGGGGTAGAGTAATTCAGAAAATATGCATGTTGAAGCAAGGTGAGGTGACGCCATACTTGTTGCATGTTTCCAATTCAACTCATTGTGCTTATGTGTTCCTTGGTTTAATTTCTACACCAAGTGTCTTTAAACTGATTAGCACTATGTTTAGGGTTATGCACGAAGCTAATTCTAAATAATTGAGGAGTTTTGAATGATTAGATGAACCACGAAGGGCTCTAGTTATAATTGGAAATAAATTGCATGAAATCAGTGATAAATGTTTCTGTCATATTGTTGTTTCGTGATCGGTTTGTTATTTGACATGGGAGTTTTGTGTGATGTGTTTTGTTTGAAAGATGTTGATCACATGTAAATATATAATTTAACATTTAATTTCGTAAAAATCAGTAGAATATAGAATTAAATTTCAAATCCCCAATATGATTTTGTAATGCTTTATGTGATTGAACGCCCTAGATTTCTCCGGATTGAACGATCCCTACTTGCTCTATACTAACGATGACACAAGAGGGTAATATTTGTATGAAGTTGTTTTGCAGGTACAATGTGCTTGGATAAATAGCTCCATCAATTTTTGGCGCCGTTACTGGGGAAATTGAAATGTTTCGATTCATGAAGTGTTACTTTGTAACTTTGTATCAATTTTTAGATGTGTATAATTTTTCCTTAGTTTTGGGATATGTATAATAGGATTTTCGGACTTATAATAGTAAATAGGAATTTCGGTTTTGATTTTTGATGAGTTTGCCCATTATGTGATGTAATATGTGTGTGATTGTTTGTAACACTTAGATAAATTTCTAGGAAGTTGATAGTTTTGTGTATGCTTAAGTTTATTGTAGTTTTTAAAGTGTAATATGTAGGGGGAAGCCGCTTTTGTTGGCCTTATCCTTAACCCTTCATACGAATGATGCTTTGTTAGATCCGTTTTATGTAGACTGGGAAACGTGGGACAAGTCCCCCCCACGCATACAAGCGATATTTTGGCAAAGTCATTATTTTTATGTGGTTGAGGGCGGCTTTGATCAGCAATTGTAGAACGCTAGTGACCCGAGTTTGTTTTACAAAGTATGAGGCAAGTTATTTTCATTGATTGGTTCTCAGGTTTGTTTAACTGGATCTCAAGGCCCACAGACTGATGTTCATTCTCGGTGAGTGAGTCGATAGGGAGTTCGCTCTCCGTGGTTACCAACAACGAGTCCTGCCTGGTTCCTAAAGGGAGTTCGCTCTCCATGAATCTTAACGACACCGTCTTTGAAAAGTTAAACACGCTCGAACTAGTCGATAGCTTGGGCCGAAGCATCATCTCACTTTAGACTCTAGAAAATAACTTGACATATGTGATCTATTTTCTTCAACCCAATTTGTCTTTAATTTTCGAGGTATATCAGAATAAGCATGATACTACCAGAGGCTGCATCAGTCCATTGCACTGTTATCTCCTTTGCTCAACGTGCCTCATATTTTAAAGTTGTGTGAATAAAAACAATTAAACTCTAGGGTTCGGCAATCTCACATATCACATGATTCGAATACTTTGAAAATATTAGGACCGATCCATTGTGTGATACATGTAAATTTTCGTTAAACCTTTTGTAAATTTCGTGTGAAAATTTTGTGTGATATACTTGAAATAAAATTTTGTAGTGTTGTATTAAATTCGTGTAAATAAAAAAAAATAAAAAAAAAAATTTGTTGAAACTCTAACCATACTTGCTAACTCTAATCCTAACTTTCTAACTTTTATACTTTTCTTGTATATATGTCTCATGTAATATGTTGTAACTACCCTCAATTTTCGTTGAGCCTTTGTCTTTGTTCATCTAACATTCTTGTAGAGTTTAATTGTTAGTTGCAGATCATAAGGAAGAGGTGAAGAATTATATTGTAAACAGTTGATTGAAGCTCTCATTGACTTGGGAAGGACGACAAGTGTTGCAAGAAATGAGACTTCATACTCTAAACTTTTGTTCATGATTTACAATTAAATTCTACTTAGCTAATTGTTGTATATTTATACACTAACTTCTAACTTTAGCTAATTCACTAACTCACTACTAACTTATTCTTTGAACTCTCATCTCCACTCTTCTAATTTTCTTTATCTTGATGTGATGCAGTTGAAGAGTAAAGTAATAATACATCAATTTTTGATAACCATTGTAAGGAGGCACGAATTTGGAGGTGTACACTCCCAAAGGCGTCGCCGACAACTTGATTAAGAAGAGAAGAGTCTAGGCTGAGTAGACTATAAACAATTAAGCGTTGTGATAGGAGCACAAAGTGCTGCGATATTAATGTGCTTATGCCCTCGTTTATGCTTTGTTTCTCCCTTATTTATTTAAGATAGAGTCATTAAATAGTTTAGTGTCGATTTGATAGAGTTTTGGAAATATATGCTTTATAGTCCGAAAAATGACTAAGTTTAAGAATTCTGGAAAATAGTGCAAAATATGTCTTTTTCGTGATTCTGAGATGAATATAATTGTGACTTATCCTTTTCCAAATTTGCTGAAATTTGGTATGCATGTTATTAGCTTGCTAATGGTTTTTTTTGTCAAAAATACAGATCAATCGGAGTTCGGAAAGTCACCCAAAAGATGGCTGCAAATCAGTAGTTCAAGCAAAACAATCCAGGGACTTCCAGGAATTTTCCTGGGAATGTATGCCAACTTCGAAACTTTATTTCCGACGTTACACAAGGAATTTGATCAAGCCCTTTTATAAGGAGGAAGCTCTATGTGTGTAGTTTATCTGAGACTTGGAATCGCATCAATTGGAGCTCCGAGGAGGGAGTTATACCAGATTAACTGAAGCAAGGTCATTCCAACCGATTCCAGCAAGCATCTGCCTCTTTTCCTTTGTTTTAATTTTTGACGGACATTTTGGCGTGCCATTACATATTTGAAGATTGTCCAAGCTTATTGAAGGATAGAGGAAGACATTGAGCCAAGGCTTTGGAGGAAAACATGAAGAAAAGAAGATTTCCTAGTCAAGCTAGGATTGCTTGCCGATCGGCAATGGTGCTGCCGGTTGTGTTCTTGGCAGGTTTCGGGTATTTTTCCACAGACCAAGTTCACCACATGGAGTTGTCAAGTCCACATATGAAGTCCATGAAGATGTGAAGCACATGCTATGAAGAAAATTCAGAAAAAGAAGTCCAAGAATGCAATAATTATTCAACAAGGAAACATAAGCCAACTAGGAAAAGGAAAACCTACCCTTCCTTGTTGAGGCCGGCAACCCTAGTTTTTCCTCTATATATAGCCAACTTTTATACAGAAAAACTGGTCACATCTCAAGCCTAAACACAAGTTTAAAACTGTACCAAATTTTCTACCTTAAGTCTTAGAAAGAAAAGCTAGCCGATTCACCACCACCACCATCCAAAAAATCCTTGCCGATTCACCATCACCTTCAACCGATCAAAACCATGCCGAGCCTCCATCTTTCATCACCGAGATCCACACGAGCTGCTGCCCCAAGGTGTCTAAATCTGTGATCTACTCCCTTCGTCTTGTAATTCTTTCATTTTTCAATACTATGTCTATGTAGTTTGGATATTCTTTTGGTATTTGTTTTTATGTCTATGTAAAGACAATTTTTTTGTTTGGTTTTGCATGTTTAAAGATATTTATGATTTCGATTCTTGGAGCCTAATTAACTTTAAGGTATTGATTTCATGGTTTTATGAAAGATAAATATGCAAACACACTTTGTAAATATGTAACCGGTTAGGTCTTAGGGATGCATGCTTGACTTGATTCACTACTAGAAAAAAAGCTTTTCCCGACGAAATTAAAAAAAACGGCCGACGAATTAAAAATTTTGTCGGTACTTCCAACGAATAGCCGACGATTTTATTTTTTGTCGGTGGAAAAACAAAATCGTCGGCCATAGTTTAACCATAGCCGACGATACTGTTTTTTCGTTGGTATAAACAAAAATCGTCGGCTATATTCATATTTCAGTCGACGATTTGGATTTTCGTCGGCCTTTCTCTGAAACATTAGCCGAAGAAATTTTTTGAAATTTTGGCCGACGAAATTGACATTTTCGTCGGCTATAAGTCTATATATTTTCAGATCTAGACAGCAGCTGCACATTTAAAAAAAAAAAAGAAAAAAAAAACGGGAGAAAGAGTGAAAAATCTGTGGGTATTGTTGAAATCCGTCCTCTCTTACATTGTGGAGCTATGTATAGGTACGTATATGTGTATATATGTTGATTTTGAGTTTTAGTTGAGTTGATTTTAAGTTTTAATGATTTTGACTTAGTAAGTGATTTTTTGTTTTGTTGTTGTTTTAGTGTTAGAATGTATGTAAATATGTTGATTTTGACTTGTAGTTGAGTTGATTTTAAGTTAGAGTTTAATTATGTGTTTTAATTTGATGTTATTTTAATTAGTGTTAAAATATATATATATATATATATGTTAATTATATATATATATATAATTAATGGTTGTTGATAGTGTAATTAACTTAAATAATGGTTGATATATAGTGTAACTTAAATAATGGTTTTTAATGGTATATATATATATGAGTTCATGTTTATAATAATATATATTGTAATGTAATTAATTATTAAGGATTTATATATATATATATATATATATCTATATATATATGTATGTGTTAATTAATTTCTTATTAATTAAAGTTATATATATATATATATATATATATATATATATATATAATTTTCAGGCTATATATGGATCCGGATAAGAGTTGGATTTCACTTCCAAGGCATGACCGATGATACACTACAGGAGTTGTGAATTTTTTGCAGTTCGTCGAGGAAAATGCAAACGGGAATGAATAACATTATTGTCCGTGCAATAAATGTAGGTGTCGCAGTGATATGTGTCGATTTCCGATTAGGACAGTATGGGAGCACCTAAAGAGTAATGGGTTTTGGCCGAAGTATACACGTTGGATATATCACGGTGAGCCATCATTAGATGGATCGCATGATCATGGGCAGTTTTTTGAGGCGGGCAGTAGTAGTACATCCAACGATCCAACAATGGCATTCGTCAACGACGTGTTTCCTTTTGAAAGCGGTGTACGTGGGGAACAATATATGCATGACCGGGTGCAACCCTTCCCACAAGTTGTCAACACTACTGCCTTTGACAAGTACAACAAACTGATTGCATTGCAATAGACCCTTGTGTCTTCAAGTTCTGAGAAGACAGTTCTTGAAAGTGTGATGGAGGTAATGAGGATTAAAGTCGAGACAAAATCGACTATCAGGCAAGTGGATGAATATCTACAGTACACTTCTTCGTTGTTGGAGGATGGTCATCGTAATCCTACCAATCACCGTAAGGTCCAAAGTATCCTCAAAGATCTAGGGCTTTCCTACATTAAGATCCATGCATGCGCATTTGACTGCGTTCTCTTCTGGGGTAAAGATGCAGAAGGGAATGACCTTGCTAGCCTTGACGCATGTCCGATATGTCATTCTGACCGATATAAGTTGACGGGAGCAGGCAATAGGAAACCTGTGAAAGTGCTTCGGTATTTTCCGTTGAGAGATAGGCTTGAGCGGTTGTACATGTCAGAAACCATCGCAAAAGCTATGAGATGGCACGGTGAGCGAGACTTGGGAGACGCAAATATCATGGCACACATCTCTGACGGAGCGGCTTGGAAGCATATAAACAATGAGTTTCTTCATTTTGCGTCAGATGTCAGAAACGTCAGGCTCGGGCTCTCAACCGACGGGTTCAACCCTTTCGGCACCATGAGTCTTTCATACAATATATGGCCGGTGATTTTGGTACCTTACAACCTTCCTCTGTGGATGTGCATGAAGAAGGAATATAATATGTTGACGTTGTTGATTCCGGAGCCTGGTTACCCAGGGAAATGTCTCGATGTGTATATGAGACCATTGATTGAAGAGATTAAGGTATTGTGGGACGTTGGTCATCCCACTTTTGACAAGTACAAGGAGGAGACGTTCCAGATGCATGCCATGGTTATTGGTACCATCAGTGATTTTCCTGCTTATGGGATGTTGTCGGGCACCGTTGTTAGGGGATACAAGGCTTGTCCAGAGTGCCTCAGCGATTATGGGAGCACCCCTCATTGCAGCAAGATATGCAGAATGGGTCATCGTGTGTTCCTTCCGGCGGATCACCACTGGCGTTACGAGTCCGCCGCATTTAATGGAACCGAAGAACAAGGTGGTCCTCCCAGAAGATGGACGGGAAGAGAAATTTTAGCAGTGCTTAATGAGTACGATTTTGGGCCCCTCAGAAATCATCCCAATATTGTAGCGGAAATACCTGAAAGACCTGAGGAGTACAAATTCTGGACACATAAGAGCATATTGTGGGAACTCCCGTACTGGTGTGAGTTGTTGATCCGTCACTTCCTAGACGTTATGCACATAGAAAAAAATGTTTCTGAAAGTGTGGTGGGCACAACGCTGAACTTGGAGGGGAAGACGAAAGACGGTCATAAGGCTCGCACTGATCTGCAAAACATGAATATCAGAAAAAAACTATGGTTGAAACAAGGGAAGAGAAAAATGCCTCAAGCTCCTTACACCGTCAAGCCTGAGCATAAATCAGAAATTTTCCATTGGATAAGTCGGGCCAAGTATCCTTCAGGCTTTGCTGGAAATATAGCCAAGTGTGTGAACAGACAATTCAACAATCTTTACGGGTTGAAAAGTCATGACAATCATATCCTGCTACAACGTCTCTTCCCTGTTTTCATTCGACCGTTCCTTCCCCGTCACGTTGTGGAGTCGTTAGTAGCGTTGGCAAGATTTTTCCAGAAGGTATGCACACGGGAAGTGAGAAAATCTGACTTCTGGGAAATGCAACAAGACATCGTTCATATCATGTGTAAATTTGAGATGATATTTCCTCCAAATTTTTTCGACATCATGCCTCACCTCATGATCCATCTTCCTCGGCAGTTGTTGCTTACCGGTCCTATGCACTTCACTTGGATGTATCCGATGGAAAGGTACGTATTTTACACCTTATGTTAATTTCCTCATCAATATATGTGATTTAGTATTAATGTATTATTATAACACTTTAAACACTTAATTTATAGGCAATTTGGATAATACGGTGATTTTGTCCAAAATAGATCCGCACCTGAAGGATGTATAGCTGAAGCATATATTGCGCACGAGTGCGTCACCTGCATGAAGCTGTATTTAGGAGCGTTACTGGAAAGCATACCGGAAGATGTACCTTCACAGTTCAATCTTTCCCTACTCTCCGACGATGTTGTACTCGGTGGAAAAATGCCAGTTTCCTACAAGTTGAAAGATTATGAGGTAGCCATTGCACATTGGTGTGTACTAATTAACTGTTTAGAAGTTCAGTTTTGGAAGAACATGCATCTAAACTGTGAACAAGTAGGAGGTGATCTCGATTACCACAACCGGATATTCGCAGAGTATTTCGGCCGCTCGGTACGTAACTTTAACATTATTCTATACGTATTTATATATTATTGTGTATAATTATTCATATTTATAGTTGATTCTGATGGTTGCAGATGGACCTTATTAAAAATGATAATCACCCAAATTGGTCGCACGAACTCAGACTTCTAGCGATGAAGCCGGTCTATTCAAACGTTTATGCGATGTGCAAGGTGAATGGTGTGTTATTTCGATGTGAAGAGAGATACATCAAACTGAAAACACAAAATTCAGGGGTTATGGCACATGGTGGGGATGATGGAGTTGATTATTACGATGTTCTCCATTCAGCTGTGGAACTGCATTATGGGGAAGGCATGAAAGTGCACCTTTTCAAGTGTAGATGGTTTGACACACGGCCGCAGAGCATGAAAACCGATCAATACGGCATAACTTCTGTGAACACTAGTACATCATGGTATGAGGATGACCCGTTCGTTTTAGCCACATGGGTGAAACAAGTGTTTTATCTTGATGATCTCGCCAAGGGTGACCCGTGGAAAGTAGTCAACACTATCCACCATTGTAACATTTACAGGGCGTCTACACTTGGAGTGGCTGAAGAGAACGAGGAAGGTGGCACCGCGTATCAAGAGCCCAACTCAAACGGTATTCCTGACTCCTCTTTTATTCGCCTAGACACGCCGGTGCGAATTCGACGTGAAGAGCCACTACTTGTTGATGTTGATCCAAATGAAGAAACTAACGAGGACTCTAGTGGTGAGAAACGACATAGATTACCCCTATCGAGCAATTCAGAAACCGAAAAAGACTCATCCGATGATTCCGATTACAATCCGACGGATTAAGTAATTTAGATGATGTAATCCTTTCATTTGTAATCCATGTAATATATTTCTTTCTGTTGACTGCTGGGTTTCTGTTTTCTTGATGTTCAATTTTGGTTATATATGAACAGGAAATAGGAATACGAGAGGTGTAAACCTACTGATTTTTTTTACCTTTTTCATATAATAGCCGACGAAAATCACGTTATTTCGTCGGCTATACTCATAATAGCCGACGAAAAATGCATTATTTCGTCGGCCATAACTATATTGAAAAATACATATTTTATTTTAGACAGAAAACAACAAAAGAATAGCCGACGAGTACGAGGTTGTCTCTCGTCGGCTATGATTTAAAACAAAAAAAAACAAAAAATGACCAGATTCCATTTTCTATCACTAACGATAAACCATTGCTTCATCCTTCAAACAGAAAAAATAAGATATGACCAAAATGATAAAATACGTTTACGGTTGAAAAATGACAAGATTTCGATAAAATCTGAGTGTCGAAAGATGCGGTCAAAGGTTTTATTCCTTCGTTTCCCTAATGGTAGCGTTACCTTCGGTAAATATTTTGAGGAAAAGTTTTATACGATTAGTTGCATCTCATCGATTTGAAACTATTATCTGTTGAAGGTCAGGCAAAAAAACGTCATTTAGATAGTCCAATTACCATTTCTAAGCGTTTAGAGGTTTGACTTACCCGGTTGACCGTTCCGATCGAGCCTTTAACGTTGTCAGCTGAAGTTGGATTTTTTTTCCATACATGTATTTAATCTTAACGGTGATATTTGACGGTTGGAATAGATTTTCTAAATTTTTAGATTCAAAATCAGAACATATGCACTAATGTTCCTCAACTTGTTTACCAAGTATTTAAGTGAATGTATAGTTTCAAATAGTTACTATATGTAGACTCTTCAAATGCAAAAATGTTGTGAAATAAGATATGACCGAAATAATGAAATACGTCTATGGTTGAAAAATGACAAGGTTCTGATAAAATCTGTGTGCCGAATGTTGCGGTTAACTGTTTTTCACTTTCGTTTTCCTATGGGTAGCCTTGTAACAGCCCGGCACGCACCGTAGAAATACTGTCCACTTTGGGAATCACCCCGCACGGTTTTGCTTCGGGAACTGTCTGCCTGCTAGCTTCCCAGTAGGTCACCCATCCTGGGATTGCTCAAAGCTCAGCAAGCTTAACTTCAGAGTTCCCATTCCCTCCGAAGCCACTGAGCTCCCAAGACACGTCTCTACGTATTGTGCTAACCCTGCACATATAAGCATCGCATCCACTCTCCCTCGGGCGATGTGGGATTTGTGACCTACCTACCTGCTAGCTTCCATAGCCAGGTCAAGTCAGGTCCACACAATCCACCCTAAGGGTGGGTCATCTAAAGCCTGACGTTCGTTAAATCAATTTTGTAAAATTTTTATATAATTAGTTGCGTCTCATTGATTTGAAACTATTATCTGTTGAAGGTGAAACCAGAAACCGTCGTTTAACTAGACTAATTTCCGTTTTTAAGCGTTTAGAGGTTTGACTTAGTGGTTTGACCTATAGTTTAGCCGACGAAAATTATATTTCGTCGGCTAAACTCTTGCAATCCGCGCCTTTTTATTGTCCGCCGTTGGATGGCTCAGATCCGACGGCTGTTGATCTTCCAAAGTATAGCCGATGACATTCAAAGAATAACCGACGACATATTTTAAATCGTCGGCTATTCTCTCTGCGATCCGCGCCTTTTTATTGTCCGCCGTTGGATGGCTCAGATCCGATGGCTGTTGATCTTCTAAAGTATAGCCGACGACATTTAAAGAATAGCCGACGAAATCTTTTAAATCGTCGGCTATTCTTTCTGCTATAAAAGCTGAAAGCAGCAGTCTGCCCGACTTTTTCCTTTCTCCTCCTCCTCCTTCCCCTCATCCTACGCCGTCTGCTCCTTCCCCTCCTCCTCCTCCTCCTCCTTCTCCTCCTCCTTCCCCTCCTCCTCCGGCCTCCTTCTCCTCCAATCTTAACGGTAATTTTTTTTTTGTAATTTATTTTAATTATATAATTTAGGTATATAATTTAGATATTAAGTGTGTGTTAAATTGTTATATATATTGGTTATATATATAAATTGTTAGATTAATTATATATATAAATTTGTAGATTAATTATATAAATTGTTATATATTTGTTAATATATACACATATTTGTATATATATATATATATGTTAATGTATATTTTAATTGTTATATATAAATTGTTATATTAATTATATATATAAATTGGTAGCCTAATTATATAAATGGTTATATTTATGTTAATATATAAATGGTTATTTGTATGTATATATATGTTAATGATGAAATATAGTTATATTTGTATATAAATGGTTATATTTATGTTAATGGTTAGTATTATTTAAAATTAGTTAAATTATAAATATTAATTTGTTAGTATGTTTTAAAATATGTTAGTATTATTGGTTATTATATTAATTAGAATTTGTTATTTAATGTAATATAATTTAATATTAATTAATGTATTAATTTATTTGTTTCCAGATGGCCGATGCATTTAGACAGCTATTCGGAGGCCGTCGTTCCAAATCTAGGGGTTCTGGAAGTTCTGGCGGATCCGGAGACTCCGAGAGGACCCCTAGCCAGCCTGAGAGGACCACCAGCCAGCCTCAGAGGATCGATTCATCTCAGCCGCGGAGGAGTGTGAGCAACCGGCACCAGACCCTTTTATCGGCGGGGCGGCCGTCGAGCAGTTCATGTCCCCCTTTCCGGCCAGATCCTCCGAGATGTAGTACGCAGCTATTTGAGGACGACATAGCTCCAGACGTTCATCAAGTCTGTATGCCTGAGGTTCATCGAGAGCCGATGACGAGTCATGCGCCGTCTGCTGCTGACTCTACTGAGGGGCCTACTCTCTCTAATCAGCTATACCTGCCATACAACATTCCTGCCATACCCGAGGTCGGCGAGCGTGGTGTGCCCATATGGCCTGCTAGGCCTCAGTACGTGAGTGTTGCGGAGGCATACCATTATGAGCCATTTGAGAGACCTGAGCTCCTGATTTCGGCGAGATTAAAAGGAAAGTCGACAAAAGGGTCATCGAGTCCAGGTAACATTTGATTTTATTAATTAAATATTTTATTAAAATTAACGGACTAATATTTAATTTTATTAACCAATCGTCGTTTATGTGATAGGGACCGCCGCTAGCAGTTCAAGCAGGAATACGAGAGGTGTCATATGTTTTGATACTCTCAGGAAAAGTGTTGAGACCAGCGGGAGGATCCAAATCAACGAACCCCCTAATCAGGATGTTAAGGGGAAAAAACGCCGCGATTACGCGGGTTGTGTGGGAGCACTAATTAGGGATAGAGTCCCTATGTTGTGGACACGGTGGGCTGATGTGCCGGAAGAGATCAAGAGGGAGGTCAACAACGCGGTGTCGGTGAGTAATTTAAAAAACTTAATTTCTTTATCGTAATATTTAATAATTTTCTGTATTGTTATAATTTTAAAACTAATAAAATATTATCTTTCAGGCATCCTTCGAGATTGCCGAACACAAGCAGGCTTGGGCGTACGCGATGCAGAACTCGAGGTACGTTGGGAATTCCTCATCTTATAATTTGAAATATTTTATGATATTAATAATATTTCTAATGCACTTTTGTTTTTTCCGTAGGTTCAAAGAGTGGAAGAACGAGCTCCGTACCCACTTTACCGAATACGACAAATATGGTCGTATGGGTACTCCAAGAGAGTTCATGTTCAGGGAGTACGAGTAGCGTTGGTTGAAGACAGTAGACTTCAACAACCCAGTTATGCAGGTAAATACTAAACTTAACTATAAATGTTTATTTTGTTAATATTTGAATTATTAGTTTAATTATTTTATAATTATTACACTAATATTTTTTGATGCATTTTTCTAATATTTTATTATTTGTTTGAAGGAACGGTCTCGGATAAACTCTGCGAACCGCCGCTGTAACACAACCCCCCTTCATGGTGATTCTAGGCCATTTTCACAATATCAGGAGGAGGTGCTTAGAGATCATCCTTTAAGCAACCCGTACGTAGAGACGTTTAAGAAGGCTTATCCATTAGCGACAGAAGAGCTTGTAAGTCGTTGATTACGATTTTAAAATTTTAATTATTAATTTTACTTAATTATATATTTGTTAGAATATTAATTATTTTTTTTTCCCGTTCAATTAGGAGAGGGTGAACCGAGCCGAAGAAGAAGTGTTGCAGGTAGTAGTTCGGGAGACACAACCGAACATTTCAGAGGAAGATCTGCAAGAAGCCCTAAGCTAGGTCGACCGATCGAATGTCCAAACTGCAGCGAGGATATTCGACGCAGCCTTCCCAAAACGGTCAAACGACTACTACTGCCGGGGTTTGGGAAGTTCTGGAATAGGGGTCCTGAAGACCACTAAGGGAGCTCAAAAGAGGGGAGGCGGGGACACCCAACTGATGAAGGGGGAAATGCAGAGATTGGCAGAAGAAAATGCAAGATTGGCGGCCCAGTTCCAGAGATCACACGAGCAACAACGCAGAACACAGCAGTATCAGATGGAAATGGAGCGTTGGCATGCTGAATGCGAGAGAATTCGGCGACAGAACTACGCCGGCCAACAAAACTGGTGGTATGCTATGTTTGCGGCACAACAACAAGGCCTTGAACCCCCGCCCCCGTTTGAGCCGTTAGATGAACCTCGAATGCCGAGAGCTCCCGAGTTCATTCAGCAGGATGACGAGCATGATGGACAGCAGGATGGTGGGCAGGATGGAACAAATTAAATAATTAATGAAAAACGTGTTTCTTGTTGGATTGTCATTGTGAATTGCAGGTTGCTTGGAATGGTAATTTAGAAATTAATTTAATTTTTTTCCCCAAAATGTAAGAACAGCCGACGATATTGACATTATTTCGTCGGCTATCACTGCTATAGCCGACGATTTTTACCAAATTTCGTCAGCTATAACTGTTATAACCGACGAAAATGACATTATTTCGTCGGTGGTCTATGTTAAATAGTGACGGTTTCGTCGGCTATAACTAATTAATGCCTTTTAAAATATTAATATATTCCAACGAAATCTACATGTCGTCGGCTATATTTCAGAACAAATAACCGACGAAACAGAAGAGATCGTCTGCTATATTTTACGATATCGTCGGCCATATGTGAAAATATCCGACGAATTTCGTTGGGCATTATGCCAAGGTTTGGTCGACGAAATGTATTTTCGTCGGTGATAACTTTGGAATAGCCGACGATTTCGTTATTGTCGTCGGGTATATTTTTACCGACGCCGTTTTATCGACGAATAATAGGCGACGAAATTTTCATCGGTAGAAAGAATACCCGACGAAAATTTTGAATAGTAGACGAAATTTTTTTTGTCGGCTATTCTGTCCGATCTGGTAGTGATTCTCGATTTCTTCTTGATTAGTTGTTTGAATTCGTATGCAACCGAAGGAGATTTTTAGGTGCAATCGTAGGCCATGGTTGTTGTCTAGATGTTGAATTCACTTGCCGTAGTAACATAGGTCAAGTTAGAACGATAAGTCGATTTGGTTTATGTTGTTACCTAGGGTTAGAGTAATTCCTACAACTTGCTTGTCTAATATGAAGAGTGACGCCTTGCATGTTAACTTGTTTCCGACTAAAAAGATTTCGTGCTTTATATGCTAATTGGTTAATTTCTACGATAAGTGTCTTTAATCGGTTAGCTAAAGATTAGGGTTATGCGATAAGCTAATTCTAAGTACCTTCGTGAAATCTAAAATCGACTAGATAAACCGATAAGGAGTTTAGTTAGGTTGAAATTAAGTTGAGTCTTGAATATTTCTATGCATGTTTCCATGAGTTCTTACTTGTTACTTGTTTCGATTTGTGTTAGTTTTTGATGAGTGTTTTGCGTGAGAGATGTCGACCAAACTTGTAAATAGTAATTTATGATTTAATTTTCAGCTTTTATTCTATGTGATAGTCTAAGGGCAGCCTTATGCTGCCGATCTTAATCCATTATTTTTGTGTGTAGTACATGTAGTTTAGGGCAGCCCTATGGCTGCCGACGCCTATATTCCCCCATATGTGACAATTTTTGTATATTTGTATTTGTGTTTTCGTCTAACAATCTCATGTTTCAGGTACCCTTAATCCCCGGTTTAGAACGATCCCTACTTATTTCTATACTATTAACGATTGTAGGGTTTATTATTTGTGCGAGCTTAGGCTTACATCACGCTGGATGGGAGGCAACCCATTTCAATCAAAATTGTGAAGGAGCCATCAACGAGAGTTTGAATTTTCTAAATCCCTAAACTCTTTTTGGTTGAATTGTATATATGTGAAACGTGTGGAATCTATCATATGCTTAGAAATTACAATATTATTTCTGGTTTACATTGAGGACAATGTAATTTTCTAAGTGTGGGGTAGGGATACATGGTTCCATGTCTTTTCTTTGAGTATTTTGTTTGAATCATAAAAAAGAAAAAGAAAATGTAAAATAGGAAAAAATCAGAAAAATTTTAAAAAAATTTTGTTGCTTTTTGTTTTGTTTTAGTGTTAGGTGCCCCTTAATAAGTCTATGATGATTATATCTTTGAATGCATAGATGATGGTTTTGCATGATCATAAGATTAAATTTTAAGTTTCATGGATATTATTATTGGTATGAATTTGTGAGATTTTGATTGATATATGAGAAGCATGCTTGTTTGAGTTGATTTTATTCCATAACATCCTATGTGAGTTTTAGAGACTATATGCTTTCTTCATAAGTTATTATAAATGAGCAGAAAATTTTCAAATCTCATTGTTCTTTGCATAATCAATGACTATGTGCTATAACTTTTTGATGGACTCTAGAATGCTAGAACTTGCTCTTGTTGAAATTTGAGACTATTACTCATAACTATGCCATGATTTTGAATATGATTGAAAAGATCTTGTTAGGATTATCACCAAAGCCAAATAAAACATGTGCCTAATTTGTGCCCGTCGTGGGACTCCTTAGTTTTAACCCCATTGAGCCTATATTTAGTCATTTTCTTTCATCACCATGATACACATTCCTTGAACTCAGAATAGTTTAACCCTTTCCCTTGTTATCAAGACTTGGTAAAGCTGAATTTTATTGTGGAATTGTACTTTGGGTTGATGATGTGAAGCAAGTGTGGGGTGAGCCAATCCAGAAATTATAAAAAGAAATATATGTGTTGCCGAAAGAAAATACAAAGAAAAGAAATTGGACAGAAAAAGAAAATAAAATTTCGATCCGAAACAAAGAATAAAAGATTTCGGCAAACAAAAGAAAAGAAAAGTTTGGATTGAGTTCTTGTTGTGAAATTGGAGATTGTTTGATAATCGAAGGTCTATTATTGTTATATTTGACCTTTGTCCGTGTTCACTTTGTTTTGGGGAAGAAAAGAATGAAGTTTGGGTCCAGCATGATAAAATTTGGCCCTTTAATTGAAGTCATAAGGAGTATTGAGCTTTGCTAAGTCTTGGTGACATTGTTATCACCACTATTCTAAATTCGAATTCCTTATGCCTAACCCCATTATCACATCTATGATCTTTTCATGATTCTTAAGATTGGTAAACTTTGATTGTGGAGATTTTCTCAGGAGTAAGCATATGGTTTTGGTATATTCGTGCACATAATTGTTACATGAGATTTTCCAGAAAATATTATTCACAAAGTGCTTTTATTTGATGAAATATGCAAGCTATTTGTTGCCTTACAATCTGTTCTCTTGCATATACCTTGAGTGAATATTGCCATAATCATGTGTGAAAAGAAGAGAGTACGCCTAGTGAGGAGGATTGGATCAACTTAACATGTTTACATGTTTGTTTTTCTCACTTCTAACTTATTCATATCATGATTACTATCTATGAGGCTTGGAATTTTTGTGCTTACATTAGAATGCTTAACTTGAAAGCTATGTGTTTTAAAGATCCTGAGACAATCATTTAGGGGCAGTAGTAGTTTTAGTAGAGTCTTTTATTTTGTTTTGCTAAGGGACTAGCAAAAGCTAAGTGTGGGGTAGTTGATAGGAGCATAAAATGCGACGTTCTTAATATGTTTTTACCCCCATTTATCTAATACTTAACCCTTATTGTTGTAAGATAGAGTCATGTAATTGAGTCTTGAGTTTTGGTTGAGTTTAATGTGAGAATGTGCTTAAATAGAAGAATTTGGACAGAAATTATCAAAAGCCTATTCGAAAAGTCTCTGAGATGTTTTATGGAATCTGTAAAACATAAACTTTGCTTTTGATAGATTTTTCTTCTCTCATATGCAGTTGACAAATAAAGGATTCAGCATGACAAGATTCACTAAAATCGGAGCAAAATAAGATGCAAAGAATCACAAGTTCAAATCGCAGCAAAAGCATTCTGGAGCAAAAAGTTATGCCGGTTTGAATGCACGGAGGTCAGTACTGCTGAGAAAGAAAACCTTCTGTCCGATTTTAGTGTGTTCTGTTTTTCTACATCAAAAGCTTGTCCAAGACTATCATTGAGGAGCTACTGTACATAATGATGCATTAAGAAATCATCCTAGCAAGGGCCAAGTCGAAGAACAAAGGAAAAGAAGTTCTCCCAAGTCAATTAGGAGAAGAATGGAATCGGCTAAAGAAGGTTTGTGCTTTCCCGGTCTATCTAGGGAAGCTTTTGGCTACCTCTTGGATTTTTTATTCAACAAAGATTGAGCCCAGTCCATCAACAAGTCCATGATGTATTGATCCATGTAAAAAATGGCTGAATTAAAGAAGAAAAGAAAGAAGAAATCGGAATAGAAAAGAAGAATCCTAAACCGAGTTCTACTTGGATTTGGCTTACGAATGTGGACTGAATTCCATTCTTTGTGCAAGATAATTGGCTGAATTAATTCATGAAAAACCTAAGGATATATTGTTCAATTATTCAGCCATTATCTTGATGATTTTCAGCAGAAAATAGAGGAAGCAAAATCGCAACAAATCCTGATTAAATTCGGCAGAATTCCTGTGCACGTCATCCAACTTCTACGGACTCTCCCGGATAGCTCACTTCGAACTAGATGACGTGACATCTATGGATGGAAAGCTATGGGAGTCTAGTTTCCAACCCAACTAGAATCACCTCAATATCTATTTTCGAGAGAAAGATATTCCGTAATCTTCACTCGAACGTCAAATCTGCCAGCAAGATAAGTTTGAGAAAAACTAGGTTTTGTGAACCCTAGTTGCAGCCAACCTTTTGCCTCTATATATTGGACGATTTTTACACAGAAAATCATCTCTTCTCTCTCACTTTTCAAAGCCGAAATTCTGTCCTTTTAGCACCACAAATCCAAAGAAAATTCAAGCCAATTCCATAGTTCATCACCACTTCCGATCGAAAGTTTCATCTCCACCGAATCTCTCTTTGCCGATTCCTCTACAAGGTTTCTTTTAAAGTGTGATTCACTCATCTCTCATGGTTTATAATTTTCTGTATAAATATTTAACTTTGTCTAATACGACCCGAACATAGAATTACCATTTAACTGTTTTACTTTTATTATTTCTCCTCGGGAATTGTTTTTACGATTTGAAAATTCTAATGGTTGACTTTTAAATAAGTTGACTCGACCGAGGATTTTATTTCATGACGAGGTAGAAGACGTTGAAACGAGTTCGTGGACACCTAGCATGCTCAATTTGGAGTTCGTACGAAAAAGTTACGATGTAAAATCGGAAATTGTCCGATTTCTGGACGAGTATAAATAGCGGGAAATGAAAAATTTCCCGAACGGGAAACTTTCCTTTTTCTTTTTCTTTTTCTTTTCTTTTCTTCTCTCTCTTTTCTCCTTCTCTCTCCCCGACTCAGCCCGAGTCCACCGACCCGCGCCGCCCTCCTCCCATCTTCGCCGTCCGGCCAACAATCGGAGCGCCACCGGTCCCGTTTGGACCGTCTCCTCCTCCCCTTGAAGTCTGTGGTGGTGGCACGGTGGGAATCGCCGCCGTTCGGCCGATTCCAGCCCAAGAACATCAAGCCCAGTTGGGCTGGTTCTCCCTCCTCCGGCCAAGGTTCCACCCGATTCTTGGGGGGAATTGAAGGCCTTGACCTGCACTACCTCTCCATCAAATGAATTGAACCAATTCGTAGCAGGTAAGGAGAAATTAAAAAGTGAATTTTCTAGGGTTTCGGGTTTAAATTGGAGAATTGTGATTTTTGGTGTTTTTGGTGGATTTGGAGGCTAGAATTGGGTTTAGGACGATGATTGGAGTTGATTGGGTGTATTTTGATGTTGAATTGGTTGGTTTTTGGAGAAAATTAGATTTGGGAAAAATGGACCGCCGTACCGGCGGCCGTTTGCGGCGGCTGGGGCTGTTTTTGGCGTCGGGGATGAGTCCCCGAGGTGGTGGTGAAGGTGTTGGGTGAATTTGAAATCGATTGGAGGTGGTTTTATCTCCTGTGGCGGCGCTGCCGGCGGTGGCGCTACTGTTCCGGCGGCGAGAGGTTGAAGACGATGAACAGTGAAGCAGTAAAAGGTAAAATGTAAAACGGTAAAAGGTGAAAAGTAAATAGTAAACAGTAAACTGTAAATGGTAAATTTTAATTAGATTTTAACCATTTACTGTTTGACTTTCAGAATTACTGTTTGACCTGGAATAATTATTGTTTGACCAGTAGTTTTTACTGTTAACTTACCGTAAAAAGGTTAAAAGCTGATTAAAAGGGTTTTACGACGGAATAACTAGGAAAAGAATTAATCGGACACGGAGTGGGTGTCCTGAGTAATTTCGGACTTAGATTATTCGGTATTGAGGTGAAATTCCTATACCGATAAGTGAAAAAAGAAAAATTGGAAGTTTCGGACGAGTGCGGACGTCCGTAGATTTATAGATTATAATTAAATTCCGAGTTTCGTAATATTTAGAATTTCGTCCCTGTTACAGGTCGAGAGGTTATTCGACGGGACGAGAGATCAGATTAGCGGCGCGCTCGGCAGTACTGTGAGTGGAGTTTTATTTTAAATAAATGCATGCATAATTATTTTAATGAAATGCAGTTTATTTTAAATAAATGATTTGAGAATTCATATAATTAAAATGATATTGATATTTAAAAGAAATGTGGTTTTGGATTATACATTTACTACTGTTTTAGTAGTACGTATTATAACCGGAAATGAGATTTCCGGAAATAGTATGTTTTAATTATTTATAATTTATTATGTTGAATAAGTTTTAATTAAAGGAGTGACCGGAAATGAGATTTCCGGGGATTTTATATTTTCGTTATTTATGATTTTCGACATGTGAGACATGTCGACGTTATAAATATAATTTTCGATATTATTTTACGGCATGTTGGATATGTCGGATACATATGAGTATATTTCGAGGCTATTATACTAATGATTATTATAAGCCTCAGATGTGCGGTCGGGGACCGTACGGATTCATGATATATAAGGGGATACGTATTTTCGGTTTTATTTTCAGATTTTCACCATATAAGGGTCGGGATATATGTGTATATTGATGCTAGCTAGCTTAGTAGTTTTTACTGTTGACTTACCGTAAAAATGTTAAAAGCTGATTAAAAGGGTTTTACAACAGAATAACTAGGAAAAGAATTAATCGGACACGGAGTGGGTGTTCTGAGTAATTTCAGACTTAGATTATTCGGTATTGAGGCGAAATTCCTATACCGATAAGTGAAAAAGGAAAAATTGGAAGTTTCTGATGAGTGAGGACGTCCGTAGATTTATCGATTATAATTAAATTCCGAGTTTCGTAATATTTAGAATTTCGTCCCTGTTACAGGTCGAGATGTTATTCGACGGGACGAGAGATCAGATTAGCGGCGCACTCGGCAGTACTGTGAGTGGATTTTTATTTTAAATAAATGCATGCATAATTATTTTAATGAAATGCAGTTTATTTTAAATAAATGATTTGAGAATTCATATAATTAAAATGATATTGATATTTAAAAGAAATGTGGTTTTGGGTTATACATTTACTACTGTTTTTGTTGACAGGACCCGCCCCAGGTAACACACTGTTATCCAGAGTAAATCCTGCGGGGACCATTTCAAGGGAGGTTTCTACCGAAAATTCGGCATGACCTTTCTTAAAATGGACAACCCTGACCTGGAAAACAAAACTCAAAAACACTTCGATAAAATCCAGCCTGACTCATGGAGCCACCTGCTCCCCCGAAACTAACTAACTTCTCTCTAACCAACAACAGTTCACTTATATAGAAAGAAACGATAATCAAAAAGTTTCCGAAAATCATGACATTTGGAGTTCAACCCAAAAGTAGTAAGAGTAGAGTTTACAACAAATACACACTCGAGTATCAGAGCACTATACAACCAAAGAAAAATAAAAGGTACAAGTAGGCTATACTAATAACCTACATTTCAAGCAGCGGAAAAGTGGAACTAGGATCCTTGTCTCGGGCACCGGACTACTCTGCAAAACTGGGCAGTTGAAAACAAAAGGGCCCAAGGGAAAGTAATTTAAAGACATTAGCGTGAGTGGACAAAAAGTTCTACAAATAAATATAATAATTTAACGAACATTTATATTTTACTTTCCACACTTTTCATAATATAAAGAAAATCACGATGCATGTCTTTGCCATAAAAATGTCATTTTAAAAAATAATCTTTCCATGAAAACATATCCCAGCCCCTCTGGTTCGGGAATCTATCAAAAGTCGAAAACCTCACAGAGAAAATATTCCCGCAACCAGTCAATGGAAAAAGAAACATGTCATCATGACCAAATCCCATTGGTCATGTAACAGGGAAAAGTCTACCCACCATAAATAACTGGAACCTCGTCAGGCTCCGGGTCCGAGAGTCCTATTGACTCCCCCCGTGTCTAAGTCTACCACCTAGACACGTCACCGCCTCAATATATACCATCCTACGTCGACCACCAAGCGTGAATCTGACCTATATGGTCAAGTCGTCACTTCGCGTGGGATGCGGCCTCGCTAGCTAGCATCAATATAATAATACCGTGGACCCTCGTATGGTGAAAATCTTTGAAATCAAATCAAAATACATTTCTCCTATGTAATCATAAAATAATACGGTCCCCGACCGTATATCCAAGGCCCATAAATATAAACAACGTAAAGCATGGGCTCAAGAACAAATAAAACCAACTTCAACGATAAATTATAATAATTAAATAATTCAAAGCATATAACCACGGAATTCCCATTCCGGCTAAATATCAATAAATAATAACTTCAAGATATCAAGATACTTTGCTTACTTCAAATCATTTATAACAATTCGATATAAATAGTTTATTCGTTTAAATCACAATATCCAACAATTTAAAATCATATAGTCCACGGAAATCCCATTTCCTATTACATATAAATAAACACAAAATTTCTATAAAGTCAAGTTAATTTATGAAATTTATAACCCTTTGAAAATCAACACCGAAAAATCATCCTTTCAAATAACTTATTGCTCTTCGAAAACCCAAATATTTCCACACATATATATATGTATATAAACCCACAAAATCAATTAATCATGCATGCATCAATTTTAAAACAAAACTCCACTCACTGTACTAGGTCGATCTCCGTCCAGAGTCCTCCTCACGCTGAGGCTCTCCTCGACCTATAGGAAAAAATATTTAATGAAACCAACCCACAACCAAAAAGTAACAAATCTAATTTAACGACATCCTTACTCGCACGTACTCCTCCGATTACACCAAAATACGTAGGAACTATTTGTCATCGGCCTTCGTTTTCTCGCCGCCGCCGCCACCGCCGCAGTAGCGGCAGCCATACCGCCACCGCTGCCATAGCAGCGGCAGCTCCGTCCAAGGCCAAATCGTCCCAAACGGCAACCCAAATGCCCCTCCTTCCTCTCTCCGCCGTCCTGCTCCGCTGCAGCCGCCACACATGGCGGCTGCCATGGCGGCCATTCCTCCCCCAACACCATTTACCAACAATTTTTCAAATTTACTAACCGAAATACCTTGAACAATTATCTTAACCCCTTAAAAATTCTTCAAACATTCCCAAAAAAATAATGTTAATACATTGCATTAAACATAATTAACCAAATTTCATTCTCAAAATACCCCCACGGCGGCGGCACCGCCGGCGGTCAACGGCGGTCAACACTGCCGCCGCCACCAAAATTTTCCAAAATTTAACATAAGTTTCATCTCATTAATTCGAACAACTTTCCCTTCTACAACAATCATCAATTTAAAGCTTAAATAGGTCGATTAACAAAAACCCCCAATTCGGCACTATTCAACATAAACCCTAAAAATCAAATTCATTGATTCCTCCTTGCTTACTGCAAATTGAACCAATTCCTTTTAAGGGGTTGTTTACGACGACAAGACCTACAATTCAAAACCAAGAACTCGTCCTATTTCGACCCGAGGAGAGAGAATCGATAAGGGGCTCAATGAACAGTAAAATGTCCTTAATTCGATTGATTCCTTTTTAATTTCTACAAGAGGGGATGGGATACTTACCTAGAATTGTAGAGGAGGAGAAAAGCTTCGTCTGGACTCCAAGATCACCACCCATGGTGGCCGGATGGCGGCGCAAGGGCGGTCGTAAAATCCGACAGAAAAGAGGCATAGGGAGAGAAAGGAGGCACGGGGAGAGAAGAAGAGAAAAGGAAAAAAATTTCTGATTTTCACCCTTTTTACCATCTTACCCTTTCCTCTTCCTTTTATACTTACAACGAAACCGGAAATTATCGTTTTCACGTCACAACTTTTGTGTTCTAACTCCGATTATAACCAATAATATACCGATAAGTTCGCAACGACGACCTCTTCAACTTCCTCGAGCAATAAAATTATCGGTGTAGTCGACTTATAAAAAGTCAACCAATAAATTTTTCGAATCGTAAAAACAATTACCGGAACGTAAAAAGAAAAGATAAAACTGTCAAAAGTAACTCGAGATTCTGGTCGTATCATTAGTAGTACGTATTTTAACCGGAAATGAGATTTCCGGAAATAGTATGTTTTAATTATTTATAATTGATTATGTTGAATAAGTTTTAATTAAAGGTAGTGACGGGAAATGAGATTTCCGGGGATTTTATATTTTAGTTATTTATGATTTTTGACATGTGAGACATGTCGACGTTATAATTATAATTTGCGATATTATTTTACGGCATGTTGGATATGTCGGATATATATGAGTATATTTCGAGGCTATTATACTAATGATTATTATAAGCCTCAGATGTGCGGTCGGGGACCGTACAGATTCATGATATATAAGGGGATACATATTTTCGGTTTTATTTTCGGATTTTCACCATATCAGGGTCAGATTCACGCTCGGTGGTCGACGTGTACGGGCAGAGTGTCGCCTGAGCCCACGCGAGGTGACGATTTGACCCTATAGGTCAGATTCACGCTCGGTGGTCGACGTGTACAGGCATAGCGTGAGGACGCTATTGAGACTCTTGGAGTTTTGACCCTTAGCCTTGTAGGCTACTGTTAAATGGTGGTAATAACGTTCCCATATTCTATTATATGACCAATGGGATTGGTCACGATTTTATATTATTTGGTTTTCGGGAATATTTCTCTATGAGACTTTTTGTAATTTAATAAATTCCCAAACCAGCGGGGCTGGGTCTTTATATGACCAATGGGATTGGTCGTGAAATATTATTAATTGATTTTCAAAAATATTTCGTTTTGAAATACATATATAAACAAAATCATTATTTGTTTATTTGATATATCAGCGGGGCTAATTAATTATTATGATTTTCTTAAAACGTGGGACGTTTTATTAAAGGAATGCAATGTGGTTTTATTTACAAAATATTGGGAAAGTAATATGATACTTTCAATTAAAGTATTATATTAGATTGTTTTATTTTTATCCACTCACTCTAACGTTTTTTTTAATTACTTTCCCCTAGGCCCTTCGATTTAAATCGCCCAGTGTGCAGAGTAATAGTCAGAGGTCAAGAGTACTCGGAGTCGAGACATAGCTGTCATCCTTGTTGCTTCCGCTAGGTGGGATATGTGATCCCTTATTCTTTTATTTTCATATTACATTTCTTGTTATATTTCCATTTGTGATTCCAGTTCATCTTGTTAGATTGCTCTGATTACCTGTGAGCCTTTGAATATTAAATTAATTTGATTTTGTGTTTATCTTTGGCGGTGGTTGTGTTTGGGGAGCAGATGGCTCCAGGTGTTGAGGTTGGAACTGGAATTAGAAGTGTTTTGGTTGTTGCAGGTTTTAGGGTTGTCCATCTTAAGATTGATTTATCGATTTATCGATAGAGTTAGTCTTAAGATGGTCCCCGCAGGGCCTTATCCGGGTTTCAGAGTGAAATCTGGTTCGGGTACTGTCATTGTCTATGAAGTTTGTAAGGATTTGTGGTTTGTTATTTGGTTTTATTAAGTTTACATTGGATTTCCGAAATTCTGTTATGTGTTTTGGTTTTCTTTTTGTTTAATTGATAAACATGTATGTGACGAATTGATTGTATGGCAATAGGGCAGTACATTTGTTGCTTGATTTGATGATTTTATTTGGTTTATTTTCTGAATTCGTTTGCACAACAAGTTATAGGGTTAAGGGTAGCTTTAGCTAGGCGATCCTTAGGTTTATTTCCTTATGTTGTCGAACCACAAATATGGGGTAAATTATACACGAAGTTAATTGATCTTGTATTGGTCCTAAGGGGTAGAGTAATTCAGAAAATATGCATGTTGAAGCAAGGTGAGGTGACGCCATACTTGTTGCATGTTTCCAATTCAACTCATTGTGCTTATGTGTTCCTTAATTTAATTTCTACACGAAGTGTCTTTAAACTGATTAGCACTATGTTTAGGGTTATGCACGAAGCTAATTCTAAATAATTGAGGAGTTTTGAATGATTAGATGAACCACGAAGGGGTCTAGTTATAATTGGAACTAAATTGCATGAAATCGGTGATAAATGTTTCTGTCATATTGTTGTTTCGTGATCGGTTTGTTATTTGACATGGGAGTTTTGTGTGATGTGTTTTGTTTGAAAGATGTTGATCACATGTAAATATATAATTTAAGATTTAATTTCGTAAAAATCAGTAGAATATAGAATTAAATTTCAAATCCCCAATATGATTTTGTAATGCTTTATGTGATTGAACGCCCTTGATTTCCCCGGATTGAACGATCCCTACTTGCTATATACTAACGATGACACAAGAGGGTAATATTTGTATGAAGTTGTTCTGCAGGTACAATGTGCTTGAATAAATAGCTCCATCATGGTGCAAGAAATATCGCACCGAAATGTATACAATGCCGAAGTACTGGCAACAGAAGATAACAAACCTCTTTCAGGGAATCAAATCACAGAGCCTTACTAAGAGGACAGACTAAGTTCGATCCAATTTTATCATATTGATGCATCTAATCTCCAACTCGATTTAGAAGTACAAGAAGAGAATGAAGAATCAAACGGTGAGGAAGAGAAAGATGAAGACGATGATCGTGGAGAAGACGAAGAGGAAGACTACTAGTTAATTATGGTACATCTTGTAATATGATGATGATAATATATATTTATTGATGTAATTTTGAACAATATTTATAATATTCTAATTAAATAAAAACATATAATTCTAAAAATAACTAATCTGTTAAGTTCAATTGAAGCGACGAATATTGGACAATATTCGTTGCTGTAATGTATAAAGCGATGAGTTTTGCTTAAGTTCGTCACTTTAGTTTCTATGAAGCGACGAAGTTGAACCTCACTTGGTAACCTAATGAGTTTCAACTCCGTCGCTTCATATAAACTAAAGCGACGAAGTTTAACCTCACTTGGTTATCCTGTGTGTTTCAACTTCGTCGCTTCATATAAACTGAAGCGACGAAGTTGAAGCTCACTTAGTTATCCTGTGAGTTTCAACTTCGTCGGTTCAGTTTAAATGAAGCGACGAGTTTTGACTAAGTTCGTCACTAACTTAAGTTTATATGAAGCAACGAGTTTTGCCTAAGTTTGTCACTTCACTTCATTCAAATATTAGCAGAGTCGACCTTCTTCTTCCTCATTTGCAATCTCTGTTCTTTCTTCTAACTCAGACCTACCTTTCAACCCTAAACCCGAAATTTCCCAATCCAGAAGATAACAGGCCGATTCAGCCCCGAAACCCAAACCCCTTCTCACCAAAAACCCCTAATTGAAAACCCCTAATCTCTCTCCTTCGATTTCAACAAATTCACCCCTAAATTCAAAAGCCCCGAACCCGAAATTCCAAACCCTAACCCCTTCGATTCATCAATGGCACCAGGTTCTAGTGCCTAGAAGAGGAAGAAGGAGCTCGAGGCGAGAAGAGAGAGGAAGGCGGCCGAACTTGCAGCGAGATTGGCTGCTGTGGCGGAGAAGACGATGGCGACTGCGGCAGTAGTGGAGTCGGCGAGGACGGCGCTAGAGGCATGCTTGCTGGTACTAATTCCGTCTTTCGAAGAAACCAACCCTTCGGGCTTGGAGGCTGCTGGAGGTGGCGCTGACATCGGGAGCAGCGATGGCGGAGGCGGTGGAGCTGCCGCTGTGGAAGGCGATGACGGTCCTCCAATCAGTATTATGACTAAGAGTGGTGTGTAATACTCTTAGAGGTCAAGTCTAACGTGGTATTCTAGTACCTAGTTGGGTCATCTATGTTTATGATCACGCTTCTTTAAATTCTGCTTTGTGACCAGGTTTGTAACTTCTCTTAATCTGTGTTGTAGTCATAATATCAAATTCTCCGTGTTAAAGATCCATAGTATGACCTGATCTCATTGAACTCCAATTTATGTTGCAAATTTTGTATCCTCGTTAATTTCTATTTCAGGTTATCATCCAGCCATGTTTGAGATTATTCCATGTGCTTTAAAATTTTTCTCTTTGTGTTAAGTTGAGGAATTTCCAGATTTTAGTTTCTCTTGACAAATAGTTATTAACTTCTTTGTTTTTGTCGGAATATGTTTGAGCTTGATTAACATCTTTTGAGTTTTAGTTTCTTTTATTAAAAGGTCAAGATAGTTTGATTCCAAATTTCAAGATTTGTTGGCTGCCCAAAAACTAAGTTGCTTATCTAAATTCACATGACTTGTCTTTCTTCCATGCTTAATTACCTCATTTCTTCATTTGTGTATATGACAATACGAGAGATATAATAAGAGCACTAGCAAAGTACTACTTTAATTTAGAAATTTTAGTTTTCTTAATATTTAAGTGTTGTTATTCGGAATCATCAACTCTCCAAAAAGCTACTCATTAGGGGCTTATTGTAATACAATTTGGTTTGGTTTATATGGCAGATGATAGGAGGAGCATAAAGTGCTATGATATTACTATGTTTATGCCTACATTTATACTTTGCTTAGCCCTTATTTATCTAAAATCGAGTCATATTATAAAATAGTGAATATTTGGTAGAGTTTTGTAAAAATGTGCTTAACAGCTGGAAATTTACAGAAAATTAACAAAGTGCTGAAAATCAAAGTCATTATATGATTCGTTGATTTTGTAAAGCTTCCATGTTGGTTTTGATGGGTTTTTCTTCTCTTATGAGCAGTACACACATATATGATCGAGCAATTGAAGAGTTAGAGTAATTGGAACTAAAGAAGCTGCCAGAAACTGCTATGCAAATTCGGATACAGTAAGTTCCAGGAATTTTCTGGGCATATCACTCAACTTCCAGAATTTCTCCAGAATAGCTCATTTGGAACTAGATAGTGTGCCACATATATATAGAAAGATCTCTGAGTCTAGTTTCCACAGAATTTAAAATTGGATCGATAGCTATTTTCTGATAGGAGCACAATGTGCGACGATATTATATGCTTATGCCCTCGTTTATGCTTTGTTTAACCCTTATTTGTCTAAGATAGAGTCATAATATAGTTAGTGTCAATTTTGGTAGAGTTTTGGTGAAATGTGTTTAATTGTCCGAAAAATGACTAAGTATGAGAAATCTGGAAAATAGTGCAAAACATGTCTTTTTCGCGATTTTGTGACGAGTACAAATATGATCTATCCTTGTTAGAATTCTATGAAATTTGGTGTGCTTAATATTCATATACTGAGGAATGTTGTTTTAAAATTTCAGATCAATCGGAGTTCGGGAAGCCACCCAAAAGTTGACTGCAAAACGGCAGTCCGAGCATTTCAATCCAGGGGCTTCCAGGATTTTCCTGGGACTTTGACCTAACTTCGAAAAATCATTCCCGTCGACTCACAAGGAGTTTGATCGAACTGTTTTATGGGGAGATGGCCATATGTGTCTAGTTTATTTAAGACTTGGAATCGCATCAATCGGAGCTCCGAGGATGGAGTAATGCCGGAGTTACTACAGCAACGTCAAATCTGCCGATTCCAGGAACCTACTGCCCCCTTTTTGTGTTTTCTGTTTTTAATGGATCAAATGGTGCACAAATGCATTTATGAAGATGGTTCAAGCTTTAAGAAGGGAAGAGGAAGACACCAAGCAATGGCATTGAAGAAGAAATCGAAGAAAGAAGTTCTCCTAGTCATACTAGGAGAAGTTGCCGAATGGGGCAGATTTCTGCCAAAGTGAAGAGCTGCCGGTTTGGGGCATTTTTCGATGGACCAAGACATATCAAATGAAGTCCAAGATCATACAAGAAGTCCATGAAGATGTGAAGCCCAAGCCTTGAAGAAAAATTCAGAAAAAGAAAACCTAATTGAACTATGAAAGGAAGGTTTCAAATCCTATTCCCATTTGGTTTTCTTTTTCCTTGTACATGAAGAGGCTGCCGGCAATACCCTAGTTTCTCCCTATAAATACCCAACTTTTACACAGAAAAACGGGTCACATTCCAAAGCAAAAATCTAGCCAAAGCTCTACCTAAATTTCCCCAAGAATCCTACACAAAAACCCTAGCCAAAACCACCTCCACCACACCCAAAGTTTCCTGCCGAAACCTTGGTTCTTTGCTGCCGATATCATTACTGCCGAGCAGCCTCCATCCGATCACCACCAATCGCCGGATCCATACAAGTCGAAGTCTTCAAGGTTTCTAATGTGTGATCCACTCCCTACTTTTGGCTTTGTAATTTTTGTTGTAGCTATGTTAAACTTTGTCTATGAAGTTAGCATGAATTCTTGGTTTCAATTTTTATGTCTATGTATGAATTGGATTGAAATTTGGTTTTATGATTTGCATGCCAATTTATTTTCTTTCTCTTTAAGTAATGTTTTAGATGTAAGAATATGGATTGCATGCTAAAGAATAAGGAAAATATATGATGAATTAGTAATTAGGATTTTCGGCAAGAACATGTGTTAAATTGATTTTAGGGATTTCTTGACTTGTTCTTTAAATTCGTGTGCTTAAAGATTGGTAGCCTATGTAACTGCAGTACTTAGATTATTAATCTCATTAGCCGAAATTTAATATGGATTAAAGTAATCAACGAGTTACTTTGTTTGTGTTGTTTTTCACAAGGGCTAGAGTAATTTAAAGAACATGCTTGTTGAGGAGATGATTGACAACCTTACTCCATTAACTTGTTTCCGACTAAAAAGATTTCGTGCTCAATTACTATGCATGTTTGTTTTCATCTATAGGAGTTCTCAAATATGTTTAGTACAATTTTAGGGTTAGACGTAAAGTTAATCTTGAATACTTATGAAATATATCGGTTAGTAATACCTATAGGGAGCTAACTAGGTCGGAGTTAAGTTGAGTCTAGAACGCTTTAATGCTTTGCTGTGAATCTTACTTGCTTGTTTGTTATGTGTTTTGACTGCTTTTGTGTTAGTGCTTTGTGGAAGAGTGTCGACCAAACTTGTATATAGTAACTTAGGACTTTAAATTTCTGTTTTTATGCATGATGTAGAGGCAGCCTATTGCTGCCGAACCTAGGATCTTTTGTTTCAAGTTTCTTTTCTTTCAATTTTTGTGCCGAACCTAGTTCTAGGGCAGCTTGCTGCCGATCCATTCCATCCCCATATGTGACGTTTTTAATGTATATATGTATATATGTGTGTCTAACAATTTCATATCTCAGGTACCCTTAATCCCCGGCTTAGAACGATCCCTACTTATGTCTATACTACTAACGATTGCAGGGTTTATTATTGCATGCGAGCTTCGGCCCACGTCAATTTTTAGCGCCGTTGCCGGGGATTATAAAAGCTTGTTTTGTGTTATTGTTGTGTATATAATGTTGCTGGAAATTTTTGTTGTGAATGTGTACAGTTGTAATTTCAATTTTATTTTGGGATTTTGTAAAGTAGAAATATGCTTCGGCATGTAGAGTTTAAATTTCGGAAGTTGCATGATGTATATTGATGTATGTAGGTAATCACTTAGTTTAATTTCTAGGGAGTTGATAGTGTTGTGTATGTTTGAGTTTATTGTAGTTTCTAAAGTGTAACATGTAGGTGAAGCCACTTTTGTTGATCATAACCAAAACCCTTTATGTGAATGGTGCTATGTCGGAGACCGTTTCTATGTAGATTGGGAAACGCGGGATACTTCCCCCCCACGCATATAAGCGTTTTTTCGGTAATAGTATTACTTCTATGAGGTTGAGGGCGGTTTTAATCAACACTTGTAGACTGCTAGGGATCCGTGTTTGTTTTACAAAGTATGGGGAAGTTATTTTCATAGATATGGTTCTCAGGTTTGTTTAACTGGATCTCAAGGCCCATAGACTGATGTTCATTCTCGGTGAGTGAGTCGATAGGGGGTTCGCCCTCCGTGATTTTAATGACCTTTGAAACGTAAAATTCGCACGACTTAGTCGACAGCTTGTGCCGATGCATCACCTCACTTTAGACGCTAGAACATAACTTGACATATGTGGCATATTCTCTTCGAAGATAAAACATGTTGTGTGGTTCAAACTCTTGAAGTATATCGGGTTAAGCATGATACTACCGGCGGCTGTATCAGTCCATTGCACCGTTATCTCCTCTGCTCCACGTACTTCGAGAGTTAGAACAAAAATTAAAAGGAATGAGACTTAGCGATTACATGATCATGAACGTTCCAATTTTTTATCTCTCATTGCCGAATGTATATTGTGCTTTGCCGAAATTTGTTTGCCTTTGCCGAATGTGGTTTTGTGTGATATTGTTTGAAATATGTTATGTAATCGCCAATGCCGTGGTTTGTAATGATGTATATTCTTGTTTTCTATTTCTTTTACGATGTTCTAACTTGTTTAAATGTTGCAAATTTCAGAAATTATGCATGTCCGAATCTAATATTTGGACAAGAGATCTTCAAGGCCATTTGCAACGTTTAGATCAACAACTCGCTATTGCTCGTTTTGTGCCATTACCACCATCATCACCAACCAGTTCATCAGTTTCATCATCATTGCCATCATCACCAATTGTGCCGTCCATTTCAGATTCTTTGCCGAGTTCCCCTTCCATAATTTCGTCGTCGTGTGATCTTCAGAATCCAGAGTTTGAGGCCTTTGCCGAATCAGAAGAAGAAGAAGAGATAATGGCATCAATCCGATCACAGAATGGTCATGTTACTGGAGCTGGTATTGCTCCTTCGAATATCATTTATCCTCCCTTGGAAGCTGACAAGACGGGAGAGATTGAATTGAGGAGTGGATTCCTCCATAAGCTGAAATCGTTTTATGGGATGCCGAGTGAGGACCATAATAAGCATCTACAGTGGTTTAACTTCACCACGGAGTCTATGTGTCCAAGAGGGACCGATTTGCAACATTTCAAAATGAAGGCTTTTCCGTTTTCTTTAGAAGATCAAGCGAAGGAGTGGTTGTTTGAAGTGCCTAGTGGTCGCATCGTTTCGTGGAGTACTATGATGGATGAGTTTTTGCTCAAGTACTTTCCTGCTTCACGTATCACTGATCTGAGGAAGCAAATTACTAGTGTAAAGCAAGCCGGAGATGAGACTTTCTTCGACTACTACAAGAGGTTCAAGTCCCTAGTTTCTTTGTGTCCATCGCATGGCATTAGCGATGGGCTCTTGTTGCAATATTTCTATGAGGGATTGCGTGTCATGGAGAGAGAGTTTCTTGACTCGGCCGCGGGAGGTAGCTTTTTGGAGTTGAATGCCGGTGCGGCAAGAAGTTTGTTGGAAGTTCGTGCTTTGAACAACCAACAATTTGGCATGGCACGAGGTAATGTGCAATGGAATGAGAAAGTGCATGAGACGTCTTCGAGCTCAAAGCTAGAGGAGAAAGTTGACAAGCTTACCGACTTGGTAAGTAATTTGATGAAGAAGCGTGCTAGTGTTTGTGGAATTTGCACCGAGGGCCATGAGACCGAACAATGCCCTCAATGTGGAGTTAGTGAGGGAGTAGAAGAGTGCAATGCAATTGGCTTTCAAGGAGGCCAACGATTTGGTAACTTCAACCCGAGGTTCAATGATCATCCTCACTTTCGATGGGCGAACAATGACAATGTGCTTAGGGCACCTATGCAACCGAGAGAGGGAGGAGCACCATTTGCACCGAGAGCACCCTTTGTGCCTCGGCAACATTTTCAGCCGAACCAAGGGCCATATGGGGCATTGCCGAACCAAGCTCAAGGAGGGCCGAGCCAAGGCCAAGCCGCACCGAGTAATCCAAACTACGATGCTTTGATTCAATCTTTGTCAAGTGCTACTCAAGCATTGCTCGCGGGGCAACAAAATCATCAAAAGGACATTGGTGAGCTCAAGACTCAAATGGGCCAAGTTGTAGATTTCATGGGAAGATTTAATGAGCAAGGGAAGTTGCCAAGCAATACGATTCCCAATCCGAGGAACGAGCAAGCCAAAGTGATTCAAACTCGTAGTGGAAGAGAGTTGTTTCCTCCAACAAGTCCAAAGAAGAAGCGAGTGACTTTTAAGGGCATTGAGGATAACGAGAGGGCTGCCGGACCTGTCATTGCCGGCAGCCATATTGAAGAACAAGGGGCTGCAGCCAGCAACCATGCTGCAGCCGAAACCTATGATGCAGCCGGCAAGGCTGCTGCCGAGAAGAACATTGCCGAGCCAGGTAGAGGGGCCGCAACACCAATGTAAAAGATAGGGGGCTTCGCAATGAGCTTGAGTATGATCCCGCAACCTCAAAGAATGAGTTAGTGCCGAACCAAGCAAGCAAGGGAGGGGTGCCAACATCAAGCATTCCATTCCCTTCTCGCTTTGCTAGAACGAAGAAGGATAAGTCCGATGAGGAGGTGTTGGAGATTTTCCGGAAAGTGCAAGTCAACATCCCTTTGTTGGAGTGCATTAAGCAAGTACCGAAGTATGCTAAGTTTTTGAAGGAGCTTTGCATGGCTAGAAGGCATACAAGGGAGACTCGTGTGGTGACTATGAGCGAGACGGTGTCGGCCGTTATTCAAAGGAAGTTGCCACCAAAGATGAAGGATCCGGGAAGCTTCAATGTGCCTTGTGTGATAGGCAACACTCGTTTTGAGGATGTGATGTTGGACTTGGGAGCATCGATCAATGTCATGCCACTCAATGTGTATCAAACGTTGAGTATAGGGCCTCTCAAGAAGGATAATGTCATCATTCAACTTGCGGATCGCTCAAGTAAGTATCCGGAGGGTTATGTGGAGGATGTGTTTGTGCAAGTCAACCAATTGATATTCCCTGCCGATTTCTATGTGGTTGAGATGGAGGATTCGCCGGTCAATAACACTCAATTGCTACTAGGGCGACCATTCATGAGGACGGCGCGCACAAAGATAAATGTGGCCGAGGGCAACCTAACTATGGAGTTTGATGGTGAGATGATCAAGTTCAATGTGTTTGACGCCATGAAGTTCCCTAATGTTGATTTGAAGGAGGGTTGTGCCATTGAAGTTTTGGAGGAGGTCGAGCAAGTTATGTCGACCTTGCTCGACGCATAGCAATTAGCGATTGAGCAAGGGGTCGGATTTGACAAGAGGGGAGAACGAGTGCAAGAAGAGGCCGAGCCAAGCATTGCCGAGCCCTACACCATGATGCCGAGCCTTAGAGAGGTGGTTGCCGAACTCGACGCCACACCAATGTATCCGAGGAACTCGTTCTTGTCAATTCCAAGTGCCACAACAAAATTTCGACCAAGTGTGGAAGAGGCCCCAAAGTTAGAACTTAAAGAACTCCCTAGTCACTTGAAGTATGTTTATCTTGGAGAAGAAGATACACTACCGGTTATTGTGTCTTCAATGCTTAGTGAAAAGCAAGAAGTGGATTTGATACGTGTGCTTAAGAAGTACAAGACCGCCATAGGTTGGACCTTAGCGGATATCAAGAGAATAAGCCCTACTACATGTGTTCATCGCATCTTATTAGAAGAAGGAGCTAAGCCGACAAAAGAAGCTCAACGTCGACTTCACCCTCCCATGATGAAAGTTGTGAAAGAAGAAATTATCAAGTTGCTTGATTGTGGGGTGATTTACCCAATTTCGGATAGTAAGTGGATATCTCCCGTGCAAGTAGTGCCGAAGAAGAGTGGTGTAACGGTTGTCAAGAATGAGAAGAATGAGCTTGTGCCACAAAGACTTGTAACCGGTCATCGGAAGTGCATCGATTATAGGAAGCTCAACGCTACAACAAGGAAGGATCACATGCCTTTGCCGTTTATGGATCAAATGCTAGAGAGGTTAGCCGGCCATTCTTACTATTGCTTTCTTGATGGATATAGTGGCTACAATCAAATTATGATACACCCGGATGATCAAGAGAATACCACTTTTACTTGTCCATTTGGCACGTTTGCTTATCGACGGATGCCATTCGGACTATGCAACGCACCCGGCACTTTTCAAAGATGTATGTATGCTATCTTCTCGGATTTTATTGAAGACATTATCGAAGTGTTTATGGATGATTTTAGTGTGTATGGAGGCACCTTCGATACATGTTTGGGGAACTTGGAGAAGATACTTGAGAGGTGTGTAGAGACAAATCTTGTGCTCAATTGGGAGAAGTGTCACTTCATGGTCACGCAAGGCATTGTTCTAGGGCACATTATTTCGGCAAGAGGCTTAGAGGTTGACAAAGCAAAAGTGGAGCTAATACAAGCATTGCCGAGCCCTAGGTGTGTGAAGGATGTGAGAAGTTTTCTTGGCCATGCGGGGTTTTATCGAAGATTTATCAAGGACTTCTCTTCAATTGCCAAGCCATTGAGCAACTTGTTACAAAAGGAGGTGACGTTTGAGTGGTCGGAGGCATGTGAGAGAGCATTTTGCCGATTGAAGGAACTTTTATGTACGGCGCCGGTTTTGGTGTCACCAAATTGGGACGAGCCATTTGAGTTGATGTGTGATGCTAGTGATTATGCACTTGGAGCGGTACTTGGACAACGAATTGAGAAGAAGCCATGCGCCATTTACTATGCTTCAAGAACTCTCAACGATGCTCAACTCAACTACACAATAACTGAGAAAGAACTCTTAGCGGTAATTTTTGCTTTGGAAAAGTTTCGATCATATCTTTTGAATTCCAAAGTTATTGTTTATAGTGATCATGCCGCTTTGAGATATCTTATGACAAAGAAGGATGCTAAGCCGAGGCTCATTCGATGGATTTTTTTGCTTCAAGAGTTCGATATTGAGATAAAAGACAAGAAAGGAGTAGAGAATGTTGTAGCCGATCATTTGAGTAGACTTGTCAAGGATGAGGATCGGCTGCCCCTATGTGAGACCTTTCCGGATGAGCAACTTTTTCGACTTGAAGTACATGAGCCTTGGTATGCCGACATTGCAAATTTTCTTGCTACAAACCGATTTCCCAAGGAGATGCCGAGCCATCAACAAAAGAGAATAAGGAAGCAAGCTCGGCACTTCTTGTGGGATGATCCATATTTATGGAAGCAATGTGGTGATCAAGTTATTCGAAGATGTGTTCCGGAGAATGAGCATCGCTCCATCCTTGCTTTTTGTCATAGCGAAGCTTGTGGTGGGCATTTTGGAGCTAAGAAAACGGCATTGAAGGTACTTACTTGTGGTTTCTTTTGGCCTACAATTTTTAAAGATGCTTACATGTTTTGTAAGTCATGTGACCGATGCCAAAGAATGGGGAACATTGGAGCTAGAGATCAAATGCCGCTCACTTCTATCAACGCCATTGAGATTCATGATCTTTGGGGGATTGACTTCATGGGACCGTTTCCTTCGAGTAAGGGCTTTCTCTACATTTTGCTTGCGGTTGATTATGTGTCAAAGTGGATCGAAGCAAGGGCTACACGCACCAATGATGCCAAGGTGGTAGCCAAGTTTCTCAAGACCAACATCTTTTCACGTTTTGGAGTTCCAAGAGTCTTGATTAGTGATGGAGGAACCCATTTTTGTAACCGCACCATCGAAGCCTTATTGAAGAAGTATGGAGTCACACATAAGGTTTCTACACCTTATCATCCCCAAACAAGTGGTATGGCTGAGGTAAGTAATCGAGAGATCAAGCAAATACTTGAGAAAACCGTTGGACCTTCACGGAAGGATTGGAGTGATCGTCTCGATGATGCTTTGTGGGCATATAGGACTGCATACAAGACACCGATAGGTATGTCACCTTTTCGGTTAACATATGGCAAAGCATGTCACTTACCGGTTGAACTTGAGCATAAAGCATGGTGGGCGGTTAAGGCTTTCAACATGAGCATTGATGAGGCCGGTCTTCATAGGAAGCTTCAACTCAACGAACTTGAAGAAATACGGAATGAAGCTTATGAAGCCGCATGGATTTACAAGCAAAAGACCAAAGTTGCTCATGACAAGATGCTTCGAGGGAAGAAGTTTGAAGTTGGCCAACAAGTGCTTCTATTTAATGCTCGGCTTAGACTTTTTCCTGGAAAACTTCGCTCAAGATGGATGGGGCCATTCACCATTACTCGTATCTTTCACCATGGAGCAATAGAAATTCGGAATGAAGTCACGGGGAATATATTCAAGGTAAATGGACATAGACTCAAGATCTACTACAAACCATTCGAGCCTCTAAACGATGAAACTTTTGTCCATGATCCTCCACCACAAGACCCTGCCGAGCTGCAGCCTCCACAAGCACCCCAATGTCGAGACCAAGGAGCTGCCGGACCTGCCATTGGCGGCAGCTTACACACAACACTGCGGGACACAAACAACCCTGCCGAACGACCATCCTTCATTCCAGCTGCAACCGAACATCCTGCCGGACCTTCCATCGCCGGCAGGATTGATGATATGATGCATGAGGTGCAGCACAACCTAGCTGACCTCAAGGATAAGCCGGATACGCCGGATATCATGCCGGACACGATGCAAAAGTCGGACACGCTGAATTGGGCCGAATCGGATGCAACATGCAACAAGCTACTTCTTGAACTACTTCACGCCGATTTGAGTTACTTTGGAACAAGATGAACACATGCAATATGCAATGGTGAAAAGTCTAGGCTATGGACTTTAAACACAAAGCGCTACTTGGGAGGTAACCCATGTCGATCAAAGTACAGTGAAGGAGCCATCACCGAGAGTTTGAATTTTCTTAACCCTTCTCTTCTACTTTGATTTGTGATGATTTGTTGGAATATGTTAGACAATTGCATGCTTAGGGAATTCGTTGCTATTGTTTTGTGCTTACATTGAGGACAATGTAATTTTCTAAGTGTGGGGTGGGATAACGTATTCCGTTTATGTTTTCATGTGCTTAGTTTAGAAAAGAAAAATCCAGAAAAATATAATGCAAAAATAGAGTGTTTAAATTGTTTGTTTCGAGTCTTAGGATGCCCCTAATATGTCAATGATGTTTTTCTCCTCTTTGCATACATAGATGATAGTTGTGCATACAATTAAAATTGTGAGTTTCATGGATTATGTGCATTGGTAGGAGCATGTAGGATGTGTTGATTATTAAGCATGCATGTTTTAGCTAATTTACTTCAATAATAACCTATGTGAGTTTCAGAGCCAATTTGCTTTCTTCTTGAGCGATAAAAGAAAAAATTCGATAGATTCGTAGGAAGCATGAAACCTCATAATTCTTTGCATATTCGATGACTATATGCCATAGCTTTTAATGAACTCTAGTATGCTAGAACTTACTCTTGTTGATTTTCGAAACGTTTTTAATCATAAAATACCTTGATTTTGAATGTGATTGAATAAAGATCATTTAGGTTTACCACCATTGCCAAATAAAGCATGAGCCCTATTTGAGCCCGTCGTGGGACACCTTAGTAAACCCCTTTGAGCCTATGTTGAGCCTTTTCTTTCATCACCCTTAAACACTTTCCATGAGCTTAGTATAGTTTTTCCTTGATCAAAGTATTGGCAAAGCTTGAATTTTGAAAGCGTTTTCGCGTGTGTGATGAAGAAGAACAAGTGTGGGGTAGACTCAGCCATGAATCTATATGAGAAGTATGTATGCCGTGCCTTAGAAAATTGAAAAGAAAAAAAAAATGTGCTCGGACCAAAAGAAAAAGAAAAAGAAAAATACCGAGAGCAAGAAAAAGAAAAAAATGTGTAAGGCACGGCATAGAAAAGAAAATTTTGTGCATGGCTATTGTCTTGAGTATTGTTGTAATGTTATGGGAAGAAAAGAATGAAGTATGGGTCCAACAAGACGGAATTTGACCCTTTCGGCGAGAAGACATAAGGAGATTTGAGCTTTGCCAAAAGCCATGGTGACGTTTTGAGCCTCCTTATCCAAATATCGAATACCTCTTAGCCAAGCCCCATTACTACCCCTTTTATTGATCTTTTTCATGATTCTTAAGATGGTTAAAATTGATTGTGGAGATTATTTCAAGAGTAAGCTTATGGTTTTGGTTCATTAGTGCATATAGTTAACATATGAGGTTTTTCCATCAAAATTCACAAAGTGCTTTCGTTTATTTGACATATGCAAGTCACTCTTTGTAATTAATTAACTTTCGCTTGTATATACTTATGTGTGAATGACCATGCTTCGAGAGAAAAATGAAGAGAGTATGCCTTGTGAGGTGATTTGAATTAGCTTTAACATGTTTACATGCTTACCTTTTGCTCTTCTATGTTCATATTGATGTCACATGTTCATGAAGCTCGGAATTTTCGTGTTTAGCATTCCCATGCATTAACTTGAAAGCTATGTGTGCATACGAGCCTGAGACAAATTATTAGGGGCAATAGTTGTTTTGAGTCTTAGTTTAATTTAGTTTGCTAAGGGACTAGCAAAGGATAAGTGTGGGGTAGTTGATAGGAGCACAATGTGCGACGATATTATATGCTTATGCCCTCGTTTATGCTTTGTTTAACCCTTATTTGTCTAAGATAGAGTCATAATATAGTTAGTGTCAATTTTGGTAGAGTTTTGGTGAAATGTGTTTAATTGTCCGAAAAATGACTAAGTATGAGAAATCTGGAAAATAGTGCAAAACATGTCTTTTCGCGATTTTGTGACGAGTACAAATATGATCTATCCTTGTCCGAATTCTATGAAATTTGGTGTACTTAATATTCATATACTGAGGAACGTTGTGTTAAAATTTCAGATCAATCGGAGTTCAGGAAGCCACCCAAAGGTTGGCTGCAAAACGGCAGTCCGAGCATTTCAATCCAGGGGCTTCCAGGATTTTCCTGGGACTTTGACCTAACTTCGAAAAATCATTCCCGTCGACTCACAAGGAGTTTGATCGAACTGTTTTATGGGGAGATGGCCATATGTGTCTAGTTTATTTAAGACTTGGAATCGCATCAATCGGAGCTCCGAGGATGGAGTAATGCCGGAGTTACTACAGCAACGTCAAATCTGCCGATTCCAGGAACCTACTGCCCCCTTTTTGTGTTTTCTGTTTTTAATGGATCAAATGGTGCACAAATGCATTTATGAAGATGGTTCAAGCTTTAAGAAGGGAAGAGGAAGACACCAAGCAATGGCATTGAAGAAGAAATCGAAGAAAGAAGTTCTCCTAGTCATACTAGGAGAAGTTGCCGAATGGGGCAGATTTCTGCCAAAGTGAAGAGCTGCCGGTTTGGGGCATTTTTCGATGGACCAAGACATATCAAATGAAGTCCAAGATCATACAAGAAGTCCATGAAGATGTGAAGCCCAAGCCTTGAAGAAAAATTCAGAAAAAGAAAACCTAATTGAACTATGAAAGGAAGGTTTCAAATCCTATTCCCATTTGGTTTTCTTTTTCCTTGTACATGAAGAGGCTGCCGGCAATACCCTAGTTTCTCCCTATAAATACCCAACTTTTACACAGAAAAACGGGTCACATTCCAAAGCAAAAATCTAGCCAAAGCTCTACCTAAATTTCCCCAAGAATCCTACACAAAAACCCTAGCCAAAACCACCTCCACCACACCCAAAGTTTCCTGCCGAAACCTTGGTTCTTTGCTGCCGATATCATTACTGCCGAGCAGCCTCCATCCGATCACCACCAATCGCCGGATCCATACAAGTCGAAGTCTTCAAGGTTTCTAATGTGTGATCCACTCCCTACTTTTGGCTTTGTAATTTTTGTTGTAGCTATGTTAAACTTTGTCTATGAAGTTAGCATGAATTCTTGGTTTCAATTTTTATGTCTATGTATGAATTGGATTGAAATTTGGTTTTATGATTTGCATGCCAATTTATTTTCTTTCTCTTTAAGTAATGTTTTAGATGTAAGAATATGGATTGCATGCTAAAGAATAAGGAAAATATATGATGAATTAGTAATTAGGATTTTCGGCAAGAACATGTGTTAAATTGATTTTAGGGATTTCTTGACTTGTTCTTTAAATTCGTGTGCTTAAAGATTGGTAGCCTATGTAACTGCAGTACTTAGATTATTAATCTCATTAGCCGAAATTTAATATGGATTAAAGTAATCAACGAGTTACTTTGTTTGTGTTGTTTTTCACAAGGGCTAGAGTAATTTAAAGAACATGCTTGTTGAGGAGATGATTGACAACCTTACTCCATTAACTTGTTTCCGACTAAAAAGATTTCGTGCTCAATTACTATGCATGTTTGTTTTCATCTATAGGAGTTCTCAAATATGTTTAGTACAATTTTAGGGTTAGACGTAAAGTTAATCTTGAATACTTATGAAATATATCGGTTAGTAATACCTATAGGGAGCTAACTAGGTCGGAGTTAAGTTGAGTCTAGAACGCTTTAATGCTTTGTTGTGAATCTTACTTGCTTGTTTGTTATGTGTTTTGACTGCTTTTGTGTTAGTGCTTTGTGGAAGAGTGTCGACCAAACTTGTATATAGTAACTTAGGACTTTAAATTTCTATTTTTATGCATGATGTAGAGGCAGCCTATTGCTGCCGAACCTAGGATCTTTTGTTTCAAGTTTCTTTTCTTTCAATTTTTGTGCCGAACCTAGTTCTAGGGCAGCTTGCTGCCGATCCATTCCATCCCCATATGTGACGTTTTTAATGTATATATGTATATATGTCTGTCTAACAATTTCATATCTCAGGTACCCTTAATCCCCGGCTTAGAACGATCCCTACTTATGTCTATACTACTAACGATTGCAGGGTTTATTATTGCATGCGAGCTTCGGCCCACGTCATTTTCTAAAGAAAGTTATACTCGATTGAATACGCAAAGGTCAAATCTGCCGAGAAGAAACCAAGTATCGGATACTCAGCAAGCATGCGCACGCGCACATTGCGCAGCAGCGTAGCCAAGGCACCAAGCCGCCGAGACTTATCGGACACGGGCATCACGTGTCCGACTCGTATCCAAGATAAGCACAGACGTATCCGAAGACGTATCCCAGGCGTATCCACCGAGGTTCAGCCTATGTCTCCACGTATCGGATACGGGTACCTAGTATCCGATACTGGCATTTTGTCTCGCGCGCGCCAGCACGATGCCCCTACCTATCGCTGACGCTGTCTCCTTACCGTTGCTGCCTAGAAGCCTCGCACACACCTGCGCCAACCTGCCAAGCACCATGCGCGCATGTATCTGGAAGCCAGCCTTGCGCAGCCTACCGAGAAGCTTCCCAGCGCTCACGTGCACCCTGCACCCGAGAGCAGAGCAATCTGCCGGTATTGTCTACATAAGGCTGCAAAGCCTTTCTCTGTCTTTCCAAGTGGTTCCAAGTGGCTGCAATTAATCCTAGGACTACTAGGAAGGGATGAAAACATGTGAAGACTATGGAAGATCATGCAGTCACAAGCAAGCCAAGGTTGACAAGAAATCCTGCCGAGAGAAGGAAATGTGCTTCCCGGTGCAACTAGGGGAGCATGCATCCGATCCTTGGACTTTTATCCATCAAGCAAAAGATGCCGATCCACAATAGGAGTCCAAGAACAGATGCAGCCGGTCCACAAGGAAAACGCACAGAAGATTCATGAAGATTCAAAGCTTGGCCGGCAAGTATCCAAAACCAACTCGGTTTAGGTTTTGTTCTCCTTAATGTTGTCGGTTTTGTACATGGTTGTTCCCTATATATAGAGGCCGTTATTATACAGAAAAACCTGTCACATCTCAAGCATAAACACTTAGTCAAAGCTCTACCAAGTCTCACAAGTACAAAACACCAAATATTTAGCCGAAACCAACACTACCACCACCCAAATTTCGTACCCTTCATCCTGCTTTCTGCCGTGCAGCCAGGCAGCCTCTCCACCACGTTTTGGAAGTCTTCAAGGTTTCTAAAGTGTGATCCACTCCCTTTATGGCTCTTGTATTTGTTTATGTGTATTTTATGAACTAGATTCAATTCTTGGTTTTTGCTAAACTCTTGTATGAACCGATTTTATGGTTGTAGTTTGTGAAGTTGTTTTGCAATTTTAACTTGTGGATTTCTTGTGTTAGAAGTTTAGGACAGTAGGTGTCTTGTATGTTTAAGGTTTAAAATTGGTTAGTAATCTAAGAATTAAGACTTAAAAACTGAAACATTAGTATTGGCTTGAAGCATGTAAATCTAGATGATCAAACCGGAGTAATAACGAATATAGCTAAATACTCAAAAGGTTTATTTGATTTGTTTTTCTCACCTAGGGTTTAATACTTTAGATTACTTGCATGTTAAAATAAGATGTGACAACCTTGCTTGTTTTGCCTGTCTCCGATTTAGACTATTGCGATTAATTGTTAAGTCTAAAAAAGATTAACATATATTCTAGGGTCCATACTTAAAAGGTCGATCTTAAGAACTTGAGAAGTCTTACAACTAGGTTGTAGTCGGAACTAAAATTGAATCTAAAACATGTCGATACTTGTTCCTTACTTTCTTGCATGCGAATCTATAAGTTAAAGAGTCTTTGTGGTATTTGCTTGTGTGAAAGATGTCCACTAAACTTGTACATAATAGAAATAGGTTTATTTTTGTGTCCTTTAGTTCTAGGGCAACCCTATGGCTGCCGATCCCTTTTCATCCCCCAAATCACGATTTTTGTATGTATATATGTGAATATTGTCTAACATTCTCATGTTTCAGGTACCCTTAATCCCCGGCTAGAACGATCCCTACTTGCTTATTCTACTAACGATCATTTGTAGGGTTATTATTTGCATGTTGCTTAGGCGACTCGTCAGTAGAGGTGGTTGATATGACAACGGGGAAGAAGGTGAAGGGGCGGAACCCTGAGAAGCTTCGCATCGTAACGGGCACAAAGACGCAGTATTTGAAGATGATGAACAACAACCAGTCTCTAAAGGTTGAGTACGCCAAACAACACAAGGGTCCCAAAGAATTGAAGTGGAGGACTTTGATGTCCCGAGACATCGGGAACGCCGTCCGGAGCAAACTGCCGATGCTTGCGTCTTCCTTTGCTGAGCTGGATGAGGAGCACCAAGATGCATTGACCACTTATATGGAGGTAAAACATCGCTTCATTCATAATTTTGTAAATCTAACTTTTAGTGACATTATATTGAAATATGATATTTCTGATGATTTTTTTAAATTATTTTTTACTAGATGCTCTATGATCTCCCTCCCACCGATATAGGCATGTGGAAATACATCGACGAGACGGCGGCAAAGATTTACACGGATTGGAAACACGACTGTCATTCTCACTACGTCGAAGTATCAAAGGCGACGCCTGCAGAGTTCCTCCACCGACTTGAGCAGTGGGAGTATCTAAAAGTTCACTTTGAGGACGATGATTATAAGGTAATGTAAATTAATTAGAGGTTTTTGCATTTCATAAAATAGCTTCTTATTCTCATATTCGTACTTCTTTTTGCAGAGAATTTGTGCCCGGAACGCCGCTAACCGGAACAATGGAAAGGAGAAGGGGACTGCAATCAACCATCACTCTAGCACCACTCCCTACAGCTGCCGGATCGTTGCGAATGAGGAAAAAGGGTATCTAGCGCCTATACTACAGACAGTCTGCGATGTTTATCAACCATCGCAGAATGTGCAGGAGAAAGTGGTGAGTGACTTCCCTATTGGTCCAACAATTTCGGTTTTTTACAATTTAAAATTATAATAACGCAAATCAATGGACTTTTTTTTTTTGCAGGCAGCGGTCAAGAGGAAGATGGATGAGCTCTGTGCTTCTCGAGTGAGTAATGAAGCGGGCGACAGTCACATGACGGGCCCCGTTATCGTTGAGGAGCAGATGGCTGTAGTTGAGAAGGAGCTGGGTGGGAAGCCGGGGACGAGGGTCCGTGGTATTTTTTTTTAATGTTTTATATTTTAGATTTTGTGTTGTGTTGTGTTTTAATATTTAGAGATGAAATGGTTTAATTTTACTAATTTTTCAAGGCTAGGGGGTGCATTAAGACGCCCGCCAAAATCAAGAGGCGGTGTACGCGTGGCCCACAACGATCCAGTGGTTGAGGATTTGTAGAGGCAACTAGCAGTCGTCACCGAGCGGTGCATAGCCTCAGAACTCGAGAAAGAAGACCTGAAGCAACGTGTGACGAGGATGAAGCGTGTCCTCAATGACGTCATCTCGGGCCAAACCAATCTGGGTGTCAATGCCTCCGCAACAACTCCGCCTGTTGCCGATAAATCCTCCTGTGCTTCATTACGTAATCCCGAGGATGACCTTGATTAGAACCATTTATTTTTATTTTAATTTGATTATCGTACATTGTTATGGAACATATTACAGGATTTGGACGAAATTTGCGTAATTATAAAATGTAGTATGTTTGTGTTATGTTGGATGTCAGTTTTAGCTTACTTGAATATGTGTTTTCTGTTATTTGGATGCGCATGAAATAGGTTCAAATTGGACAGAAACCTGGTATCTCTCTCAGTAACCCGAACTCAAACGAAGAACTTTGATTAATATTCGTCGCATAAAGTTCTAAGAGACGACCAATATTCGTCGGTTCAGTGTTGTTTTCCAAAGTTTTTCTTCTCATTGAACTGACGAATATTGATTAATGTTCGTCGCTTCAAATATAAAATGACGACCCAAAATTCGTCGCCTATAACTGCAAGAGACGACCACAATTGGTCGCTAAAAGCACCACGCGACGATTCAAACTTTGTTGCCTCGAATTGGAAGAGACGACCCAAACTTCGTCGCCTCGAATTGGAAGAGACGACCCAAAATTCGTCGCTCAGTATATGACGACAAACTTTAAAGTCGTTGCCTCGAATCGAAACGATGAGAATGACGTGACGACTTCGAAGCGACGACTTTTTGTCTCTTGGATACTGAAGCGACGACTTTTTTGCTGAAACGACGACAAAAAGTCGTCCCTTCATTTGGCATCTGTAGCATTGGGGACAGAGGATCCACTGCCGCTCCAACTCCATCTCTGGTACGTATGACCTTCATCCCGAATTCCAACAATACTTATATATATGTAATATATTCGTCAATTACGTACTATTATTTTATTTCTCGATCATATATGTCAGTTTAATCTTCTCAGATGGTTATTTCAAAAGACGGGCATCTCATTAACGGTGTTAGCCGGAATGTTAAAATAGGATAAAATTAGTTGATTTATAAACTAGAAAGACTAAAATTAGACATTTTTAAACCGCTAGGGTAAACATAACCCTGACCCAAACTACAATGACCATTTATAACATTTACCCTAAAAAAATACAACAAAACATTATTTATACTGGACAAAATGAAATTCTTTTGCGTAACTGTGCGTCTCTGAGTCTCTCGAATCTGTTGATATTATTGAGAATCATTAGTTTTATGTCATACAATAGAAAGAGAAATCGAAATTCAAGGACATCTTGGATCGAATTGAATTAGAAAGATAGTCTTCTCTTACATGCCTCTAAGGGTAGTGAGCACACAGGACTAGTATGTTTTAAACAATTCATTTCCGCGACGAGCTCCTGAATCAAGTTTTTATAGATATGGTCTTGTAAAGCCAAGCATATTCTTCCCATCTCTCTTTTCTCACCCCAGGCAATGTCTCTATACACTTGATCCACGGTACTCTCTTCCACAGCAACATTGTAGTCAGGATGAGCCTTCTTCTCGTCCAATGCTGCTGTTGACCGTCCTGTTGTGAATTTGTTAATTATACTCTGAGGATTACTCAAGTAGTTATCTTCTTCTCCAGCTGGTCTCTTCACATGGCGTGCTCGCACTACGCATAGCAAATAAATTAGCTCCAAATTTAGAATAGTAATAAACTGATAATCGATAATCATTTTATATGATTTGATCATGCAAAATAGTAAGCAAGCTCAGTTAAAAATGGTTGCTGCAGCTATGATTAAGTTTTTGCTTCCACTGAGACTATGTCGGACCAATTTCATGTAGTCTCATCAACACATATACCAGGAGCAATTGTTCCTTGCGATCGTCATCATCATGCCAGCCAAATATCTATATATATGATGAGTGTCCCTACATTAATGTGAATTATTGCACTTTAGGTCTGATATCCTATTAAGCTTTAGACGCATGCACCTTTAAGAAAATCTACGCTGGCCCTGCAATTTTGCAAAAGCTTGCTGGAGCGTTTTCTTCCACCCATATCGATAAAGCCATGATAATAATTTCCTTGTATATTTTTTTTTTTTCACTCTTTGGATCACTTGCTAATGCTCCGTCCTACTCCTAACGTCTCCTTTTGCTTTCAAAAACATCGATCATCTTATAGGCGAAGGAAAAACCAAAAAAGGAAAAATGTCGTTGACTGCATCAATTGTTTAACATGCATGAGCAATTTATAGTCGATATGATTTTTATTTTTTATATAAGTAATCATCCAGGTTTCTTGGGTCTTACAAATCTCATTTTTTCTATAATTAATTACTACAATTTCCTGATCTAATTATCGTTTTTTGTGTTGAAATTTGATTGTATCCTAAAGAGAAGAATATATGGAAAGTAGAGCTACACCGTAAGGAATATACATAAATAAGAAGATGCATGGGAATGATTGAGGGCCTGTAGGTACGTACCATAATTAAGATTAAACAATGCTTGTGTTGTGGAGTAGTAGTGGTAGAGTTCGTTGGACTCGTCATCAAGCACAGAAACGCAACTCGGAAGCCTTCTCTTTTTCAAAATCGCACCACCACAAGACCTCTCCTTTATTCCATTATAATTAGTATTCTCAATCGCCTCCAATGATCTTTTCGGTGGCTTACCAATAGCTTCTATCATCTTCTTGAGCGCCTTCATATCTCTGTCGCATTTTTCCAATGCTCCCAGCAGCCGTTGCCTCTTCTGGACGGTTATCCTCGAGTAGTAGTACTGATCTTGCACCTCTTTTGATGGAGCCTCTGCCTCATTCAACCCCATAACCCGTGCTATTACCAGCGGTGTTGCTGATCGCCGCTGAATTCTTGGCACAACATCACATGCGACAGACTGGAGATAACTAATACGCGAGGATGGTGTCTTGTCTTCAATTTTGTTTAATTCTGTTAGTTGGGCCATTATTCTGTAAGTGGAAGCAGATGATGATCCATAAGAAGAGGAACCATTACCAACTAGCCCATTATTCTTCTCTTGATATTGCCTTTTCCCTGTTATACATACATATATAGACTGGACAATTAGAATTTGGAAAAAATAGATAGCTATATATATAGTGTGTGTGTAGAGCGAGAGAGAGAGGAGACATGTGATCCTTAATTAACAGATAGATGGAGTTGGATAAGTACCAAAAGTGAGGAATTTGCATTTGCAGACGTTAGTACGGTGGTATTTGGAGAGAAAGCAAATGATGCCGGACATGCAGCCAATGGTCTTTGCATTCGGATCTCCATGCCGAGCAGAGGCAGATGCTGCTGAGTCTAACCACATATCACTATTGCAGCTGTCCTGTCGTCTCATCGATCTCCCTCTCTCTCTCTAAAGAAAAATGCGTGATTTGTTTTTTGGTCTTACTTTGCGTATATGCGAGAGAGAGAGAGAGAGAGAGAGAGAGAGAGACAACGGTAATATACATTCAGGGATGACTGGCATGGGGAAGCCTGAAAAAAGATTGTAAAGGATATCCACCATCCACCCTCTAGATCAATCATCACAGATTCACAGGGTAAGCAAAATGATAGTGAAACATCTTTTGGGACAATTATTTAATAATTTTTGGATTACACAATCTCCGATCCAAAGTGCTATAATTTAATAAATTTGTACTATTTAACGATATTACATCAATTGTCTCCATCCGATAAATTATAACATTAAATTATATTTTAAGATTCTAAATGTTTCAATATATTATTAAAAATGGCAATTTCACTATGAAAATGATAAAAAGATCTCATTGTTCACTTGTTAAAAAGTATGTTTTTTTGATGTTTACATGACAAATTGGTCAATTTCCTTTTAACAAAATGATAAAATGCTCTCTCTCTCTCTCTCTCTCTCTCTCTCTCTCTCTCTCTCTCTCTCTCTCTCTCTCTCTCTCTCTCTCTCTCTCTCTCTCATTACCGCAGATCACAACGATACTCGAATTCCCGAAGTCTCGAAACTCCATCTGCAATTCTTTCCATATGTCTCTCTCTTTCTTTATCAGTGTCGCAGTTCACAACGAGATCGAAGTCTCGAAACTCCATCTGCAATTCTTTCCATATGTCTCTCTCTTTCTTTATCAGTGTCGCAGTTCACAACGAGATTCGAAGCTCTGGAGTTCGGAAGCTCCATCTGGAATTCCCCATCTGCAATCCCTCAGTTCTCGATCTACTCAGTTCAATTCTTCAGTCGGTGATTCTGATATGTCTCTCTCTTTCTTTATCAGTGTCGCAGTTCACAACGAGATTCGAAGCTCTGGAGTTCGGAAGCTCCATCTGGAATTCCCCATCTGCAATCCCTCAGTTCTCGATCTACTCAGTTCAATTCTTCAGTCGGTGATTCTGATGGGCCTCGGCAGCTTTGCATATGCAATTCCTCAATTCAATTCTTCTATATCAGATTTGATTTTTCGAAATTAGATATTTTAATGTTTGCAGGTGTTCATAGCTCATTTTTTTAGCTTTGAATCAATTCATGTTGTTTTTTATGTTATAGGGCTTCAGTTGTTTTTTATCTGATTCGGTAAAACATGTGATTGCCTATTCAACCTACTGAATTTCATTCTTGTTGGAGTTATCATCTCTGATTGCGCCCTCTCGAATGTAATTCCTTGCTTTCTGTCCCAAGCTGAAGCAAGGCTAAAGAGGAGGGCCGGTCGGGCGTTAGGCAATCTGATGCGAAGGTTGAGCTCATTCCGAAGCATGTTGAGTTCAGAGACAAGTCGTTGCCGAGTTGAGTTTGCAAATATTGCATTTTTCGATAGGCTATCTATGTTGGGTTGGAAACCAGGTTTATTGCTGAAGATGTGTCAAGACCAAAGTCGGTACGTATCCGAGGCGAAAATTTTAAACAGGGATCAATGTCGAGCTGGCAAGCTGTGGGGCTGCCGAGGCTGTCAAGGCTTGCGGGTGGGTGCTGTCAAGCTACCGAGAGGCTGTCGATGTGCGTTGTCGAGGCGCACAGCCTGGCTGCTGAGAAGGATGCCGAGGGTATCGACAGGCTATCAAGGCGCTTCCGAGGGTAAGGCCGAGCGTGCTTGTGCGATTTTTCGCGATTCCCTCGTTTTATTTTTGTGATTTTGTTTCGGATATGAGTTAACATCACCAATTTCGCAGTGAACTCAAGGTAGTTATGCCATAGAAAACTTGACGCATTGAGCCATTTATGTTTTCGTAAGGGATGTGTAATTCCCATACCATTCATTGAAAAACATAAATTTTATTGATGACAATTCAAAAGTACATCAATGATGTTCTAGATAAACAACTTATAGAACAAAGTCTTAAAAACATGAATAAAAACAAGCCAAAAATAACAATGTAATCATACTCTTTTGTCCTACGCTTCTTAGTAGGTTGGAAGTCATCGACGGTGAGGTGAGTAGGTTCATCATTGTCTTCTTCCTCGAAGTCTCCAATATAGTTCGCTTCTTGAGCCATGTATTGCCTGTAATTCTTGTAGGTAGGTCAAACATCTCTACTAATTTTGTAATCTCTATAAAGACCCGTTCCAGAATTTTCCATGAAAAATTCGAAACGGATCCAAAATATAACCTATAAACCAACTAAATATCCCCTTGCTCATGAGCCGCAACCGCCCACCCACTAGGAACACGAAATAACTTTTCCGCATACAAGAACAAAAGTTCAGTCTCAAAAAATATCCACGGCGGCGGCGGTGCCACCGGCAGCGAAGGTCAACAACGGTCAACACCGCCACCACCACCATAAATCACCAAAATTTAGTAGAAGTTTCATCTCAACATTTCTAACATTTTTCCCTTCTATAACAAGCACCAATTTCAAGTCTAAATGGGTCAATTTATAAAAACCCCAAATTCGACACTATTCACCAAGAACCCTAGAATTTAAATTTTTCAATTTCTCCTTACCTGATTCGAATTGACTCAATTTCTTCCATGGTATTGTAGCATGGGTCGGGGCACCTTCAATTTCCCCCCAAAAATCGGGCCGAACCAGCCGAACCTTGGACTTCCATCGGCTGAACAACGACAATTCACCTTGAACAACCACCACAGACTTGAAAAAGAAGGAGAGAGGAGTCGGACGCGACCCGTGGCGGGCCGATCGATGGCCGGACGGCGGAGAACCGAGGGTGGCACCCCGGGTCGGTGGAGCTCGGGCCCGATCGGGGAAAAAGAGGAGGGAAAAGAAAAAGGAAAAGAAAGATAAGAAAAAGAATGAAAGAAAAAGAAAAGAATATTCCCCCTCCTTCTAGAATATTCCCCCGACTAATTATACTCGACCAAATCCAAATTTACCGCTTTTACATTATAACTTTTTCATACGAATTCCAAATTAAACTTGTTACGTGTTCATAAACTCGTTTTACCGTCCTCTAACTCGTCAAGAAATAAAATTCTCGATCGGGTCAACTTATAAAAAGTCAACCTTTGAATCCTCCGAATTGTAAATTAAATTTTCGAGACGTCAAAATTAAAATAAAACTTTTAGGGGGTATTTTAAGGATCGGGTCATTACAATCTCCCCTCCTTTTAAAAATTTCGTCCCTGAAATTTGCTTAACCACCAAAAATAAAAACAGGGGTATAAGCTTCTTACTACCCCATGCTTATAAATTTCATGGAATACAACTTGTAAGGATTTAGAATTAAAAGAATCGTTAGCCTCAAACCATACCAGGATAAACAACCAATATTCAATAAATCGTCCAATTTACATTTTTCTCGCCATCTAAGATTGACCGCATTTGACCAATTCACCGCATAGTAATTTCATTTGGGAATTACTATGGATGTCCAAGTCAATTTCTAGCGACAAGAGAATGAGAAACAAATCAAATTTCTGATCATATATGGCCTCATTTAGCCACCACTCAATATTTAAATACTTGAAATATAACTTATAACTTGGTGAATCTTATCTCAAAACTACTTGCTCAATTCACTTTCCATAGGCTAGGAAGGCCGAATTAAGTTCCGAACAAAATTTTCAACCTTAGTAACATACAAATTATCCAAGAAATCATAACAAATTCCTTAACAAGGTCCCAAGTCACCAACTTGAACACAAACTCCCATCACCCTGCGGGCTCCACCTTAAGGGAAAATCATACCCGCCGGTTAGGAAATTTACTAAATAATTGAAATTCTCACAAAAGAAAAAATATTTCTGAAATTCAAGTAACAAAATATCAAAACCCAACTCATTAGCTATATCATCATATCGGATAAATCAGGGGAATGTTAGCACCACCTTGTAACAGTAAACTTCCCAGGCTAAGGGTCGGAACCTCCCATGGCTACTAAAACAGCGTGGACAAATATGAAGACCTAAGTCTCTCCTAAGCTAAAGGTCGGAACCTCCTAGGACTACTGAAACAACGTCCCACGCTACCGCTAGCTAGCAAACATGACAACCCAACCTCCCAGGCTAAGGGTCGGAATCTCCCAGGACAACTAAACCAGCGTGGACTAATATAACGACCTAAGCCTCTCCCAGGCTAAAGGTCGGAACCTCCCAGGACTACTAAAACTACGTCACACACTAATGCTAGCTAGCTCATGACGACTCAGCCTCACATAATACCATCCCAAGCTTACTAAGGGTTGGAACCTCTCAGGATTTCTAAGTAGCGCCTCACGCTACTGCTAGCTAACTCATGACGACCCAGCTCCTCAGGTTAAGGGTCAGAACCTCTCAGCGATAATAAGTAGTGTCTCACGCTACTGCTAGCTAGCTCATGATGACCCTGATATGGTGAATAAAACTCCGAGCTCACGCTTCCCCCAATATAAATTAGCCACAAATTTGCAGTAGTATAATCGTATCAGGTTGAAAATCACACAATGAAGCACAATTATACAAAATTTCAAATCAATGGACTCCTCAAACATAATGATATTCGAGCTTAAAACTGCTGCATTAAAAACATACAAAAAGATTCCTCAACTGCACTTTTAACTTCAGAACTATCTATAAATCAACCACCCTACCAAAGTATATGAAAATTTCCAGATCAATAGCACATATATGAGAGAACATAATACCAAAATTTCAAGTCGAATAGAATCCTGAGTCTTACCAAAATTTAAACTCAAAGTTGTTGGACTGCATAAGGCAGAAAATTCAGTACCGAGTACCTAACTTTCGAAAATTCATCACAGTCTAACTATTCCATAAAAATGCAATAAAATTTCTAGATCAATGATTCACATAGAATAGAACTCCACAAACTTTCAGACAAAACGAAGGCTTAAAACTTAATCAAATCTGAACTAAAAGTTGCTGCTCTATAAACACATAATTTTTTTTTAGCATTGAACACTTTAACTTCAGAAAATCTCTATAAATTAACCACTTTATCAAAGAATATGAAATTTTTCAAGGCAGTAGTACACAAAAGGAAGAACAACTTTACAAAGTTTCAAACGAAATGGAATCTTAAAAATTAATCAAATTCGAAACCAAAACAGCTGCATTGTATTACACGAAAATAATTTTAAGATAAGTACTCAAAGAGAAAGAGAGATATCAATCCCTCAAAATTAAAGCTATTTTCTATACACCTTCCCTGCCGAAATATAGTATGGCCTGCAATCAACAGATGCGAAGTGTGTATTAATTTTAGACTCTTCTACTCAGTACCACTTCACTTTAACTTCATCAATACAAGTAAATATCATGCAGACAACATGAAAGACTTTCTGGCCATTTTTGATTAAAAGAAAGTAACTAACAAGAATGCAACCTAGGAGCAATAACATTATAAGTACTTTGGAACAACACTTGTAGAGATAAACTGACCGTATTGATGCAAAAGGTCAAGCCCTTCACATATTAGTCAACTGGTTTCAACATAATAACTTTGGATATATATAAACATAAAGAAGCAGTACCTAGATTAAACAAGGAAAGAGGGCACACTTTAGTTTACATGGGATCACAAGGTCGAAAATAAAACTGACAAAAACTTAACAATAAAGTAAATGATACCTCTTTATGATCATACCTTTGAAGAACCTCAATGCTTATCAATTTCCATTTGAATTTTTTTTTTTTTTGAAACAAGGTCACTACAGAGTACACGTTTTCTCCAAATGTATATGTAGTTACAAGAATGGACAAAGAGAACCAAAAAAAGAATATGATGTCAGATTTTAGTATCACCTTAGCAACTCATAGTCAAAGGTTAAAGAACTTATATCTCTTGACAAACCCAATTAAGGCATGATGAAATTATTTCCAAGCACATTGTACCTGCAAAACAACTTCATACAAATATATTACCCTTCTTGTGTCATCGTTAGTATAGGACAAGCAGGGATCGTTCAATCCGGGGAAATCAAGGGCTTTCAATCACATAAAGCATTACAAAATCACATTGGGGGTTTGGAAAATTATATTATATACTACTGAATTTTACGAAAAATAAAACCTAAATTATTATTTACACATGATCAATATCTTCCACATATAACATATCACAAAAAACTCACATAACACATAACAATTCATATATCGAAACATGGCAGCAAGTTACAACAGATTCATGATTCTTTTTAGTTCCAATTTAATTAGAGTCATTGGCGGCTCATCTAATCATGCAAGACTTCTCAAGTATTTAGAATTATTTTTGCGCTTAATCCTAAACATATGCAATCCGATTTAAGAACACTTCGTAGAAAATAAACACAAAAAACACATAAGCACAAGAGTTGAATTGGAGACATACAACAAGTATGACGTTGTTTCTGCTAGAATCTGGGAGGACTCACAGAAGCACAATAATAAAGCTATAAATAGACACGGGCAAGTATAGTGGTTCACCGTGCCATCGGAGGGCATAGCTACGTCCACTTGGAATATAGTATGATCAGCCAATAAGCCATCGGGTGATGGTTACATGCCAAGAGTAGCAAGTATCCAAGATCTCTAACTCTAAGGGGGAAGCCTTCTATTTATAAGGAAGGAGGCTTCCCACCTCTACTACATCTCCAATGTGGGATGCAAACATACTATTACATATTTCCCTACTCTGGAGGCTACTTCAGGTGCCCGGTGGCACGCCCTCCGGGTGCGGCACTGGTGATCTCTGAAATTGGGGATGTAACCGGGGTGGCGGTCTATCCGAGGTGTGCCGGAAGTAGGGCATATCAGGCCGGTTGCACGGTCCACGAGGTCACCGAGTATGCTTGGCGGTGCACCATATATGTCTCCAACAAGTCCCCCAAGTTCCCGAGTAAGAGTGCAATCTTACTTGGGAAATTAATCATCATGTGCCACCAAGCGTAGGTGGTGACCGAGTCACCCCTACTACCACCAGTCCCCCAAGTCCCTAAGTGAGATTGGACTCTTACCGGGTGTTCGAATGCCGAGTCCCGCCCCTCCGCTCGAGTGTTACTGATGTGTTCCCAGTAATAGTCCCCCAAGTCCGTGTTGGAGATTTGACTTGGCCTGGAGTGATGTTTCCTTGCTAGTGACCTCAGTGTTTAGTCTTGCTTGGGGGTGTACTGAGGTGCCGGGTTCTGATCCGCACTGTCTGTGTCGGGTTCTGATCCGCATTGTCTGTGTAATATTTCCCGGAGGCAAGCTGATTGGATCATCGGGTTCCGGAACGGCGGTGGGTGCCCAGGGAGGATTCGGGTTTGACCGGTCCTGACTCGTTGAAGCTTGATCGGGCAAAGCCGCTGCTGAACAGAGCTGGGCCGGAGGGTGAGCTGATAGACTGAGCGGCCAAGCTCACGAGGCCGGAGGTGAGGTGCTAGCGTGAGCTGTGGTGCAGGGGTCGAGGCTTTGGCGCAGCGGTGCGGAACTGGGGTACCCAGAGAAGATTCGCCCCGAGGTTGACCCGTTGGAGACCTTGACCCGCTGACCATGATTGGGCTCATACTGTCGGTTGGGATAACTCGGTTGGTGCAACCGGTTATGCCCTAGGAAAGTGAGCGGTAAGCTGGCACCGGCTCGATGGATGGAATGCGCAACCGTTAGTTGGAATATGCTCTACCGTTGGAATGCACTTGGATTACCGTTGGAATGCCTTTTACCGATGGAATACATGCTACCGTTGGAATGCCTTTGGAATACCGTTGGAATGCCTTTTACCGATGGAATGCCTTTGGAATACCGTTGGAATGCCTTTTACCGTTGGCGTGCAATACCGAAATGCGGTATATATATCGCTTCCAATAAGTCCCCCAACTCGAAAAGGAACTCGGCCGGGAGTTCGAGTATTCCCGTTTGTTCATGGTGGGGTGTTGCGGCCATGTTATAGCACCGGTCAATATCCGCTCATTCTTCCCAGCCTGAACGTTATGGGCGTGGGGTGCAGGGTTTCTAGCCTGCGGGGAGATTTGTACTATGTTAGAGAAACAATCTGCCCGGTGGGGTGGCGTAGAGATAACAAGTCTCCCATGGATCCCCATATTTTTCACAGCTTGGTGTGATGCAGGGTTTCTAGCCTGTTGGAAGAGTTTGCCTGTGTTAGAGGTAAAATCTTTATAAAGCCCATGTGTTTGAAGCCTTAAGTTGTTGCTGGCTTGTCCGTGCCCGTAGGCACGAAGGTGGTGATTAAACCGATGGAATGCCTTGGAGCCGGTGGAATGCCGCTTAACCGGTGGAAAACCTGTGAACCGGTGGAATGCTTGTGAACCGGTTTATAAAGCCCAATGGTACCGAAAGCCCGGAGGCTTGTCCGTAGGAATATGTCAATTTTTCAACCGGTTTAGTCCGTAGGAATGTGCGTGGGAACTTCGTGCCGGACTGACCGGTGGAGATCCGCAGGCGCTGGACTAAAATGGAATGCGTGCACTGAAATGCGATGCATACTGATATGCGTACACTGTAGTGCGATGCATTGTAATACGATGCATACTGACATGCAATGCATTGTAATGTCATGCACTGAAATGCGTGCACCGCAGTGCGATGTATTGTAATGCGATGCATACTGATATGCGATGCATTGTAATGCCATGCACTGAAATGCGTACACCGTAGTGCGATGCATACTGATATGATCGTGCAATGCTGAAATGATTGACCGATGCATAATGATATGCGCAGCACTGATGAAGTATGGAATGGAAGCATGTAATGCTCGATGTTTTGAGAGTGCATGATATATGCCTCCGGTGTGGTTGGCTTACCCTTTCCTGTTGTTATACCTCGGCCAACCACACACGAAAGACCATGTTGCTATGCAAAGACAGGCTAAAATTATACCGTTCCAGCAGGTAATTATGCGCACACATTTATCGCATGTTTAATGTATCAACATACTCAAAGCAATCGTGTGGAGATATAATGATATGAAATGTGGTACTTATCTTTGGAGAAGCTGCCGGGTGTTTGAAAAGCTTGCGGGAATAGTTCCCGGGTTGCCCGGTGATTGCCTACGGGGGTAGAGAACAACTTGGGTGTTCAAAGGAGATTGGTGGGTGGCCAGAGAAGATTTGCTCCCGGTTGACCCGGTGAAGATTTTCGTTTTCCCGCTCATTCTCTTCTTCTTCTGTTTCTTTCTCTGGTTTCTCTCTCTAACCTTTTCGTTTTTTTCTCTCTGCCTTCTTTTCTTTTTCTTTCCTTATCGCTCGTTTTCTCTCTGGGTTTCTTCTTTTGCTTGCTCGCTCTCTCCCTCGCGTCCGGAGAGGAGATGACCAGAAAGGGAGACACCCGGTAAGGAAATCGCTCTTCCTCCTCCATCGACAAGCCCGAAGCCTCGTCCTGTATTGACGCTGACGCCACAAATTGTCGGGGACCGCACTGGAGGATTCGATCGCTCGGTAGTCGGAGGAGGCGAGCCGCTGGGACCCGAAGGGAGATGACCGCATCGGAGGAGGCGAAACCATCCTCATGCACGCTCATCAGCCGAGGCATTCATTAGCGTGTGGCTGAACGGCTTGCTTGCTGGCCGGGGTCTGCCGCAGCGCGAGGCGGAGGGGGATTCCAGAACGGATGGTGATGCCAGTGGGTGCCCAAAGAAAATTAAACCGGGGTTGATCCATTGACTGGCTTGACATGCTGACCGGGCCGGGAAAGCACCATGTTCCGCTGGCCGGCTGAGGGGTGAAGCCACCAAAGCACAGCGACGGAGCACGTCCTACCCGCAGCCTCGCGGGCTCTCTGGTGCCTCGTTGAGCGTTGTCGGCGGGACATCGGAGGCCTGGAACAGACCGTGTCGGTGGCAGTGGGTGCACATAGAAAATCTGGGTTTGACCGGACGATTGACTGGCTGGCCAGGCTAGCTGGGTCGCTGACTGGCTTGACTGCTGGCCTGGGCTGGGCTGCCTGTTGGCCAGGTTGAACAAAAATTGATGGCCTGCTGATTATTTGGACCTACTATCCGTGCAGCAGCTTGCTGGCAGAGCAACACAGCTTTTTGTAACTGTTCCCACAGACGGCGCCAATTGTTTCTGCTAGAATCCTGGAGGACTCACAGAAGCACAATAATAAAGCTATAAATAGACACGGGCAAGTATAGCGGTTCACCGTGCCATCGGAGGGCACGGCTATGTCCACTTGAAATATAGTATGATCGGCCAATAAGCCATCGGGTGATGGTTACATGCCAAGAGTAGCAAGTATCCAAGATCCCTAACTCTAAGGGGGAAGCCTTCTATTTATAAGGAAAGAGGTTTCCCACCTCTACTACATCTCCAATGTGGGATGCAAACATACTATTACATATTTCCCTACTCTGGAGGCTACTTCAGGTGCCCGGTGGAACGCCTTCCGGGTGCGGCACCGGTGATCTCTGACATTGGGGATGTAACCGGGGTGGTGGTCTATCCGAGGTGTGCCGGAAGTAGGGCATATCAGGCCGGTTGCACGGTCCACGAGGTCGCCGAGTATGCTTGGCGGTGCACCATATATGTCCCCAACAGGCGTCACCTCACCTTACTTCAACATGCATATTTTCAGAATTACTCTAACCCTTAGAACAAACACAAATCAAACCAACTTGGTGTATGACTTAATTTATATTGATTCGCCGTATGAAATCAACACTCAAGAAACTACCATGGGCTAGGTAACTGTCAAGCATACGATTTGTGGTGCATACGAATTCAGAAAATAAACCAAATATAATCATGGGATGATGCGATTACCTGCTGCCCTATTTTCATATATACAAATCGTTACATGTTATGATCATAAATTAAACAAATAGAAAACCAAAAGACATAACAGAATTTTGGAAATCCAAAGTTAAATTAATAAAACCAAATAAGCATCCACGAATCTTTACAAACTTCATACACAAAGTTATGTATTTATACAGAAAAATAATAACAGCCATGAGAGATGAGTGAATCACACTTTGTAGAACCTTCAATGAAGCTCGGCAAAGAATGGATTTGGTGGAGATGGAATTTGCGATTTAGGATTGTGGTGGAGAGGGTATTCGGCTAGTATTTTTCTTTGGATGTTGTGGTGCTATTTTGGCAGAGTTTTTTGCTTTGTGAAAGTGAGAGAGAAGAGATGATTTTCTGTGTAAAAATTGTGCTATTTATAGAGAAAATACTAGGCCAACAAGAAGGATGAAACCATAGTGAATTAAGTTTCCTTCTCTTTCTCAACTTCATTGCTTGGCCAACACTTGATCTTCTAGACTCTTCCTTTGACTGAACTTTGCACTTGAATCTTTTCAGGAAGTAAGTATGGACATGTCCAACAAGTCTTTAAGTCCATCATAGCTGATCCGTGCTTCAAAAGTCCAAAGCAAAGCTTTCCTGATGCAACCAGGAAACCACAGTTTTAGGCAGATTTGACCTTGCTTCAATAAATCTGGTATAACTCCCTCCTCAGTGCTCCGATTGATGTGATTCTAAGTTCTGGAGAAACTAGACTCATAGAGCTTTCTATCCATATAAAACACGTCCTCTGTTTCCAAGTGATGCGTTGTACAGATGTCCTGGAAGTCAGAACACAGTCCCAGGAAAATCCTGGTAGTCTCTGGATCGTTTTGCTCAAACTGCCAAGTTGCAGCCATCTTTTGGGCGACTTTCCGAACTCGAATTGATCTGAATTTTTGATACGACACACTTCAGCTTGCCAAATATATGTCTGCCAAATTTCATTAAATTTGAAAAAGAAGAAGTCAGTTTAACACAAGCCTCAAAATTACGAAAAAGACATATTTTGCACTATTTCCTCGGATTTCTATACTTAGTCGTTTTTCTGAAAATTAAGCACATTTTTCCGAAACTCTACCAAAATGACACTAAACTATATTATGACTCTATTTTACTCTAAATATACTTAACAAAGCACAAATAATGGATAATAACACATTAATATCGTCGCACATTGTGCTCCTATCAAGGCACCAATCTGATGATAATAGATGTGCTCATGTGCATATGTATAAGTAGATTTCAGGAACAAGAAAGAGAAAAGTGATTGTCATTCTCAAATTTGTTTTTGCACCAACCATGCACCTTATATGCTCAGTAAAACAAATACCAAGTAAATCAGTAAACAAAACAAATGCAATTGAGCCACGAGCCAGGGATCAGCTTTCAGAAAATTTTCATCAACTAAGTACAATAACAGAAGAATCAAAATCACTTATCAATAAATGCTTGTGCAAGAAAATAATTTCACTAATTGGGGCAATTTAAGAAAAGTATGGGCCACTCAAGCAAGCTAACCAGAACTTCAACATACATTATTTGTGCTTAAATTTCTAGACAAAGACAAGCAGCTCCAAGCTCAGATCGTCAATAGGAACCAAATTCTCCACACACAAAAAAATGACAATGACATTGCAGTATAGCAAAACACAGAAGCCATTTTCCAAAGCTGCTGCTATGTAATTACAATTTCATATTTTGAAAGTTCTGACATTCAAGAGTACCTTAAAGGAGGGGGAAAAAAACCAACCTTTGTAATGGAGGGATTTTCAAAAAATGGAGCAAATTTGAGTAGAATTTCCTTGCTGCCACCATCAACCAGAATATATACTGAAGTATATTATCTGTCCATTCAAGACTTCAGTATCTACGAGAGGTTAAAATAGAATACTGTTATTAGCAAGAAAATTAACACTTAAAGGACAGTTACAGTGCAAAACTGCACTGAGAAAACATATTACAGTACTTGTTCAACATGAAAACTTACCTCTAAGTTGCTATATACTGAACACATGCAACTAATAGATCTTTGCAAAAGAGGTTAATGCATCCTTTCCTTTCTCCGTTGACAGAATATATATACACATTCATATAATAACTCCATATAACGTACAGTTGGATGCATAATATAGAATAGTGCAAATATATTTATTAAAGAGAAGAATAAATATAAACCCCTTCAAAATCTAGTAAAGAGGCTTGTTTAACCCCTTCATATGTATGATATCTTAATACCAGTAAGATATTATAAGGAAAAACTGAAGATGTAATTAAACTTCTAGCCATGTATACACTCATAAAACCGTACTGTAGCCAGGCTTTCAGCTAGAAATACATGTATACATATAGAATTCATAAGATCAAAGTAAAGTTCAAGGACGGCAGCTTATATTTCAGTACATACCAAATCAATAAGAATGATTGGGATTTAGTTTGACTCAGAACTTTGTCCAATTATCTTTGACTCAAAATTTAACTTTTGTCTCTTGGATGAAGCAATAGCATAAATGACATGGCATCACTACATGATAAATCGGCAAGAGCTATGAATCCCTAACATCAATTAAAAGGGATTTAACAGCACCCTTACGGGGGTTTTCTCTCTCATATGGAGCTACGTTAACTGAAATTATGCAAGTACAACCATACAACCACTCTTGATAAGGAAAAACAAAAATTAGACTCCACATACCAATTGAATAACAAACTTCGACCCATTCAAAACTTTCTGTACGGAATTGCAGTCGTATATAATACACAATATACTTAAGTAACATAAAACAAGAACCACATCAATGATTTAACACGAATAACTAATACGAAAACAAGAATTTCAACAAAAATTAATCCCTTGTAATTCAACCCATGATTACTCTCACAGATCATAGCCAGGTATCATATCCCTGCTCTGATACCATTTGTACAGACCCGTTTCAGAATTTTCCACGAAAAATCTGAAACGGATCCGAAATATAACCCATAAACCAACTAAAAATCTCCTTACTCCTAAACCGCAACCACCCACCCACTAGGAACGAGGAATAACTTTTCCGCTTACAGGAACAAAATTTTAGTCTCAAAAACCATCCACAACGGCGGCGGTACCGCCTGCAGCGGAGGTCAACGACGGTCAACATCGCCACCGCCACCATAAATCACCAAAATTTACTAGAAGTTCCATCAAAACATTTCTAACATCTTTCCCTTTTATAACAAGCACCAATTTCAAGCCTAAATGAATCAATTTACAAAAACTCCTAATTCGGCACTATTCACCAAGAACCCTAGAATTTAAATTTTTCAATTTCTCCTTACCTGATTCAAATTTACTCAATTTTTTTCATGGTATTGTTGCACGGGTCGAGACCTTCAATTTCTCCCTAAAAATCGGGCCGAACCATGGTCGGAAGACGAGGTTTTCAGTTCGACACAGTCGAACCTCCTCGGGCTTCCACCGGCTGAACGGCGGCAATTCACCTTAAACCACCAGTGCAGAGTTGAAGAGGAAGTAGAGAGGAGTCGGACGCAACCCGTGGCGCACCGATCAGTGGCGGGACGGCGGAGAACCGAGGGTGGCACCCCGGGTCGGTAGAGCTCGGGCCCAATGGGGGAAAAAGGAGGGAAAAGAAAAAGGAAAAGAAAGAAAAGAGAAAGAAGGAAAGAAAAAGAAAAGAATATTCCCCCTCCTTCTAGAATATTCTCCCGACTAATTATACTCGACCAAATCCGAAATTACCGATTTCACGTCATAATTTTTTCATATGAATTCCAAATTAAACTTGTTACGTGTCTACAAACTCGTTTTACCGTCTTCGAACTCGTCAAATTTTTGATCGGGTCAACTTATAAAAAGTCAACCTTTGACCCCTCCGAATTGTAAAACAAATTTCCGAAACGTCAAAATTAAAGTAAAACTTTTAGGGGGTATTTTAAGGTTCGGATCGTTACAATCTGGCTGAATATGAATTCTGGAGCCGCATTTGAAGCAAGGAGCCGAAGCTAAGTTTGGAGCGTGGCCACCTTGCTTGGAGCCGGAACCGGATCGGTTCCCTCCTCTAGGTGTGGCGGCGACACCGTCGTTTCTTTGCCAAGAAAGGTTCAGGCTAGGGTTTGCACCTCCTCTAATTCCTTGGCCGCCGCGTGCCGCTTTCGGCGAACGTGGTGACGGTGCTTGACGTTCACGTGGTTGTTTCCTTTGTTTTGTTACCATGGACTTGGTGATATTTTGGAATAAATTGTGGACCTCTAAGCCTGTTGTTGGTAGTGAGAATAAACTCTTGGTACCTCTCTTTTCATTAGAGCACATTCATTAACTCACTGAAGGTTTTGATGTTGCCCATTTCAAGGAGATCAGGATACTGGTGTGACCACATGGACACATATTCTACAAACGCTGTGAACGTCTTCTCCATAATATCGTGGTCGGTTTTCTCAACACCACAAAAACTCAGATCATATTGTAAATTGAGCATAGTCTGATGATATTCCTGGACAGATTTAAAGTTCAACAACCAGATTTGACAATAAGTTAGGAAGTTGGGCATCATGTACATTGTTGAAGTGGTCTTTAAGAAAGTCCCATAGCTCTTTGGGATCTGTCTTCTTTAAGTACTACTTCTTGAGAGTCGGATGGATATGGCGCTTGAGCTTTTTGTTCAGGAGAAGCTTGCTGATTCTCATCAGCTAGAAGTACATGGTAGCCGTGAATCTCTTGCCGATGAAGGTATTCTCAACATCAGAGACCCACCTCTTGTGTTTCTTGCCTTGGACATCCAAGATTTCAAATTCTGGAGGCTGAGTGTTAGACATCTACAAAACACAAATAGGGAGACATTAGTATCGTTCAAAGCGAATACTATACAAGTTTGATTATATTTGTAGAACAGTGCCAATACGTGTTATATATGGTCACATAAATCGATGTAAAAACTTGACTACAAGTCATAATCGATATCTTCCCTTCAATTTTATTTTGAAAAAGGCGTTGTGTTTCACAGTATCATCATAATTATAAGCACAGCAGTGGCCGGTAACATCACAGTTACCCCTAAAATAGCAGCACCGGGGTGATGAAATCCCTAGAAACTGTCCCGAGAAGCGATAGAATCGGGATGAGGTAGCAGGGACACAAAAAGGTCCTGGATGCAAGACAAAAATTTCAGAATTTAAAGTACAGAAAACAAGAACTTTAATATAAATTTTACATCTTCGAGCGAAGCTTGATTTAAAGAAACTTAATTCTTGGAAAAACTTGTTCTTCTCGACACTTCTTGATTTCTTCGAAGCAAAGATGAGGGCCTTGAAGAGCGCTTGATCAGCTTAAGCGTAATTTTGATCTTCGGGAGATGTGTGCAAGATGGTGCACACAAACACAAGACAAGCGAGGAGAGGGGCTGCCGAAATGAGGGAGGCTGCTGAGTGGGCTGCGCGGCAGGGGCAGGATGGCTGCCGAAGAACCCAGGGCAACACGAGGCGCGTAGCATAGAGTGAGGGCAAAATCTGAGGGGTTGCAGGTTCTAGGTGAAACTGAATTCAACTTAATCTATGAATTAAGACTTGTCTTCAGACTTTGAGGAAATAATAAGTGATGAAAATTTAGAAATTTTTTTACCCTTGGATAATGAAAGTACAAAAACTATGCAAACTGATGAAAATCAAAATACATAAGTTGAAGTTGAGCCGGAACCAGTTGCAGAACCATAACAAAATGCAGAAAATATAGACATAGCTGAGCCAATTTTAGAAGAAATCCTACCTAGAAAATCTCAAAGACAAAGAAAACCTATCTATGGTGAAAACAGTGATTATCATATATATTTGCAACAGCTAGATGATATACTTGCAGAGGAAAGTGATCCAGTAACCTATAAACAAGCTATTGAGAATGAAAATTCAAAATAGTGGCAACTAGCCATGGAGGCTGAATTAGCATCCATGAGTCAAAATTCAATGTGGGAGTTGGTTACACCAGACCCACAACATAAACCTATAGGTTGCAAATGGGTTTTTAAGACCAAAAGAGATGAAAATGGCAGAATAGAGAGACATAAGCCAGGCTAGTGGCTAAGGGATTCACACAAAAAGAAGGTATAGATTATACAGAAACATTCTCTCCAGTATCCACTGAAGAATTTAGAATTATCATGGCTCTAGTAGCTCATTTTAATATGAAACTTCATCAAATAGATGTAAAAACTACATTTTTAAATGAAGATTTAGAAGAAACAATCTATATGAAGCAACCTAAAAGTTTTGTGGTACCTGCAAAAGAAAATCATGTATGCAGACTCTAAAAATCTATATATGGGCTTAAGCAAGCTTCCAGACAATAGTATAAAAAGTTTGATTCAGTGATTTCATCATATGGCTTTACTAAAAATCTTGTAGATGAGTGTGTATACTTAAAAGACAGTTGGGAAAATTTTTATTATTCTTATTTTGTATGTGGATAATATTCTGTTGGTTAGTACTTATATGAAACTGTTGAAAAATACTAAAGATTTTCTGTCTAACAAGTTTGATATGAAGGATCTAGGTGAGGCTTTTTTTGTTTTAGGAATTGAGATTAAAAGGGACAGAAAACAATGTTTATTAGGTTTATCTCAGAATTCTTACATTCTTAAGGTTTTGAAAAGATTCAATATGGAAACTTGTTCTTCTAGTTCAGTCTCTATGTCTAAAAGTGATAAGCTTACTAAAAAGCCTAAAAATGAGGGGAAGAATAAAGGTGAAGTTGTAGGAATAATGAATTGGTCTACTCATTTCATTGATAATCCCCTTTATATAGGGTGAGTATTACAACGGTAATAGTAAATACGTTAATGACAATAATGACTACATAATTATCTCTTGTCAGTTACATTGACGAAGGCACATAATGTATATTTCCTTCAACACTCCTCCTTATGGCGAGTCAGAGATAAAATGGTGCATGTGGTGTTACTTCATTAAAAACCTTGCCAAGTAACAAAAACTCAATGGGAGAAAATAAAACTTTGGTCGAAGGACAAAAAGAGCACAACACACCTATTACATTTGAAAACATGTAAATGCTAGACTCCTTCTGATATCTGCATCTCTCCCTAATTTTTACATTAATGATGAGATTATTCCTGATTCTTTCATTTGATCAAGGGAGCTTCAGTAACATTAGCATAGTTATGCATTTTCACATGTTTTTCCAAATATGACTTTGAGCAATGATTTAGTAACTAAATCTTGCCACATCGTCTTTAGATCCAACTTGATTTACTTTGATCTTGAGGATAAGGTTGTTCAAGAACCGAACACATAGCTTCATATTGAACATTAGGTTCACTCGTGGTATGACCTTCATATAACAAAACAGTCATAACTTCGTCTAGAGTGCGGATGAACTGATAAGAGATTTGAAATTGATCTGTAATAACAGATTTTCTTATTTCACCTTTAATGCGTTTTTCTTTACGCATAGTTAGCTATGACGTTGATAGTTTCTTTATCATGTCACATTCTCTGTAGAAATTTAATAAGCCCAATAATATCTTTAAGTATTTGAAAGAACCATTTGTGTTGCGTGGGCGCATAGCTACACATAGCTTTACAAATTTCCATCGAATAAGAGGTCAAGTCTTACATATTGTGTTTAAGTACAATCATGCGTGATTGAACTTGTATAGAAATTTCATTTCCCAATACTTCTTCATCATCTTCCATTAGATGATAAAAGGATCTATTGTTAGAGTAAAAACTTCGGCTGATCATGGGAGTATATATAGGCCTCACTTTATTCTTTAGAGTGTCTAAGCCGATTGATGGATGGTCACCATCATTACAGTCCTTGAGTTCCATTTCAAGACTGTGTATTCCCAAGATCTTTTTCATTCTTAACTTAGGATTTACAATACCTAGATTTTCTCTTAGTTCATTTAGAGTTCATGTATATTCATAATGAAAACGCAAGGGCATAATTCATCAATCTCTTTCCAATCAAATAGTCACTTTAGTGAACGTTTCAATTTCATTTGCAAATGTACTCATGTAATCTAGAGCCATTTGATTTGGGTTGTGAAGTCCGTTTAGGATCCTCATGTATATCTCTTAATTTAGATCCCCATAGAGATATATGTTTTGATCGCTGCATGTTCAGTTTTTCGGAAACTACCAAACTGACAAGGTAGTGGAGTGCAATGACATCCATTACGAGAGATTGTCTCATCGTAGTCCATTACGAGATAATATCTCCTCGTAATCGATTCCAGTGCGTTTTTGAGACACCTTGCGCCATAAGGTGAGTCTACATACTCTTATTCTCATTACGCATTCTAACAAAGATATATTTGATAGGGTTTATATTTGCGGTTTTGGCGTCACCTTCCAAAGGACATATCTTTTTGTTTATACTAGATCGCTTCTTTCCATTTGGCTAATTTACTACGTTGACATTTTTCAAAGAAATATGGTTCGATATTAGACTCATTATTCCACGTCCTCATGTACACTAGTATAATGTCTTTATAGAGATCTCTATACTTTCAAGGATTAGTTCTAACATTTGAGGAGTCCCCAAATGATAACCACAATCCAGAAATATTCTCATGAGACAGATTTAAGTATCACTAATAAATAGATCAGGTTGTGCCAAAACTCACTATCTTCCTTTGGGTGAGCATTTATCGAACCTAAGGTGGTCTTCCCCTCTTCCTTGGAGAGCCACGGCCTGTGACACCGTTTATGCCACTTATGACGTCACCATGCCACCATCCATAGTGGTGGTGCAATGTCCAATTCCTCTAGGGTGGCACCATGTCCTCCTGATAGGACACAATCCTTACAGGTATGTTTACAGCAGGTTTATGTGATCTCGTCACTTTAATGTATCATACATCTACGCACTTTACTTTGTGTGGTTTTGGGGATCAAGATGAGACACAGTGGGGACAAACCACAATAATTCATGTCGTTCCACTTGAACATACTTGTTCTTATCTGCCCCTAACAACGGGAAGAGTGTCTCATCAAAGTGACACACTGCAAATCTAGAGGTAAGGAGATCGCCTGTCAAGATTTCGACATAGCAGACTATCTGTAAGTTCATATTCATCATAAATATTTATTCATCTCCAATAACCCATCATTGTATGCTGTGGCGGCGCGATTTTGGCACATAAAAATATTTAACCGAGCTAAATGATTGTAGATCCGTGTCATTCCAAAAGAGCTCAAGGATTACAAGTTCGTTTGAGATCTTTTAAAATCCTCACACAGAGTCACTAGCAATGGTGTAAATTGGTTCAATGATGATAGCCATAGATGAATAAGTAACGCTGCATGCAAAATTGCATAACCCAAAACGGAAGTATTGGTGTGCTTTACCAATATCAAGACTATTACTTTAGTCGTTTTCCGTGAGACCAATTGGGTTTTTATATAGGAATATGATGTCCAGAATAGATCCCATATAATAAGCTATAACATCATTGCGCCTACAGAAACTAACTCGGCCTAGGTGCTTTGACATTTGACCATAAGCAACATAAATTTTAATTGTGGATGGTGTCATGACACATGACTAGCGTGTTGACACAACAACCAACACCATAAAATATATAAGGTGTCCCAAGTTGGTTGAATCAGTCCACTGAATCATCTTTGGATTCAATATAAGAACATAATGAGAACATATATGTTCTTTGCATATGATGGTGTCAATCATGATTTTACGAGTTGACTTTGAATGATGTGTTTTTATTCATAAAATCACGATGGATGTCAAAAGCATAATAGGATATAAGTGCATATATTTGTGCATCAAATATATTATAATGTCACCTTAGTGGAGCGGTGGAATTTAGGGATTGAACACATGTCTTCAACCCTACATTAATTGTGTCGAAACAATATTTGAGGATAAAATGTTCTTTAGTCGTCCTCGGTTTCGTGTGTGAACCATATTCTTCTGGTATTTGCTTCTATTCATTCAAAATATGGGTGTCCATAGTAATTTCTTTAATGTACGGATCACCAGATTAAAGTCAATCTATTTCAGAATTCTAAAAGATCATTTTCTTTTGACTTTGGGTTCAATTAGTGGTTACATATAACCCACTAAGTTGACATATAAACTTCTCTATTACTCGTTGACATCCGTAGTCATTTAGAGGTAATGCAAAAAAGCTCAAATGAGTTCTTACTTGTGTCTTTTTACATGAACATCGTGACATAAATTTCTTTAAAGTGTGGAACAAATTCAATTTTCTCTTCTCGCATAAATTGTCAATTTGACATATGCTCAATATATATATATCGAAACATAACTCAAGTTCCTTAGAGTAACTTGATGGGGATTGTAACAAAAGGTATTGTAATAGCATTTATAAGGGCATCTTGAAAATTTAAAAGTAGACGAATCAAAGTCTATCTTGGATTGAGCCAGATCCTTTTTGCTCTTTTAATAGCAGCAATGATGAGATGTGTCATTGACATATTCTTCCCATATGGTATGTCTTTAGTTGTAAATTCATTTTCGATGTTGTTATTGGATATTGAAGATACTTTTTCAAAAATCGTGTAATCGTATGATTCTTTGTACTTATTGTAAGTCACAGCTAATTCTTTGCTAGTTTGTAATGTACATATCAATACTTCATTGATTTACAACAATGACAGTGCTTCATTGCACATGATGTGTCCCCTATGTCATCTTTTAAATGATACATTGTTTCCATTTGCTTTTGGATGATTATATGAATATTTACGTCTATGGTAATTGCCCTTTGTTTCAGGGTTGTTACATTACTTTGCATAATTTGTTCCAAAAAATTTCTTTTTCTCATACCTTACATCATCATTCAAGATATTTTAATTATATCTTAGCTATTTCCATAAAGCAGTTTACATAAATATACTATACTCAAGCCTTAGTTGGCTCAGTAGGGGAATTTGGTACTCAAATTCTTCAGAGACTAATGTGTCAAAGCCAAACTGTGATGCTTACACCATCTGTAAAATAGAGGAAGAAGAGAGTGTATTAGTTTCGCAGTTTAAATAACATTCACGACAAGTAAAATAAACCAAGATACATTATGGTAAATCCGATGCTTTGTGAAATTACGCTATCATAATAAAATTTTGGTTTCTCCATTTTCATTGCATGTAAAACTAATGAAATTTCATTATCGTTGCTTTTTACATAATTAAGAAGATATCCATCTAGAAAAATTTTCAAGAAAAAACAATTAGATTTCAAGACTGAAATTTGTAATGGTCATATTTTTCTTGCTTCGTGAAAATGCTTTTTCACAGTAGTAGGTTTGTCCCTTTTTAGAATTACAATGCTCATGAATTTTTTATATCATGGCAATACTCAATTTATATAACATGATAAATAAAGTAATTATTTAACATAATAAAATAGACATATAATGATGCTCAAATAGTTATAATTATTATAAGTCAAACCTCTAAACGCTTAGAAATGGTAATTGGACTGTCTAAATGACGTTTTTTTGGCCTGACCTTCAACAGATAATAGTTTCAAATCGATGAGATGCAACTAATCGTATAAAAATTTTCCTCAAAATATTTACCGAAGGTAACGCTACCATTAGGGAAACGAAGGAATAAAACATTTGACCGCATCTTTCGACACTCAGATTTTATCGGAATCTTGTCATTTTTCAACCGTAAACGTATTTTATCATTTTGGTCATATCTTATTTCACGATAGAAAATGGAATCTGGTCATTTTTTATTTTTTTTTGTTTTAAATCATAGCCGACGAGAGACAATTTCGTCGACGAAAATATATAGACTTATAGCCGATGAAAATATAGACTTATAGCCGACGAAAATGTCAATTTCGTCGGCCAAAATTTCAAAAGTTTTCGTCGGCTAATGTTTCAGAGAAAGGCCGACGATATTTCAAATCGTCGACTTAAATATGAATATAGCCGACGATTTTTGTTTATACCAACGAAAAAATAGTATCGTCGGCTATGGTTAAACTATGGCCGACGATTTTGTTTTTCCACCGACGAAAAATAAAATCGTCGACTATTCGTTGGAATTACCGACGAAAATTTTAATTCGTCGGCCGTTTTTTTTAATTTGGTCGAGAAAAGCCTTTTTTCTAGTAGTGCCTATTTATCTAATGCTTAACCCTTATTATTGTAATGTAGAGACATGCAATTGAGTCATGAGTTTTGGTTGAGTTATATGTGAGAACGTGCCAAAAATAGAAGAAAAGGCAGAAAAATTGTCAAAAGCCGAATTGCAAGTTTCAGATATAATTTGTTGAATCTGTAAAACATAAACTTTGCTTTTGCTAGATTTTTCTTCTCTCATATGTAGTTGACACATTAAAGATTGAAAATCGGAAGGAGTCATTGAAATCGGAGCAAAATAAGATGCCAAGAAGTTCAAGTTCTTATTAGATGCAAATCCAGGAATTCCAGAAGATTTCAGTGCACGACATCCAACTTCCCGAATTTATTCCTGACGATTTAGAAGGAACCAGGAGGCGAATCACATATACATGGAAAGCTCTATGAGTCTAGTTTCTATGCAATTGGAATCGCAGCAAAAGCTTTCTTGAGGAAGAAGTTATGCCGGTCGGAACACACAAAGGTCAGGCTGCCGAGAAGAAAATCCTATTTCATGCCGAAAGACAAATGCATGCCTGGCCCAACAAGGAAAACTCGCGGCAACTTCATGGATTATTTATCCAATAAGGGATGAGCTGAGTCTATCAAGAAGTCCATGAAGCCAATGACCTATGAAGAAATTGGAATAGAAAAGAAGAAAACCTAAACCGAGTTCTACATGGATTTGGCTTACGAATGTGGACTGAATTCCATTCTTTGTGCAAGATAATTGGCTGAATTAATTCATGGAAAAGCTAAGGAGATATTGTTCAATTATTCAGTCATTATCTTGATGATTTTCGGCAGAAAATAGAGGAAGAAAATCGCAACAAATCCTGATTAAATTCGGCAGACTTCATGTGCATGTCATCCAATTTCCACGGACTCTCCCGGACAGCTCACTTCGAACCAGATGACGTGCTATATATGGATGGAAAGTTACGGGAGTCTATTGGAATTACCTCAATATCTATTTTCTAGAGAAAGATATTCCGTAATCTTCACTCGAAGGTCAAATCTACCAGCAGGATAAGTTTGAGAAAAACTAGGTTTTGTGAACCCTAGTTGCTGCCGACCCTTTGCCTCTATATATAGCACGATTTTTACACAGAAAATCATCTCTTCTCTCTAACTTTCACAAATCTAAAACTCTGCCAAAATAGCACCAAAACATCCAAAGAACAATACTAGCCGAATACCCTCTCCACCACAATCCTAAATTGCAAATTTCATCTCCACCAAATCCATTCTTTACCGAGCTTCATTCAAGGTTCGATAAAGTGTGATTCACTCATCTCTCATGGCTTTTATTATTTTTCTGTATAAATACATAACTTTGTGTATGAAGTTTGTAAAGATTTGTGGATGCTTATTTGGTTTTATTAATTTAACTTTGGATTTCTGAAATTCTGTTATGTGTTTTGGTTTTCTATTTGTTTAATATATGATCATAACATGTAACGATTTGTATGTATGAAAATAGGGCAGTAGGTAATCGCATCATCCCATGATTATATTTGGTTTATTTTCTGAATTCGTATGCACCACAAATCGATTAAAGCCTCATATGAGCAATTGGAGGAGCGACTTTTGATGGATGTACACTTCCAAGAGGCACCGGTTATGAGTGAACATGAGAAGAGTCTGGGCTAAAGGACTATAAACAACTAAGCGCTGCATGGGAGGCAACTCATTTCAACCAAAATTGTGAAGGAGTCATCAACGAGGGTTTGAATTTTCTAAATCCCTAAACTCTTTTTGGTTGAATTGTATAAATGTGGAACTTGTGAATTTTATCATATGCTTAGAAATTACAAACATTATTTTTGATTTACATTGAGGACAATGTAATTTTCTAAGTGCGGGGTAAGGAATACATGTTTCACATGTTTGAATTTGCTTTGAGTCTTTTGTTTGAGTCATAAAAAGAAAAAGAAAATAAAAATCGGAAAAATTCAGAAAAATTAAAAAAATAATAAAAAATTTCATGTGATTTGTTTTTATTTTGAGTCTTAGGATGCCCCTAAAGTCTATGATGATTATATCTTTGAATGCATAGATGATGGTTTTGCATGATCATAAGAATTAAATTGTTAGTTTCATGGATAATATGATTGGTATGAATATGTGAGATTTTGTTGATATATGAAAAGCATGCTTGTTTGAGTTGATTTTGTTCCATAACATCCTATGTGAGCTTTAGAGCCTATATGTTTTCTTCATAAGTTATTAAAATCGGGCAGAAATTTTCAAATTTCATTGTTCTTTGCATAATCAATGACTATGTGCCATAGCTCTTTAATGAATTCAAGAATGCTAGAACTTGCTCTTGATGATTTTTGAAACTATTATTCATGACTATGCCTTGATTTTGAAAGTGATTGAAAAGATCTTGTTAGGATTACCACCAAAGTCAAATAAAGCATGTGCCTAATTTATGCCCGTCGTGGGAATCCTTAGTTTTAACCCCATTGAGCCTACATTTAGCCATTTTCTTTCAACACATGATACACATTCCTTGAGCTTAGAATAGTTTAATCTTTTCCCTTGTTGTCAAGACGTGGTAAAACTTAATTTTGATTTGGAATTGTGATTTGAAGTGATGTTATAAAGCAAGTGTGGGGTGGACTAATCCAAATACATTAAAAACATTTGTTTGCCAAAACAAAAACAAAAAGAAAGATTCGGACAGAAAATAAAAAGAAAATCAAATCCGAAAAAGAAAGAACAGAAAATCGGCAAACAAAAGAAAAGAGAAAGCATGGATTGAGTTCTTGTTGTGAAATTGGAGTTTGTGTGTATGTGAAGGCTTATCTTTGTTATACTCAGCTTTTGTTCGTTTTCACAATGCTTGGAGAAGTAAAGAATGAAGTCATAAAGATTATTGAGCTTTGCTAAGTCTTGGTGACATTTTATCACCATTATCCGAAAAATTGAATTCCTTATGCCTAACCCCATTATCACCTTTATTCTTTTCATGATTCTTAAGATTGGTAAACTTTGATTTGTGGAGATTTTCTCAAGAGTAAGCTTATGGTTATGATTCATATGTGCACATAGTTGTTACATGAGATTTTCCAATTGAAAAATTATTCACAAAGTGCTTTGATTTGATGAAATATGCAAGCTATTTGTTGTCTTACAATCTGTTCTCTTGCATATACTTTGAGTGAATATTGCCATAATCATGAGTCAAAAGAAGAGGGTATGACTAGTGAGGAGGATTAAATCAACTTAACATGTTTACATGCTTTTTTATTAATTTTTTTTAGTTTAGTTATTTTTTTTTTTGACTAAAAATATTACAGCGAGTAAAGCTACGTGCTGATAACGTGCGGTAGGAAAAATGAATTCGTCTACTCATTTAATTGATAATCCTCTTTATATAGAGTGAGTATTAAAACGGTAATAATATATATATTAATGACAATAATGACTACATAATTATCTCTTGTCAGTTACATTGACTGATAGGAGTATAAAATGCGACATTCTTAATATATTTTTAGCCCTATTTATCTAATGCTTAACCCTTATTATTGTAATGTAGAGTTATGTAATTGAGTCATGAGTTTTGGTTGAGTTATATGTGAGAATGTGCCAAAAATAGAAGAAAAGGCAGAAAAATTGTCAAAAGCCGAATTGCAAGTTTCAGATATAATTTGTTGAATCTGTAAAACATAAACTTTACTTTTGCTGGATTTTTCTTCTCTCATATGTAGTTCACACATTAAAGATTGAAAATCGGAAGGAGTCATTGAAATCGGAGCGAAATAAGATGCCAAGAAGTTCAAGTTCTTATCGGATGCAAATCCAGGAATTCCAAAAGATTTCAGTGCACAACATCCAACTTCCCGAATTTATTCCTGACGATTTACAAGGAATCAGGAGGCGAATCACATATACATAGAAAGCTCTATGAGTCTAGTTTCTATGCAATTGAATCGTAGCAAAAGCTTTCTTGAGGAAGAAGTTATGCCGGTCGGAACACACAAAGGTCAGGCTGCCGAGAAGAAAATCCTATTTCCTGCCGAAAGACAAATGCATTCCCGGCCCAACAAGGGAAACTTGCGGCAACTTCATGGATTATTTATCCAATAAGGGATGAGCTGAGTCTATCAAGAAGTCCATGAAGCCAATGACCTATGAAGAAATCGAAATGGAAAAGAAGAAAACCTAAACCGAGTTCTACATGGATTTGGCTTACGAATGTAGACTGAATTACATCATTTGTGCAAGATAAATGACTGAATTAATTCATGGAAAACCTAAGGAGATATTGTTCAATTATTCAGTCATTATCTTGATGATTTTCGGCAGATAAATCGCAACAAATCCTGATTAAATTCGGCAGAATTCCTGTGCATGTCATCTAACTCCCACGGACTCTTCCGGACAGCTCACTTTGAACCAGATGGCGTGCCATATATGGATGGAAAGCTACGGGAGTCGAGTTTCCAACCCAATTAGAATCACCTCAATATCTATTTTCTAGAGAAAGATATTCTATAATCTTTACTCGAAAGTGAAATCTGCCAACAGGATAAGTTTGAGAAAAACTAGGTTTTGTGAACCCTAGTTGCTGCCGACCCTTTGCCTCTATATATAGCACGATTTTTACACAGAAAATCATCTCTTCTCTTTCACTTTTACAAAGCCAAAACTCTGCCAAAATAGCACTACAATATCCAAAGAAAAATACTAGCCAAATACCCTCTCCACCACAATCCTAAATCGCAAATTCCATCTCCACCGAATCCATTCTTTGCCGAGCTTCATTCAAGGTTCTACAAAGTGTGATTCACTCATCTCTCATGGCTTTTATTTTTCTGTATAAATTCATAACTTTGTCTATGAAGTTTGTAAAGATTTGTAGATGCTTATTTAGTTTTGTTAATTTAACTTTGGATTTCCGAAATTCTGTTATGTGTTTTGGTTTTCTATTTGTTTAATTTATGATTATAGCATGTGACGATTTATATGTATGGATATAGGGCAGTAGGTAATTGCATGAGTTCTTGATGATTGTTTGGTTTATTTTCTGAATTCGTATGCACCATAAAATTATATGCTTAAGGGCTGTCTTGGCCAAGGTTGTTCTTTATGTGTTAATTTCATGCACCGAATGAATATGAGTTAAGTCATACGCCAAGTTGGTTTGATTTGTATTTGTTCTAAGGGTTAGAGTAATTCTGAAAATATGCATGTTGAAGCAAGGTGAGGTGAAGCCATACTTGTTGCATGTCTCCAATTCGACTTTTGTGCTTATGTGTTCTTCGTGTTTATTTTCTATGCCAAGTGTTCTTAAACCGGATTGCATATGTTTAGGATTAGGTGCAAAGATAATTTTAAATACTTGAGAAGTCTTGCATGATTAGATGAGCCGCCAAGGACTCTAATTAAATTGGAACTAAAGAGAATCATGAATCGGATATAACTTGCTGCCATGTTTCGATATATGAATTGTTATGTGTTATGTGCGTTTTGTGTGATGTGTTATGTGTGAAAGACGTTGATCGTGTGTATATAATAATTTAGGTTTTATTTTTCGTAAAATTCAGTAGAATATAATATAATTTTCCAAACCCCCAATGTGATTTTGTAATGTTTTATGTGATTGAAAGCCCTTGATTTCCCCGGATTGTACGATCCCTACTTGTTCTATACTAACGATGACACAAGAAGGGTAATATATGTGTATGAAGTTATTTTGCAGGTACAATAATGACTACATAACTATCTCTTGTTAGTTACATTGACGAAGGCACATAATGTGTTTTTCCTTCAATAGGTGACAAGAAAATGGAGACCAAACCTTATGCTAAACTTATAGGCAGTTTGATGTATGCCCAAGTCTGTACCAGACCTGACCTATCTTTTGCTGTAGAAATTATATCTCGTTTTCAATCTAACCATTCTCATGAGCATTGGATTGCAGGTAAAAAGGTTTTATGATATTTGCAGGGAACTAAAGCTCACATGTTGGTTTACAGAAGAGTTGAAAAACTTGAACTACTGGGATACACTGATTCAGACTTTGAAGGTAACTTTCCTAGCTCCTCTAAATCTACATATGGTTATGTTTATATGCTTGCTGGTGGTGTTGTAGCGTGGAAAACCATGGAACAAAAATTAATAACCACTTCAACAATGCAAGCAGAATTCATAGCTATTTATGAGGGAGTCTATGAAGGTATGTGGATCAGAAACTTCTTGATACAATATGATGTTCTTGCGTTCATAGTTTCAGGAGCAATTAAACTATTCTGTGATAATAAAACAGCTGTCTTCTTTGCCAAGAATAATTAAAGATCAAACAGCTCAAAACACATAGCACTTAAGTATCTCAGTGTGAGACAACAGATACGTCTTTGTGAATTCTAAATTTTGGATATAAACACAGAAGCTCAACTTGCAGACCCATTCACTAAAGATTTAGGAGTGGGAGTTTTCTAGGAACATGTCAAAAACCTGAAAGTTCTACCAAAACTGAGTACTTGAGATCTATGGGAGTCACCTTTTCATTTTTAGGCTTTTAGTTCTCATTCATGCAAACTTAGCCTTAGTCCATATCGATTTACTTTGCAATGTAATTTTTGACTCATCAATAAATTCATCTTTTCAAAATCACAGTTCACTCTTACTGCATTTAGTTTATTATTACATATATGTGTGTTATTAAATGAGCATTTATGCAGATGAATATAGCAAGTGACATGCTCGATCTATAGCTTGCTGAGATGATTTTGGACAATTCAAAATCTCTACATGGACTTTGAGCAGAGAAATCAAGGTAGACATATTATTATCTTTTGCTCTTTTGTTTATCAAACTAAGCTTATGTGATATGTGGAATTGGTGTTAGTGGTCTTCAATTGTCTCAGTCATCATGATTGGACACAATCTTAGGCTCTGTATCAGTTTTGCATATTGACCAAGCTGAGACAAGTTGTGTCGTTTTTATATTTCAGTGCACACTTGAATATTGTTTATATGCTTGTTATGGTTCAAATGCTAAGAACATAGATAACTTTGGTCCAAGTGGGAGTTTGTTGGAAACAAAATTGGACTCTGCATTTTTCTTTGTCTTTAAGTCATTAGCTTTAATTTAACTTGTATATAATCAGTAGAAATATAAATGATAAACTCTATCATGTAACCTATTGGATATATGTCTTTTAATAGGAGTATGAGACATGCCATGTTAATGAATCTGATTAACATTAAGACTTTGTGATAAACTTGAAGTTAATATCTGATAAACATTAAGTGATTTTTAGACTCTTTATGAGATGAGTACGAGAAAAATTTTAAGCCTGTATATATATCAGTAAATAGTCCATGTTCTAACTAGGCTTGCAATTAACAAAACAGTCCCATTCTGTGTGATAAATAGCATAGGACATAAGACTTTTTATGTGGTGTTCTTGTGTTGCTGCAGGGTAATATCTCACTCCTTGAGTTAACTTGAGAATTTGGTTTTATTGATCTACATTTGTGTATTCTGTGAATAGATTCTAATACATATACATATTATACATTCATTCCAGATATAACAGCTCCGGGCACCGATGAGTTCTTCTCCTAGTCTTGCACCTGCTAGCAACTTCAACCATCCTGGCTTTGCCCGACACAGGTATCCTCCGGGCCCGTAGCTTTATCTTACTCGGCGGTAATTACTGTTGTGCTATGTTCTCCGAGCTCAGCAGAAGACAGCAACAACTTCCGAACTCACTTACATGCTAGAACGAACAGTATGAGTGTAGTTTCTCAGACCCGCCCGGAGCCTGCCATAATCCGATGATCTTTTCGATAGCTTCATCAACGCACCGGGTTTCAACGAGCTAGCCAACTATTTTCAGTTTCGCAGCTCCGGAACAACCCAGGGAACGACTTCAAATAAGCTGTTATATAGTCACTCAAGTATTCACACACTTGCTAATATATAAGCTGCTTCAAGTACTGTTAGCTGAAATATCAAACACCTGTGTATGCATTTGTATAATTTATGCACGTGTACTGCTTCAGTAGTGTTGTTGCATGTTCTAGTCATTTTCCACTGGACACCATGTGTAGGCATCTATCATGACAATTGAGTAGAATTGTTATATACATGGTGGTCGCATATGCATGTTACCATGCCTATTTTATTATGCATGTAATTGAATTGAACTTGTCATGCATGACCAGTCTATCTTACTTTGGTAACTCCAGTTATGCAATAGCTTGACTTTCAACTTTGACTCCCAAGTAGTGTGAGCCCGTCTCTATGCACATCTATATGACTATATGCATTCACACTTCAAGTGCGACCATGCATGTCTGAAACAATCATTTCCATTTTCAACCTATGTTGGCAATTTTGGCAAATGAGGACCTCGTTGGCTCCATGCAAGTATACGTCAATTTTCTCTAAAGCATGTTGGTATGTTACTTCGAACAAAGGAAAGATAGAAGTATTTGTATTCCAGTAGTATGATCAAATGGACATATTATCTTTGGATATGTTTGACTCAATATTTCAAAACATCAATTATATCATGTGTATAAGATGCTAATCATTTATTTACCTTTGAGGTACAATCACCCATAAGGCTGCTCCATATACAACACAAGCAAAACCAGTGGAGTCTTGTGCACTGAGCTCCAAAATGGACCATGTAGAGACCAATGCAAAAGACCATGCTCACTACCAAATGGCTTCCCTGGCTTACCCGGTGACTCAACCTCTATGCCGAATTTTCTGAACCGGTGACTACATAACTTAGTCACTCGCCAAGACAATCAATTCCACCGGTACTAGGCCTGGCCGAGTCACCGCAGTGATATCTAAGGTAGCTCCTACATTTCGTGTCTCTCCGACACTACTACACACCATAGATTCAATGACGTCCAGAAAACGTCATCGAAACGCTTTCATGGCGTTTTTGTTCCGTTATCCGTTTCGCCGTCTATACTGGAGTCATGCTTTGAGCATGATACAACGGCGTATCTAAAACGTCATCAAAAGTTTTTCACGACTACTGTTAAATGTCATAACAGGGAAGAAATGACTTCCGAAAGACGTCATGATAATATCTTTCAATGATGTTTTTCCGTTGTCACAATAAGTTGTTATATGACGTTTATTGGCTGTAATGGAATATTTACTATGACGGTTTGGGGTCATCATCCAATCTTTCAATGTGATGTTATGCGTTGTGATAAATTGTTTCTATGACGTTTTTAAAATTGCATGGTTTGCTTAGATTGACATTTTGCCATCGTCATAGTATCTTTTAATGATAGTTTTAAACGTCATTCTATTAGGTTTAATGTCATTGACAAACTGTCATAAAATAAATATAATTTTACAAAAAAAAAAAAAAAAATTTACTGAATTCAAATTGCATTTGAAGCTAATATATATTAAAAATCCATAATCAAATAGTAGTATCATTACTGCTGTTGGCAACAAGCAAGCATACACAAAATCTGAGATTTGTCGAACAACAACAACCAACACAATCTACACAAGCTGTCCAACATAAACAACCCAAAACACAGCAGCAACCTAGCTCAAAGTAACCAACCTAGCAGCTTCAAGTTTTACATGCAAATCTGTCCAACATAAACAACCCAAAACACAGCAGCAACCTAGCTCAAAGTAACCAACCTAGCAGCTTCAAGTTTTACATGCAAATCTGTCAACTGCAAATCTGAAGCTAAAGCAGCCTTAAACCAACAAAATCTAAACAACACTTGAGCTGTCCAACATGTTCAATCACCCAAAACACAGTAGCAACCTCAAAGTAAACAACCTAGCAGCTAAGTACCACTACTGCAAATCTGTCCAAAAGAAAACAAAAGCTAAAGCATGCAAAAGTACCCTGCTTCAAGTGCTTAATGGTCAGAAACAATGTACTTAAGTGGCCAAGCAATAGTACTCCCAACTGCATCTTCCATAGCAGAAAACTCAGGCTGGTAACGGTAGAATTCAGCTCTAGGCTTGATAGCTTCCACGACCTCAACTCTATAACAATCAGGTCCAAGCTTGTAGCCATGCACTTTTGTTGCTGGGTCAACTGCAGATATTCTGCCTGCAGCCACAATTTCATATGTTCCCTCCCAATCAAGCAACTTGCAGCGGTCATTAACAGAAAGTGTAGACGCTTGAACTGACTATACAATCAAACACAAAATAAATAATTACCACTAGCAGTTCAACATATATAACACAATAAACCAAAGATGCATAAATATAGCGTACCTTAGAATTCAGAGTTGGAGGACTGGGGGTCACTCTTCCTTCGTTATTTTCAGGTTCCCCCTTGTAAACATATAACCAAATCCATTAGTAATTTTAAATGACTAAACTCAATCCTAATATTTGACAAGATATTATGCACAGACAAAATCAGCAACATTCTAAGTACGACACTTCTAAAAATTTAGCACACACTTGGGTCAGTAACTTACTCGTGAAGCTGCAGCCGGAGGGCGTGTGGTCTTGCTTCCACCATCACTAGGTTCAGCACGACAATTACAACCACCTTGGCTCTATCAAACAGAAATCACAATCCACTTTAAGTCTACATATATATTATACTTTGATATAAACAACAATGTTAGAGCATAAAACTTACCAATTTCAAAATAATACCCTCGAGAGCCGTCATACGCTCATTACCCGCCTCAACCTCAGCCTCTAATTTTTTCTTCCACCTGGTATTTTGTATTTGGACATCTACCCTTGAAGGGGTAACACCTGCTCCCATACCTCTAACACAACCAGGTTTCTCCTTACCAAGAACTCGACTCAATACATCCCACTTTACAGGAATAGGCTCTTCACTAGGCGGCTGATCATTCAGTTTAGCTTGGATCTCAGCCTTAAAAGGAAGCAACAATTAAGTTCATTACATGTCAAATGAAACTGATGTCAAATAAGCAACAATTGGTCATGGAAAATACTTACAATTTTTTTGGCCACGTACTCATTCTTTGCCTTCTTTGGCTCATGGCCTTTAATAAATGACTCAGTCCTACTCAAGGTTTTTCCAGGATTTTTCAGTTCCTAATTTAACAGAAAAAAAAATAAATATATTAGTTTAGAATAATGCTACTTGCAGTACTGCACAACTGATTTGAAGAAAGCCTATATTCTATAAGTGATAAGGACATTCAAAAGTGTAACCACTAGATCTCCTATATGTTTGAGCATTTGTGCATTCTTTCACTATCTATTTGATATGTTATCTTCTATTTGATTCCAACAAATGAATTCCACTGTCCACCAAAAAGTAGAGCTGAGGCAGGAAAGAAGGAAAGAAGTTTTGAATTTTCTATCAACCTCACAAATTGGTATGCAAAAGTTTTGTATAGAAATCATCGAGATTATACACAAGGAAAGAAGTAGTAGAAATAACCAGGGAATTTTAAGCTTCTGCACTAGTTTAGAATTTAGGAATATATTAGTTTAGAATTTAGGATGACCTAAATGTAAGAACTATGGTTTACAATCACAGTACTCGGAAGCAAGGTACGAAGAAAATGCTCTAAACACCATATGAGACTTACATATTCATATTGCATCCTTGCATACCCTTGTCGGCTTAGTGTGTGAGGAAGAAGCTGTAAAGCTCTTATTTTCTTCATTTTGTCACTCTTTTCCTACAAATCATATCAACATAACATTATTACATATGCACATAAAACCTAATCTCAGATCATATGTTCCCTTTTGTATAACAAAGCACAAATTCTAAGCGACTTACTTTCCATTCCTCTGAACGACGTATTGCAACAAAATCATCCCACTCGTGTTGAGGCACATCTGTGGGTCTTAGCATGCTAAGTTGTCGTGTAGTTTCTACCTTACTGCGTCGAGACTCTAAAATCTTCATAATGCTAGTAGACAGGTCAGATTTGTAAGCCCTCCACAGCCTTCCACATTGTTGTAAGACAACTGTCTTATGAGTAAGCTCCACCAAAAATTTTTGCTACAAAATAAGATATTAAAATGTTATCCTTTTCCATAGTAAACAAATGTGTGTATATATATGTCAATAGAACTTAAATAGATATACAAATGGGAAAACACATTACCATCAAAAGTTTCCAGATTTCTTCTTTAGCACCAGGCAGTACCGTGTCTACCTTGTGCCAAGTATCTATGTTGATCGGCACTTGCTCTCGTACCAAACAACCAATAGTAGAACTAAATCTTACTGAAAACTGTCCAACAGGTTGTCCTTTTTCATTCCACACAACCTCTTGTTTCGTTGTCTCTCCTGTTGGAATGACTTGCAACCTAGTTTTACCTCTTACAGGCTTTTTTCTTGTGTTACTACTAGGACTAAGCCCAGGTTCAAGCTCAGCTTCATGGTCAGTGGGTGCATCTGATTCAGTGGGTGCTACTGATTCAGCCTGGACTGTTCTACCTCTTTTTCTCCGTGTTGCCATAGTCTATGTAACACATGTAATTCATATTATAATATATCATTGTAAACAATTTCAAATGATAATAAAAGTACAAGATAGATTCAGTCACCCAAAATACAGATGATTAACATCAAATGATAATAAAAGTACAAGATAGATTCAGTCACCCAAAATACAGATGATTAACATCAAAATTGATTACAAAACATTGATGCACAGTCATCTGCATAGTACAAAAAGCATAAAGCCACATAGCATACAGAGTCAAACAGACAATCAATTACATATCCTCATAGTCTATGTCAAGTGCAGATGACTCTTGAGCAGCAAAAGGTGTGAAAACACTCTCGTCGAATAGTTCCAAGTCATAAAAGCCTCTTGGTGGCGCCTTTAACACCACATACCAACTTGATTTTTCATTATCTCTTGAGTAAAATATTTGCTGAGCATGTGATGCTAAAATAAATGGATCTTTTTTAGTTAAACCTTCATGAAGGTTAACTAAAGTGAATCCATCTACTTTCTTCACACCAGAGGTCATGTTGGCCCAATCACAAAGAAATACAGGCAACCGAAAAACATAGAAGTCCAAAACCAAAATGTCTCGAATAATCCCACAATAATTTAATGAATCTGCTTCTATATGCACACCATAGTCTTGTGTAGAAACAGTAGCTTTCATAGTATGAAAGCGTTCCCATTGATAACAAAACCAGAATAGGACATTGCACAACGCCTTGGTCCTTTTACAAGGTAAGAGAGCGTTTCATCATGCTCGACACTACCACTAGCAGCTTCAAGTTTAATCTGGATACAATGATTAAAAAAGAAATACATATACTTAAATTTCCAGCAAAACGGATAAGACCTTACAATAAATGAACTAGACACCAATAAGAACAAACCTTATTTTGCAACCATTCAACAAATGTCTCCAAATGCTTTTTCTCTAGCATTTTTGAATCATTCATCAAATGTTCATCAGAGCACTTTAGGTCATCCTTATGAACCCTAGAATGCAGCAAACACTTTACTCTTGATTCAAGAAAAGTTTTAAAACTTAAGGATATTTTTACTTACTCAATGTAGGGTACAACTTGTTGACTATTAAGAAGCACACAAAGATGCACAGCCTTGTGCATTTCATCAGTCAATTGCAGAACACGGCCTTTTTGAAGTGTTGACCCTTCAATCATTGTGTCGTCTTTAACAACATTATTCCTTTTTCGCTTATTACTAAACACAGACGAATCTTTCATGTATCGACCACAAAACCTAACACACTCATCTGCTAAGTAGTTTTCAGCGATACTTCCTTCCGGACATGCACGATTCTTAACATAGTCCTTAAGAACCTTCATGTATCTAAACATAAATTTAATAAAGTCAAAGTTATAGAAAACTAAAAATCCATGAAAACACCACAGAAGCTAGGCAGTGCTAAAGTAATCATGTACCTCTCAAAAGGGTACATCCAGCGAAAGTGCACTGGACCACATAATTTTGCTTCTCTTGCTATGTGAATTGTTAGATGAATCATAATGTCAAAAAATGATGGAGGGAAGTACCGCTCCAACAAACACACAGTCACAATAATCTCATCTTCAAGCTCTTCTAATCTTCTTTTATCCAGGACTCTTTGACAAAGCTCATGAAAAAATGAAGAGAGACGAAATATTGCTGTCCTAAGACCCACAGGTAAAAGCCCCTTGACGGCAACAGACAAAAGTTGCTGCATCAAGACATGATGATCATGAGACTTAAGTCCCAGAATTTTTTGCTTTTTCATCTTGATACAGTTTCCAATATTGGAGCAGTAGCCATCAGGAAAAGTTTGCATGAACAACCTCCAAAAAAATGTTAGTTTCTCATCTTTTGTTAAAGTATAAGGTTCTGAACTATCAAGCTTGTCCTTTCTTTGTGCTACTGGAACTTCTCCCAAAAGTTCTTGTAACTCTAAATCTCTACGAGACTGTCCCTCAATTTCAGATCTACCCTTCACATCTAAGATTGCATCTAAAAGTTTGTCCGATACATTCTTTTCAATATGCATTACATCCAGATTCTCACGCAATACCAGTTCCTATATATAAACCAGCAAACAATGCAAAGACCATATCAAACATATAAACCAACCAACAAATAACATTCATGTTATAGTTTAATTATCAACAAAGGCTAAAATTAAGAGACTGACCTCCCAATAAGGCAACCCATAGAGTAGGGACTTCTTCTTTAACAACTTAGCCGGGTCACCTTTTTTAAGTGTCTTTTGTTTTCCCTTTTTTTTCCCCCATTTATTTGTGAACCCGGCTAAAGCAAGAACTCTACGTCTCCCTGTAAATATTTTTGGCCGCATCCTTTTCTCTTTTCTTCCATTAAACCACTTATGTTTAGAGCGAAAGGCATGATTTGACGAAAGAAATCGTCTATGATCCATGTAAATAGTTTTTTTGGCAAGTGGTAGCCACTGTGAGCAAGTTTCAGGACCACATATAGGACAAGCAAATTCTCCTTTTGTGGTTAACCCGGCTAAATTTCCATAAGCTGGAAAATCATTAATGGTCCAAAGCAAGATAGCTCTAATATTGAACATGGCTTTTGTATAGGCATCATACATAGAAACACCATCCCACAGTTTTTTTAAATCATCAATAAGTGGTTGTAAATATACGTCAATGTCATTGCCTGGTTGGTGAGGGCCTGGAATGAGTAAGCTTAAGAGCAAATTTTCAGAAGACACACACACACCTGGTGGAAGATTATAGATGACAAGGATTACTGGCCAAGTACTGTGTGTAGAGCTGAGATTGCTAAACGGATTGAATCCATCAGTTGAAAGTCCAAATCTCAGGTTTCTAGGATCAGATGCAAATGAAGGCCACTTTTTGTCTACTGTACTCCAAGCAATTGAGTCAACTGGATGACGCATTTTGTCATCTTGACTGTGATGAGTAGCGTGCCACGTAAGCTGCTCACTCATGGATGCTGAAAGAAACATCCGTTGAAGTCTTGGAAGTATAGGAAAGTAACGCAAAACTTTTGCTGAAACTCCTATTTTTATCTTTTTAGTACGAGGGTTGACTTTCCACCTAGAAGAATGACATTCTGGGCATTCATCATAATCCTTATAATCTCCCCTAAACAGAATACAATCATTGATGCATGCATCAATCTTCTCATACCCTAAATCAAACTCTTTCAGTGTTTTTTTTACTGCATACAATGACTCAGGACAACTATTGCCATCCGGCAGCATGTTCTTGAATTCTTTCAAGATGCTATCAAAGCCACAATTGGACAGACCATATGAAGCTTTCAACTTATACAAGTTTAAGGTGGCTGATAGTTTTGTGTTCTTGGTACAACCAGGGTATAGAGGAACTTTAGCTTCCTCAATCTTCTTTCGGTACTTATCATCTAAATTTGTAGAAATAGGGCTTTGACCGAAAACAAGCATCTTCATACATTTGAATCACTTCTAACATTTCAGAATCCTCGATAATATGAGGTGACATTGGGCAGTCATCGATCCTTGCAGATCTTTCGACTGTACTAGGCTCACTGTGAGCAACCCAAACATTGTACATAGGATCAAAGCCGTACTTAGTCAAATGTAATAATAGAACTTCATCACATTGTGGACTACAATTTCCACAAATAACGCAAAGACATCTAATCATGTCAGGATTCCTTGCATATTTCTTAGAGTTCATAATAAATTCTTTCACTTTATCTTGGTACTGTGGACTATTTTTATCCCAATTAATCCAGCTTTTATCCATGCTAAACTAGAAAGCAATACACCTAAAAATTTGCAGTCACATTTATTAGAACTGAAAAACTTCAGAAACACAGCAAACAAAAAAAATACAAGCTAGCATAATCAAAGCAAATACAAATCCTGCACGCACCAAATTCCCAACAAACAATATCATTATAATATCAATTAGCAGCCACTATTTGGATAAATCACAAACCAAATATGAAATATATAACAAGTTCCCATAACAAAGCAAGAACAAGAAAAAGATAAAGAAATATCAGACTAATACATACCAGTCCTCCCAGCAAGCTCTTTACAACAATACCACCTCTTACTCGTAAATCACCCGATTAATATCAATCTCACAGCAAATTTAGAACTTCAGAATCTGTAAGTTACACAAAAATATCATCAATTACAGCAAACACAACTAGGAAACTGAAGGAAAGAAAGAGCAAAAAGCAATCCAAAGGTGCAAGACCTGCATGCATCTAGTAGTTTTGACTGTAGGTCTTAATTCGTTTTTATGCTTGTATTGCATCACACTGCATCTATTGGTGAGCTACTGTGCTTGATCTGGACTTTCTCTTAAGAAAAAGCTTAAACTTAGAAAGAAAATTCCATCCCAGACCTCAAACAATCCTCCATTTTTGGTCGGAAACTATATACGAGTATGCCTACATAGTTGGAGATGCATAAAGATGAACCTTGTTTTTCACTTTGTAGCTCGACAGCCTCAACTGACTATACGTGGTTCACTATCTATCTCACCCCAGTTTTTCTATTTGGCACTCTTTTACCCCATTCAACATGTTGTCAAGTGTAGCTTGAACATCCAAAGGCAGTTGTAACGGTTGCCTTTGGTTGTTGCATACCTCAGCTTTCATTTGTGGCTTTCCTATGTTAAGGGTGTGTTATGTTTGTTTCTCCTGATTCCAAGCAAGCATCAAAGGTACTCCAAGCTGTGTGTGAAGGGGGATAGGGTAGGAGCAACAATGATTGAAGGTGCTGGAGATTATTAGTCACCGATTGAAAATCAAGTTGCCATATCTTAAAATTAATACTCATGAGCAAAGCTGCAGAATTACTAACCAGAGAAAAAGAAAACCAAAAACACAATAGTTGAAGTTGAGACAGATTAGAAACATAGCAACATATAAAAATGAGTCCGAGCTTAACCTGGGTTTTCGTCCGCACGAACACAATAGTAAAACCCAATCGAATCTCAACTTAATGGGAAAATCTAAATTATCAATTCAGGTCCCGAAAACCCTAAAATCCTGAACCAATCCCAATTTCAGCCGACACAGATAAAAATCCCCAAGAATTGGAAAATCTAAACTAGTAATTGATACGCTACGAAGTTTCAGACCAATCAATTACAGACGTAATCACACAAAGGATGTGTCTTTCTTACAGATTAAGATTATTTTTTTAAATAAAAGTAAAGGGTTATGATACGAGAGCTGTGTGAAGAAAGAAGAGAGAGAAAACGAACCTGAAGCGGTCGCCATTTTGGGGTCGGGGTGAAGAAATTGAAGATCAAAATCCCTAGAGCTGCCTGAACGGAACAAAATGAGAGCTGAAGTTCAGATCAGATCGACGCTGTTTAAGGAGATCAAGAACAGAAGCAAAGTGGTGAGAGACGATTGATGAGAGAGAGATGATTGATGAGAACTGAACAAGGGGGTGGGTTTAGCGATAGAGGGAGCAGAAGTACAGAAGCTTGTGAATAAGGGAGTGGGTTTAGCGATAGTTTTGATGAAATTAAAAAAAAAAATTATGTTTTTTTTTTTAAAGGTTTGGGCGCCTGATAATTGTGTATACGCGCCAAAGGAAAACCCAGAGCGCGGGCAAAAAAATTTGGGTCAATTGTTTTGATGACAGTTAAAAACCCCTAGCCCATTTCACATTTTATAGCAACAAAAAAACGACATGGAACATGTTTTCATGACGGCCAGTAGTCGTCATTCTATACTTTTATCATTGCAGTTCGAAAATGTCATTGAATCTTTTTTATGACGAAGTACAAGAGTCATGTAATATGTACATTGACGACAATAACCAAGAGCTATAGAAACCTATTTTATGACGGTCACTAACTGTCATACAATTGATGACACTGGAAAATAGTCATTGTAAGTCTTAGTATTCTATGACGTTTCGTTTATGTCGTCAAAATTTGCAGTCACATCTTATTAATGACGTTTTCAATAGACGTATTGAAAACGTCATAGATAGGGAATATAATGACGTTTTTATCTAAACATCATAAAATTACTGTCATTAAAAGTCATTTGTGTTGTAGTGCGAGCAGCTTAGTTTTGCAAGCAAAGCTAAGTGTTCATACTCCTGTCACTTTTTTAAGTCATGAGTTCGTATATATGCCTTGAATTATATTGGATTATATTGCATGCTCTATACGCATGTGTTTGCTCTTGAAAGTACGTACCGGTCAAGAAGGTGTAAATATATTTGCTGTGTTCTAGGTATCTTTCAGAGCATGCAATATGCTTAAAGAAATATTGATGATTGAAACATTCTAACCGGAAAATATAAAAGCCCATAAGAACTTATGGTTAAGCATTCCAACGGGAAAATATAAGATCCAATAAGAACTTATGGCTAGGCATTCCAACGGGAAAGTATGAGAGCTAGTATGAACTTATTGCTAGGCATTCCAACAGGAAATTATGAGAGCTAGTACAAACAAATAGCTAAAACATCCCAACGGGGTAGCCAGCAAGAACTCACGGCTCAGGCATTCTAACGGGATCTTATAAAGCCAGAACGAACTAAGGGTTAAGGAATAACACAGGAAAAATATTTTCCAAAAACAGGATATCATTTTCGGTAGGCTTATCAACCCTACAGGCTCATAATATAAGCCCACGGAAAAGGCTCGCTACCTTGCCCCGCTAATCCGAATATAAGAACAAACCACCGAGAATATTTAAATGCCCGGCCAAGTCCGAATCTCAAACGCGAACTAGGAGGACTATATTACCGGTGGGATTTTTGGTCCATAATCTATTGGAACAACCCTACTATTGAAACAACCCATCTAAGACATTATTGAGGGCTTAGACGGTTTCTTTCGAACTGGGAGACTTATTAATGTCATATATAGTACACTTGAATGGCAACACCGGGGTATAACACAAAGAGCGGTAACACCCTAGCATCAAATTCCATGTACCACAAATGGAAGTTACACCCAAGCAGAGCTTGGGGGACTCAGTGGCTACCGACACTCTTGATCCGAACACTTACTGCATGCGCTTCATAAACGTGCATCATATTTGTGCTGCACACATATCATTACGCATCACAACAACAGGAAAAAGGTTCGCTACCTTGTCCCGCCAATCCAAACATCAGAACGAAGCAATGAGATTATTCAGACATCATTCGAATGTCATTTTGAGCCCAATCTCACTTGCGGACTTGGGGGACCAGTGGGGTGTGACATCATTGGTTCGTCACTTACACTAGGCGGTATATTATATAAAGTCCTCAAGTAAGATTGTTCTCTTACTCGGGAACTTGGGGGACTTGTTGATACCATATATGGTACGCCGCCAAGTATAAGCAACGACCTCGTACACCGTTCAACCGGCACGGTAGGTCCCACCTCCGGCATACATTCAATAGACCGACACCCCGACTACCTCACCATAGTGGAAGATCATCGGTGCCGCATCAGGAAGACATTCTCTTGTGCTCCATAATAAGCTTCGTGAGTAGCTATTATGTTTATTTTTCCCACCTTGGAAACATGTATTAGGAGGAAGTCTTCCTTAGTTATAAAAGGAAGGCTTCCCCTAGATAGAGATGAGAAAAAATAGGGAATTCCACACTTGTAACATTGCACAGGCTTATTGGCCGATGGTAGTATAATCTTGAGTGAACGTAGTCATGTCCGCCGATGGTATGACGAACCACTATAAATATTATGTCGATCTATCTCTATATTATGCTTCTTATTTAGCCCTCCAGATTTAAACACCAATAAGGTGTATGAATCATTTCGAGTGGCATTTTCCATAACAAGTTTAGCAACTTTCAGGCTAAATTTGTAGTATGCTTTATAAGTTCTACACAATCGCTACCATATCTACAATAAATTCAATATTTACAATTTAAATTATGGTTTATTTAGAGTATTCATTTGTAAAAATAGTGTCGATACCATATATGGTATATTGCCAAGCATAAGCAATGACCTTGTAAACCGTCCAACCGACGCGGTAGGTCCCGCCTCTAGCATGCATCCAGTAGACAGACACCTCCGCTACCGCACCATAGTGGAAGATTATCGGTGCCGCATCCAAAAGAAATGATGCCGTGCTCCGCAATCTGCTTCGTGAGTAATTATTATGTGTATTTGTCCCACATCGGAAACATGCATTACAAAGAAGCCTTCCTTAGCTATAAAAGGAAGGCTTCCCCTACGTAGAAAGGATTAGAATTCCTCTCTTGTAACATTACAAAGGCTCATTGGCCGACTATAATAGAAACTTTAGTGGATTTAGTCATGCCCGCTGATGGCATGACGAACCACTATAAACATTGTGCCAATCTATCTATATGGTGCTTCTTGTTTAGCCATCCAGGTTTGAATAAAAACATTTAGCGCTCTATGTGGAAATAAAACTAAAGGTCATGTTGAACTACCACTCAATTATGTTCATTAGTATTCAGTCCCATGATACTCAATATTTGTCCCCGGGATCTTATGTAGTTGCACACTATACTACCACCGACAGGTTGCTTGTAGCTTCGACTTTTGACAACCCGCGATATCACAGGCCCAAGTTCGTTACATCGGGTCCTGCAAGCCCAAACGCAGCCCGCTCTGTATGTCCGTGTTAGACAAGAGTCAACAACTCATCGATAAGTTCCGGCCCCCGATGACCGTTGTTTCTGCTTAAATCTGTATCCCTAGAAATCGGAGTATCCTTAGTTGACTTCCTCTTGTGATTATTCTGCTTATTAGGAAAGACCGAGTTGGACTAGTCAGTTCCACTCCGATGCTTAAGTTAGTAAAGTAAGTAGAGATAATAATAGATAGAAGAAAGAGTCTAGGTTTGCAATGTGTCAGTTACCTTAAGGCCTTGTTTGTTTCGAGGAAAGTAAGCCTCAGGAAAGGAAAATTGTTCCTTTCCTGCGTTTGGGATGCTACAAGGAAAGGAAACATTTTCCTGATACAAGGGAAAATAGGGAGGAAAGTGGTTTCTCCCAAAATTCAATGGAATCACTTTCCCACCTCCTTTCCTTACATTTATTACTCACAACTATTATTTTATTACATTAATTACATCTTTTTTTACAAATTTTCTGCTAACTTTTCTTATGTTACCAAACACAAGAAAGGAAATCTCACTTCCCCTTCAAGTTCCATTTCCATGGGAAAGGAGGAGGAACTACTTTCCTTTCCGGAAACCAAAAGAGGCCTAAGAGTAAGGTAATTGGATTGTTATGTAGGTTTCCCAGCCCCAGAATTGGTCTTGATCGACCATCGATGTGGGCCAAAGTTCCTTCTTCATAACTAAAATCCCTTATGGGTCAATCTTTGCGGGCTCTTTCCATCAGTTGGCCTGCTCTTACCAGTCTTCCGAGGTCTGGTCCTTGAGCCCAAGTGTACGGACTTCCTCCCCGACCCTTGGTATGGGTCCGTGGAATCCTGGCAGCCCGACTGTTGCTACCGTCAACAAGTCCCCCAAGTTTCCGGTCATGTGCATTCTTGAATGGGGACTTAAATTATGTTTTGAGATAGGAGGATTCACGGACACAGTAATCACTTCACACCACCGGTCACCTAGTCCCCTACGTCTGTGTTTAAGATTGAGTTTGGTCGGGCATTCAGACTATCCCGTTGCTGGGATTAAGTAGAGAGTCTTTTCCGTGCGGCTTTATATTTTGAGCCTGTAGGGTTGTTAAGCCTACGGGAAATTATATCCTGTTTTTGGAGGATACTTCCCTGGTGTGGTTGTTTGGCCTTTAGTTCTTTCTGGCCCAATGAAATCCCATTGGGATGCACTAGGTTCTAGCCATGAGTTCTTACTGGCTACTCTTGGTGTTATCTTATAGCTCCTAAGTTCTTTTATGGCTCTACAGTATACCGCTTGAATGCCTTAGCCATGAGTTCTAGCTGGTTACTGTGAACCGAACGGTACTTGTTTATTTACTCGGATATCTCAAGGATATGCCTAACTGCTTGGCTTTTTTAACTTACCTCGATTACAACAATTTGCCTCGTTCGGAAGTCACCAATAGTGGGACACGTGGAGTGCTTTAATGGTAAAGATGTGTGGCCGGGATTTCCTCATTTTTTAGAATACTCTAATAAATTTTTTGGGGGAAACTAAAGGGTCAAGTCTTGTGTTGGGCACTTGCCAATAAAATCCCCAGCCCTCCCTCTTTTTCTCCTTTACTAAGCGCTTTGCTTTAGAGATCAGAAAGACGAAGAGAAAAGAGACGAAAAGTCCTCCCCCTGCCCTGTGCTTGTTTGTAACGACCTAGGTTTTATTTTATTTTAAAATAGAAAAGATTTTAATTTCTTTATATTTAAATACATCTCTTTTACTATATATATATATATAAGTATAGTGGGCTTTAATTAAATAAGTATGTGTAGATATATATATATATACATATACTTGTGTGTTGTGTGTTATATATATATATATATATATATATATATATATATATATATATATATATATATATATATATATATATAAGTAGTAGTCGGGAGAAAGAAAAACAGAAAGCAAAAAAAAAGAAGAAGAAGAGAGGGCGAGAGAGAGAAAAGAAAGGGGAAGAGAGATGACGAACCCAGAAGAAAAAAAATAGCTAGAAATCCCCATAATCTTTTAGCTCGAATCTTTTCATCGTTATCACCTTCTTTCCTTAGCCCAGAAGCTTAGAAATTCAACCCAAATCTCAGAAAAAGCTGCATCCAAATCCCTAATTCACTTTACTCAAGCAGGAGGTGTAAATTCCAGATTGAAACGAGGTGACTCACGCAAGCTACATCCTTGGAAGATGAACCCTAGAACCAGAGGTGGAACCCTAAACTAGGGAGGTGTTAAACCTACTATCCAGGTGTAAGTTCCCTGAGTTATTTGAATCCAAATTGTTCTCTTCATGCTTATCAGAAATTGGATGTTTACTTGCTTAGATGATCACTATAAATAGCTGAGATTAGAAGCATGCTAGATATAATTTCGTGAGTCTTTTCCTAGTATAAAGTTAGAGAATTAAGAAGCAGAAGGGGTGCTGTAAGGAGAGAGATTTAGAGGTTGGTCCTCTGGTTATAATTTCTGTTTTGATTTGCGTTGATTGATGTGATTCATTGTCATGGTATCTTTAAGGTGTTGTTTGAAATTACTACTTGGTTACAAAGACATTCAAACTTTGTTTAGTGTCTATCTTGTACTTCAGATTATTTGTTTTGAGGCAACCAAATCCTATAAAAGAATTTTGTATGTTAGTTTTCTAAATCAACAAAAAGGTGTTATTTGAAGTACTTAGTTCAACTATTGTAACTCATTACTTTGTATGGTTTACTGTGTTTGAAATATTGAAGTTTTTAGTTTCTATCGATATAAGCTTTTTCAGATTTCGAATTGGTGTAGTAATACAGAAAAACTTGCAAAACTGGTTCTTAGTGTAGTTTTTTTTGAAACAGAAGCAGAACTTTGAAAAATCATAACTAATTGTAAGAAACTTGTTTTTCTGAAATTCCAACTCTCAGATTTTCCTTAGTTTGTCTTCTGTATTTCATTAGAAGACACTGATTTCAGATCATGCACCATTCGGTACAGTTTTTATGTTTTGTACTGCTGGGTCAGAAAAGTTACAGGATTGTTCAGCTTTCCTAAATAGTTTTTCTTTGTTATATATTAGAGTTTTCATTACATACTATTAAATACTATATCTTGTGTTTTATTTGATTTTTTAGTTGGTTGCTGGAAACTAAATCAAGTTAGTTCCTCATATCATGCTGAAGATTGAATTTCGAGAAATCATGTTAGTTGGTTGCTGTGTTCAATTTCCAGAAATCGTATTGTTTTGCACACCCTTGTTTCTGTACTGCTACTTTGAAAATACATAACTAATTTTGTAAAAATCATTTTTGGGTGATTCCAGTTCTGGTAGTTTCTTTAGAGTGTCTACTTTAAATGTTATGAAGACACCATCTTGTTTTACTAAATCTAGCTATATCAATTCTGGTCAAACAGTTTACTGGGCAGAATTCTCGTCAGAAAATCCTGGACTAATGTCAAACTTTGAAAATTCATAACTTTTGTTTGGAAACTCGTTTTTGAGTCATTCCAAGTTTGAGAATTTAATTTTTTTGTCTGTTACAAATGTTTAGAAGGAATTGATGTGAAATTCCTTACCGCAAAAATATAAATTTCAGGGTAGAAGTACTAAGGTCAGAAGACTGATTTTCTGGTTTGAGTTGTGCAAAAACTGAATTTTCTTGTGGTACTAAGGCAATGTTATGCTTTTATTCTGCACTTTTTTTCAGTGTAATGCTTTAGATATAGGATGTTAACTCTTTGATTTTATTCTTTTACTAGGAGCTGAATTTTAAAGAGGGAATCGGCAAAGGTAGGGGGAAACAACGGGAAACCTCTATGCTTGTTGTTTGATAGATTGTTTAATGGTTATTATTTTGCTGAGATTATTATGTATATGTTATATATTTAAAGGTATAGATATGCTATATTAGTTTTATGTACAAAGTACCTTGGGTAGAGAAGTTTGGGTTAAAACTTTTGCGTAGTTGAGTCCATAACCTCGGCAGGTACCACGCCACCATGTATGCCCAAAATAATGCGCAATTAGTGTAGGAAAAAGGGTAATTCGGGGCTGGCGACAGGGGAATGGACAAGACGACTAGCAAAAGGGGGATAGGAATAATGGGTTGAGAGTTAGTTCATGTCGTAAAATGTTTAGAATCACCCTTGTGGTAAAATACACGGTATGGGACGTGTAGGCTCTTTAGATTTTACTTCATGAATTAACTAGTTGTAGAATGCATTTGGAATTGTTGATATGCATTGTTTTGTGAGACTTTTGCTCCCTACTGGGCTGTTTATGCTCATCCCTTTAGAAATTTTGCAGGTCAAGATCTTGAAGGCTAGAAGTGAAGGTGAAGACAAAAACGTATTTATAGTTTTACTTTCTGTTATGTGCATTTTCAGCTTTGTTTGAAATGAGATGTGGAATGCCATTATAGATGGTAATTCATCTTGTAAATAGGTGTGTTGTTAATAAAGAAGTTTTCCCCTCAGATTAGTAGCCTATCACTGTTCTATTTCAAATTTTTTTTTTTCATATTTCAGTTTTTAGACTTTTATGTCTATCTAATATTGAAATATGAGTGTTTTCCCAATTATTGGGGTGTGACATTGTTCCTACTCCGGCCTCTCGATTGTGCGCTGTACTGATTTCCGCGATTCCTACCGATCGCATAATTTTCCATGTTTATTTCCGGTCACTGATCTTGTGGTTCTTTTATGGGTTTGTTGTTTTCACCGTCTTGTGTTTTGTGAGGTTCTGGGTGAATATTATTTTTTTTTTCGTTTCAGCGTTTATCTTTCGCGTAGTTTGATCATGAAATTGGATGGGTTGGTGATAGCTTGGTGTTTTTGAGTGTGGCCTGGTCGTTTACAGTATTCGGCCCATCCCTAGGCCCAACTTGATCTAATCGACTGTATGGTTTTGTATTTTCTTAGGTCTCATGGATTCTAGAAGCTCGTCTAATTCCTCCTTTTCCGCCGACCACCCGGTAGATGACGCTGGCCCTCGGCTAGACGCCTGGCTTAGTGGCTCGTCTACCCAACGAGAAGACTCCTCTCCTTCTACTAGCGAGATTTCTGTAGGCGTGCTGGTGGTTACGGTTGTTTCTATGCGGGGCCTTCCTGCAGGGAACCCTTCGGGTCAGCACACACTGATGGACCATGACAAGGTCATATTTTGTGATGAACCGGAGCAGAGCATGACCTCCGGTGAGATAGATGCCTTTCGAAAAAGATGGGGCATAGATAAGTCAGTTAAGATTCGCCCCCTAGCCAATGGCGAAGTGGCCTGTAATCCGGAGGAAGGCTGGGTTGCCGTTCATGAAGACCAGTTTCATTATGGGCTTTCTCTCCCCTTGCCCAGATTCGTTTAGTACATGCTTAACATGTTCCAACTTTCTCCTGCTTAGCTTCCTAGTAACCAGTAGAGGTAGTTGTTGAGCCTTGGCTGCCTGTTTAGCCTTTCCGACATGGGCTGGCCAACGGTTAACGAGTTTAGGGCTCTCTACAAACTTACATACTGTAAGAAGAGTAAGGCTTGTGGGTGTGACTTTCACCGCCCAGGCTTATAAACTGGTGGTGACCCAATCTGGAGGAAAAGCGTAGTCATGGCCCGGGGGGGGGGGGGGGAGTGGCAAAAGGATCACCGGGTTCCAGGGGCCGTTCAATCGATCTGGAATTAGTCGTACACTTTGTCTGATCTCGAGAAGTGGCGGATTGCCAAAGTTTTCGCCTGCTGGGACGAGCTGGACCGGAGTTACTATAATTTCATCTGGTGGAATAACCTTGACGTCTGTGAAATGGAGAGGATTCGTGGTATTTTTTTTTTCTTACCTGCTCTTTACTTTTCTTTTAGCTATTCTACCCCGGGCGACCATTCCCAAAGATACATCCCTTGATATGGACGACTAAGTCCTTGTGCAGAAATTGACAGAGAAGGGGGAAGCTGCCTTGAAGACAGTGGTTAACCCCAACACTGGGGATACGATTGTGCATGAAGAACCGGTAGTTATAGAATACCGGTTGAAGACTACGGGGAAGGTCCTGCTGCTCCGACCGTCGTCCCAATAATACCAGTAGGGTTGTTGGATCTAAATCTTGCGGTGGTTCCAGCGGGGAAACCAGTAAGGCCTGTCCCAGGGCTCCGGTCGAAGGCCCTCATAATTGACGTCGACTCTCCTCCTATCTCGGTGGCTCAGCCTCAGCCTCCAGTTTCCACATCTTCCCCAGGATCGAATTTGGGGCAAAGGAGGAAGCGGATTCATGAAAAGAGACCGGTTTTTAAAGTTGTTACTTTTACCGGCCAGCGTGTCGGTGAAGCCCCCTCCAAACGTCCCCAGGTTGCTACTGCGGTTGCCTTAGTACCACTGCCGTTGCAACCGCTAACGCTGCTACAACCGCTCCCCGAGTTCCCAGATTTCCAAACTTGTCCCCCCCTTTGCCTACCATCGAATGTACACCTATGAAAAGGCTGGTGAATGAGTACGGCGTTGCGGACGAGCCTTTCGTCTGGTCGATGGTCAAAAATTTGAAAGACATTGAGCTGGATCAGATCTATGCTAAAAATGCACCACCGGAGGAGAATCGCAAGAGGGCTATGGAAATGGCTATGCGGGTAAGAAGATGGGTTCTCTTTTCTTTCAATATTTTTTTTTATAAATCTCTTCTTTCTTGCAGACCGTTTTTTCTACCTAGTTGAGGCTAATGAAGAACTGCCTGTCTTGAAGACACAGGTGGCGGAACTTACAAATCATCGGTATTTCCTGGAGGTGAAGAAAGCCAGGTTGGAAAAGGAGAAAGCCCGGGCAGAAGATCGAGCAAAGCGAGCTAAACTTCTGGTGTCCAAGCAGGAGGAGTAGATAAAAGAATTACAGTCCAAACTGACTGATGTTGCTGAAAAGTCCAGCAGTTTGGAGGCCAAGCTTGCCGAATCCACCAGCCAGGTTGTAGAGCTGCAGGCCAAAAATTTGGAGCTTTCGAACAAAGTATCCTCATTTCCTTCCAAGTTGACAAGATGTTGGAAGCTGATCGGGCGGAATTTGTTGATAAAGTCATTGCAAATTTTAAAGACTCGGACGAAATTAAGGACCTACTAGAAGCTTCCCCGGATGCTGGTATCAAAGATGCCTACAATGAGTGTGTCCCGTTGTCTGTTACTATGGCTTCCAGGACACAAATCAGTAGTGTATGCTCTTTAAGAGGTTTTTACTCTCGCCTCCGTTATTTTTATCAACGGTTCTGCCTCAATCCAATTTTTCTTGTAGTCTATGGCCATGACGGCATACTTGAACTGTGCTATAGTTGTTGGGAATGGGCCGAAGAGGTCCAGTCGCCATTGTGGAAACGGCGAAGGTGCCATCATGATGGATAGAGCTATTGCCAGAGTATGAGGAACGATAACATATATATGCCACTTGTGGCAGCTTCCTGATACTTTCCTTGAGGCTGCTGCCATGTTGGGCCAGAAATACCCTACCTGGAGCACCTTATGTACTAGCGATCGGGCTCCAGAATGATTACCGCAGACTCCCTCATGAATATTCGCATGATACTTTCCCCGGCTTCTTCCGTCACACACTTTAAGTAGGGTAACTAATGTCCTCTGCGGTACAGCTTTCCATCCAACAGGTTGTACTTCGCACATCTAAGGTGCAACCTTCTTGCCTCTCTTTTGTCGTCCGGGCTTATCTTATCGGTCAGGTACTTTCTGACCGGGTCCATCCAACTTGGTCAGATTATAGGAACTCATCTGAGGTACTTTTACCTTAAAAAAAACCATTGGTCTGGTTGACCACTAGACTTGAATCGCTATACACCTCAACAGTTGGAATCCCCATTTCCTTGGCTAGTTGCAATCCAGCTGTCACCGCCTCGTACTCAGCGGCATTGTTAGACGCATTAAATAGAAATCTTAAGGCATACTCATACGAATGTCCATCTGGCGCGGTTAATATGATACCGGCTCCGCTTCGGTTTTGCTTGACGGAACCGTCGACATAAAGTTTCTAACCGCACGCCTTTTCTATTGCCTCCTCCCCTATGGTCCCTGAAGGGTTGCCTTCTTCTTCATCAGTTCTCTTACCAACGGTATCAGCTCACATATGAAATCTGCAGCTGCCTGACCCTTGATGGCTCTACGGGGAGTATATGTTATATCAAATTCCCAGCTCTACTGCCTATTTGACCAATCTCCCACTGGTCTCTGGCTTCTGCAGGATTTGCCGCAAGGGTTGGTTGGTACACAAGGTGATGGAATGAGCCTGAAAGTAGTGCCTCAGTTTCATGGCGCTTACAATTAGTGCTAATGCCAGTTTTTCTATGTCCGAGTATCGGCTCTCTGCCCCGGTGAATCCCTTTCCTGCATAATAAACTGGGAGTTCCAGGGTCCCCTCCTTTGTTATGAAAGCGAAACTTACTGCTGTTTCTGAAGCGGTGATGTATAGATACAACATTTCTCCTAGTACTGGTTTCGATAAAAGCAGTACCGCTGATAGGTATGCCACTTGCACTAGTGCCCAATGGATCTTCTTGAACTGCTGGGTTTTTCACAATTTGAAGAAGGGGGTACACTTATCAGTTAATAGAGAGATAATAATAAGAGTATAAAATGCGACGTTCTTATACAATGCTTAACCCTTATTGTTGTAATATAGAGTCATTGAGTCTAGTTAGGAGTCTTTGGCAGAGTCGGTTTGTGATATGAGCTAAAATGTAGAAAATGCAGAAATTATGAAGAGTTTGATTTGGACTAGGAATCCTAATCAAGTCAGGGGTCTAAATATGTTCAGAGTTTGATTAATAGTGAGATTCCTCATGAAATTAGGAATCTTAGTCGGATAAGGAATCTACAATATCTCGACATTTTTGAAAATGTGAAAAGTTCAAAGAGTTTCAATCAAAGTAGAACTCCTTGTTGGACCAGGAATCCTAGTGTGATCAGAACTTATTCATGTAATAATTATGCTACAATTTTATCTTGTCTTTTTAATACATTTCTTTGTTTTATTTTTAGAAATTAAAAAAGAGATAATGCACCACAAAATGAGGAATAATAAGACAAGATAAATCGGAAATAGAGGCTGAATCAAAGAAAGAGTTTCATTGCTACAAGGAGAAGAAAGGTCTGTTCAAAGTGGTCGCACGGCTGGATAATTCAAGAATTAATTGGAAGAAATCTTGCACATTAATTCAACTTTTATCCAAGGGAATTTTAACAACAAACTCAAGAAAGAAGAAAGAGATAATTCAGAAAAAGAAGAAGAAAAATTGTAACAAATCTTGATTAAATTCGGCAGAATTCTTGTGCACGTCATCCAACTTCCACGGACTCTCCAGGACAGCTCACTTTGAACCAGATGACGAGCGATATATGGACAGAAAGCTACGGGAGTTTAGTTTCCAACCTAATTGGAATCACTTCAATAGCTATTTTTTAGAGAGAGATATTCTGTTTTTATCATATAGAGGTCATTCTGCCGAAAAGAGTTCAACTCGGATTTGAAGACCTTGGAGCTACCGAACTTCTTCCCTTGCTTCTCCTGTATATAGCACGGCATTATTTCAGAAAAATCATCTTATCTCTTTCAATTTCACAAGCCAAAGCTCTGCCGAAATCTCCCTAAAAATTCCATACACAAAATACACAAGCCGAACAACCACTTTACCATTAAATCGTACCATCCCATCACCACTGAATCCACCTTTGCCGAAACCTATTTCAAGGTTATTTTGAACTGTGTTCACTCTTCTCTCATGGCTTTTTATTTCTGTACAAATACAATACTTTGTCTATGAAGTTTGTAAGGATTTTTCAATCTTTATTTGATTTTATTAATTTGATTTTAGACTTCCGAATTTGCTTCTTGGTTGTTTGATTTCCGAATTATGTTTCTTGATTTGTGACGAATTTAATCAGGGTTTTAGGGCAGTAGTAAATTGTATGGATTCTTGTTTTAATTTTGGTTTATTTTCTGAATTCGTGTGCACAAAAGGTACATGCTTGAGGGCAGCCTAGGCCATGGGTGTTCCTTGGGTGCTAGCTTCATATGCTGAATGGAATATAAGTTGAACTATACACAAAGTTGGTTTAATTTGTATTTGTTCTAAGGGTTAGAGTAATTCTGAAAATATACATGTTAATGGGGTGAGATGATGCCATACTTATTACTTGTTTCCAATTCAACTCATTATGCTTATGTGTTTCTTAGTTTAATTTCTACACGAAATGTCTTGAAATTGATTAGCACCACGTTTAGGATTACGCACGAAGCTGGTTCTAAATAATTAAGGAGTTTTGAATGATTCGATGAACCACGAAGGGCTCTAATTAAATTGGAACTAAAATTAATCTTGAAAGTTTGGCGATTTGCTGCCTTGATTCCTTGTTTGATTTTGTTATGTGTTTTTCAGAGTTTTGTGTGTAGTGTTATGTGTGAAAGATGTTGATCATGTGTAAATAATAGTTTTAAGTTTTTATTTCTTTTATTTTCATAATTTTCAGTAGGTATTTAGATAAAAATTCCAAACCCCAATGTGATTATGTGATACTTCATGTGATTGAATGCCCTTGATTTCCCCGGACTGAACGATCCCTACTTGTCTTATACTAATGATGATACAAAAAGGGTAATATGTGTATGAAGTTGTTTTGCAGGTACAATGTGCTTTGAAATAATTCCATCAGATAAATTTGGCTAACACTGCCAAGCGCCCGGTCAAAGTTTGGACTTGGTTCCGCTTGGTTGCAGACCCCATCTCCAGGATTGGCTAGACTTTGACCGAGTTGCCTTCTATTCCCCGCTGACTGATGACATGGCCTAAGAATAGGCCTTCTAAAATCTAAAATATGCATTTCTTTGGATTCAGGCGCATATCCTACCTGAGCATCTTGCCTATAGCCACCGCCAAGTCTTGCACATGGGCGTCGGCTGTCAGTCTTTTGACCAGCATGTCGTCTACATAAACTCCCACTGTTTTTCCCATCTCTTGCTCAAACATACGGTTCACTACCTGCTTATAGGTGGCTCTTGCATTCTTCAATCCATAAGGCATTCTCTTATAGCAATATAAGCCCCGATTAGTCGTGAACAACGTATGCTCCTCATCAGCTAAGTTCATTCTTATATGATTGTACCATGGCGATCCTTTGATCTTCCTAGATGGTTATAAATCCGGTGATAATGGCATCTTCAGCATCAGCATGTGATCGGCTATAAATTTCTTAAACCTCCACAGTCTTGGTCGGCCAAGTATACCATTGTACGAGGACACACAGTCAACTATGATGAATTCCATATGCTGCTTCATTGTCCTGTCTCCCTCCCAAAGATCAGCGGTAGGTAATCCGACCCCAACGGTTAGACTACCTCCCCCGAAAAACTTATCAGGGCTCGTTATCTTGAGACAACTTGTTCTTTCCTCAGTTCAGCCCCTTGTATGCAACATGGAACATCACGTTAACCGAGGCTCTAGTGTCTATTAGCATCCAACTGATGATCTAATGATCTATCTGCACAGTAATAAGGAAAAGTTCGTTATGGGGTTCAATCAGATCTTCCAGTTCCTCCTCCTCATAGAATGTCACGGACTTCTAGCCGGTTTTTTCTGCCTGTCCACTTTTCTCCCCGAAGGCGTATAATTCCTTTCCTCTTATCGACCTCAGGCATTGCTCCTTCGCCTTTCTGCTGAGTTGAACGATACGAGCCCCTCGATGTATCATATTAATACTGCCATGCACATCGATATAGTCATGGTTGTAGGTTTGGATAGCCCCTACCTCCCGACCACCGCCCTTGTATTACTACAGTTTACCATTCTGGATCAACTCTTCTACTGTCTTCTTTAGGGCAAGGTAGTCATTTTTCCGGTGCGTGGCCTCGTCATGATAGAAACAGTACTTTCCGGTTTGCTCTCTAGTGAAGCTTCTCTTCGGGTGCCTTCCCTCCGCTGCTCGTGGAATGATATTCCTGTTCTCATTCAGGATACCTTCATAAGAAGTGGTCAACGTGGTAAACAATTCATTTTGACCGACAGGTACAATAGTTGGGGACCGCTCCTACTGGGGAACTGGTGCCCTTCTACCTCCTTGTCGGCTTCTAAAATTACCCTTACCCCACCGCTGGCCTCCCCAGTCCTTGGACTTTTTACTGGGTGAGAATCCAGGATCCTGACCTGCTACTAGTTCCTATTATCTTGCCAGGTGGGCACCGAATCTTCGGTTCTCCGTTCTGGTGGCTGGCTCCCGTAGGTTTCGTGGTCTGCCTGAGCATGTCTTCTTGCCATCGCCATTAACTCATCATAATCCCATGGGCATTCTACCCGCATGGAATTTGAGAACTTTCGGGGCATTAGCCCTTATTTAAATGTCATTTCAACTATCCCTTATCTAAGTTTCTTACTCTGGCTGTGGCGGTTTGCCATCGGTTAACAAACGCCCTTAGCCCCTCGTTATCTGCCTGTTTGCAATTGAACAGATTAGTTGACGTTTGGGCCCCTTCAACCCTTAGGATGAACCGCTCGACGAACTTGTCTGCTTACTCTTCGAACGATTCTACTGAGTTTGCCGCCAACTCGTAGAACCAACCCAACGCTTCTCCCGATAGCGTCTCCTGGAATATGTTGCAGTATATAGTGTTGGAATAGCCTTTTGCGCATGTTTGGGATCTAAAGTTGTCCATTTGCTGGAAAGGACATCAAGTCTTGGTGTACGTTTGCTTCAGAGACTTTTGTGTGCCTGCCCTTACGGACTCCAATACCCAGCAGGATAAAGGCCCGGCCCTTTGGCTAAAACGTGGACTTATCACCGGCCTGGCGGTCCTTCGGTTGTTGGCTTCCATTTGGGCCTTCATATCTGACACTGAGTCAGTCAATATTTAGAGTGCTGGGGCGGTTGGGCTTACTTCTTCTTCTTCGGGTGACACTCGCCTGGTCAGGTATGGTCATCCGCCTTCCGGTGGTTTGCCCTACTTCCATATGAGGGAGGCTACCTGATGACCTCCCTGGTTGAATGTTCCCACTGGCTGTTCGCGGGGTCACTAGTGCTCTAGTTAGAGCAGCGTTCTATTGTTGTCTCTTTTCCAAGGCAGCCAACAACGTAGTGCTATCTCCTGGTCCCGGTCACTTTCTTCTCTCAGACGGTTGACTTCTGCCCTCATCTTCTCCACTTCCTCAGCCCCGTCATTCTCATCGGGGCTGGCTATATAATCATGACCGCTACCGTCAGCCAATCTCTCCTGCCCTGAACTTGTTTCAGCCGCAGAAATAATTACATGTTCGAAGTCCAAGACCCGGCGAACCTCTTCCGAACCCTTACCGTGTGCCTTTCCTTCTGAGTCTCCAGCCATGCTATATGAATGTAGCCTTTTTGTATAGTTTCCCACAGACGGCGCCAATTGTTTCTGTTGAAATATGTATCCTTAGAAACCGAAGTATCCTTAGTTGACCTCCTCTTGCGATTTTCCTACTTACTAGGAAAGACCGGGTTGGACCGGTCAGTTCAACTCTAGTGCTTAGCATGATCCCTCTCGTCTTTGGAATAAACAAAAATGTCATCAATAAACACAATTACAAAACGGTCAAGGTAAGGGTGAAACACCCTATTCATAAGTTCCATAAAAGCAGCAGGGGCATTAGTAAGCCCAAAATGGCAACACCACAAACTCATAATGTCCATACCGGGTCCTAAAAGCAGTTTTGGCTATGTCACTCTCTCTAATCCGCAACTGATACCTCAAATCAATTTTGGAAAAGACTGCGGCACCCCTCAATTGATCAAACAAGTCATCAATACGAGGTAAGGGGTATTTATTCTTCACTGTAACTCGGTTTAGCTTCCTGTAGTCCACACAAAGTCTTAGTGTGCCATCCTTCTTCTTAACAAACAACACTGGAGCACCCCAAGGAGACACACTAGGACGAATTAAACCTTTATCCACCAACTCCTGCAATTGGATTTTTAATTCCTTAAGTTATGCGGGAGCCATTCTATAAGGTGCTTGAGAGATCGGAGTGGTTTCAGGTAATAACTCAATAGTAAACTCTATCTCCCTTTCGGGAGGTAAACCAGGTAACTCATCTGGAAATACATCTGGAAACTCTCTGACCACCGGAATCTGTTCTATCTGCATCACTTCTTTTGTTGTATCAACCACATGTGCCAAATACGCCTGGCAACCCTTGTTCAACAATCTCCTAACAGCCACAACTGATATCAAATAATTAGGAATAACATTTCTTTCTCCTTGAAATGTAACTTCAGGCCTTCCAGGACTTCTGAATACCACCTCCTTACTAAAACAATAAACCATTGCCCTATGAGTCTCTAGCAAATCCATCCCCAATATTACATAAAATTTTATCATATTCCAAAAGATTAAATCGGCCTCAAATCCAACACCATCTACCGTTACTTCACAACCATCAAATACCCAGTATATCTTCTTTACATAAATAGAGGGCAAGGATACATGGCATTCGCCTGGTAATGGCGATGACGGCACATTGGCGAAATACGAAAATTTACTTGATACAAAAGAATGCGTTGATCTAGGATCTATTAATATAAAAGTAGGTTGACCAAAAATTAACAGCGTACCGATAATCAATCTGGAGAGGTACGGCCCTCCTGCTGAGTCATGGCGTGCAATCTAGCATGTGTAGTAGGACGGCCCCGATGTCCCATACCTTGCGAAGTACCACCTCTCGCTGGGGCGTTGCTGTGAATACCGCTACCAGAAGTACCAACTCTCGACTGGCTGCCGACCTGTGCAGGCGTAGAAGTGGCTTCCTGAGTTAAGAAGGGACACTCCCTCCTAAAATGATCGGTCTGGCCACAATGAAAACACCCCTGTGACTGAAACGATTGCCGCCCATCCTGAAAGGAGGAACCACCGGAACTCCCCCTCTGGTTGCTCGATCTACCCCTAAACTGTCCAGACCGATGACCACTGAATTGACTCCTAGCAGGCCCTCTGCCATACCTTTTGAACCTGCCGTAAAAGTTTGTTCCGGAGTTCGAACTGCTACTTCGACCGCTACCAGCCGATGATCCTGAGCCGGAGGTGGAGGTCAACCTCCTAGTTGTGCCCTGACTCGAACCACCCATCTCATGAACACGGCCAACTGCCAGCTCCTGGGCTTCAATATGCAGGGCAAACGTTACTGCCTGATGAAAAGACTGATAGGGTACATGTGTCATCCTCTCAGCAAATATACCACTGAGACCCCGAATGAACTGGTAGATCTTGTCCTGCTCAGATTGCACCAAATTCGGCACGTAATATGCTAGCGAAACCGCTGTTCAAAAGCCATCACAGTCATATCCCCCTTTCTTAAACTCAGAAACACCTCTCTCATTCGGTTAATGTGAGCATGGCTGAGGTAACGCTCCTTAAAATGAGCAGTAAACTGATCCCAAGTCATATGGTTGATTGTAGCATCGCCCAGACTTCCTCTCAAGTCTCCCCACCAATGCCAAGCTTCCTTCTCAAGAAACTGGGTGGCAATGCCCACTTTCTGCTCTTCGGGGCAATTTACCACCACAAACATCTTCTCCATATCCTCCAACCAATTTTGGGCATCCATAGGTTCGATAGCACTACTAAATCTCCTAGCCCCATGCCTCTAGGCCCTCTCATAATTGATGTTGGAGCCCATAGCGGTACGAAAAAAATCAAGAAGCTGCCCTACGGCATCCCGCGCACCACCTGGTGCATTCACTGATGCATCCAGTGTTGGTGTCGGTGCCGGTGTAGCTTGTCTGCGTGTTCGGCGAGGAGGAGGCATGGTACCTAAAATCGAAACATTCAATAGAATATAAAAGAAAACCAGACAATGACTACCCACATGTTTATTAAACAGTTTAAATCTTTTTAAATCTTTACATAAACCACATCCTAGTCTTTCAAGGGAAAATAAAATTAACTACCACCCATGGTTATCAGAGCGTCTACAACTAGAAATAGAAATATACAATAAAGAGGTTAACTATTAACCTCCGAAGGAGAAGACAGGGGAAAACAGAAGATATGCCTCACTCCCTAGTCACCGCTCGAACACTGCAGACTGGGCATTTTAAAACGAAGGGCCCAGGGGAGAAACATTTAAAACATTAGCGTGACTGGACAATAACCAAAATGAAAGAGTTTAAGTATTATAAATAGCCAATAAACTTTAACAATGCTCTCCCAATTCTTATCATCAATTAAATCATCGTGCATGCAATAAATAATTTCAATATAACACAAAAGCACCAGTCAAGTCAATAAATCATAAAAACAAAAATTCAAACTCATTTGATTCGATAAATATATAACAATGGGGAAGTGGTTACACCATATCGGAGCCTCCCAGGCTCGGGTCGGAACCTCCCAGGGCGCTACTGCTAGCTAATAAATAAGACGACCCAACCTCTCAAGCTAAGGGTCGGAACCTCTCAGGGCGCTACTAAACAACATCCCACGCTAATGCTAGCTAGCAATCATGACGACCCAATAAGTGGTGTAAAAACAAATAAGAATCAAATCCGAAAAACAGGCTTCCCCAATAAATCAGAAATCTGTACGGTTCCCCGACCGCACATATGAGGCTTATAAATATAATTATTTAAAATCGCAGCCTCGAAAAACAAACATATACTTCCGACATGTCTTACATGCCCAGCAAATAATACCGAAGATAATATATATAAATCCAACATGTCATGAATTTCATAAATCAAAAAATCGTGAAATCTCTGGAATCCATAAAACAAAAACCTCCAAGGACTTCATAAATTTTATCTTCAATTTCAGAAATATCCATTCAAAACCATGGGAAAAATCCAATAATAAACCAAGAGGCCATCAGACATATTTCAATTATAAATATCAACATAAATACTTAAAACATAATTGCATACACATTTATTTAAATAAAAGTCCACTCACTATATATATGGCCTAAGCCTGACGCTTCTCGGAAGTCCCGTCAGAAAGAGCGTCCCCAGGTCCTTAATAAAAACATCATTAATCCTTAATTTTTCTTAAATGTAAGAAAAACTTAAATCACTATAATTAGACAATCTCGACACGCCCAAACAATCGTGTCCCTTAACTTTTTCTATCCAACCTTTAGTGTTATTAATATTATTTCCCATTTTCCTTCAACTCCCATCTCACTTCTCCGCCTCCGCCGCCATCACCTCTGCCACCAACATCCCTGCAGCCACCCCATATAGCAGCCGACACGGTAGCCCAATATTTTACCAACAATTTCCCCAACTCATAATCCACAAAAACTTTCGAAAATATCTTAATCCACTAAAATTTCTTCTAAAAATTCCAAAATAAATGTCAATAAACTATATTCTTCACAACTAACCAAATTGATCCTCAAAATTTCCCCCACGGCGGCGGTTAACACTGCCACCGCCACCAAAAATCACCAAAATTTAATAGAAGGTTCATCTCAACATTTCTAACATCTTTCTCATCTACAACAATCACCAATTTCAAGTCTAAAGGGGTCAATTCATAAAAATCTCCAATTCGACACTATTCATCAAAAACCCTAGAAATCAAATTCGTTGATTTCTCCTTGCCTACTGTAAATTGAACCAGTTCCTTTTAAGGGGTTGTTCATGACAACATAAGCTTCAATTCAATACCAAGAACTCGCTCTAATTCGACCCGAGGAGAGAGAATCGACAAGAAGTTCAATGAATAGTGAAACGTCCTTACTTCACTTGATTCCTCTTAATTTACGGCAAGAGGGGATGAGCTACTTATCTAGAATTGTAGAGGGGAAAAGCAGCTTTGTCTGGATACCAAGAACGCCACCATTGGTGGCCGGACGGCGGCGCGGCGACGGAAAAACCGAAGGGAGGAGAGGAGCACGGGTTCGGGGAGAGAGAGGAAGAAAATCAGAAATTTTTCTGATATTTTGACCTTTTTACCATCTTACCCTAACTCATTTTCTTTTATACTTACGACTAAAATGGATACTACCGTCTTTACATCACAACTTTTGCGTTCTAACTCCGATTTCAGCTAATAATATACCGATAAGTCCGTAACGACGACCTCTTCGACATACTCTAAATTATTCATCCTACTCAAAAATAATTTCCCAACTATTTACTTGATCACTCGGAAGATTTACTCGCAGTAACACGTACTACTTTAGATAATTTTAATTATATTAAGGGTCGGGATGTTACAAAAAATAATTCTGTAAACCTATGCAAATGATTTCAACAAATGAATTGACTTCCTTGATACACTCCAAAGAGCCAAGTTCCTGCAATCAATAAATCACACAAGTGAGATATGATCAAGAGGAGAAATCGATGAGTATAGCAGAAGGAATGAAGATGTTCATAAGAACAAGAAAAACAGAGATAGATATATCATGCACAAAAACACACTTTTCTGTTGCAAAGAGTCTGATATATATAGGCTTATAGCTCCCCCTTAATCAGTGCTAATTCATGATCAGATAAGGGATACAAATATAGAATTTGATAACAAATCCTGAACTATAGCACAAGGTCAACCATATATCTCAAATGGAAACAATTCGAATTTTTACTATGAGATAAGTTTTGATAGATTGACAGATATATCAAATAGGAAATCGTCAGGGATTTAAGAGATACTCTTAGAGGAAGATCTACAGATTCGTCGGAAGTGATTTGGACACCCAAACAACTCTCCAAGTAGAACTAGGAAAGGTTGTGTTAAGTATCAAAAACCAAGCTGCTTACAAACTCCCCCTTTGATGCTCCACACAACCTACAAAGACGAAGTTGCAGACAAACATGTGAAAGCAGAACATCAACAAGAAAGAATGAATCAGTTTCCATCATTTTTCTCTTCTTCCTTGATGATCCAACAGAACCAAATTTCAATAACAGATAAAAGTTCAAATGCAAACTAGAAAACTGAGAGGTCTGATGCTTAAGCATCTTACAACCAAAACCAAGAAAATGAAAATTGTTCAACAGAAATAAAATTTAAAGTAGTCTTTCTCCCCTTTTGTGTGAGCATCAAGCGTCTCCCCATCCATTAGTACCCTTTGCTCCCCAAGATTTGTTGCCGCTCGATTGCATCATCCCAAAGATTTGGTTTAGGAGAAGAAGAGGATGGGCCTGGACCTGGTGAACACATAGGACTTGGAATTGGAGATGGGATCGCCTCAGGGAGAGAGTCAAGCTCTGAATGAATGTTGAGAACAGAATCAACAAGGAGACCAATGGTGGAGTTCAACCGATCCAGACGCCTTTCCACCTCTAGAAACTTCTGCTCCATTCGATTTCCAATAAACTCTTGGGAATGCTGGAGCCGAGAGAGAGCAGAAGGATTGAGAGCGTGCAAAGCATTGAATCGAGGACCCTCCAGGTTGACAGAGTGAACGTTGACGTTTGCTCTTCTTTCAGCATCTTGTCGGCAATGAAGCTCACCAACACGAGTGGGGTAGAACGTGCGAGCCATGAACAGAAACTGCACACTAAAGGAAGTTATGAGATCTAATAGAGAAAATAGTAGAAGAGAAGATGATATGAACATATAAGACAAAAGGTTATCCTTTTATAGAGAAAAAAAACCTTAGAGACTGAGTTCAAAAAGTAAGAGAATTCCAAGAGATTCAGAATAGATACAGTCCATAAATAATAGAAATTCTCAAGAAGAGAGAATCAAGAGGGAAGCGGAAGTTGAATCAATCAATAATAAATACAAGATTGTCACAATATTCAATCTCAATCACAATACAGCTTAGAATAGAGCTAAGAGAAAATCTCGAGAGAAATCTTTTTAAACCACAATTGTAAAGACAATTGATAGGAGCACAATGTGCGACGATATTAATATGTTTATGTCCTCGTTTATGCTTTGTTTAATCCTTATTTATCTAAGATAGAGTCATAATATAGTTGAGTGTCGCTTTGGTAGAATTTTGGAGAAAATCTGTTTAATTGTCAGAGAAAAACGACTAAGTAAAGAAATCTGAGGAAAAAGTGCAAAATATGTTGTTTTCGTGATTTGGAGGCATGTGTTTGACTGACTTATTCTTTTCCAAATTCAATGCAATTTGGCAGGATTATAATTGGCAAGCTAGAGCGTATTGTATCAAAAATTCAGATCAATTGGAGCTAGGGAAGTCACTCAAACGATGGCTGCAACTTGACAGTTTGAACAAAAGTCACCAGGGACTAACAGGGTTTTCCTGAGATTGTGTCTTGACTTCCATAATTTATTCCGGACGTTTCACTAGGAATTTGAGGAAACCCTTTTATATGAAGAAATCCCTATGAGTCTAGTTTCTCTAAGACTTGGAATCACATCAATCGAAGTACTGAGGAGGGAGTTATGCCGGATTAATTGGAGAAAGATCAATCTGCCGAGAAACAGAGTGGTTTCCCGGTTGCGCAAGGAAAGCTTTCCTTTGGACTTTTGAAGCATGGATCAGATGTAATGGACCTAAAGACATGTCCATACTAACTTAATCAGAAGATTCAAGTCCAAGATAAAGTCAAGAAGAGTCTAGAAGAAAAGAATTCGGATAAAAAGAGAAAGAAAAAGAATCCTGATTAATTTCGGGAAAATTCCTGTGCACGTCTCTCAACTTCCACGGACTCTCTCGGACAGCTCACAATGAATCAGAGTTCATGCTTTATATGGATAGAAAACTACAGGAGTCTAGTTTCCAAATCAGTTAGAATCACCCCAATAGCTATTTTCTAGAGAGAGTTATGATGTAATCAATGCACGGAGGTCATTCTGCCGAATTCAGAAAATCAAGGAAAACCAAAACCAATTCGGTTTTGGTTTGTGGCCGGCTTCTCTAGGTTATTTCCTCTATAAATAGCCATGTAATAGTCAGAAAAAGATATCTATTCTCTCTCACTTTTTAAAGCCGAAATTCTGTCCATTTAGCACCACAAATCCAAAGAAAATTCAAGCCAATTCCATAGTTCATCACCACTTCCGATCGCAAGTTTCATCTCCACCGAATCTCTCTTTGCCGATTCCTCTACAAGGTTTCTTTTAAAATGTGATTCACTGATCTCTCATGGCTTGTAATTTTCTGTATAATTACTTAACTTTGTCTATGAAGTTTGTAAGGATTTGTGGTTTGCTATTTGGTTTTATTAATTTTAAATTGGATTTCTGAAATTCTGTTATGTGTTTTGGTTTTCTTTTTGTTTAATTGATAAACATGTATGTGACGAATTGATTGTATGGCAATAGGGCAGTACGTTTGTTGCATGATTTGATGATTTTATTTGGTTTATTTTCTGAATTTGTATGCACAACAAGTTATAGGGTTAAGGGTAGCTTTAGCTAGGCGATCCTTAGGTTTATTTCTTTATGTTGCCGAACCACAAATATGGGGTAAATTAAACACGAAGTTAATTGATCTTGTATTGGTTCTAATGGGTAGAGTAATTCAGAAAATATGCATGTTGAAGCAAGGTGAGGTGACGCCATACTTGTTGCATGTTTCCAATTCGACTCATTGTGCTTATGTGTTCCTTGGTTTAATTTCTACACGAAGTGTCTTTAAATTGATTAGCACTATGTTTAGGATTATGCACGAAGCTAATTCTAAATAATTGAGGAGTTTTGAATGATTAGATGAACCACGAATGGCTCTAGTTATAATTGGAACTAAATTGCATGAAATCGGTGATAAATGTTTCTGTCATATTGTTGTTTCGTGATCGGTTTGTTATTTGACATGGGAGTTTTGTGTGACGTGTTTTGTTTGAAAGATGTTGATCACATGTAAATATATAATTTAAGATTTAATTTCGTAAAAATCAGTAGAATATAGAATTAAATTTCAAATCCCCAATATGATTTTGTATTGCTTTATGTGATTGAACGCCCTTGATTTCTCCGGATTGAACGATCTCTACTTGCTCTATACTAACGATGACACAAGAGGATAATATTTGTATGAAGTTGTTTTGCAGGTACAATGTGCTTGGATAATAATCTCCATTAACAATGACCAGAAACTCAGCACTCCCCCTTATAACAAACTTTTTACAATCTTTTTAGAGTCACAATTTTGCATCTTGACATATGTCTAGATTAGACATCAACACAACCTCCATAATGACCAGATCATTTCTGTTTCTCCCTTACAAATTCAATTAGGGCATAACCAAAAGAGTAATTACTTTAGAAATAACCTGGTCCTTTGATTGCTCAAGAGTTAATGATATTTTGTGAACAACAATCACAGAACAAGAACAAACTATTTTTTCAACTCCACTAGAAAAAGGATTTTAAAGAAAACTCGAGATTTACATTTATCCCACATCCTTACAGTATAATGAAAACAGATAGAATTGTGAGTCATATTAACATGAACAACAAACTAAGCAGAAAGGTATATAACCAAAAATACCAACAAGCTTTGAAACAAGTAACCCACAGTTCAAGTGACATATCATTGAACATTTGACAAGCTCATTACTCCAAGAGCATTTCTAAGAGTAATGAATCTGTCAGCATCAAGAGCTTTAGTGAAAATATCAGCAAGCTGATGTTCAGTTGGTACAAAACTTAGCTCCAAGATGTTTCTTTCAACAAGATCACGAATGTAATGATACCTTAAGTCAATGTGCTTAGTCCTTGTGTGCTGAACATGGTTCTTTGATATGTTGATAGCACTAGTGTTATCATAGTAGATTGTGAGAGTACCTTGAGAGAGACCATAATCTTCTAGCATATACTTCATCCATAGCATTTGAGTGCAACAGCTACCAGCTGCAATGTACTCAGCCTCAACAGTAGAGAGTGAGATACAATTCTGTTTTTTCCTGTGCCAAGCAACAAGATTGGTTCCAAGAAAAAACATCCACCAAAAGTACTGCGTCTATCTTTCAGGTTGCCTCCCCAGTCAGCATTAGAAATGACAGGACCCGCTCCGGATTTCACCCTGAAATCCGGATAAGATCCTGCGGGGATCACCTTAAGACTAACTTTATCAATAAATCGATACGTCAATCTTAAGATGGACAACCCTAAAACCTACAACAACCAAAACACTTCTACATTCTAGTTCCATCTGTAACACCTGGAGCCACCTGCTCCCCAAATCACAACAACCGCCACAAATAAATACAAAATCTAATTCAACTGGCTCACAGGTACTCAGAGTAATCTAACAAAATGAACTGGAATTACAAATTGAAATATAACAAGAAATGTAATATGAAAATAAAAGAATAAGGGATCACAGATCCCACCTAGCGGAAGCGACAAGATGATGACTATGCCTCGACTCCGAGTACTCTTGACCTCTGATCACTACTCTGCACCCTGGGCGATTTAAACCGAAGGGCCTAGGGAAAAGTAATTTAAAAACACGTTAGAGTGAGTGGATAAAATAATATCGTATAACACTTTATATAAAAAGTATTTTATTACTTCCCCAATATTTTATAGCTGAAAACCACTATGCATGCATTTTCGTAAAACGTCCCACGTTTAAGAAAATCATAATAATTAATCAGCCCCGCTGATATCTCAAATACACAAATAATATTTTGTTTATACTTTCAAAATAAATACTTTGAAAATCAAATAGTAACATACCACGACCAATCCCATTGGCCGAATCCCAAATCATTTTATAGTAAAAACCCAGCCCCACTGGTATATCGAATAATCAAATAAAATATAACTGGACCAATCCCATTAGCCCATTCCCAAATATTCTTGTAATTAAAAATCCAGCCCCGCTGGTTCGGGAATTTATTAAATAACAGAAAGTCTCATAGAGAAAATATTCCCGAAAACCACATAATATAAAAGTCATGACCAATCCCATTGGTCATATAATCGGGAAAGGTTATCAGCATTTAATAGTAAGCCTCCCAGGCTAAGGGTCGAGTCTCCCAGACTCTATAGCGTCCCACGCTAAACCTCTATACAACCCTACGTCGACCACCGAGCGTGAATCTGACCTATATAGTCAAGTCATCACCTCGCGTGAGATGAGGTTAATAAGCTAGCTAGCATCAATATATATACGGACCCTGATATGGTGAAAAATCTGAAAATAAAACCGAAAACACACTTCCCCTTATATATAATAAATCTGTACGGTCCCCGACCGCACATCTGAGGCTTATAATAATCATAAATAGTATAATAGCCTCAAAATATATTCATATATGTCCGACATATCCAATATGCCGTAAAATAATATCGAAAAATATATATACAACATCGACATGTCTCACATGTCGAAAAATCACAAATTCGAAAACATTAAATCGCCGGAAATCTCATTTCCGGTCTTTACATCAAAATACACATAAACTTATTTATCATAATCAAGTTATGATTAATTAAAACATACTATTTCCGGAAACCTCGTTTTCGGATAAAATCATATACTACTAAAATAAAAGCATAACCCCAAAACCTTATTTCCTTAAATATCAATATCATTTTAATTTTACGGATTTTCATGCTTCTAAGATTATTTATTTAAATAAATTGTATTTCCTTAAAATATATATGCATGCGTTTATATAAAATAAAAATTCACTCACAGTACGGCCGAGCGCGCTGCTAATCTGATGTCTCGTCCCGTCGAATAACCTCTCTACCTGTACTAGGGACGTAATTATAATTATTACGAAACTCGGAATTTATTTATAAACGTTAAATCTACGGACGTCCTTACTCGCACGAAACCTCCTAATTTTCCCTTTTCAGTTATCGGTATAGGAATTTCGCCTCAATACCGAATAATCTACGTCCGAAATAACTCAGGACACCCACCCCGTGTCCGATTAATCCTTTTACTAGTTATTTCGTCGTAAAACCCCTTTAAACCAGCTTTTACCTTATTACAGTAAGTCAATAGTAATAAACCAAGGTCAAACAGTAATTATTCTAGGTCAAACAATAATTCTGAAAGTCAAACAGTAAATGGTTAAAATCCAATTACTATTTACCATTTACTTTTACTGTTTACTGTTTACTGTTTTACTATTTTACTTTTCACCTTTTACCGTTTTACTTTTACCTTTTACTGTTTCACTGTTCATCGTCTTCAACCTTTCGCTGCCGGAACAGTGGCGCCACCACCGCCGCCGCCACCGCCACCGGCAGCTCCTCCCCAGGAGGCCGAAACCACCTCCAATCGACGCCAAATTTTCACAGCAGCGTCGCCACCACCTTGGGAACTCATCCCCAACACCCCCGCCGCCAAAAACACACACAGCCGCCGCATACGGCGGCCGACACGGCGGCGGGAACTCCCCAAATTCAAAACTTAACAAAAATCAACCAATCGAACCTCAAACAACACCTAATCGACTCCTTACAACCTCCTAAACACGAATTCAAGCTCCAAACCCACCAAAAAATCAATTTCACAACCTCCATCGAAAATCACCAAAACCCTAAAAATTTCAAATTCTAATTTCTCCTTACCTGGTGCAATTCAGTTCAATTCCTTCCATGGAATGATTGCACACGTCAAAACCTTCATTTCCCCTCAAGAATCGGGCCGAATCGTGGCCGGAGGAGGGAGTTCTTGGTTCGACTATGTCCCCTCCCAAGCTCCCACCGATCGAACCACGGCGAACCCGACCGCGTGGTACCACGGAGGAGGAGAGGAGGAGAAGGCGAACCAATCGGCACCGGTGGCGCGTCGATCGGTGGCCGAACACCGGAGAACCACGAACGTCTGCCCCGTGTCGGTGGAGTCGCGGGGTGGAAGAGAAAAAGAGGAAAGAAAAAGAAAGAAGAAAAAAAAGAGAAAAAAGGAAAGTTTCCCTTTTGGGAAAATTTCATTTCCGCTATTTATACTCGTCTAAAAAAAAACGGAAGTTCCGGGTTTTTACGTCAAAATTTTGTCATGCGACTTCCAAATTAATCGTGCTACGCGTCCACGAACTCGTTTCAACGTCTTCTGCCTCATCATCAAATAAAATTCTCGGTCGGGTCAACTTATTTAAAAGTCAACCTTTAGAACTTTCAAATCGTAAAAACAATTCCCGAGGAGAAATAATAAAAGTAAAACAGTTAAACGGTAATTCTAGGTTCAGGTCGTATCAAGAAAAACCTACAATTTCTGCATTGGTTTCACAAGTATAGAAAATTCCACATTTTAAAGTTGTAGAAACATATCGTATGATACAGTTCACAGCCTCAAGATGGGATTCTCTTGGATCAGCCTGAAACCTAGCACACACTGCCACGCTAAAACAAATGTTAGGCCTACTGGCAGTGAGATAAAGCAAACTTCCAATCATGCTTCGATAGAGAGTTTGATCAACTCGTTTTCCTTCGTTATCCTCACTTAGCTTGAGAGTAGTGCACATAGGAGTAAGAATGGTTCTTTTCTGTTTCATGTCAAAGCCAAACTTTTTAACTAAATTTTTTGCATATTTAGTTTGACATAAAAACATGCCATTGTCAAGTTGTGAAACTTGCAGGCCAAGAAAATAATTTAAACCTCCCACCATGGACATTTCAAATTCAGTTTCTATAATCTATCATACCAAGCTCTGGGACCTTGTTTAAGACCGTAAAGAGCTTTCTGCAACTTGTAAAAATGATTAGCATTATGAGGATCAACAAAACCTTTAGGCTGTTCAACATAAACTTCCTTGCCAATTTTACCATTCAAAAAGACAGTTTTTACATCCATCTGATGTAATTTGAACCTGAAATGACAAGCAAGAGATAAGAGCAATCTAACAGATTCTAATCTAGCAACAGGTGCAAACGTTTCATCATAATCAAAGCCCTCTATCTATGAATAGCCTTGTGCAACTAATCTTGCTTTATTTCGAATTATATTACATTTTTCATCACTCTTGTTCCTGTAAACCCATTTAGTTCCAATTACATTACAATTATCAGGTCTAGGAACAAGTTTCCAAACTTTATGTCTAATAAATTGGTTCAGCTCATCCTAAATAGCACAAATCCAATCACTATCAGATAAAGCTTCAGTGATATTCTTAGGTTCAAAAGTTGACACAAAACCAAGATTGTTAATGGCCTTCATCTTAGTTTTGTTAGTGGTAACAAAGCTCAGGAAGACATTAGTAGAATTTTCTTCTTCAATTGTACCATTTTGTGCAACAGCCTGTCTTCTTGTAACAATGCCTTCATTCATACCTCCAATTATATTTTTAGTTGAATGATCTCTAAGAACCTGCTTATAGCCTTGTCTAACTTTGGGACCTTCTCCATAGATAGAGTCATCACCATCAGAATGATCTTTTGAGTGTCGATCAGAGTTCACATTGGATTGTGAAGGTTTATACAATGGAAAAATTTCTTCACATTCTTCTACCTGTCTAACAAAAAAAATCATCCACAGCAACATTAATGCTTTCAGTAATATTTTTAGAATTTCTATTATACACACGATAGGCCCTGCTATTTGTTGAGTATCCAAGAAATACTCCTGGATCACTCCTCGAATCAAATTTAGCCAAATATTCCCTATCTTTGTATATATAACAAGGACTACCAAAAACATGAAAATGTGCCACATTAGGGATTTTTCCTTTCCATAGTTCATATGGAGTTTTATCAGTCCCATGTCGAAGAAAAACCTTGTTGCTTGTGTAACAAGCTGTACTTACAGCTTCTGCCCATAATATAGGTCGGATACCAGCAAAATGTAACATGACTCTAGCCATCTCTAGCAGTACACGATTTTTCCTTTCTACAATGCCTTTCTACAATGGGAGTTGAGAACTCATGAAAAATACCTTGTTCATAGCAAAAATTAGAAAAGGCAGAATTTTTAAATTCAGTTCCATTATCAAACCTAATTCTAATAATTTTGTGACCAACAGACCTTTTTTCATTCATAAGTTGTAAACTAAGACCAAGAAAAAAAATCAAATGTTTCACTTTTGCCTTTAAGAAAGTTAACACAAGTAAATCGAGTAAAATCGTCAACAACCACCAGAATATAGATTTTACCTCCATAACTCTCAGGTTCAGCTGGACTAACAAGGTCCATGTGTAGAAGTTCCAGAGCAGAAGAAGTACTCTTAGCATTCAGCACTTTGTGAGGAGTTCTGGTAAGTTTTCCAAGCTTACAACCACTGCATAGCTGAGAAGTTTTACCTGAGAACTTTGGTAAACCCCTTACACATTGCTTAGATGAGAGTTTTAATAGACTTTGAAAGTTCACATGTCCCATGCCTCTATGCCACAGAGTTAGCTTTTCTTCTGCATTAGAACTCATTAAACAAGAATGATCGTCAGAAGAATTTTCAGCATAAACATGATAGCAGTTATCAGATGCCCTACACTACCAGATGCGGATGAATAGCCGACAAAAAAAATTTCGTCGGCTATGGTTATATTTCGTCGGCTATACCATCTGCCGACGAAATTTTCGTCGGCTATACATCGTCGGAACAACCCCGTCGGCTATACTAATGGCCGACGAAAAAAAAGAATTCGTCGGCTATAGTAGAGTATGGCCGACGACTGGACCGACGAAAATATTTTTCGTCGGCCAAACCTGGGACAAATTGCCGACGAACTTCGTCGGGTATTTTCGAGTATGGCCGACGAAATTCATTAAGTATAGCCGACGAAAATTATGTATTTCGTCGGCTATTGTTAACAACATATAGCCGACGAATTAATAAATGTTCCTCGGCTATATGTTGTTAACAATAGCCGACGAAATACATAATTTTCGTCGGCTATTTCCTCAAAATATACTAATATTTAATAGGCATTAATTAGTTATAGCCGACGAAATAATGTAATTTTCGTCGGCTATAAGTTGTATAGCTGACGAAAATTGGTAAAATTCGTCGGCTATAGTTATTATAGCCGACGAAATAATGCCAAAATCGTCGGCTTTTCTTACATTTGGGAAAAAAAAAATTAAATTATTTTCTAAATTACCATTCCAAGCAACTTGCAAATCACAAAAAACATTCCATGCATTTGCACCAACAAGAAACACGTCTAAATACCATTTTTATTAAATTTGTTCTAATATACATAAACCCTAAACCCTAATCATCACCTAAACTACTAAAGTCCAGCAGGTCATCTCCAGCATCCTGCTCTCCATCAGGCTCGTCATCCTGCTGACCGAACACGGGAGGTTGAGGCATTGGAGGTTCCGCTAACCGCTGAAACGGGGGCGGGGGTGGAAGGCCTTGTTGTTGTGCCGCGAACAGCTCATAGCACCAGTTTTGTTGGCCGTCGTAGTTGTGTTGCCGAATTCTTTCGCATTCGGCATGCCAACCGGCCACATCCAACTGATACTGCTGTGATCTGCGGCGCGTCTCCTGCTGATACTGCTGTGTGCTGCGGCGCAGCTCCTGTACTGTCTGAGACGAGGTCGCCAATTCTGCGGCCAATCGCTCCACTTCCCCCCTCATATGCTGGCTCTCCTCGCCTCCCTTCTTCTGACCTCCCTTAGTGGTCTTCAAAAGCCCTAGTCCAGCACTTCCCAAACCCCGGCAGTAGTAGTTGTTTGACCGGTTTGGGAAGGCTGCGTCGAAGATCCTCGCTGCCGTTTGGACACTGGACCGGTCGACATGGCGCATGGCTTCTTCCAGATCTGCCTCTGAAATGTTCGGTTGTGTGTCCCGAACTACTTGCTGGAGCACCTCTTCTTTGGCCCGGTTGACCCTCTCCTAAGTGGACGGGAAAAAAAAATTAATATTATAACAAATATATAATTAAGTAAAATTAATAATTAAAATTTTAAAATTGTAATGAACGACTTACGAGCTGTTCTGTCGCTTGTGGATAAGCGATCTTGAACGTCTCCACGTACAGGTTGCTATCAGGATGATCTCTGAGCGCCTCCTCCTGATACTGTGCAAACGGCCGTGAACCAGCATAATGGGGGGTTGTGTTCCGGCGGCGGTTCGCAGAGTTTATCCGAGACCGTTCCTTCAAACAAATAATAAAATATTAGAAAAATGCATCAGAAAATATTAATGTAATAATTATAAAATATTATATTCCTTCTTCATGCACATCCACGGAGGAAGGTTGTAAGGTACCAAAACCACCGGCCATATACTGTATGAAAGACTCATGCACTACCAGAAAAGGGGTTATAGCCGACGATATGGGAAAAAACGGCCGACGAAATAGTACCTCGTCGGCTATAACCCGTTATAGCCGACGAACTACTATTTCGTCGGCCACATCGTCGGCTATAATATTATAGCCGACGACTGCCGACAACTCGTCGGCTATAACTATAGCCGACGAAACGTTTTTAGTTATAGCCGACGAGGATGGTATTCGTCGGCTATAAAAGTTATAGCCGACGAAAAGTTTTTGTTATAGCCGACGAGGGGGGTATTCGTCGGCTATAACTCTTATATCAGATCGACCTTCTGCATCAGGGAGCTCATTCGTCCATGAAATCGTCCAAAACGCTCTGGAATCGTCCAAAACCTCGGCCATAAGCTTGAAAGGTACGTATATTACTGTGTGTGTTGATTTAGTTGGTTATATGCAGAGGTGTATTAATTTAGAGTTTAATTAGAATAAATGTGTGATTAATTTGATATATATATATATATATGTGTGTTGAGATGAGATTATTAATGGGTTGATATATATGTTGTATTGGTTAGATAGAATTGAAGTTTTGTTGAAGATTAGTGATTGATTAATGTTGATTTATAGGTGATTTTAGATGAATTTGATGAAAAAATGTATATATATTAATTAATTTAATTGTAATTAAAAATATATTGTTGGTATATATAAAAAATACATTGTGTTTAATTAATTAGGGAGATTGACGATGTTTTAATTAATTTAGGGATGCATGTGTATATATATATATATATATATATATATATATATGTGTGTGTGTGTAATGATGAATTTTTTAATTAATTAGTACGTACGTAGTACGTGCATATATACATATCTATATATAGCTATATTTATTTCTTGAATTTACAGGATGGACAAGAGTTGGATTACCCTTGGAAGATGGGATCAGGCGTATCATGATGGAGTTAGGAGTTTCCTGGATTTTGTGATGGCTAACTGTGGAGACACTACACTTCATTATTGTCCGTGTAAAAAGTGCAAGTGTGCCACCCCACGTCACCGGTTTTCCATAGAGACAGTGGAGCAACACCTGGCTAGATATGGATTTTGGGTCCTATACACTAATTGGATTTATCACGGTGAACCAGAGTTTGCGGGTCGTCATGATCATGGACAATTTGCCGAGAGAGGGAGTTCCTCCAATGATCCGACAACGAACTGGATCAACGATATGTTTCCTCGTGAGAGCGGTGTCTTTGAGGAAGCACCAGATGTGCAACTCCCACCTCCGGAGATGGAGTGTTTCCCTGATATTGAGCCACTCGAGCCATTACCCCGATCTCCGGTCAACACAAGTGGTATGGAAAAGTACAACAACCTGATCGCATTGCAACAGACTCCGTTGTACCCCGGATGCAGTAAGACTGTCCTTGAATCTGTCATGGGAGTGATGAAGATCAAAACGGAGAACAAAGGCACTGTCAAATCGGTTGATGATTGGCTTCGGCTATGGGGTGGGGCGATGCCCCCCGGACATCGGCTTCCTACCAGTCATCATAAGGTGCGACATATCCTTAAAGATCTCGGCCTTTCCTACATCAAGATTCATGCATGCAGATACGATTGCGTTCTGTTTTACGGGGAAGGACTTGCAGATCTTGAATACTGCCCATTATGCAATACAGAGCGGTATAAGTTCACTCCTAAAGGGAACAAGAAAGCTGTGAAGATACTTCGGTACTTCCCGCTGATTGATAGGCTTGAGCGGTTGTTCATGTGTGCTTTCACGGCCGAAGCTATGAGATGGTGGGCTGAGAGGAATGTGCCTGACGATGACACCCTTAGACATCCCGCCGACGGAGAGGCTTGGAAGAAGAACGTGTTGGAGTTTCCCGAATTTGCATCAGAGGTTCGAAATGTTTGGCTAGGGCTATCATCCGACGGTTTCAACCCTTTTGGCAAGAAAGAGCTTCAGTACAGTGTGTGGCCAGTTATTTTGATTCCGTACAACTTTCCACCGTGGATGTGCATGAAGAAGGAATATAACATGCTCACATTGTTGATTCCAGGCCCAGGTTATCCGGGAAAGTGTCTCGATGTGTATTTGAGACCCGTAATTGAGGAGCTTCGGTACTTGAGTCTGAACGGTCACCTGGTCTACGACCGGTTCAAAAATGAGATGTTCCGGATGCATGCCATGCTTGTTGGCACGATCAGTGACTTTCCTGGGAGGGGTATGTTGTCGGGCAGCGTCACCAGGGGTTACAGGGCTTGTTCAGAGTGCATGACTGTTGATTGCTCCAGTCCTCATTGCAGCAAGATTGTCCAGATGCGTCACCGTCGTTGGCTTCCGCATGACCATCCATTTAGGGACGATGCACAGGCTTTTGATGGGACTGAAGAAAGGGGCTGGGCACCGGAGCAATGGACAGGGGAGGAAATATTGGCAGTGTTGAATGAGTATGACTTTGGTCCGCTTAGCAATCATCCCGATGTGTTGCGCACGATTCCAGAGAGGCCGGATCGGTATAGGTTCTGGTCACACAAGAGCATCTTATGGGAACTTCCTTATTGGGCCAGGTTGGCTACCAGATACTACCTGGATGTCATGCATATAGAGAAGAACGTGGGTGAAGCCGTGGTTGGCACAGTTTTGAATTGGGAGAAGAAAACAAAAGACACCCCCAAGGCACGCGTTGATCTGAGAAATATGGGACTGCGGGACCATTTGTGGTTGAGAGAGGGCAGGAGCAAAATGCCCCAAGCTCCTTACACCGTCACCAGGGACCAGAAACATGAAATCTTTGGATGGCTGAGTAATGTCAGGTAACTTTTTATTAGGCATGTATTCCCTAAAGAATCCGCCATCTCTTGTTGGACGACTATATATGCATGAAATCTAACTGTTGTTAATGGCTATGCAGGTATCCTTATGGCTATGCGGGTAACATAAGCAAGTGTGTTAACTACCGAGACAACAAGATGTACGGATTGAAGAGTCACGACTGCCATGTACTGCTTCAACGCCTCTTCCCTATTTTCATTCGAGCGTACTTGGAGGATGAAGTGGTTGAGCCGTTGGTGGCGTTGTCAAGATTCTTCCAGAAGTTATGCGCTAGAGAAGTTAGAAAATCAGACCTCATGAGAATGCATGAGGAAATCGTTTTTATCTTGTGCAAGTTCGAGAGGATATTTCCCCCAAACTTCTTTGACATCATGCCTCACCTGATGATCCATCTTCCCCAACAATTGTTGCTTACCGGTCCCGTACACTACACTTGGATGTATCCCATCGAAAGGTACATGTTATTCATAAATTTGATTTATACATGTTTTTAAATAAAAGTTGCATGCTCTTAACACGCACTTGTTAACCTTGCAGACAACTTGGAGACTACAAGAAATATGTGCACAATAAATCTGCGCCTGAGGGGTGTATTGCTGAAGCTTACATTGCGCATGAGTGTGTAACGTACGCCAAGTTGTACTTGGGAGCGATGGAGGACCCCCCACAACATCCAAGTCGAGATGACCCCGAGTTCAACCTATCTATCGTCGCCAACTCTGTTGTACCATACGGAAGCTTCAAGAAAAAGGGTGTGGACAAGTTGCCTGACCATGAGGTAGGGATTGCCCACTGGTGGGTTCTAATAAACTGTCCGGAGGTACAATATTGGAAACGTCACCATCTTCACAGCAAGGAAGTTCGCGGTGATGTCGAGTACCACAACACGACGTTTGCAGACTATTTTCCACAATGGGTAAGTGTATAAATATATATATTAGATGGCTTTCTTTTACAGTTCCCTATTCTTTAATCATAAACACACCGAGTGATTTGAGTTATATTTTTCAGCTGATGCAAGTGGCTGCGAGGGGTGGTCATACAAATTACTCAGAGGAATTGAGGCTGTTGTCGATGAAGCCGATATCTTCCACAGTCCGCCCAATGTGTGATGTCAACGGCGTTAAGTATATATGTGAAGCTAGAGACGGGGAACGCAAAACACAGAATTGTGGGGTGATGGTCGATGGTGCAGAGGGGGGCGTGGATTTTTACGGTGTCCTACAGTCAGTTGTTGAACTCATTTATGGGAACCGCATGAAAGTCCACTTGTTCAAGTGTCGATGGTTTGATACTAGGCCGCACCGCACACGGATCGATCAGTACGGCATACTTTCGGTGAATACCGCCACTAGTGTGTATGAAGACGACCCCTTTGTTTTCGCCACAGCGGCCAAAAAGGTCTTTTATCTTGACGATCCTTTGAACAAAGGCACGTGGAAGGTAGTTAACCATGTGTCTCAGCGAGACATATACAGTGCTACCACACTTGGTGTGAGCACAGAGTGTCAAGAAGCGACCGCATACCAAGAGCCGGACGCCGGCGACATTCCGGAATCCTCCACCATCCGCGATAATAATGTGACGCCGGGCAGAGTGGTCCGACTTCCTAGGGGTCAGGTGCCCATGTATGATGTTAATCCGAATCGTCTATATCAGCCCGACGATGACTCAGACGACGAGTACGAGCACCGGTTGCCAGATATTAACTACTATACTACGTCTGACTCAAGTGATGAGGATGATTCTGATTATCATCCTTAGTATACTATTTATGTATGTATTTGTGTACGATGGTGCATGCATGTATGAAAATAATTTTTGTCCTTAATTACCGTTTTTCGAATTTATGGGAAATTGTATTGATTTGTTTGTGCGATATTCAGGAATTTATCAGGTGAAATAGGCAATTTTCAGGCCCTAAATGGCAAATTTTCAGAAAAATCAGCGTTATAGCCGACGAAATGGACCATAATTCGTCGGCTATAATGCCCATACTTTAGCCGACGACTTGCAATTCGTCGGCTATAATGCCCATACTGTAGCCGACGACTTGCAAGTCGTCGGCTAAAGTATATTCAAATAGTTACCATACGTAGACCGTTCAAATGCAAAAGTGTCGTGAAATAAGATACGACCGAAATATTGAAATACGACTACGGTTGAAAAATGGGAAGATTCGGACAAAATCTGTGTGCCGAATGTTGCGGTTAGGTGTTTTTTACTTCCGTTTTCCTATGGGTAGCCTGACGGTCGGTAAATATTTGGAGGAAAATTTTTATACGGTTAGTTGCGTCGCATCGATTTGAAACTATTCTCTGTTGAAGGTCAGGCCAAAAAACGTCATCTAGACGGGCCAATTGCCGTTTTAAAGCGTTTAGAGGTTTGACCAAGCAGTTTGACCGATCCGATCGACCCTTTAACGTTGTCAGATCTAGTTGTATTTTTTTTCATACATGTATTTAATCTTAACGGTGATATCTGACGGTTGGAATAGATTTTCAAAACTTTTAGATTCGAAATCGGAACATATGCACTAATGTTCCTTAACTTATTTACTAAGTGTTTAAGTGAATGTATAGTTTCAAATAGTTACCATACGTAGACCGTTCAAATGCAAAAGTGTCGTGAAATAAGATACGACCGAAATATTGAAATACGACTCCGGTTGAAAAATGGGAAGATTCGGACAAAATCTGTGTGCCGAATGTTGCGGTTAGGTGTTTTTTACTTCCGTTTTCCTATGGGTAGCCTGACGGTCGGTAAATATTTGGAGGAAAATTTTTATACGGTCAGTTGCGTCGCATCGATTTGAAACTATTCTCTGTTGAAGGTCAGGCCAAAAAACGTCATCTAGACGGGCCAATTGCCGTTTTAAAGCGTTTAGAGGTTTGACCAAAACTTGACCAGGGAATAGCCGACGAAATCCTGAACTTCGTCGGCTAAACTCTTGCGATCCGCGCCGTTTCATTGTCCGCCGTTGGATGGGCGAGATCTGACGGCTGCTGAGAGCGTAAAGTATAGCCGACGAGATTCATATTATAGCCGACGATGTGCATATTATAGCCGACGATAGACTTAACTTCGTCGGCTATAACCGGCCCGCAAAGCCCAACTTCGGCCCGGCCCGGATTTCGGCCCGGCCCGTCAGAGTATAGCCGACGAAATTCGTCGGCTATAACTATAGCCGACGAATTAAAATAACATCGTCGGCTATAGTCCTTCGATTTAAACCGAAACAGAGGGCGCCTCCCTCATTTTCCAGAAATCCAGAAACCCTAAATCCCCACTGCCGCAGCCGCCCGTCCCTCCCCGACGCCGACCGACCACCACCGACGCCGACCGAGCCTCCCCCTCCCTACCCTCCCCCTCCCCGCCCCCTCCCCGTCGTGCCCGACCCCTCCCCGACCCGAAACCCCCTGCCGCCGCCGCCCCGAGCCAACGCCCCGAGCCGCCGTAGCCGCCCCTGCCGCCGTAGCCGCCCCTGCCTTGCGTCGCCTCTGCCGCCCCTGCTGCAGCCGCCCAGCCGCAGCCGCCCCTAGCCGATCCGAAACCCCCTGCCGCCGCCGCACCGCACCACCCGTCCTCGTCCAGACTGCACCACCATGTCAGGTAGTCCCGATCGAGCCTCATTTACGGTTTTTATTAATTTTGTCGAATTTTGTGAATTTTAGGGTTTTTGTGAATTTTTTGTGGAATTTAGGGTTTTTTTGAAATTTATGGAATTGTGTGGATTTTTTGTTAAATTTGTTAATTTTGTGGAATTTATATACTAATTTTGTGGATTTTTTGTTAAATTTACGGTTTTTATATACTAATTGTGGAATTTTGTTGAATTTATATACTAGTATACTAATTTATATACTAATTTATATATAATTAGGTATAAATATTTTTTTTCATTTTTATGACTATATATATATATATATTTTTCGGAATATATATATATATATATATAATTAGGTATAAATATAGTTATGTATATATATAATTAGGTGTATATATATTTAAAAAAGTTTTTTATTTTTTTGTGAAATTTAAGGAATTTTGTGTTATATTTCGGAATATATATATATAATTAGGTATAAATATATTTAGGTACGTATATATATAATTAGGTATATATACATTGAATGATGTTTTTAATTTTGTTTTGTGGAATTTTTGTGCAATTTATGGAATTTATATACTAATTGTGCAGGAAACCGGCGCTTTGTAGACCGATGGCTTGGCAGACGGACCGAGAGCGACCCCGACGCTCAGGCAGGATCCAGCCGTGGGGGGAGCGGATCCAGCGGTCGTCGGGGCCTAGGCCGGCCTTTGAGTCGACGAGAGGAGACGTTGATGGGATTGACGCCGAGCGATCCACGTGGGGGCTCCTCGTATGAGTCGACGGGAGCGGGCCCTGACTTTAGTGTCGGAGGAGGACGCAGAGCCACCAGACCCCAGTGCACTTCAGCACTGTTCCAGGATCGGCAGCCGACCCCACCGCGCGCCGATCTGGACCCTCCAGAGATGCTCCCTGTCCCCCCACAGCGACAGCGTCCACAGCTACGGGGCCCACCGTCAGGGGGAGCAGGCCCCTCAGGGTCCACGCCCCGTATGTCTCCGCCATCGGGGATGTACATGGTCCAGTTCCTCCCTGCCATCCCTGAGTACGACGCCAGGGGGAGGCAGATTTGGAGGCACGACCGGCCTCACGAGATTCCTTGGGAGGAGGCCTACTTCTACAGTCCTTTCGACTCAGAGGACTGCCGCGGCCTGTGGGCCGTTCGTGAGAGGGACAAGCAGTATAACGACGCAGGTGATTAGTTAGTTTAATTAATTATTTAGATTGTTTAATTAATTATTTAATTAGTTAGTTTAAATAATTATTTAACTATGTGTTCATTTTAACAGGCGTCCTCGTCAATAAACCCGCGGGGACGAGACGGACCAGAGGGCCAGCGAACATGTCCACCCTGGAGAGGGAGCTGGCCGGTGGGATCAGAGAGATCCTGCCCGGTCCCGGTGAGGATGGACGCCCGATTGAGCGGAGAGACACCACCACCAAGTACATCAACGCGACGGGCATGCTCGTGCGGGACAGGGTCCCACTGTTGTGGCCCGACTGGGGCTCTGTGCCCGATGAGATCAAGGCGCGAGTGTACAATGCACTGTCGGTGAGTTAAATATGATTTTTATTATAGAAAATAAACAATTATGAATTCAGTCCTTATAACTATATAAAAATATTTTCTAATTAATTTATAATGTTGCAGCAATGGTTTAGAGTCCATCCTACCTTGGACTGGTGGAGAGACGAGCAGCTGAAGAACAGGTTATGTGTTTTGCTTTTTTTTGTATAAATATATTTATTGGCAGTGTACGAATATATATATCTAACAGTTGTGTTCTGTTAATATAGGTACTCCGAGTGGAAGAACGAGCTGTCCACGCACTACAGGACGTACCATGTGGAGCAGCGCTTGGGGCGAGCTGCAACCCCCCACGAGTTCCGGTACAGGGAGTACGAGTGGCTATGGCTGGTAGCCTACTTCGGGAGCGACAGGGTCTCGGTAAGAAAATTTAGCCTGGTAGTATATAACTTTTTAATGTTATTTAATAATTAAATTATGTAGTTACTTAATTCAATTAATTAGTTAGTTAGTTAGTTATTAGTTATTAAATTAAGTCAGTTGGTTAGTTACGTAGTTAGTTAGTTCGTTACTAAATTAAATCAAATTAAATTAAATAAAATTAGGTAGTTAGTAAGTTAGTTAGTTACTAAATTAAATTAGTTAGTTAAGTAGTTACTAATTAAATTAGTTAGTTAAGTAGTTACTAATTAAATTAAATTAGTTAGTAACTAAATTAGTTATTAATTTTATTTTGGTTAGTTCCTAATATTTTAATTTAGTTACTAATTTATATTTGCGTTTATATGTTTGTTGTTATAATACAGAAAATCTCGCGGACGAACAGCGACAACCGCAGGAGGAACGAGCACCCCCACCACGGCGGCGCCCGCTCCTGGAGGCAGTGGGCAGAGATGGCGAGGAGGGACCGACCGCTGAGGCCGTTGTCGTGGATTCATGCGCAGATATATCCGGGGCGTCCCGACCAAGTGGTAAGTATTCGTCCATCTTAAATAAAAGTGTTTCATGAAATTAATTTATATATATAATTTTTAATTCGTTTATTATATTTTCTTGTCAATTAGGCGGAAATAGATGCGGAGACCGACGCGATCACCTTCGGGATCGCGCGAGACACTCTGGGAGACGGGGCGTCCGACGAGGCGATCGCGGAGTTTGCCTCCACGATCGACACCCTTGAGCCGCGCTTGGCCTCTCAGATCATGCACGCGGCGGTAGGGACGGGGAACAACTACTTCTACCAGAGAGGCCTAGGCGCGGCGGGAGATGGGGTTCTCAAGTTCACGCCGGCCAATCCCAGCACGCAGCGTGCGGCTTCGACGAGAGGAGACTTGCAGACGCAGCTGCAGAGGACTCAGGCGGAGTTGGCGAGGGCGGTGGAGGCGCTCCAGCAGGCGGAGTTGGCGAGGGCTGCGGAGGCTTCGGCGCAGCAGGCCAGAGACGCATCTGTGGCGGAGATGTACCGATGGATGCAGCAGTCTTGGGAGGCCCAGCAGGCTGGACTCCAGCCCCCGCCTCCGCCACAGATGCCCCAGTTCGTCGTCCCCACTCCCCCCCCGCATCGGAGTACGCCAGCCGATCAGGACAGCCATAGCCACCGGAACTCGAACGATCCCGTCGACGACGCTACGCGTTTAGGGGGTGATGATGAGTAGATGACTAGTTAGGGGGTTAATTTGTACAGTAGGTAGGATATTAGGGATGGATTGATGTGGATATTTGTTGGATATTTGGATGTTTGTTTGTGCATTTTCTGCAGCCCCCGAAGACGAAGAGAAATTGGGCCCGAGTAAAATTTTTTAATTTTTTTTAAATATTTAGGGGTTATAGCCGACGATATTGGCATTATTTCGTCGGCTATAACAGTTATAGCCGACGATTTTTACCAAATTTCGTCGGCTATACCCTCCCGGCTTCCGGCAAAAAAAAGCCGTTTCTGGTACCGGCGATTGTTATGGCCGACGATAGTGTCGTCGGCTATATTGGACGTATAGCCGACGATAGTGTCGTCGGCTATACTTCGGGTTAGGGGCAGTTACGTAATTTTTAAAGCCGACGATCTTCTCGTCGGCAATGTTCGAAGTATAGCCGACGACGCTTTTTTCGTCGGCTATACCTGGTGTTTCATAAGCCGACGACTTACCCCGTGTGTCGTCGGCTATACTATAGCCGACGGAGCATTCCCGACGAGACTATAGCCGACGATACGTCGTCGGCTATGACTATAGCCGACGAATTAATGGAAACGGCCGACGAGATGGCGTCGTCGGCTATGACGCCTTTTCTGGTAGTGATGGTGCCGAAAGGGTTGAACCCGTAGGTTGAGAGCCCAAGCCTGACGTTTCTGACATCTGACGCAAAATAAAGAAACTCATTGTTTATATGCTTCCAAGCCGCTCCGTCAGAGATCGATGTGTGTCATGATATCTGCGTCTCCCGCGTCCCGCTCACCGTGCCACCTCATAGCTTTTGCGGTGGTTTCTGACATGTACAACCGCTCAAGCCTATCTCTCAACGGAAAATACCGAAGCACTTTCACAGGTTTCCTATTGCCTGCTCCCGTCAACTTATATCGGTCAGACTGACATATCGGACATGCGTCAAGGCTAGCAAGGTCATTCCCTTCTGCATCTTTACCCCAGAAGAGAACGCAGTCAAATGCGCATGCATGGATCTTAATGTAGGAAAGCCCTAGATCTTTGAGGATACTTCGGACCTGACGGTGATTGGTTACGATGACCCTCCTCCAACAACGAAGAAGTGTACTGTAGATATTCATCTACTTGCCTGATAGTCGATTTTGTCTCGACTTTAATCCTCATTACCTCCATCACACTTTCAAGAACTGTCTTCTCAGAACTTGAACACACAGGGGTCTGTTGCAATGCAATCAGTTTGTTGTACTTGTCAAAGGCAGCAGTGTTGACAACTTGTGGGAACGGCTGCACCGGGTCCTGCATATATTGTTCCTCACGTACACCGCTTTCAAAAGGAAACACGTCGTTGACGAATGCCATTGTTGGATCGTTGGATGTACTACTACTGCCCGCCTCAAAATACTGCCCATGATCATGCGATCCATCTAATGATGGCTCACCGTGATATATCCAACGTGTGTACTTAGGCCAAAACCCATTACTCTTTAGGTGCTCCCATACTGTCCTAATCGGAAATCGACACATATCACTGCGACACTTACATTTCTTGCACGGGCAATAATGGTACGGTCCTTTTGCATTTTCCTCGACGAACTGCATAAAATCCACAACTCCTGTAGTGTATCGTCGGTCATGCCTTGGAAGCGAAATCCAACTCTTATCTCGATCCATATATAGCCTGATAATAATATATATGTATAACTTTAATTAATAATAAATTAATTAACACATATATATTACAATATATATTATTATCAACATCAACTCATATATATATATACCATTAATTAACAACCATTATTTAAGTTCATTACACTATCAACAACCATTAATTAACATATTAATTTATATATATTTTAACACTAATTAAAATAACATTATTAAATTAAAACACATAATTATACTCTAACTGAAAATCAACTCAACTACAACTCAAAATCAACATATATACATACATTCTAACACTAAAACAACAACAAAACAAAAAATCACTTACTATATCAAAATCACTAAAACTCAAAATCAACTCAACTAAAACTCAAAATCAACATATATACACATATACGTACCTATATATAGCTCCACAGTGTAAGAGAGGACGGATTTCAACAATACCCACAGATTTTTCACTCTTTCTCCCGTTTTTTTTCAAATGAGCAGCTTCTGTCCAGATCTGAAAATATAAAGACTTATAGCCGACGAAATTGCCAACTTCGTCAGCCATTCTTCCAAAATTTGTATAGCCGACGAAAACTTTAATTCGTCGGTAGGAGTATAGCCGACGAAACATTTTTTTTAGGGACGACGGAAAAAATCGTCGGCCATTCTATGAGAATGGCCGATGAAATTTTTTTTTTTGCGACGACAAAAATTTTCGTCGGCCATTCTTGGAAATAGCCGACGAAAAAAGTGTTTCGTCGGCCGTTTTTTTTTTTTTTCGTCGGCAAAGCCATATTTTCTTGTAGTGCTAGTTCCACTCATAACAAGATTATTATCAGTGTCAAGTGCAATGCATCTTTTCTTGTTGAACCAAATGTCTTCATGATCATCTGCAAGCTGACTAACACTAATCAAATTAGCTATTAGTCCTTCAACATAATACACATTTTTAAGCTCAGGTATATTTGGCGTTTTTACTGTACCTTTTCCAAGCACTTGAGCTCTCCTCCCATCACCAAAAGTGACTTTACCTTAAGTAAACTCATTATCAAAGAATACAAACCAGCTCATGTCACCTGTCATGTGTCTAAAGCAATCACTGTCCTTATACCAAAGATTTAGATTTTTTGTGGTTAAAGTAGTGAAAGCTACAAGACAAGTTGCTAGTGTTGGTTCATTTTCAAAAATAACCCTAGAAAATAAACACACTTCAGCCCCATCTGTTAAAGAATCATTTGTTGTTTTTCTCCAACTTTTACTGTTACTACTTTGAGTGTTCAAACATTTAAATTGGTTTGTCAGATTTTGAATCAATCTCATCTGAATCTCCAACTATTTATGCAATTTTTCAAATTTATCAGTGTCCACAGAAGAGCAAGAATTCATTAAAATAGGACAATTTGGTCTAATGTGACCAGAAACACCACATTGATGACACACAGGAGTAAAACGAGAAACAGCTTTAACAGTATTAACTACCTCAACAGGAGCAACAACATTATATGTTTTTACACCATCTGAACAGTCTTTTGCAGCTTCTTTAACAAACACAGTCTCATTAGAACATTCTCCAGAAAAATCAAGACCAGAAGTTCTATTTTGTGATCCAGCACTTAGCAACATCTTAACAGCTTCTGAGCTGCCTTCAAACTTGGTAAACGTCTCATGAGCTTTATCTAGCTTAATCTACAAAACATTAACTTCAACAGAAAGGCTATTTTTCTCATTAGAGTAAGTTAACAACTTTTCATTGAGCACATCTATTTCTTTGGTTAACACTAACTTTTTCAGATCCCCACTCAGTCTTGTTTAAATCATCTTGTAGTGTCTGCAAACAAGAAGTTAGTTTGAATTTTTCGACATCCCAAGTACTTTGAGCAGTTATAAACAAATTCTCAGTTTTTTTTTTGGCCAGTAAGAGAGTCAACATAAATCTCAAGGTGTCTCATCTTCGTATTCATGCTCTCAAGAACATCACAAAGTTGTGAGTATTTGTTTAGCAATTCATCATAGTCACAACTCGTATTCATTGTCACTATCATCAAAATCAGGTACAAAAGAGGTCATAAGAGCAATGTTCTTCTCTCCCTTGTCTTCTTCATCATCACTCCATGATGATTTCATTGCCTTCTTTTCTGTAGCCTCTCTATATCTTTTGTTTCCACAATCTGCAGCTAAATGACCAATACCTCTACAGTCATAGCATTTAGGTTTAAAAGAAGAAGACTTGTTTTCAATCTTGTTACCCTTGTTTTCAAAACGTGAGAATCTATCATTTTTTAAATCAAAATCATTTTGTACCTTTTTCGAATCAGAAGAATTTTTTGAAAAAGCAGATCTCTTGTTCAAAATTTTTCGAAATTCTTTTGTTCGCAAGGCATATTCAGCAGCACCATAGTCCTTTTCAGTTTTCTCAGAGTTTTTTAACAGCTTTGAAAGCAATGATTTTTGGTTCTTTCTTTTCTCTTCTGTCTTCTTCTAGAAGTTCAGCTTCAAAGGCTTTAAGATTACCTACTAGTTCTTGCACATAATAGGTGTCAAGATCATACGCATCTGAGATTGCAGTCTTCTTCTCTCTGTATCTCCTAGGCAAAGATCTGAGAATCTTCATCACAATATCATCTTCTGCAATAGTCTTCCTAGGATTTACACTTTTAATAGAGCTTGTGATAGCAATCACACGCTTATAAAAATGATCAACTGACTCATGTTTTTGCATCTGCAGAGAATCAAATTCATGTAATAACAATTGTAACTTATGTTTTCTCACTTTGGCGTTTCCTTCATAAGCAGTAGCTAAAGTGTCCCAAGCCTCTTTTGTAGTGTCACAGTGCTTAATTTGACCTCTTTCATCTTCAGAAAGAGCAATAAACAATGCATCCATAGCCTTATTTTCAGCTTCACTATATGCAATTTCATCGGCAGACCATTTTGCAAAGGGTTTAGGAAAAAAACATCTTTTTCTTTCTCAACCATTAGATGAGAGCAGCCATGTAAAATACATTGCCAAGCACAACAGTCTTGAGCAGAGATAAAAGCCTTCATCATACCCTTCCAGTCCTTATGCCCCTCAACCTTAAAGAAAGGAGGAGTATTGACAGAAGTTCATTCCATCTTGGATAAATCCTAAGATCACAGTAAACAAAATAGTGACCTGCTCTGATGCCAATTGAAAACACCAAGTAGGATCGAACTACTGTATATAATTCTTGTAAAAGTTTAGAAATGAAAGTAAAAGACTTAAAGCAAAGAACACACAAATATAACTATAGTGGAAATCTCATACGAGATAAAAACCACTACGAGACTTTTAAAGTAGTCCACACTGAAATAAATCCAATATGAATTCAATAAGATTACATATGTTCAAGTTGAGATGTTCAACACAATCTCTTTACAAGTATTATGAAAACTAACTTGAACAAAAAATAATTCTATAAACCTATGCAAATGATTTCAACAGATGAACTGACTTCCTGATACACTCCAAAGAACCAAGTTCCTGCAATCAATAAATCACACAAGTGAGATATGATCAAGAGGAGAAATCGATGAGTATAGCAGAAGGAATGAAGATGTTCATAAGAACAAGATAAACAGAGATAGATATATCATGCACAAAAGCACACTTTTCTGTTGCAAAGAGTCTGATATATAGGCTTATAGCTCCCCCTTAATCAGTGCTAATTCAAGATCAGATAAGGAATACAAATAAAGAATTTGATAACAAATCCTTAACTATAACACAAGGTCAACCATTTATCTCAAATGGAAACAATTCGAATTTTTAATATGAGATAAGTTTTGATAGATTGACAGATAGATCAAATAGCAAATTGTAAGGGATTTAAGAGATAATAAACTCTTAGAGGAAGATCTACAGATTCGTCGGAAGTGATTTGGACACCCAAACAACTCTCCTAGTAGAACTAGGAAAGGTTGTGTTAAGTATCAAAAACCAAGCTGCTTACAGATTCTTTCCAGGTACGGTAGAGGTCGTATATCCTATATGCAGTTTATCCAGGTACCGCATAGATTTAACACACATGACTTATTATGTTCTACAAAACAAGAGAATCATGCAAACCATTACTTCAGGTACTACAATAATGTAATTCACAATCCTTAATCTCATGAAGCTAAAAAGGATTATATTGCATGTATGCCTCCGCCATTCTTCTGATAGCTAGATGCAAAGCTTAAAGGTCACGAATCAATATAACTTTAACATAAGGAACAATTCAAGCAGAGATTGAGAATTTATCTATCAATTGAATATCAAAATATGTAGATAATCTTGCTAGGGCATCATCCTAGCCCTAGATAAGGAGTTTAACTGCTCATGTTCAAGGAAAACATAACAAAAATTCTTAAAAACATAAAAGAACTAAATGAATGAATACAGAAAGATGAAGTGAGTAGAGGGCAGTAGCTTTATTTGATGCAATTTTGATCTCTCTAAATCCTCCCTCCGTCTGGACATATTTGCTTTATATATGCATCTTTTCCTTCTTGCTTAAGGTTTGGACTCCTTAACTATTCAGCCCAAAAGAGAGGTGACATGACACGTCTAAATCTCCAAGAAAATGTAGGTTGGGCTATCAGACGGTCCATAATGTTATCTTAAATTTCCTAGAATTTTGCTAAGTCATTCGGGCCTTGAAAACTCGAGCTCATTGAACATATAACAGGTTCACGCGTCGACTGAGTTGTCTGTATTCAAACTGCAGTAACTCTCTCCATATATATCGGAATCACAAACTGTAAAATTCTACAGAAAGTAGACAGAGAGAGCTTTTTGCTGATATATGCGTTATCTTCTAGTTCTTCTTGGATCAATAGAATTTATTTCTCAAAGTTTGTTGTTGCGCAAAGGTTGCTCCCTGTTTTAGCTTTGTGAATTTCCCTTCAATCTTTTTTCCTCTTGTTATGCTTCTTTTTCTCAACTTTCCTCTTGATACGTATAAGACACTAAACCAAGTAAATGAAACAAGAACAAGGAGAACTAGACATAAAAAATTATGAATAAGAGGCAAAAAAGTATACCACAATATGAACATATCAGCGTGGCGATAGGTACATTGTTCGGTTGAGGGAGCGCCGATCTGTGGACTATGAGGAGGAGATGTTAGATCAATATGGACTTATCACATATTAAATGATAATTATGCTTAATGACAATATCTACTTCTACATGGAAACAAATCCAAAACTATATCCAGTTAATAATGATTTCGTGTATTAGATCATTATTGTAAGGAATCCTATTCATAGTATAGAAGTAAGACAACTAATCAGTATTGTATAAGGAATCTAATTAGAAGACTTGTTGACAGTAGCCACAGAGGGGCTACATAAGCCCACAGACCCGCAGCCACTGCATCCGGGGCCAGACTAAGGCCAGGAGCAGGATCACCAGCACCCGGACCCGAGGTCCAGCAGTCTACCTTGTGACCAGGGGCCCGGGGACCGGGGACGCCAGCCTGCCAAAGAGGTCACCAGAGCTGCCCTTTTGTGTGCAAACAGAAGGAAGCCAGTCCCATATCGAAGAGTGAGAGCAGACCTCACGCCCGACCACCTATATAAGGGCCTCAACTACCGTCATTAAGAGGTAACTGATCTCTCCAACTGCTTATCATACGTGCTTAAGTTATCTATTCATCCCAACTATACTAACTTAGGCATCGGAGAGGAGAAGACCGGCCCGCCCGGTATTCCCCTTAGTGAGCAGGTTTACAGGAGGAGATCACATCGAGATTCACCTGTCTCTACCAGGCCTACGGGTTTGTGCAGAAACAATTGGCGCCGTCTGTGGGAAGCATTTAATCCACGAAAAAAGTAGCGTTGCTCTACCGGAGGGTAGAACCCGATCGGTCCTTTGAAAGTTTTGAAAGTAAGTCCACAATCCGGAGGCCATGTAGGGAAGGAAGATAAAAGCTGGTGGGGGAGGGCTGAAAGAGCGAGTCCGGGTCCCCGACCGGGCCCAAAACATTAAATCTGAGGTCAGCGCGAGGTTTATCCCTTCTCCCGACCGGGACGGAACTCACGATCACCGGGGCTCAGACAATCCTGACCAATACGACGCGGGGGAGGAGATAAGAAAGATGAAGCCAGAAGTCGTGCGATTGCGAGAGGAGGGCGATCGAGACCGACTAAGGGCGGATGCCCGGTGCCAAGAGTTGGAAGCGATGAACATCGCCTTATTGGCGGCCCTGGAGAAAGGGCACCAGCAGGACATCTCTCGGGCGGCATCACGGCCCGCAAACGAAGGTAACGAGCTCCTGCACCTAGAAGTGGGACAGCCTACGGGAAGGAGAAAGACTGCGCATTTGCCCACACCACTCTTTCCGGAAGCTTTGAGGAATTCCGGCTCGGTTGAGCCCCCATACCAAACGAGCTTGGCATCGAGCGAGCAGGACAGCTCTACCGCAAGGACGCTTCAGACGCTCTCTGCCTCGGTGTCGGACATTAAGGACCGGTTGGAGGCCAGCGAGAAAAAGACGGTGCGACCGCAGGACAGTGCGCGATTCAATGAATGCACTGGACCTTTTCCACACCGGATTAGGGAATCCGGAAGACCTGGTAACCAAGAGTCCCTGAAACTGACGTACTCAGGAACGAGCTGCCCATACCAACACCTGGGCAGTTTTAAGTCACAAACGAGCACAAAGGGCTACTCAGATGCCACGTGCTGCAATGTGTTCCAAGAGACGCTCTCAGGGGAGGCATTGGGCTGGTTCTACGAGTTGCCAATAAACTCGGTGGAAACTTTCGAACAGCTGACTGATAAGTTTGTCGGCCGATTCGTCCTTAGAGCCAAGGCGACCCAAACGTCAACGATCCTTTTCGATTGCATGCAGACTGACCACGAACCGCTGCGCGCTTTCGTTAACCGGTGGCATATCGCCACGGCCGGGGTCAGGAACTTGGATAAAAGGATCGTTGAGATGGCATTCAAGCAGGGGTTAAGACCTGGGGAACTCTCGTACGCCCTGCGAGTGAAGGAGCCGCTGGGGTACGACGAGTTGATGGCCGTAGCCGTCAGGCACGCCCAGGTGGAGCATGAGACGTATGGGGAGAAGATGCCCAAGCGAAGGTCGGATGACCTACTACCACCGTCCTCCCGTGAAAACAAAGCGGGGCGGCAGGATCGCAACCGTACGCCTACGACCAGCAAGAAAGCCGAAGTATGGGAGGATTGGCGACCCCGCTGGAGCGGCAACAACAGTTCACGGGCAGGTGGAAGACCACCGCCTTTGCGACCGGCAAGGCCCCTGGCAGCAGCGCCAACGGGGCGACCACCACGGGCCCTGGCCATTATGCCAGCAGGAAAACACGAAGACCCAGCCCTTCGGACTAACGACCAACGACCCCAGAGAACGGTTGTGGACGGCCGAGTCCGGACAGATGACCCGCAAAGGAACAGGCAGGGTGCCCGAGAAGTAGGAACCATAAGCACCCGAGTCCCCGGAGGGATCGAGGTGCACGGAAGCATAAATATGATACATGGCGGGGACCACATAGATCGACTCACTCGGAGCTCGAAGAAGCGGTGCTTAAGGTCGATCCGGGGAAAGGAAGTATATGCCTTTAGAGGAGGGAGCGGCCAGGCCGCTAAAACCGGATGGAACTCAGTCACGTTCTATGAGGAAGAAGAACCGGAGGACCTGATCCAACCGCACAACGATCCCTTCCTCATTACGGTCCAAATAGACCACTGGATAACCAGCTGCATGTTAATCGACACCGGAGCTTCTGTCAATGTGATGTTCCGAGACGCATACAAGGGGCTGCACCGGGGAAGGAGCAACGTTCCCTCGGTGAGGCAGAAAAGGAGGTCCTTTAGCCCGGCGAAATATGAGGCGATCAGAGAGGAAGTGCAGAAGCTGAGAGGCATCAGTTTCATCAGGGATGTCCAGTATCCCCGATGGCTCGCCAACGTGGCCATGGTCCCGAAGAAGGGAACCGACCGGTGGCGCATGTGCGTTGATTTCACCAAACTAAACCGGACGTGCCCAAAAGACAGCTTCCCGCTCCCCCGAATAGACCAGCTTATAGACTCCACGTCCGGTTTTAAACTACTCAGCTTCATGGATGCCTACGCCGGATACAATCACATAAGGATGAGCCCGGACGATGAAGAGCACACCTCGTTCACCACTGACCAAGGGACCTACTGTTACAAGAGGATGTCGTACGGTCTAAAAAACGCCAGGGCCACGTACCAACAGATGGTAAACCGCATGCTGGAGCAGGAGATGGGTAAAACGGTGGAGGTATACGTAGATGACATGCTAGTCAAAAGCTTAACCGCAGGGGCCCACGTCCGAGACTTGGCAGTAGTCATCGGTAAGATGCTCAAGTTTGGGATGCGCCTGAACCCGAAGAAGTGCATTTTCGGGATTTCAAAGGGCCTGTTCCTAGGCCACATTATCAGCCAGCGGGGGATAGAAGCTAACCCGCTGAAGGTCCAAGCGATCATAGACATGGAAACACCAGGGGAAAGAAACCAGGTCCAAATGCTGACCGGCCGACTGGCCGCCCTGGCCAGATTTATCTCCCGCCTGACCGATAAGTGCGCCCCATTCTTTAAACTCCCCAAGACACAGCAGTTCAAGAAAATTCACTGGGCGGCGGAGCACGAGGAAGCATTCCAATCCATCAAGACATACCTGTCTGCAGTGCCTCTCCTATCCAAACTAGTGTCGGGCGAGATGCTATACCTCTACATAGCTGCATCAGGAACGGCCGTCTCCGCGGCTCTCGTCAGGAAGGAGGGCACGCTCGATCCCCCGGTATACTATGTAGGGAAGGGACTTACCGGAGCCGAAAGCCGATACCCTGACATTGAAAGACTGGCTCTGGCTCTGATCGTCAGCGCCAGGAAGCTCCGGCACTATTTCCAGGCTCATTCCATCACCCTGTATACCAATCACCCCCTACGGCAGATCCTGCAAAAACCGGATACTAGCGGTAGGCTCGTACGGTGGGCAGTCGAGTTGGGAGAGTTCGCCATCACTTATGTCCCGCGAATAGCTATCAAGGGCCAGGCCGCTGCGGATTTCATATACGAGCTCACCCCGATGGTGGTAGAAGCGCACTCCGGCCGGTCCGAGGGCACCAAAGCAGTTCAAGCCATAAAGATCGAACCAGGCCTCCCCAGCGGTTGGAAGCTTTATGTGGACGGCTCCGTAACGGGTAAGCGGGGTGGAGCCGGCGTCATGCTAACCTCGCCCGATGGCCAGTCGTACGAGTATGCCCTGCGGTTCCTCTTCAATACTTCCAACAACGCCGCTGAGTTTGAGGCCCTCATAGCCGGTTTGTAGCTAGCCATGGAAATGGGGATCCCTGGGAACTTGGGAGACTCGTCCCGACATGGCAGTCCACCAGTCGAGTCCTCACAATCACCATGCCTTTTCTACCTGAACGCCCGGTCACGCCCAATCTCCAATGCGGACTTGGAGGACTAGGCACCGTTGGGTCGGTAACCCTGCGGGTCTGCAGGACAAGAGCGAGACATAGTAAGTCCCCTTTCAAGATTGCACTTGACTGGGAACTTGGGGGACTTGTTGACAGTAGCCACAGAGGGGCTACATAAGCCCAGAGACCCGCAGCCAATGCATCCGAGGCCGGACTAAGGCCCAGAGCAGGATCACCAGCACCCGGACCCGAGGTCCAGCAGTCTACCTTGTGACCAGGGGCCCGGGGACCGGGGACGCCAGCCTGCCAAAGATGTCACCAGAGCTGCCCTTTTGTGTGCAAACAGAAGGAAGCCAGTCCTACATCGAAGAGTGAGACCAGACCTCACGCCCGACCACCTATATAAGGGCCTCAACTATCGTCATTAAGAGGTAACTAATCTCTCCAACTGCTTATCATACGTGCTTAAGTTATCTATTCATCCCAACTATACTAACTTAGGCATCGGAGAGGAGAAGACCGGCCCGCTCGGTATTCCCCTTAGTGAGCAGGTTTACAGGAGGAGATCACATCGAGATTCACCTATCTCTACTAGGCCTACGGGTTTGTGCAGAAACAGTTTTTAAAAAAATGCACTCGTCCACTAGATTTTCAGTAAAGCCAAAAGAAGAAATTACTGAATCAAATTTCTTATACCACTGCCTAGAAGCTTGTTTTAGACCATAGATTGATTTTCTTAATCTACAGACTAAGTTCTCATTTCCAACTTCCATAAATCCTTCAGGTTGCTTCATGTAGATTACCTCCTCAAGCTCTCCATTTAAAAATGCTGTTTTGACATCCATCTGATGCAGCTCCATGTCATAGTGTGCCACCAATGCCATGATGATTCTGAAAGAGTCTTTATATGAGACTGGAGAAAATGTCTCAGTGTAATCAATACCCTCTTTTTGTGAGAATCCCTTTGCCACTAACCTTGCTTTATGCCTCTCAATATTTCTAGTTGCATCTGTCTTGGTTTTATAAATCCATTTGCAACCTATTGGCTTCTGTCTAGGATCAGGTTCAACTAATTCCCAGACTCCATTCTTCTCCATAGACACAATCTCAGCTTGCATGGCCTCCTGCCACTTGTCCGAATCTTGACTTGCTGCTGATTGATCAAAATTTGTTGGATCATTGTCTTCTGCACAGTCTTCATTAATGTCTGCTTCAGCCAAGTAGACAATGTAATCACTATCTTCCCCCCCCCCCCCCCCCCCCCCCAAATTTTGATTTTCTAGCTCGTTTGGATCTTCTAAATTCATGATTGAGATCATTTTGTGGCTCTATAATGTGAGGTTCTGCAGCATGTGGTTCTGCTGCAGCTGGTTGTTCATCAATTTGCATTTCCTGATCAATTTCTTGATCTGCTGCATTTTGATTTTCTATAATGATGTCATCTGCTATTTCTTCAGTTTCAAAAGGCAAAACATTTTCCCAATCCTCATCAGGCACAATGTCTTCAAAATCTAAGGATAAATCCTCATATTCTGTATTGTGAACTTTTTCATTTAAGAATTTGACTTGATGAGTTTCAAAAATTCTAGGCTTATGTTTAGCAGAATACAGCTTATAGCCCTTAGATTTTTCTGGATAACCTATGAAATAGCAGCTTATGGATTTGGGATCAAGTTTGCTCAAGTTTGGATTATAAATCCGAGCTTCTGCATGACAGCCCCATACATGACAATGGTAAAGACTTGGTTTTCTACCACACCATAATTCAAAAGAAGTTTTCTCAATGGCCTTACTAGGTGTTCTGTTGCAAATGTAATTTACAGTTTTCAAGGCCTCTCCCAATAAGAATTTTGGCAAGCCAGTTGTACACATCATACATCTAACCATATTTAGAAGGGTTCTGTTCTTTCTCTCTGCAACACCATTTTGTTGTGGATTATAGGGTGTTGTATATTGAGCTTTAATTCCATGTTCTTGTAAAAACAAGGCAAATGGACCCTTATGTTGACCTTTTTCTGTATATTTTCCATAAAATTCCCCACCTCTATCCATCTTACTATTTTGATTTTTCTCTCTAGCTGATTCTCTACCTCAGTCTTGAAGATTTTAAAAGCTTCAAGTGCTTGAGATTTTTCTGATAGTAAAGAAACATAACTGTATCTAGAGAAATCATCAATGAACGTAATGAAATACACATTACCACAGATAGTTTGATGTTTAAATGGACCACAGATATCAGTATGTATGAGTTCTAGCAAGTTTTGGCTTCTAACTGCAGTCTTCTTTCTTTTATTTGTCATTTTTCCCTTAAAGCATTCTACACAATCATTAAGATCAGAAAAATCCAATTCATTTAGGATATTGTTTTTAACCTGAATTTTCAGTCTCTCTATTGAAACATGGCCGAGTCTTCTATGCCATAAATATGCAGACTTTTCATTTTGTTTGGTTCTTTTACCACCAATCAAGGCATTAGTACTGTTAGTGTTTTCTTTTTCAACAAGAGAAATCTCTTGTTGTGACATAGAACAATTAAGCTGTAAATAATCATTCAATATCACACCAGAACCAATCTGTTTTGAATTTCTAGAAATAATAATTCTATTATTATCCATCAAAAGTCTACAACCAGCTTTAATCAGCTGAGAAACTGAAACTAAATTCCTTCTAATGGAAGGTACAAAATAAACATTATCCAGAAATAAAAAGTTTTCATATCCTAGATCAAGCTTGAGGGTTCCTATGACTTTGACTCCCACTCGCATGCCATTGTCTACTCTCAGGTTCACCTCATCACTTCTTGGGACTCTCCTCTTTCTGAATCCCTGCAAGGAATTAGTGACGTGAATAGGAGAACTAGAATCTATCCACCAAGACTGGGGTTCAACATTTATAAGATTAATTTCTAAGGAAAATACTGTATTAGAAATTTTCTTACCCTTTTTAGCTAGCCAAGCCTTATAACCTGTACAGTCCTTTTTCATGTGACCTACTCTCTTGCAAAAGTAGCACTTGTATCTAAATGGCTTGTTTTCTTTTGGTCCTGTGGCTGCAGATGCCTTGGTGATAGTTTTGGTAGGCTTGAGTTTGTTTTGAGTTTTTTTCTTCTTAGGCTTCTCAACTAGGTTGACTGTGAGGGACTGGGACTGATTTTTCTTGATCCTAGATTCCTCATCAACACAATTTGAGATGAGTTCATCTGGGGTCCAGTTTTCCTTTTGAGCATTGTAACTTAATCTGAGATTGTCAAAACTGCTAGGGAGCGTGTTCAGTGCATGATGCACCAACAATTGATCTTTTACTCCCACTAACATCTCTCTCAGCCTATTGTTGATGTTAATCAACTCCATTATATTCCCTCTTACACCCCCAGGTCCTGTTCCAGAGTACTGTAGGGTATGATACTCTTTGCTCAGCCTAGCTATTTCAGCTTTTTCACTTTCTTTAAACTTAGCTGCCACAGCCTCAATGAAATCAGTAGCTAATTCTGGTTCCTCAACACAACCTCTCACTGATCTAAACATAGAATTTCTAATCACATTCTTGGCCATCATATTAGATCTTATCCATTTCTTATGGTGAGCTTTGATTGAGGGTTTATCATCTTCTGCTGGGGTATCAGGTTGTTCTTCAAGAAAACAGAATCCTATTGTCTCATGCATACAAATGTAGTTTTCTACAGAATCTCTCCAGGCTCTAAAGTTTGAACCAGTAAGCACTAAGACATTGTTGAAGGTCATGTAAGTGTTACCTAAGGAGCAAAAGAAAAAGATTTTGTGAGTTCTTAATTTTGTAAAGCTTTTAGAGTTTTCAATGTTTTATGAATTAGTTTAAGTTAATCAAACCATAACAGAAACACTCATAAAACAAAACATTCAGAAAACTCAATATATTTATACTTGCATTCACATCAGTCCATATCCATAAAAATAATACTGAGTAACACTTTTGAGTAGAAACTTAGCATACTGTAAATCTTTATCAATAAGCCACACTTGATAAAAACATGTTATTCAAGGAACCAAATCCACATCTTTAGACAGAAAATTAAATCCCAAGTATCTTGATTTATTTTTATCAAATATACTTACTGCTGTTTGCATTCTAAAATCATGCTTCGACACTTCTTTGGAAGATAAAAAGCAATATTTAAAATACAAAACACAACTTTAAGTCTGTTATACCATATGATCTCCTGGAAATATGAATGAAAAATGCTTTGTGCAATATATTCATTTATACCAACAGAAAATCACAAACTTGTTTGAGCTTGAAAACTTGATTTCTATCCAGGTTACCCTTTGTAAGAAAACTAAGCTCTTGTGCCTATAAAAACTTTTCAATGCATAAGTTTTGAGAGACTTTAATGACTACATGCATCATTGTCAATTACAGAACACATACATCAATTCAATTCCATGGAGCATAATCTGTATTGAAATATCATCCAGCCACAGAACAGCACAATCACCAACTTATGTGCACGCTGGGAGTGCTCTAGGGTTCTTATGCAATACATATATAGATATACATGCTTGAATTGAAAACAAAATTTCCGGAAAAACCTGTTTTGCTTTTTCCCCAATTTGCTATAGAACACAGCGGAAGCTATAAACTTGATGCAGCAACTATTTCTTGGCTTTCTTGATCCACAGCAATCGGGTTTTGAATCACATAAGAGACGTAAAAGTCTCTAGCGCTTCCAATCCAGTCTCTGGTCCATCTTCTTTACCTGTTATGAATACATTCGCCACCGTTGCGAATTTACTCGCCAGGTTATTCATTCGCCACCGTTGCGAACTTACTCGCCAGGTTATGCATTCGCCACCGTTGCGAACTTACTCGCCAGTTTATACATTCGCCACTATTGTGAACTTACTCGCCAGGATTGTCCGTGGCGAACGCAATAATTGTTTCTGGTTAAACCTATCCGACCTCTGGCGAGCGGGTGACTTATGGCGAGCGGGTCGAGACTGGATCTGCGCTTGCATGTGGGTTGAGCTAAGAACTGGTTAACAGGCTTTTGCCTGTTAACCCGTAAAGCAAAAAAAAAAAAATTTTTGTTTGAGAAAACCCTAAAACGATTTTGTTATGCAAAACTGAAAATTTTGTGAACCTTTATGGCTCTGATACCAATTTGTAAACCAAATACTGAATGTTCACAATACAATAGATCATATGCATAACCATAATCGTTAGACTTTTAGCTTTGAGTAAACTTACCATTATTATGAATCATAGCTCTTTCCATTGACATAAACCTAAAACACAAAAGTACTAAGCAAAGGCCTTCTGTTAGTTACCACAATAAGCTTCTCAATGGACAGAACTTACGCTATGTCTCGTGGTGATAACAGGGACCAATACCATCTATTTATATAGAATCATTAACCCTAAAGAGTCCTCCCATTAAGGACATTCCTTGAGAGTTAAGTCTTGTTTCTGCACAAACCCGTAGGCCTGGTAGAGACAGGTGAATCTCGATGTGATCTCCTCCTGTAAACCTGCTCACTAAGAGGAATACCGGACGGGCCGGTCTTCTCCTCTCCGATGCCTAAGTTAGTATAGTAGGGATGAATAGATAACTTAAGCACGTATGATAAGCAGTTGGAGAGATCAGTTACCTCTTAATGACGTTAGTTGAGGCCCTTATATAGGTGGTCGGGCGTGAGGTCTGGTTTCACTCTTCGATGTGGGACTGGCTTCCTTCTGTTTGCACACAAAAGGGCAGCTCTGGTGACCTCTTTGGCAGGCTGGCGTCCCCGGTCCCCGGGCCCCTGGTCACAAGGTAGACTGCTGGACCTCGGGTCCGGGTGCTGGTGATCCTGCTCCGGGCCTTAGTTCTGCCACGGATGCAATGGCTGCGGGTCTGTGGGCTTATGTAGCCCCTCTGTGGCTACTGTCAACAAGTCCCCCAAGTTCCCGGTCAAGTGCAATCTTGAATGGGGACTTACTATGTCTCGCTCTTGTCTTGCAGACCCGCAGGGTTACCGACCCAACGGTGCCCAGTCCCCCAAGTCCTCATTGGAGATTGGGCGTGACCGGGCGTTCGGGTAGAAAAGGCGTGGTGATTGTGAGGACTCGACCGGTGGACTGCCATGTCGGGACGAGTCCCCCAAGTTCCCAGGGTGAAAACTGCTGCCAACGGCGAGGCAGGGCGGGGAGTAGCCTGGTGGTTCGGCCCAGCTTATGCTGGAATAAGCGTGGGGTAATAGAGTTGCTAGCCTGCGGGGAGGCCTGTTGGAGCGTGGAATAAGCCAACAAGTACCCCGGTGGGGTGTTGCGGCCATGTTGAAGCACCGGTTAACACCTGCTAGTTCTTCTCAGCTTGTGTTGGAATAAGCGTGTGGTAATGTGCAGGTTTTTTAGCCTGCGGGGAGACTTGTTCTGTGTTAGAGAAACAATCTGCCCGGTGGGGTGGTGTTGAGATAACAAGTCTCGCCATGTATCCCCAAATGTATCACAGTTCAGTGTGATGCAGGGTTTTTATCCTGCTGGAAAAGTTTACATGTGTTAGATGTAAACTCTCCCGGGTTTATAAAGCCCATGTGTTTCGAAGCCTTGAGTTGTTGCTTGCTTGTCCCTGCCCGCAGGCGAGGGAAAGTGACTAAACCGGTGGAATGCCTTGGTGCTGGTTGAATGTCAACTGGTGGAATGCCATGGAGTCGGTCGGATACTACGTAACCGGTGAGATGCCATGGAGCCGGTCGGATACTACGTAACCGGTGAGATGCCATGGAGCCGGTCGGATAGTACATAACCGGTGAGATGCCATGGAGCCGGTTGGATACTACATAACCGGTGAGATGCCATGGAGCCGGTTGGATACCACATAACCGGTGATGTGCTTGCCCTTGGTTTGAGGTTGACTCTTGGGGAAGTGGGGGGGTTGGACGCCTCGGCTCGCGCTCCTACATCCCCTAATTGCCGCTTGTAGGTGGGACAGGTGGCTGACATGCAATGAAGGAGAGAGCCTATCAGTCCCATCAGTTATGATGGCTTGGGAGCTTTATCGATGTTGGGACACGTGTCAGCAGGGAGCGGTCTGAGATGGAGGGGATCTGCGGCTGGGGTTGCCTCTCCGTTTTGTTTGCCCTAATTATAAACAAGGCGTAGTTTTGCCGCCTATAAGATGCTTCGCACCCCCTGATGGGAGCCTAAGCTCGCACACAATAATGACCCTACAAAATATCGTTAGTAGTATGAGCAAGTAGGGATCGTTCTAAGCCGGGGATTAAGGGTACCTGAAATATGAGACTGTTAGATAAATTATCCACACAAATATACATAAAACGTCACAATGGGGGGAAGGTATAGGCGTCGGCAGCTTGCTGCCTTCTAATGCTAGGCACGAAAATAAAAGCTGAAAATAAATTCTAGACTACTATTTACAAGTTTGATCATCATCTCTCACAAAACATTTAGCACCAAAAACTCTTTAACATGTAGACTAATATGCAAGAAGGTAAGGAACAAGTATTGATGCTATTTCGACTTAACCAATTTCGATCCCAATTAGAGCCTACGAGGTCATCTAATCGTTTGATTACTAGAGTTCTTAAGATTAACCACGGGTATAATCCTAAGGTTATGCTAACCGATTTTACATGATTAACAATTAAGCACATGAATCACAAATCGAAGACAAGCGAACAAGTAGGGTTGTCAATCCTCTTATTATCTTGCAAGTTCTAAGGTTATTACTCTAAGTGAGCAAGTGATTAAGAAAACTACGAGTATGACTCAACCAAATACTCTAGCTCATGAAACCTAGCACTTAGAATTACATGCTTTAAACAACAAATGTTTTAAACAAAACTAGAGTGTCGATTTAATGCCCTAACCTTAGATTACTAATCGAATTAAGTTCTCAAACAAGCATCGCATACCTACTGTCCTAATTATCAAACATAAAAATCCACCAGTTACATATTACAAATTAGCATGCAAAATCATTGTTCTTGTCGAAACCTAAACTTAAATCTAAGCATCAATTCAAACAAAGCTTTAACATACAATTTATGAAACCAAAATCGATTCATACATAGACATATAAACCAACACCAAACATACATGAGTGTTTCATAGACAAAACTAAACATAACTAAACAAAAATTACTAAACCGAAAGAGGGGAATGGATCACACTTTTAGAACACCTTTGGAGCTTCACGTCGTGTGGATCCGGCGGAGTATGGAGGTTGGATGGACTGCTGCACGGCAAGGGTGTGGCTCAGCAGTAGGTTATGGAGGCAGAAGTTCCAAGGTTCGGCAAGGGAAGAAACTTGGTTGAAGTGAGGTGGAGGTGATTTTCGGTTTAGGTTTTTGTATAGGATCTTTGGAGAATTTTGGTAGAGTTTAGGCCTTGTGTTTATGCTTGAGATGAGATGATTTTTCTGTGGAAAAACAGTCCCTATATATAGGAGAAGAGGCCGGCAAACCCTAGGGAAACCTAGATACAATAGGCAACACAAAACCTTGTAGAATAAGGTTTTGTAACCTTCCTTTCATGATTCAATTAGGTTTTCTTTTTCTGATTTTTCTTCAAGGCTTGGGCTGCACATCTTTATGGACTTCATATGTGATCTTGACATCTTCATTTGGTGAACTTGATCCATGGACAAATGCCACAACCGGCATAAATCTGCCTTTTCCGGCAGCTTTTCCTAGCTTGACTAGGAGAACTTCTTTCTTCGTATTTTTCTTCAATGCCTTGGCTCAATGTCTTCCTCTAACCTTCAATAAGCTTGTACAATCTTCAAATATGCAATTGTACACCAAATTGTCCATCGAAACAGAAATCAAGGAAAAGAGGCAGAGACTTCTTGGAATCAGCAGGAATGACTTTGCTGTAGTAACTCCGACATATCTCCTTCCGCGGAGCTCCGATTGATGTAATTCCAAATCTCAGATAAACTAGACACACATAGCTACTTACATATAAAACAGTTCGATCAAATTCATTTTGAGTTGTCGGGAATGATTTTTCGAAGTTGGGATACAGTCCCAGGAAAATCCTGGAAGTCTCTGGCAATCTTTGCTCGGACGGCCAAGTTGCAGCCATCTTTTGGGTGACTTCCCAAACTCCGATTGATCTGAACTTTTAACAAAACATTCCTCAGTATATGAATAATAAGCACACCAAATTTCATTAAATTCAGACAAGGATAGATCGCATTTTTACTCATCTCAGAATCACGAAAAAGACAACTTGAATTATTTTCCAGATTTCTCAAACTTAGTCATTTTTCGGATTCTAAAGCACATTTGATAAAAACTCTACCAAATTGACACTAAACTAAATTATGACTCAATCTTAGATAAATAAGGGAAAAACTAAGCATAAACGAGGGCATACGCATGTAATATCGTCGCACATTGTGCTCCTATCACCCCCCTCGCCTCTTCCTGTCGTATTTTGTTGAAGCTTGGCTCCTCGTCTGCCGTTTGTCTGTGTTGTTATCTTGCTACACAACTAAATTCTGTTCTTAGGTTTTATGGCATCTAGGAGGTCAGCCAATCCTGTCGGTGCCGGCCGTGCGTCGACGGGAGGGTCTGTGAGGCGACATCAGCTGTTGAATGGCGACAGGGTGATTTTTTGTGACGAGCTGACCAGAAGTATGACTGCTAGCGAGATAAGGGATTTTCGGGCGAAGTGGGGTATTGACTCCTCCGTTAAGCTCCGGGGCCTAAATCCTGGGGAACTGGCCTGCAACCCGGAGGAGGGTTGGGTTGTCGTTTTTTAGGATCAATTTCGGCATGGGCTATCTCTGCCGCTGCCGAAGTTTGTCCAGTATGTGCTGACCGTGATAAATATTTCCCCCGCCCAGCTTCCTAGCAACCAGTGGAGGCAGTTGCTTGGTCTCGGGTGCTTATTCAGTCTGAGCAACATGGACTGGTCCACAATAAATGAGTTCCGGGCGCTGTATAAGATTCTCTACTGCAAAAAGTCCCAGGCCTGCGGCTGTATTAATTTTGCCGCGCGGGACTTCGATCCTGCCATCGCTCACCTGCCGTCGTCGGTTTCGAATGTATGGAGGAGGTCGGTTGTGATGGCCGGGGGTAGGTGGCAGCGTAGTTCGAGGAGATTTCGGGTGCCCGGGGCTTATCAAGCTATCGGAGATCAGTCGTACCGGTTGGTCGACTTGGAGAGGCAACGGTTAGCCCGGCTTTTTGTTTGCTGGTACAGTCTGGGCCGGAGCTCTTACAATTTCATCCGGTGGAATGTGCTGGAGATATGCGAGATGGGGAAGAAACCTGGTAAGTGCCTTGCACTGTTGTTTTGTGGGGTCGTATTTTATTCTAACCGCTCGGTTTATTGATTTGCAGCTAATGCCCCCCGGCTCGCTGTTCGGAGCGAGGAGACCGTCGAGTCGGATGACGAGCTTGTGGCCCAGAGGTTGATGGAGATGGAGGAGATGGCCTCGAAAGCCGTTGTAGATCCGGTCACTCTAGAGAGCACGGTGCATAATACCCCTGTGCCGCTCGTGTTTCCGGATTCCCACTACGGTAGGCAGTCGGGCGGTGAGGATAACGCCCCACTTGTTATTCGGGAAGTAAGATCGGTGGGCTCACCGGGTCCGGAACCTCTAGCGCGGCCGGTGGGGATATGAGCCCCGCGGGAGAGAGAGGCAGCGGAGATGACTGGGTACTGCAGAAGCGGTCTTGGCGAAGCTCCGGCTAAGAGGGCGAGGATGTTTGATGCCGGGGCGTCAAGCTCGGCTGGTGGGGGGTCAGCGTTGGTTCTGGCAGAGGGAACCGGTGGCCGAAGGAGTCGGGAGCCGGAAACCGATTGCGGTTCTGGTGGTGGTGGTTTTGGTAGGTTCGTGGCATCTACCATTGAGGCCTTGGGACTTGATCGAGAGGCCCCCAGAGCTGTCCAGCCGGGCGAGAGCAGGAAGAAGGCTGTGGAGTTGGGTCTTCGGGTAAGTCTGGTTGCGTACATGTGTGGAATTGAGGTTCTTCTGCGCTCCCTCTCCCTTTTTGTGGTACGAGCTAATGTTCTTCTTTTGTGTATTTGTACCAGCTGGTTCATAGCCATTACGCCGCTGAGCCTAGTGAGGAGACTCCGGTCCTGGAGAGGCAAGTGGAGGACCTCACTGTGCAGCTGTCATTGGCGGAGGCTAAGCTTGCGCAGGAGAGGGAGGAGGCCGGTCGGCTGGCGGCTAAGCTCGTGCAGGAGAGGGAGGAGGCCGGTCGGCTGGCGGCCGCTTGGGAAGAGAGGAATATAGAGTTGGAGGCAAAGATTTTGGAGCTGCAGACCCAAGTAACAGCGGTCGTCAAAGGAGGGGAGAAACTCGTAGAATCCCGACTTGCCGAAGCCGCTGATAAAGCTATTGACGATTTCCGGGAGTCGGTGGAGCTTGCAGAGATGCTGGAGGTCGCTCGTGCGAAGAGTATAAATGATGCATATCTGGAGTGGAGGGAGAAAGGGTGGCTTGATTCCGAGCGGATGGAGGCTGAGGTAGCCTTGGCCGAGAAGCTGGAGCAAGAGCGGTCTCTCAAGGCTGGCGGGTCAGGGATTGGAGGCTCCGGTGGTGCTGATTAGCGGGTTTTTTTTATATATATACTTGGCAGATGTATATACTTTGTAATCAGCTATAGTTCATTCTAGAGGCAGTGACCATCTGTATTGCAACGTTGGTACTACATACAGTACTGTCCATTTTGAAGACAGTAATCTCACTTAGGGTAGAGCCGCAGATGCTGGATATTCCATGGGCGGGTGGAGTAGATGCCTTCGGTGTCTATGATGTGGAATGCTGCCGGACCCGCGGCTGCGGTGATTTGGTAGGGCCCTTCCCATGTTTGCTCCAAGGCCAGCGGTTTTTTCTGAACTTTCTTCATGACCCAGTCCCCCACTTGTAATTTCCGTTCCCGGACCTTTCTGTCGTAGTGTCGAGCGACCCGTTGCTTGTACGTTTGGTTTCGCATATGCGCTTGGTCGCGCCGCTCCTCAATGAGGTCCAGGTTGAGCCGTATGCCCTCGGCGTTTGTTTCAGCGTCGTAATTCTCGACCCTGCCGCTAGGCATGTCGGTCTCTACGGGGAGCACCGCTTCGCTCCCGAATGCCATGCAGAAAGGGGTCTCCCCCTTTGCCTGGGTCACTGTCGTCCGGATGGCCCACAGAACCGCGGGGAGTTCCTCAGCCCAACATCCCTTTTTGTCATCGAGCTTCTTCTTAAGGAGACTCTTGATAATCTTGTTGACCGCTTCAACTTGGCCGTTGGTTTGCGGGTGCGCCACTGAGGCGAACAACATCCGGGTCCCCATGGAGGCCGTGTACTGGATAAGATCAGCATTGTTGAACTGTGTCCCGTTATCCGTGACTATGGTCTGCGGCACCCCGAACCTGCAGTAGATGTTCTTCCATAGGAATTTTCTTACCCGCTCCTCGGTAATCTTTACTAGGGACTCCGCCTCGACCCACTTAGTCTGATAGTCAACGGCTACAATGGCGTATTTGTATTGTCCCATAGCTATTGGGAAAGGGCCGATGATGTCTAGCCCCCATTGTGCGAACGGCCATGGCGCTAACAGAATTGACAACGCGATTGCCGGAGCATGAGGTGTAGTGGCGTACATGTGGCACTTGTGGCAGCCGCCTGATATTTTTCTCGACTCTGCTGCCATGTCCGGCCAAAAGTATCCTGCCCGTAGCGACTTGTGAGACAGGGACCGGGCGCCCGAGTGATTACTGCACACTCCTTCGTGGATTTCTCGCATGATGGCTTCTCCCGCCTCTTTAGTCACACATTTTAGCTGGGGGAAGCTGTGCCCTCTTCGGTACAACTTGCCGCTGAGGAGGCTGTACCTGGTGCACCGGAGGTGTAGCCTCCTAGCCTCCACTTTATCCTGGGGGCTAGTTTTGTCAACCAGGTATCTAATTATTGGATCCATCCAGCTTGGTGGCGCCTCCTCTACCGCGAATATCTCGGAGATGGTCTTCCTTATGCTCAGTTTCTGGAGGGTTTCAATCTTAGCTCTTCGGTACTCCGGTGGGTAGTTTCCGGTTGCCAGCCTTGCCAGGGCGTCGGCATGCCTATTTGCCTCCCGAGGTATATGCTGAATCGTGGCGCCCTGGAATGGCTCAATCAGGGTTTTGGCCAAACCCCGGTAGGAGGATGACTGGGGTTCCTTGACTTCGTATAGCCCGTTCATCTGGTTTACCACCAGGCTCGAGTCGCTGTATATGTCCAAGGATGGGATCCCCATTTCCTTGGCTAGCTGCAAACCGGCTATGAAGGCCTCATACTCAACGGTGTTGTTGGAAGTATTGAAGAGGAACCGCAGGGCATACTCGTACGACTGGCCATCAGGCGAGGTTAGCATGACGCCGGCTCCACCACGCTTACCCGTTACAGAGCCGTCCACATAAAGCTTCCAACCGCTGGGGAGGCCTGGTTCGATCTTTATGGCTTGAACTGCTTTGGTGCCCTCGAACCGGCCGGAATGCGCTTCTATCGCCATCGGGGTGAGCTCGCATATGAAATCCGCAGCGGCCTGGCCCTTGATAGCCGTTCGCGGGACATAAGTGATGTCGAACTCTCCCAACTCGACTGCCCACCGTACGAGCCTGCCGCTAGTATCCGGTTTTTACAAGATTTTCCGTAAGGGGTGATTGGTATACAGGGTGATGGAATGAGCCAGGAAATAGTGTCGGAGCTTCCTGGCGCTGACGATCAGAGCCAGAGCCAGTCTTTCAATGTCAGGGTATCGACTTTCGGCTCCGGTAAGTCCCTTCCCTACATAGTATACCGGGAGATCGAGCGTGCCCTCCTTCCTAACGAGAGCCGCGGAGACGGCCGTTCCTGATGTAGCTATGTAGAGGTATAGCATCTCGCCCGACACTGGTTTGGATAGGAGAGGCACTGCAGACAAGTATGTCTTGATAGATTGGAATGCTGCCTCGTGCTCCGCCGCCCAGTGAATTTTCTTGAACTGCTGTGTCTTGGGCAGTTTAAAGAATGGGGCGCACTTATCGGTCAGGCGGGAGATAAATCTGGCCAGGGCGGCCAGTAGGCCGGTCAGCATCTGGACCTGGTTTCTTTCCCCTGGTGTTTCCATGTCTAGGATCGCTTGGACCTTCAGCGGGTTAGCTTCTATCCCCCGCTGGCTGATAATGTGGCCTAGGAACAGGCCCTCTGAAATCCCGAAAATGCACTTCTTTGGGTTCAGGCGCATCCCAAACTTGAGCATCTTACCGATGACTACTGCCAAGTCTCGAACGTGGGCCCCTACGGTCAAGCTTTTGACTAGCATGTCATCTACGTATACCTCCACCGTTTTACCCATCTCCTGCTCCAGCATGCGGTTTACCATCCGTTGGTACGTGGCCCCGACGTTCTTTAGACCGTACGGCATCCTCTTGTAACAGTAGGTCCCTCGGTCAGTCGTGAACGAGGTGTGCTATTCATCGTCCGGGCTCATCCTTATCTGATTGTATCCGGCGTAGGCATCCATGAAGCTGAGTAGTTTAAAACCGGACGTGGAAAGCTGTCTTTTGGGCACGCCCGGTTTAGGTTGGTGAAATCAACGCACATGCGCCACTGGTCGGTTCCCTTCTTCGAGAGCATGACCACGTTGGCGAGCCATCGGGGATACTGGACTTCCCGGATGAAACCGATGCCTCTCAGCTTCTGCACTTCCTCTCTGATCGCCTCATATTTCGCCGGGCTAAAGGACCTCCTTTTCTGCCTCACCGGGGGAACGTTGGGCAACGAATTTAGCCGGTGGACGGCTATTTCTGGGGATATGCCTGGCATGTCCTCGTAGGACCATGCGAACACCGAACTGTTGTCCCAGAGAAAGGTGATGAGCTCTTGCCTGACAGCCAGGGCGAGCTTCGTTCCTATCACCACTTTTCGCTCCTGGTGATCCTCCGAAATGGAGATCGTTTCGGTTTCTTCCACGGCCGACGGTCGTTTTAGCTTCTCGTCGTCGGAATCGGTGTCATCACGGGGGTCAATTCTCGGATCCGATACTGGCGCTTGTTGAATAGCCGTGAAGACCTCGGTCCGCTTTCTCCCGTGGGTCAGTGCCTCAGCATAGTATCTGCGAGCAATCTTCTGGTCCCCGCGTATGGTAATGACGCCGGCGGGTGAAGGCATCTTTAACATCAGCATATGGCCGGCTATGAATGTTTTCAGCCTCCACAACCCCGGCCGGCCGATTATACCATTGTATGAGGACAGGCAATCCACGATGATGAACTCCAGGTGCTCCTTCCTCGTCCTGTCTCCCTCGCCGAAGATTAGCGGCAGGTAATCCGATCCCAAAGGCTGGACCAGTGCAGCCCCTTGTATGCGTCTCGGAACATCACATTGACAGAAGCTCCGGTGTCAATTAACATGCGGCTGGTTATCCAGTGGTCTATTTGGACCGTAATGAGGAAGGGATCGTTGTGCGGTTGGATCAGGTCCTCCGGTTCTTCTTCCTCATAGAACGTGACCGAGTTCCATCCGGTTTTAGCGGCCTGGCCGCTCCCTCCTCCAAAGGCATATACTTCCTTTCCCCGGATCGACCTTAAACACCGCTTCTTCGAGCTCCGAGTGAGTCGATCTATGTGGTCCCCACCATGTATCATATTTATGCTTCCGTGCACCTCGATCCCTCATGGGACTCGGGTGCTTATGGTTCCTACTTCTCGGGCACCCTGCCTGTCCCTTTGCGGGTCATCTGTTCGGACTCGGCCGTCCACATCCGTTCTCTGGGGTCGTTGGTCGTTAGTCCGAAGGGCTGGGTCTTCGGGTTTTCTTACTGGCATAATGGCCAGGGCCTGCGGTGGTCGCCCTATTGGCGCTGCTGCCAGGGGCCGTGCCGGTCGCAAAGGCGGTGGTCTTCCACCTGCCCGTGAACTGTTGTTGCCGCTCCGGCGAGGTCGCTAATCCTCTAATCCTCCCATACTTCGGCTTTCTTGCTGGTTATAGGCGTACGGTTGCGATCCTGCCGCCCCGCTTTGTTTTCACGGGAGGACGGTGGTAGTAGGTCATCCGACCTTCGCTTGGGCATCTTCTCCCCATACGTCTCATGCTCCGCCTGGGCGTGCCTGACGGCTACGGCCATCAACTCGTCGTACCCCAGCGGCTCCTTTACTCGCAGGGCGTACGAGAGTTCCCCGGATCTTAACCCCTGCTTGAATGCCATCTCAGCGATCCTTTTATCCAAGTTCCTGACCCCGGCTGTGGCAATATGCCACCGGTTAACGAAAGCGAGCAGCAGTTCGTGGTCAGTCTGCATGCAATCGAAAAGGATCGTTGACGTTTGGGCTGCCTTGGCTCTAAGGAAGAATCGGCCGATAAAACTTATCAGCCAGCTGTTCGAAAGTTTCCACCGAGTTTATTGGCAGCTCGTAGAACCAGCCCAATGACTCCCCTGAGAGCGTCTCTTGGAACACATTGCAGCACGTGACATCTGAGTAGCCCTTTGTGCCCGTTTGTGACTTAAAACTGTCCAGGTGTTGGTATGGGCAGCTCGTTCCTGAGTACGTCAGTTTCAGGGACTTTTGGTTACCTGGTCTTCCGGATTCCCTAACCCGGTGTGGAAAAAGTCCAGTGCGTTCGTTGAATCGCGCACTGTCCTGCGGTCGCACCGTCTTTTTCTCGCTGGCCTCTAACCGGTCCTTTATGTCCGACACCGAGGCAAAGAGCGTCTGAAGCGACCTTGCGGTAGAGCTGTCCTGCTCGCTCGATGCCAAACTTGTTCGGTATGGGGGCTCAACCGGGCCGGAATTCCTCAAAGCTTCCGGAAAGAGTGGTGTGGGCAAATGCGCAGTCTTTCTCCTTCCCGTAGGCTGTCCCACTTCTAGGTGCAGGAACTCGTTACCTTCGTTTGCGGGCCGTGATGCCGCCCGAGAGATGTCCTGCTGGTGCCCTTTCTCCAGGGCCGCCAATAAGGCGATGTTCACCGCTTCCAACTCTTGGCACTAGACATCCGCCCTTAGTCGGTCTCGATCGCCCTCCTCTAGCAATCGCACGACTTCTGCCTTCATCTTTCTTATCTCCTCCCCCGCGTCGTATTGGTCAGGATTTTCTGAGCCCCGGTGATCGTGAGTTCCGTCCCGGTCGGGAGAAGGGACAAACCTCGCGCTGACCTCAGATTTAATGTTTTGGGCCCGGTCGGGGACCCGGACTCGCTCTTTCAGCCCTCCCCCGCCAGCTTTTATCTTCCTTCCCTCCATGGCCTCTGGATTGTGGACTTACTTTCAAAACTTTCAAAGGACCGATCGGGTTCTACCCTCCGGTAGAGCAACGCTACTTTTTTCGTGGATTAAATGCTTCCCACAGACGGTGCCAATTGTTTCTGCACAAACCCGTAGGCCTGGTAGAGACAGGTGAATCTCGATGTGATCTCCTCCTGTAAACCTACTCACTAAGGGGAATACCGGGCGGGCCGGTCTTCTCCTCTCTGATGCCTAAGTTAGTATAGTTGGGATGAATAGATAACTTAAGCACGTATGATAAGCAGTTGGAGAGATCAGTTACCTCTTAATGATGGTAGTTGAGGCCCTTATATAGGTGGTCGGGCGTGAGGTCTGGTCTCACTCTTCGATGTAGAACTGGCTTCCTTCTGTTTGCACACAAAAGGGCAGCTCTGGTGACCTCTTTGGCAGGCTGGCGTCCCCAGTCTCCGAGCCCCTGGTCACAAGGTAGACTGCTGGACCTCGGGTCCGGGTGCTGGTGATCCTGCTCCGGGCCTTAGTCCGGCCCCGGAAGCAGTGGTTGCGGGTCTGTGGGCTTATGTAGCCCCTCTGTGGCTACTGTCAACAAAAACAGTAGGGAACCAATATATTCTTAGTACTGTATGTGGATGACATACTTTTGGCCAGCAGCAATCTCAAGCTGCTTAAAGATATCAAGAGCTTTCTGTCAAAGAATTTTGACATGAAAGATTTAGGTGAAGCATCCTATGTACTAGGAATAGAAATTAAAAGAGATAGAGCACAAAAGTTGTTGGGATTGTCTCAACAAAATTACATTACTAAAGTTCTTAAAAGATTTAGTATGGAAAAGTGCTCAAATGGAGAGGTTCCCATGTCTAAGGGTGATAAACTCACTAAGAGTCAGTGTCCACAAAGTGAAGCTGAGAAAGAAAATATGAAAACAAAATTGTATACTAGACTTGTTGGAAGTCTCATGTATGCTCAAGTTTGTACCAGACCAGACTTGGCCTTTGCTGTTGGAATACTGTCAAGGTTTCAGTCAAATCCAGGACCAGAACATTGGGTGGCTGGAAAGAAAGTTCTGAGATATTTACAGAAAACAAAGAGTCACATGCTTGTGTACAGAAGAGTTGAGGATCTGAAACTTGTTGGTTTCTCAGATTCTGATTTTGCAGGGAATTTTCCAGACTCAAACAAGTCAACTTGTGGTTATGTGTTCATGCAGGCGGGTGGAGCAGTTGCTTGGAAAACAATGAAGCAAACCTTGATCACAACCTCCACCATGCAAGCTGAATATATTGCAGTATATGAAACAATGTGTGAAGGGCTCTGGATTAGAAACTTCCTAGAGCAGACTAAAGTATTGAGTCACATTGTGGCGGATGCACTTGTTATATACTGTGATAATGAGGCTGCTGTGTTCTTTAGCAAGAACAATAAAAGGTCCAGCAACTCAAAACATATAGACTTGAAATATTATAGTGTTAGAGAAAGAGTCAAGCATGGTGAGGTAACTGTTTTGGACATAAATACAGATTCACAGCTTGCAGACCCTTTCACCAAAGCACTACCAGTAAAGGTATTTAAGAAGCATGCAGAAACATTGGAATTCTTCCAAAATTAGATGCTTAGGTTCAGTGGGAGTTAGGACCAGTAGGAGCAAACTTAAAAATATTTTATTTTCTGAGTTCTTGTGTTTTCGGTTGTGATATCAGTTCAAATTGCAACTTAGTTTTGTAATGATAGATTTTATAATTAAAGTTTGAGGTATTTCAGAATTTTTGTATTGCTGCAGCTTTATATTTTGTTCTGAAATTATTGTTTTAAAGTTCCAGTCATATATATACTTGCTATCAGATGATCTCATTAATGTTTAGCATGAAACTACAGTACAAGCAAAGTTGAGATTATTGGTGTTCAGTAAAGTTTGCTTGAGTTCTGGTTTTAAGAACATAAAGTAGGACTTGATATATGTTTTTACTTGTCAATACACATTAACATATATTTCAATACTGCATGATTGACATATGTGGATTAGAGACGCTTGTGTTGTGGTACAGAACCTCTGCATTTTTGTCAAAGTGTAACTTGGTTCTTGCTCTGCATAAGTGACTGTAATTTGACCATGTTGTGAAGGGATTTTTGGTTCATTTGTTTTTCGGCGCGCACTACAGTAGGTAGAGCAGATGTTGTCATTCTCAGGTGCGAGTTATCATTTATAGCAAGTGATAGTCCAAGTGGGAGATTGTTAGATCAATATGGACTTATCACATATTAAATGATAATTATGCTTAATGACAATATCTACTTCTACATGGAAACAAATACAGAACTATATCCAGTTAATAATGATTTCGTGTATTAGATCATTATTGTAAGGAATCCTATTCATAGTCTAGAAGTAAGACAACTAATCAGTATTGTATCAGGAATCTAATTAGAAGACTTAACTCTCAAGGAATGTCCTTAATGGGAGGACTCTTTAGGGTTAATGATTTTATATAAATAGATGGTATTGGTCCCTGTTATCACCACGAGACATAGCGTAAGTTCTGTCCATTGAGAAGCTTATTGTGGTGACTAACAGAAGGCCTTTGCCTAGTACTTTTGTGTTTCAGGTTTATGTCAATGGAAGAAGCTATGATTCATAATGATGGTAAGTTTACTCAAAGCTAAAAGTGTAACGATTATGGTTATGCATATGATCTATTGTATTGTGAACATTCAGTATTTGGTTTACAGGAGAGAGATGTGGGATACAGGTGTGAAGTTGGCGATCATAAGCTGATGAGTGAGCATTTTGAGGATAGATATCGCAAGAGGGGCAGGGATTTGGAAGATGTTGAGCAAGGAAGCAGCAGGAGCCATGATTAGGGTTGGGGGAAGAGAAATCATACTGTGGAATCTGATAGAGAGAGGGAGGTGGATAGAGCGGATCTTCGGAATGATATTGTTGAGAAGGATAGGGATCATTAGTCGAGGAGGTGGAATGGGTAAGATATGCCTTTCTTCTTGTTTCCAATTGTTGCGTGCAGTACACATCTGTTTTGCTATTTAGATTGATGCTGAGTGTAGTGGTTAATAAAATTGAGAATTTGTTGGAATTTGAAATTGCCTGCTGGATATTCACTATCAGAAAAAATGCTTCATGTCTTCATGACCAGATAGTCCCAAGTAATATACACGTCTTTTGTATGAGCACTGCAGCCATCTTCCCCTTATCATACTTTGTCATCTGTTGTGTAGTATCCTGCTTCTTGAGATGACCACGAGACATAAAGAAATGAGAAATCACATAAGTTAAGTATGGTGGCATTGGAGTATAGTTTTATTTGACTCTAGGTTTTTTAGCTGCAATTCAAATTCTGTTGACCGGAATAGTAGGGAGCTTTTATCCCATCATTACCATAAACTACGGCATATTATTAAGGGTGATTTTGATCCAGGGGTATTTTAGACATTTTTATTGACTTAGTAGACATCCAACTGAGTAGGAATAGTATAAATTGCCACATCGGCAAGTTAACAGAATGTTTTAATAGTAGACTGACAGAATGGACTAAATTGTTGAAGAATGAAAAATTGAGGATGTACGAGTTTAATTTGAAAGGTCGGATATAAAACTGTTTTTGAGTAAAGAGTTTACGGAGTAACAAGTATTTTGTCCATGTATTAACTATTACCGTTATAATACTCACCCTATATAAAGGGGATTATCAATGAAATGAGTAGACCAATTCCCATTTTACTTTCACACGTCAATGTAACCCCCCCCCCCCTAAAAATATTTCTGCCGATAGTTCATTCGTCGGAAAAGAAAGAAAAACTCAGGATCATAGTTCTGCCCACGACAAATTTGTCGACAGAGATTGGAATAATCTCAGGACACCTAAAAATTTTCTCTAGGCACCGATGTTGTCATGTTCATCAACCACGGTGCCCAGGCTGGCGTCCCCTCTAGCGTTCGATGTAGCCCCGCAGCAAGGCAGCCCAACACCGCTCTAAATTCGGCCGCCCCAAGCCCGCTCTGGAGGCCAAACGAACCATGGAGGCAGCCTATGCCCCCGCCGTGACCAGGTCGCCGTCCTACTCTGCCTTCCCATACCCAGCACCAGCTCGACCTCAGATTAAGATTGATCTGGGAACCCAAAGCATGACAGCATCGGTAAATCCCAGATATAGACAACGGTCTAGCACTGCATGAGGATCCGTCGCCACCGTTCTTGCCCATTCTTCAATCTCACGCCCTAGCCCAGCGTTGTATGTCTGGCCGGCGCGGCCCTCGATCTGGCTTCCAGAAGAAAAGGATTTTTTTTGGTAAAATTTAAAGGTGATATTTGAAATTACCGCATAATGATTCATATTTACTGTATGACCATTTACATTTTTTCTTTTAATGGTAAATACGAAATTTTTTAATTTATATGGTAAATCTGAAAATATATATGATTAAAGTGACTAATCATATGAATATTGTAGTTTTTATCTGACGTATCAACTACGATGTGGCGATCAATACACTACGACAATATGTAATCGGAGATCAAGCAATCGCTTCATATACAGTTTATTTGGCAAACTAATAGTAAAAATTAACTAAAGTCGACGCTTTCGTTAAATCTCGTTTAAATTATTCTATGATGTAATACTTTATTTAAATCGCATTAATATTTATTTAAATATTAAATTTAACATTAATATTTATTTAAATATTAAATTTAGAGCATGTTAAATAATTTTTTTATTTAACATGTTATTTAGTTTGAGCATTGCCATGATAATGCAATTTCATGAGTGTTGTAACGAAAAATTGACAAACCCACTATTGAGATCAAATATTTTCACAAAGCATCGAAAAAGTGATCATTACGAATATTGGTCTTGAATCCAATTTATACTTCTTAGAAATTAATTTACACAATTGTCTTTATAACTGTTGTTAAGAAGCAATGAAAATGAAATTTCGTAAGCTTAAAAAGCAATTGTTAAAATCGAAAATTTTATAGTACTAATGTAATTTCACAAAGCTTCAAATTGACCATAATGTATCTTAGTATACTATAGTTGTTGTTGATGTCTATTTAGACTGCGAAACTAATACATTTTCTTCTTCATCTATTTTACAGATGGTTTAATCATCACAGTTTGGCTTTGACATATTGCACTATGAAGAATTTGAGTACTAGTCCCCCCTTATTGAGCCAACAAAGGCTTGAGCAAGGTAAATTATGCCAACAGCTTCTGCAAATAGCTTGAGAAGTAATTAAAATACCTTAAATGACGATGTAAGGTCTGAGACAAAGAAATTTTCTAAAATAAAAATAAAAAAGTTATGTAAAATAAAGCAACATACCTAAAATAAAGAACAATTATCATGGACATAAGGATTCCTATAATCGTCAAAAAGTAAGTGGAAACAATGCACCATTTGAAAGATGACCTAGGGGACATGTCATGTGCAATGAAGCACTCTGCCATTGTTGTAAATCAACGAACTAATTATGCGCACATTGCAAACTAGCAAAGAATTAGCCGCGACTTACAGAAAGTATAAAGAATCATACAAGTACGAGGATTTGGAAAACTATCTTTAAGATCCAACAATAACATTGAAAATGAATTTACAACTAAAGGCTTACCATATGGGAGAAGATGACGATGACACATCTCATCAATACAGCTTTTAAAAGAGAGAAAAATAATCTAGCTCAATCCAAGATGGACTTTGATTAGTCCACTTTTAAATCTCCAAGATATCCTAGTAAAGGCTATTACGCCTTATATCTAATAAATTAGACTTTTTGTCGTACAGTTTCTATTTCTAAATTGGACAAAACTAAATGTAATCGTTGGCATGTTAATTTATTGAATTTTCTCTCAATGAATTAAGATTATTCGAATTTTATTTGTGATATACATGGTTCAATTTTTTGCTTCTAACTTTGCAAAGTATTGCATAAAGCAAAACAACATAACATAATATAGGCACGACATAAAGAACAGTGTGCAAAAAAAGTACCATGTAATCCTTTGAATAATAGTACTTAAGGACAATGGTACTAATATATCACAAAATAGCATAGTAGTACTGAAAAACAATAGATATAATAAAAGTGATAAAGATCGGTATATCAGTTCTTTTGGGATTCATAATGCACATACCTTCCAAAGATTACCATACATTTTCTTGCAATCGCCATCGAGTTACTCTAAAGAACTTGGGTTACATTTCGATGTATAATATATATATTGAGCATATGTCAAATTGACAATTTATGCGACAAGAGAAAATTGAATTTTTTTCACATTTTAAAGAAATATATGCCACGATGTTTATGTGAAAAGACGCAAGTGAGAATTCATTTGAGCTCCTTTGCATTACCTTTAATGACTGCAGATGTAAACGAGTATTAGAGATGTTTATTAGTAGGCTATATGTAACCACTAATTGAATTCAACGCCATAAGAAAATGATATTTTAGAATTCTGACATAGATTAGTTTTGACGTAACTACTCGTAATCTGGTGATCCGTAAATTAAAGAAATTACAATGGAAACTCATATTTTGGATGAATAGAAACCGACACCAGAAGAATATGGTTCACAAACGAAACCAAGGACGACCAAAGAACATTTTATCCTCAAATATTGTTTCGACACAATCCGTGTAGGGTTGAAGAAGTGTGTTGAATCCCTAAATTTCGCCGCTCCCTTAAGGTGGCATTATAATATATTTGATACACAAATATATGCACTTATACTCTATTATGCTTCCGACATCCATTGTGATTGTATGAATAAAAACACATCAATGAAAGCATACTCGTAAAATTATGATTGACATCATCATGTGCAAAAGAAACATTTGTTCTCATTATGTTCTTTTATTAAATCTAAAGAGGATTCAGTGGACTGATTCAACCAACTTGCAGACACCTTAAATATTTTATGATGTTGGTTGTTTCAACACGTTGGTCACGTGTCATGACTCCATCCACTATTCATACTTATAATGCTCATACTAGAAAGTCAAAGAACCTAGACCGGTTTAATTTTCGCAGGCGTAATGATTTTATAGCTTATTATATGAGATTCTGTAATAGGCATCATATCCCTATATAAAAACTCAATTGGTCTCACGGAAAACGACTACAGTAATAGTCTTGATATTGGTAAAGCACATCAATACTTCCGTTTTGAGTAATGTAATTTTGCATACAGCGTTACTTATTCATCTATCCCCATCATCATTGAACTAATTTACACCACAGCTAGTGACTGTGTTTGAGAATTTTAAAGGATTTCAAACAAACTTATAATCCTTGAGCTCTTTTGGATTGACACGGATTTACAATCCTTAAGCTCGATTGAATGTTTCTATGTGCCAAAATTGCGCCGCCACAGCGCACATTGATGGGTCACTTGAGATGAATAAATTTTTATTATGGATATGAACTTCGAGCTATAGTCCTGTATGTCGAAACCTTAACAGGTGATCTCCTCACTGCTAATTTTTTTGTGTGCCACTTTGATGAGTCAATCTTTCCATCATTAGGGGGAGATAAGAACAAGCATGTTCAAGTGAGTGCAACGACAGGAATTGTCGTGGTTTGTCCCCACTGTGTATCATCTTGATCTCCAAAATCACACAAAGTAAAATGTATAGATGCCTTATAGATTAAAGTGACGAGATCACATAAACCTGCTGGAAATATACCTGCAAAGATTGTGTTTTACCAAAAGGACATGGTGCCACCATCCATGACGCCATAAGTGACATAAATGGTGTCATAGGCCGCGGCTCTCCAAGGAAGAGAGGAATGCCACCTTAGGTTCGATAAATACTCACCTAAAGGAAGAAAGTGATTTTGGCACAACCTGATCTATTGATCAGTGATACTCAAATCCGTCCCATGAGCATATCTATGGATTGTGGTTATCATTGTAGGACGCCTCAAATGTTAGAACTAAACCCTTCCAAATATAGAGATCTCTACAAACACGTTACACTAGCGTACATGAGGACGTACGTGGAATAATGAGTCTAATATATAACCATACTTCGTTGAAAAATGTCAACATAGTAAATTGGCCTAATGAAAAAAAGCGATCTAGTATAAACAAAGAGATAGGTCTTTGGGTAGGTGATGCCAACACTGCAAATATAAACTCAATCAAATATATTTTTCTTAGAATGCATAATGAGAATAAGAGTATGTAGACTCACCTTACGGTACAAGGTCTCTTAAAAACGCAATGGAATCGACTACGAGGAGATATCCTATCATAATAGACTACGATGAGACAATCTATCGTAATGGATGTCATTGCACTCCACTACCTTATCAGTTTGGTAGTTTCTGAAAAACTGAACATGTAACTTACGAATGTGGACACAACATATTTCTATGGAGTTATAAACTTCATTCTCCCAAATCAAGTGGCTCTGGATCACATAAGCGCGTTTGTAAAAGAAATTGAAACATTCTCCAAAGTGACTACTTGATTGGGAAGTGATTGGTGAATAATGCCCTTGCGTTTTCATCATGGATATACACAGACTCTCAATAAACTAAGAGATACTCTATGTATTGTAAATTCCTAAGTTAAGAATGAAAAATGACGGGACCCGAACCATATTTCATTCTGAAACCCGGATAAGGCCCTACGGGGACAACCTTAAGAGAGATTTTACCGAAAAATCGACATGACCTCTCTTAAAATGGACAACCCAAACCTGCCAAATAAACAGAAAACACTTATACAATCACCTTCTTGACTCAAGGAGCCACCTGCTCCCTCAAAAATTCAAACAACTTCCACATAACAAATACAAAATCACTTTTAATTTAATCACAGGTTATCAGAGCAATCTAAATAAGGAACTAGGGATAAAAATCAAAAAGTAAACAGATCGATAGATCCTACGAAGCGGAAGCAAAGACGACGACTATGCCTCGACTCCGAGTACCCTTGACCTCAAATAAACTAGTCTGCAAACTGGGCGATTTTAAAACGAAGGGCTCATGGGAAAGTAAATTAAAAACGTTAAGAGTGAGTGGATAAAATAAAATAATTTAGTATAAAACTTTATCTGAAAGTCTCATATTACTTTCCCAAAATTTAGAATTTAAAAACCACAATACATGCATTATTAATAAAATGTCTCACGTTTTAAGAAAATCAAATTTAAAAATCAGCCCCACTGATATAATCCAATAAACAAATAATTATTTTGTTTATATATATTTAAAACAATATTCTTTAGAAAATAAATTCATAATAATTTACGACCAATCTCATTGGTCACATAAAAACCTCAGTCCCGCTGGTTCGGGAATTTATTAAATAACAGAAAGTCTCATAGAGAAAATATTCCTGAAAACTAAATAATATAAAATCTATGGGTGGGCGCGAGCGGGGCCGAGCCCAAAATTTCTAAAACCCGACCCAAAACCCGACACCCTCGGGCCGGGCCGAGCCGAGCCGAGCTTTTTCGAGGATGAGGACCGGCCCGAGTCCGATCAAGTCGGGCCGAGCCGGGCTTTCGGGCTTTTTCGGGCCCAAAGCCATGAAAATGTGCAAGCAGTATATTAGAACACAAAATCAACATTTTTCAACATCAACATTTCGGCAGAACACAAATCAAAATCCCAAACCCCAAAATCAGCTAAACCGAGCCACAGATCGCCAACTCCGGCGAACTACCTCGTCCCTCCGCCATTACTCAATCAGACCAACAAGCCGCTGACCTCAATCACAACCCGGTCAAGACCGCCGCCGCTGAAAAGATGCCCAACAAAACAAGCCCTAAGAACCGATCTGAAGTTGCCTCGCCTAGACCGACGATAACAACGATCGAAGCTTCTCACCACCGAAATCTCAAGCAACAACGCACGACATGCGGATGTGGAATAGCTTCGCCAGCAGCCGCCCCTCCTCCATTGGCATCTCCGCTGCCAACAACTCCAACTTCCTCGCCAACGTCGACCGCTCCTACCAGCAATCCACCCTCTCCCTCTCTGCCATCAAGTCCCTAATCGATTCGATTGAAAGAAGAGACTGAACAAGTGAAGAGTGAAGAGACTCAGAGACCTCGACCCGTGGGGCGGTGCCGCGGTGGCTCAGAGGAGCGGTGGAGTCGTGGAGGGGAGGAGACTCAGGAGAGGAGGAGCTCGGGAGTGAAGGCGCCAAGGCTGTGGTTCGGTGGCTGGAGCTTGGAGACCTGGAGTGGCTGCAGGGGGGGGGGGGGGGGGGGGGTTGATGTCGGAGAAGAGAGGAGGGGGAGGGGGGATGAATCGGGAGAGGAAGGGGGGAGATAAGATTGGTGTGGACTGTGGAGGGCAGGTGGGTTAGGGTTTTTAGTATATATATTAAGTCACCGAGCCGGGCCGGGCTTTCGGGCCCAAAAAAAATGAAGCCCGAGCTCGGACCGACAATACCATTTTCGGGCCGGGCTTTCCTCGGGCCGGTCCTAAAAAATTTTGAGCTCGGCCCGTGTCGGTCTTTTTTCGGGTTTTCGGGCCGGGCTTTCGGGTTTTCAAGCCCAAACGCCCACCCCTAATAAAATCATGACCAATCTCATTGGTCATATAATAAAATAGGGGAACGCCATTACCACCATTTAATATTAAGCCTCCCAGGCTAAGGGTCGAGCCTCCAAGGCTCTGTATAGCGTCTCACGCTATGCATGTACACGTCGACTACCGAGCGTGAATCTGACCTATGTGGTCAAGTCGTCACCTCGCATGGGATCAGGCGACTAAGCTAGCTAGCATCAATATATATCTGGACCTTGATATGGTGAAAATCCGAAAACAAAACCGAAAGTACGCTTTCCCTTATATATCATAAATCAGTACGGTCCCCGACCGCACTTTTGAGGCTTATATATATAATAAAATAGAATCATAGCCTCGAAGAAACATATATATCCGACATGCCTCAATGTCATAAAAATAATATCGAAAACAATATATAACATCGACATGTCTCACATGTCGTGAAATCATAAATAATGAAATCATAAACTCCTCGAAAATATCATTTCCGGTCTTTCAAATATAAAATACAATAAAAACGATTAAGTATGATTTATCAAATCATACCATTTCCGGAAATCTCATTTCCGGTTAAAATACGTACTACAAAAAAACAGTAGTAAATGTATAACCCAAAACCACATTTCTTTTAAATATCAATATCATTTTAATTATATGAATTCTCATGCTTCTCAAATCATTTATTTAAAATAAACTGCATTTCATTAAAATAATTATGCATGTATTTATTTAAAATAAAAATCCACTCACAGTACGGCCGAGCGCTCCGCTATTCAGATCTCTCGTCACTTTTGAGTAATATCTCGACCTGGAAACGGAGTTAGCTCCGATGCTAGACGAAACTAGAAACACAGTGACAAGCATTCTGAAATCCTTATCCTTCTGTTTCTAGAATTTGTAAGTATGCATTCATTCCGTGAATCGAACCTCCGTTCAGATAGAGCTGACCAATCACTTCAAAGTTGTATTAGTAAGTCTTTGATAATTACTAAGGACACCCACTTCCTTATTTCTCTATTTCTCTCATCTTCTCTGATATTTTCAAAATTACACAACTCTAAATAGAGTTAAACTAATTACTTCTACCATCTTAACTCAGTGGCACTCTAATCACCGATCTAAGTTTCCAGAATTACTCTGGACACCCAACTAATAATTCCACAATTTCTTCTTACTTCTCCGATGGTTTCCGAGTATACTCTGGACACCCATAAACACTTTTCACTAACCATGGTTTCCGAGTATACTCTGGACACCCATACACTTTTCACTAACCATTATGTTTGATTCCATTTACATCTCTTTGGTACTGTCTACTCCTCCACCATTAAGACTATTCCTTCATTTATACTTCCCAAACTTGATAATTTACCAAAGTATCAAACAACAGAACTTTACAATTAATCGTAGCTTTCCATATTCTCCATGGAGCCAATTATCCTACCCACCACCTACCTCTTCCAGCTCTGTAATCCAAGCATAATCAATAATTGGTACGGAATGATCATTCTTCACAATTTAACCAATTTCACAATTACTAACAGAAGAACATAAACACCAATACATCTACCGCCCTTTCTTAATTTCAATAAATCCTTCAACAATGCTATCATACCAATACAATAAACCTCCCCATCATCCAACTGTAATCCCAAGATATATATGATAATCATACCCACATGCAGTAAACCCGTCATAGCAGCAAAACCCAAAGTTAGAACAATAAAGCCCCAAGCCATCTCCTCCATTTATTGAATTCAAATATCATTAATAGCAACCAAGCAAGATCACCGGTATGCAACCTTAACAACCCAACCAATTCCATAATTGCAAAACAAAATCATGATAAGAACATATCTACTGTTCTTCCCTCAGTTACGAACAACAAAGGGACCATATATATCAAATCTTCTGTAATCCATCAAATTCATTCTGCTAACCAAAACCAAACCCAAAAATAATGAACCACCAGCCACTACAGCCATTCCTGCCACCGTACACAGCCAAGCAACACACTGCCCAAAATCCAACTTCTCCAAAAATCAACCATCTCAGTCCACCCAATCAAATTCAGTACCCTAGCCAAGCAAGAACACAAGGAAACAACCACCACCGTCCTCAGGCACAATAAATCCCCACACTCCAATTCTTCCAACCATGACCAAAACTGAAAACCAATGTTACAGGCACATATAGTATAGCTCAAGAACCAACTTCGTTACCTGAAACAAAATCAGACCCTCCGGAGAAGATGAAAATTCGTTGGGGAACACAGAACCCAAAACTCAGGAAACCACTTAGAACTTCAACTAAGCGATTCTCCCTCCTCAAGGCTTTTCTTGGAAAACTGAAACCACAGACATGGAAGTCGACACGAAGCACCGATATTGATGAGCCACCTCAAATGTGCCGGAATCGGAAAACCAATCGGAGAAGTCATCACCTTCTCTTCTTTGTTTCTCTTTCTCCAAGGCTCTTCTCTGGAAACCGAAACCACATATAAGACCACCACCTCAAGAAGAAGCTGCAGCCATCTATGCCAGGCCAGGAGACGGCCGGAAGAGAGAGGAGAGGAGGAGCGGAGCTCCATCGCTGCAGAGCAGCTCGAGACCGAGTCGGTCCAGGCTCTGTTCTGTTGCAACTGAAGCTAATCCTCCTTATTTATACCCAAAATCCAACGGCCCAGATCTTGCGGTCAATCTTAATCAAGGGTCCAAATCAAACCGACTTTAAAATCTATTTTTAATAAATTCTTGGATAACACCAACTTCCAAAAATTATTAAAAATAGTTCTGATGTTCAAACAATGCTCCATAAAAACCAACCCACGAACTCGTAACGACGTCTACTTTCTCATTGAGAAATAAAATTCTTCGTCGGGTCAACTTAATTAAAAGTCAACATTATAATTTTCGCATCGTAAAAACAATTCTCGTAACGTAAAATAAAATATAAAACTGTCAAACGGTAACTCGAGGTTTGGGTCGTATCAAAAAAAATCTTGAGAATATACAGTCTTGAAATAGAACTCAAGGACTGTAATAATGGTGACCATCCATCAATCGGCTTAGACACTCTAAAGAATAAAGTGAGGCATATATATACTCTCATGATCAGTCGAAGTCTTTACGCTAACAATATATCTGTTTTTCATCTGAAGGAAAATGACGAAGAAGTGTTAAGAAATGAAATTTCAAATACCAGTGTAGTGACACATGATTGTATTTAAACACAATATGCAAGACTCGACCTCTCATTCGATGAAAATTTGTAAAGCTATGCATGTGTGGCTCTGCGCCCACGCAACTTAAATGGTTCTTTCAAATACTTAAAGATATGAAAAATTTAAACTTATTTAATCCATACATAGAAGATGACATGATTGAAAGGAAACTATCCACGTCATAGCTATATATGCGTAAAGAAATACACATCAAATGCGAAATAATAAAATCTGTTTTTGCATATCAATTTCAAGATCTCTTAAACGGTTCATCCATTCTCTAGACGAAATTATGACTGTTTTATTATACGAAGGTCATACCATGAGTGAACCTGATGTTCAATATGAACTTATGTCTTGAGTTCATGGACAACTCTCTCCTCAAGATCAAAGTAAATCAAGTTCGATTTGAGGACAAAGTGGCAAGATTTAGTTACTAAATCATTGCTCAATGTCATATTTGAAAAACATGTGAAAATACATAACTATGCTATGGTTATTGAAACTCCCTTGATCAAATGAAAGAATCAGGGAGAATCTCATGGTTAATGTAAAAATCATGGGGAGTCTTGCACATATATGTTGTTTTCAAATGTAATAGGTGTGTTATGCTCTTTTTCTCTTTCGACTAAAGTTTTATTTTCTCTCATTGAGTTTTTGTTACTTGACAAGGTTTTTAATGAGGTAACACCTCATGCACCATTTTATCTCTGACTCTGTACAAGGGGGAGTGTTGAAGGAAAAACACATTGTGTGCCTTCGTCAATGTACGTAACTGAAGAAAAAGAATTATGTAGTTAGCATTCAATACTTATAATTATAACGATCAGTCATTATTGTCATAATTGTATTAACTATTACCGTTGTAATACTCACCCTATATCAAAACAATTATCAATGAAATGCGTACACCAATTCTCATTTTACTTTTACAATAATGATTATATAAAAATGATGCAAGCAACTTATAACCATTACTTAAATAAATAAGGACAAATTTCAATTTAGTACTCTCAATTTTTGGGTAAAACTCATATTATACCCTCTTTTTGAAAAAAAAAAAATCAGAATGACCCCTAAACTTTTAAATATGATCTCCTATGTCTAAAATTTCAAGTGACCTCGAAATGTGACATAAGCTGCTGTTTTGGAACTGACAACAGGGGCCTACATTTGGCTTATTAAGAACATATCTATTGTATGTGTAGTTTATTTATGATTAGGACCAGAATTATGTGTTTTTTTATTACTACCTTTTGTATATAACCAGCCTTTTATGAATATGTTAATTAAGTTTTATTTTAAATTTAGAAAATTTAATATGCAAATGGTCAATTTTACTTGTTATGAATGTTTCAATATTAGAGTATGTGTCCTTCTTGTCAGTTTCAAGTCAACAGGTTATGCCATATTTCGAAGTCACTTAAAATTTTAGACCCTAAAAATCATATTTGAAAGTTTAGACGTCGTTCTGAATTTTTTTTTTTTTAAATGGTGTAATATAGTTTTTGCGATACTAAACTTCAATAAATAAATAGCTATTTGAATAATCTAAGTAAATTTAAACACAAAATTCGAACGGAGAACTGGAGTCGCAAATGTGATGTCAACTTTATCCACCTACTCCAATTCTAAAAGTCAAACAACCAAAACTGTAGTCGGGGTCTACCATCTTCCGACCCACCAACCTATGATTCCTTGCAATACACTTTTCTAAGTTTTGGTTTTAGTGGGTCTAATCTCACCAACCCTGGAGAGACTAGAAAGGCTTCTCCCCGCAGCGCACTGACCGGCTATGGTACAGCACGCGCCACCCGTATTTGCCAAAACGACGACTATAAGTGGTAATTAACGCCAACCCAACCTCTAAAATCATTGCCATTAGAACTCACCAACCCCCCCCCTTCTTTTTTATATATTTTCTATACTGCTTACTGGTCGTGCACCAACTCCCTCTCTTCTCTCTCGATCAATATATCTATAGTTGGCACCTTCCAGCCTTTGCCCATTTTCGAATATGACCATGGCTCTTCCTCCTCTCCCAGTTTCCATCTCATTCTTTGTTCTGTTCCTCATCCTTGCATACAAGCTGTACCAGCGGCTCAGATTCAAGCTCCCACCAGGTCCGCATCCATGGCCGGTCGTCGGCAACCTCTACCAAATTAAGCCGGTTCGGTTCCGGTGCTACGCCGAGTGGGCACAGTCCTACGGACCCATCATATCAGTCTGGACTGGATCCACGCTCAACGTCGTCGTTTCAAACGCAGAACTGGCAAGACAAGTGCTCAAAGACAATGATCAGAAACTGGCCGACCGGCATCGCAACCGATCGGCCGCAAAGTTCAGCAAGGACGGTCAAGACCTCATATGGGCCGACTATGGGCCCCACTACGTCAAGGTAAGGAAGGTCTGCACTCTTGAGCTTTTCTCTCCCAAGAGGATTGAGGCTCTCAGACCTATTCGGGAAGATGAGGTCACAGCCATGGTCGAGTCCATCTACAACGACTGCGCTGGTAAGTGTTGATTCCTTTGTTTTTTTAATAAGTGTTGATTCCTTTTCAACATGGACATATTTTGCGGACGGCCAGAAACTAGTCAATCTCTGTTATTTTTAGAAAATAATGTCACTAAGTGATGTTGTTAAACTTTCATGAGTGAACGGGATACGAAACATGGTATGGTGATGGTAGTTGCTGACTTGATGTGAATTAATGTGGATCTTGTTTGTTCCACAAACCTCAAAACCAAAAAAAAAAAATTAGCAAGGGAGGGTAAAGGGAAAAGGCCAGTCAGGGTAATGCATTAATTTTGGAAATTCTTTCAACAATGGTTTAAGCCAAATCACTACAAATTTCCATTTATCGTTAAGATTTCTTTCCAATGTCCTTGTTTTCTTTTTCTTTTCTTTTTTGTTGAACGAAGATACTCTATAAGGTTTAACAATTTGGTAGATTTGGTACCAAATATGATTCCCATGCAAATAGAACCGCCCATTCACCAAATGGAAATATATTACTACATTAATAGGTGCGCAGATATGAAACAATCTTTATGAAAGCGACTATAGCTGAGCATGGACAATGAAAAGAGGGAATGTGACATTGTTTCCACATAATAGAGGACATAACATGGGGATTGGGTATTGGTATTATTATTTAATGTACGAAAAAGTTCACGTAGGCAGGCTCTTCTCATCAGCTATAACTGATCGGGGGACTGCTAAGCTCTCATTCACCCTGAGTGTAAATGAGCCACACTCAAGCACATACAAATGTGATTACTCTATTTCCCTCTTGGTATAATTTTTTGACTGAACACTCTTCTTAGTTAAAAAATTTATAACTTTATTATGAAAATCATACCTCGATGAGGAGTCTGGACTTGATTTTTGTATTCTTTTTCCATGTCCTCATACCTTTCGAATTTCATTTGATTTCATTTGGGTACATCTTCTATAATTCATTTCTATCCATTTTTCATAACTAGATTTTTCCTTCTTTAGTATAATCTAGGTTCATCTTATTCCAGCAATTCTATCCGCTCTGGGTCTTCTTTCTTTTATTTTCATCTGGGTTTTCTCGCTTCTGTCCAATTCTGGGTACATTAAATTGATCCGGGTATCTTGGGCTGATGATTACACTTGCTATATTTGGATATATGTTATATTAATTAGTAGGTAAAGTAAAAATATTTTTAGGATTAACTAAGTAATTTGTTTATTTGTGGATTGAATGATGGAACATTATTTTAGAGTCCATATATTGGGTTCCTTCCATATGAGGTCTGAAATTACTCTAAATTTAATTAATAATCATTTTGAGTCAGCAGTACCAGTCGATATTGGTGGAGCTACTACAAATTTCCATATATGGATTCAGGGTTTACTCGACTGATTTGCAACAAAATTTGTCTATGTGTAGAAAACTATGGAAAGAGCTTGTCAGTGAGGAAGTATTTGGGAGCGGTGGCTTTCAACAACATAACAAGGCTAGCATTTGGAAAACGATTTGTAAACTCAGAGGGTATGATAGATGAACAAGGACTGGAATTCAAAGCCATTGTCGCAAATGGGCTCAAGCTCGGAGCATCGCTTGCCATGGCCGAGCATATTCCATGGCTACGTTGGATGTTCCCACTGGAAGAAGAGGCATTTGCCAACCATGGGGCACGACGAGATCGACTAACTAGGGAAATCATGGAAGAGCACACACAAGCACGCAACAAAAGCGGTGGTGTTGCCAAGCAGCATTTCGTGGATGCCTTGCTGACCTTAAAGGACAAGTACGACCTATCTGAGGACACTATTATTGGACTTCTTTGGGTAAGTACTAACTTATAACTACATATTTTGTAATTAAACTTTTCCCTAAATGATGTTGCATTGCGCAGGATATGATAACTGCTGGCATGGACACCACTGCAATTTCAGTTGAATGGGCCATCGCAGAGTTGATTAAGAACCCAAGGGTGCAACAAAAAGCCCAAGAGGAGCTAGACCGGGTCATTGGATTAGAACGCGTCATGACAGAAACTGATTTCTCGGGCCTCCCCTATCTACAATGTGTAGCCAAGGAAGCGCTACGTATGCACCCTCCAACCCCATTGATGCTCCCTCACAGAGCCAATGCCAATGTCAAGATCGGTGGCTACGACATTCCCAAGGGTTCAAACGTACATGTGAATGTTTGGGCCGTAGCCCATGATCCAGCAGTATGGAAGGATCCACATGAATTCCGACCCGAAAGGTTTCTAGAGGAGGATGTGGACATGAAAGGACATGATTTTAGACTGCTTCCATTTGGAGCAGGACGCCGGGTATGTCCAGGAGCCCAACTTGGTATCAATTTGGTGGCGTCCATGTTGGGCCATCTATTGCACCATTTCTATTGGGCTCCTGCTGAAGGGGTGAATCCACAGGATATTGACATGTCAGAAAATCCAGGGCTCGTGACTTACATGAGAACCCCATTGCAAGCTGTGGCTACGCCGAGGCTGCCATCACACTTGTACAAACGTGTGGCAGCTGCTTTGTAGTCATACCGTTTGTTTCTTCCTGTTCTTAATTCCTTTCAGCCAAAACTTGAGAGCTTATATTTGATCAATTACACCCGTCACCACAATATTTGCATATTGTAAAAATGCCTAAACTATTGAAAAGCCTAAACTATTGAAAAGGTATGACTCAAAATTGTAGAATGTGATTTTATTTCTCAAGCAAAAATTTAAAAAAAAAAATAAAAAATTAAAGCTTGCACTTGAGTTCGAGGATTTAACACACTGCTCTCACCATCATTTATTTGCAAGGCGTGCAAACACCAAGAAAAACTTGGACAATCCAGCATAACCAGTTTATTTGCAAGGCATCAACATACAATATACATGACTACTGCAATTTTGTACAAGGATTATATTCGTACCAGTGAGCATTGGAGTTCACATAAGATAAAAACTGTCACTTGCAACAATCCATTTAGTATAACATTGTAGTTGATAACACCATCTGCAAGCACATTGTCTTACCATGCATATCAACTAGATTCAGCGATCTCTTTCCATCTCACTCAAATAGAACCTTCCTTCAATATTCTTATTTACTTCAACCCAGAGCTTCTGTTCTTGTATTCCTCTCTTCACCTTCAAAAGCAAATGAAATCTGGCATAATCTTCAATAGCCTGAAATAAAGCATGAGTTCCTTTAGCTAGCAGTCACACATCTAAAATATAAGATAAATCCTGATTCAGAGTGATTAGTGAACAAAAACAATCTATAGAGAACCGAACCTTAGCCTTTGCTAGGAGGATCTCTAGAAGTTCATATGGGAACAATGAATTTGATCGGAGCTGAAGGGACTGAACAGCATGAGTTGCTGCATCTTGGACCTCGAGATCATGAACTGGCACTGGTCGCCATCCTGGCCCTTGGCCATCAGAGTTACAGATTGAGCAAGTCGGTAACTAGTTGTATTCATCTCAAACAAATAAATGAAATAGACAAGAGCATTCTGGAATCAGAGTCTCAAAACTCCAGTCCCACCAGTCCCAGAAAAGATGGTTATACGAGAAATGCTGGCTGAGTATGGCGGAGGCTGTATGTCTTGGTTATCGGAGGAATGCAGGCTGAGTATGGCAGAGGCTGTATGTGTTTAAGTAATTTTTCTATTTTTTGGAGATCGAAAGTGTTTATGTTACTTGGTACCACATGTGATGGAAAAAAACACACTCACATGACTACACAAGATGCGACTCAATAAGCGTAGGTTCTTAACTAAAATGCACATCAATCAGTGACCAAGTGCAAATAGACTGCTGAGATGGAAAAACAGAAAAAGGAAAGCTGAACAATGAGCAGCTGTAGATGCTTAATTTCATGGAAAAAGATTTCTAAAATTTTCTAATCAAATTCCAAAATGTTGTGTTTGTATTGTTCTTTGGCACCAATTGTTGATTCAAGATTATGGCATGACATGACTGTTTTATTAAAAAAATAAGAAACCGGAACCATGTTTCATAAACACCATTTCATACAACTGCACTATACCTATCGTTTTAGGTCTGAAGATCTATTTGACAATGTCATCAGTGATCACCTGGTCACTTGTAACCAAGAAAGGCATGGTGCGTGTGACCAAGAGAACATTCAAATTAGAAATAAGGTCTAGAGATAATTATTCGAAAACTTTACTGTATAAAAACGAAAAAGTGGACCAACACGCCATTTATAGGACTGAATAGATAGCTTATCACTTGGAACAATTTCAAGTGTGAAATAAGAAGTTCTGCTTTCCTCTTGAAGTAACAGAATTTAATTCGACCGGATATGGATGCATACCAGTGTTAAAAGTGCTACAATGGTTAATTGCAAACAGGCTTGCAAATATAACTGTCCCTCATCATGCCAAAACCCAAAATGGCGCACAAGATGATAATAAATGTATGAAGAAACTCATTTATAAATTGACTCAGGCTAGGGAAACATAATCACTTGTTCCTTATACAAGACTTCAATTCATGCGCTAAACAGTAGTATTTTCATTACCATAACAGCAACAAAAAAAAAAAGAGAGAGAATATCCTATCATGTTTTCAATTTTAATTTATTGTACTTTCATTGCTGCACATTGTGACTCCAGACAGAACACATAATTAATTGCACATCCATATCATCTAATATCTTATGTTGCAGGTTTTCCAGTTACTGGTGTGAAGATAAACACAAAAGAGTACACAAAATTGGAAACACAATATGAGACATTATGTTATAAAGCACAGCCATGTAAATCATATCAACACATAAAACAGTTTAAGATCAAATAATTGTTCTAATTCAGAACACTTTTCCTATTTGTTCCCTATCTAGTAGAAACCTGAAAAAAACTGATTATGCTTCTATTGTTTCATGGTCCATGTATTTTAATCACAGATGAAATGGGAAACAATATCAGCTCAAATAGATGCTGATCATATAATAGTATTGGGTTTCACTACAAGCAAGAGATTTTATAACAAAACCTGTATCGTGGAAAGGGATTTAGTACGACCAATAAGATAATAGAGAGAGAAGTAGGTTTGTTTTGGGTAGAGAATAAATAGTGTCGCTGGTACATAAGGCAGGCTATTATCAGGAGGATGCTCTCGATGGTGAAATATCTTTGGAGAGTCATTTAATAATTAATACTTATGTGGTAGATGCCTCACTTATGGCGTAATTTATCGGACAGGTCCACAGAAGTGAGTCAGGGTGATGCAGTAGAAGTGTGGAAGAGTTGATCAACGTCGAACCATCAATGAATGGAGAGTACAATCAACGTTGTACTCTAAAGAAAAAGTCTGGAATCCACCAGGAATCAAGAGAAAACTCTTAGGGTTTTGACAAAATATCATTAAAAAAATCTTGTATGTGATCCCAAAGGGATGCTTAAATACTGAAAAGAAACTCTATGGCAACTAACAAGGAAACCTAAAAGCCCAAGGAATTAAAACAAAACAAATCCAAAACAAATCCAAAACAAATTAGAAAACTTAAATCTTGAAAACATATTAAACTGCCGTTTTGAGGCCCTAAACGAACTCGAAAACCCGAAAAGACCCACACGTCGTGGCAAAGCGACAAGTTTGATTCCTGGCGTCGTTCCTTTTCCGGAATGGTATCACAATTGACAGGACCCGAACTAGATTTCATCCTGAAATCCGATAAGGTCCTGCGGGGACCACTTCAAGACTAACTCTATCGATAAATTGGTAAAGCAAATTTTAAAATGGACAACCCTAAAACCTGTAACAAACAAAAACACTTCTAAAGCAATTTCCAACCTCTACGCCTGGAGCCATCTACTCCCCAAATCACAACAACTCCCATCAAAACAATAAGAAATTCAACTTTAGAAATAGACATTTAAAAATTATAACAACACACGATTACCATATTTGGGTCGTAACCCATAAGTAAACAAACTTTATTTTACTACAACTCACAAACGTATCAGAGCGACTATACAAAAGAAATATACTACAAGTAGGTTAATTAAGTAACCTACGATTTCTGACAGCGGAAGAGGAACTATAAGTTTTGCGTCCTTCTAGTACCGAACGACTCTGCAAACTGGGCAGTTTAAAACAAAGAGCCCAGGGAAAGTAATTTAAAACATTAGCGTGAGTGGACAAAAATCAATAAATATAACTATATATTACTTTCCTTATTTTCATGAATAAAAACCATGATGCATGCTTCAACGAAACCCATTTATATCATATATCGATAAAATAAAAACCGTAGCCCTGCTGGTTAAGAAACATATATATCGGTGAGCCAATCCTATTGGCTGTTTAAAGAAATCACATAAAATATAGGGGAATGTCAACCACCATATTATACTGAGCCTCCAAGGCTAAGGGTCAGTCTCAAAGACTTTCTATGCTCTGCCCGTACACGTCGACCACCGAGCGTGAATCTGACATATATGGTCAAGTCGTCACCTCGCGTGGGCTCAGGCGACACTCTGCCCGTACACGTCGACCACCGAGCGTGAATCTGACCTATGTGGTCAAATCGTCACCTCGCGTGGGCTCAGGCGACTAAGCTAGCTAGCATCAATAAACATATCCGGACCCTTGTATGGTGAAAATACGAAAACAAAATCAAAGTACAATTCCCCTAATAAATCGTACATCAGTATGGTCCCCGACCACACTTTAAGGCTTATAAATATATTCAAACACAATTATAGTCTCATAGAAAATAAATGAAATCCACATATCATGATATTCAAATTCAATAAAAAGGAAATCAGCAATTAAAATAGATTATCGACCTTCGACAATCTAAATCATTTTCAAAATAAACTAATGAATATATAATTTCTAACGATATTAAAAGATTTATGCATGCATCAGTTTAAAACAAAAATCCACTTACTGTACGATTAGGTCTGTCGCTGATCCGAGCTCTCCTCACGTCAAGTCTCCTCTCGATCTGTAAAAATATATATATTTAGAATATTCCAGACTCGGAAATCGAATTATAAAAACTTAATTTACAGGACCTCACTCGTACGAAACTCTCGGTTAAAATTTATGCGTCCGCTTAAACCAGTTTACGACCTTTTAATCACTTACTGATCAAATCGTCGAAATGTTCATTTACTCGTAATTATTCTTCATTTAACGTGAGTTAAATAGTAAGTAATTTAGTTAAACAGTAACTCATAATTCTGACAGTAACTTTCGAATTTACAATTTACCTTTTTACTGTTACTGTCTTATTTTTACCATTTACTATTTACTGAGTTACCATTTACTAATTACCATTTACCATTTAACCTTTTTACCTTTCAGATTTACCATTTTAACCCTCCGCCGCCGCCACAGCAGCAGCAGCTCCGCCACAGGGCCAAATTCACCCCCATTTTGTCTAACACAACTGCCATAACCTCAGGAAGTCGCCTCGCATCGCCTCGGCCGCACAACACCCGTGCAGCCGCCACAAACGGCGGCCGACACGGCGGCCCAGAAATTCCCAAAACTCCAATTCATCAATTTCCACCAATTCGAACAACAATTTTCACAAATTCGGCTCCAAACAATATCCTAAACCTAATTCCAACCTTCAATACACAAATTCCAACATCAAAATCACCCAAATCCAAAAACCCCAAAACCCTAGAAATTCCAATTCGAATTTCTCCTTACCTGTTCCAAATCGGGTTCAATCCCTTGGAGGGTTTGACACACGTCTCCCAGTCTTCAAGAAAAGGTAAGGGTCGCACCAGTTCGAGGCCGGATTGAGGTGTTCTGATCGGTCCCAGACCGAACTTCAGTAGCGCGTAGCGCTCTTGATGTGACGGGTCTCCTTCCCAAAAGTCGCCGGACGGCGAAGTTAGGTGGGCGGTGGCGATGTCGGTGGTCACGAGTCGGGGGAGAAGAGAGAAGGAAGAGAGAGAAAAGAAAGAAAGAAAAGAAAAAGGAGAGAAAAGAAAAAATTTCCCGTTTTCGGAAATTCCTTTTCCGACTATTTATACTCGACCGAACTCCGAATTCAGTGTGCTACGTGTCCACGAACTCGTTTTAACGTGTGCTATCCCAACGTAGCAAGAAAATTCTCGATAAACTCAAATTATAAAAAGTCAACTTTTAGGAATTTCGTAACTGTAAAACAACTCCCGGGAACGTAAAAATAAAATAAAATTACTGAAAAGTTAAACACAGTTCGGGGCGTATCAACAATCGTCATTCGGACGCCGGACGCCAAATCTGCAGTAAACCGGGTTTTGACTTGCAACGGTCAATCTGCTCTTCAATGTTTGCTGCCATCCTTCCTACATCAGTCTCCTCCACCTCTGAAGAACTCGACCGCGAGTTCTCTTCTGGATACAGAACCTCATCCTCTCGATACTCATGTATGTCAGCCACTTTAAAGGTATTGGAAATATTCATAGAATCTGGAAGAGCAACAACATAAGCATTATCATTGATCTTCCGCAATACCTTAAATGGTCCATATTTTCGGGGCTGCAGCTTGTTGTAAGTGCCAACTGGGAACCTCTCCTTTCGTAGAAATATCATCACATCATCCCCCTCTTTGAACACTTTAATCCGTCGATGCTTGTCCGCAGCAGCCTTATTTCTTGCTCATGTAGCCTCTAGCTTAGCTTTGACTTCCATCTTAACAGCTTGCATATTCTTAGCCATACTTGCAGCACCAACACTATATCCATGAACCCTTGGTAATTTCACCAAATCAACCACATGCTTAGGTACAGAGGTATATACCAAAGCAAAATGTGATTTTCCAGTAGCACTATGCACAACACTGTTATAAGCAAACTCCACTGTAAAGCTAAGTCCCAGCCTTTTGGTTTCTCTCCACAAACACTTCTGATCATGTTCCCCAACGTCCTGTTTGTCACTTCTGTTTGTCCGTCAGTTTGAGGATGAGCGGTGCTACTCCGATTCAAACTAGTTCCGAATTTTCTCCACAAAGTAATCCAAAAATGGCTGAAGAACTTGGTGTCCCTATCTGAAGTAATAGACGTAGGCACACCACGCAGACGAACAACCTCCCTGAAAAACAGCTTGGCTACGTTACTTGCATCCGAAGTCTTTCTGCAAGCGATAAAGTGTGCCATCTTGGAGAACCTGTCAACCACCACAAAGACATAATCCACTCCTCTTTGTGTACGAGGCAGACCTAAGACAAAATCCATTGCAAGATCCTGCCATATATCATCAAGAACAGGTAAAGACATATAAAGACCAGTATTCTGAGATTGACCCTTAGAAACCTGGCAAGTGTAGCACTTCCTGATAATGGCTCCAGCGTCTTTTCTCAACTGAGGCCAGAAATACCTCTCTTCTAGGCTAGCAATAGTCTTGTCTCTGCCCAAGTGTCCTCCCATGCATCCACCATGCAGATCTTGGATTACCTTTTCTCTTAAAGAAGAGACTGGTATACAAAGTCGGTTACCTTTGAAAAGATAGCCCTCTTTGACATAGAAATCTGCCACTGGTTGATTCTCGTTGCATTTGGCCCAAAGTTGCTTGAAATCTGCATCATCTGCATATAACTCCTTCAAAACTCCGAAGCCTACAATCTCTTGTGCCAACGTAACCATCAAAGACGCTCTCCGACTCAGAGCATCTGCTACTTTGTTAAGAGTACCAGATTTATGTTGAATCACAAATGAGAATTTCTGTAAAAAACTCACCCAGCATGCATGCATCTTGTTAATAATTTTTTGGCTGTTAAGAAACTTTAAGGCCTGATGATCAGTAAACAAGACAAACTCCCTCTGAATCAGGTAATGTTCTCATTGCCTCAGGACTCGAAAGACTGTATAAAACTCCTGGTCATACGCACTCCATCGTTGACGAGCCTCACTCAATTTCTTACTGAAGAAAGCTACATGTCTCTTCTCTTGGGATAGAAAGTTTCAGTCCACTGATGTACCGTGCCACCTTTTGATTTTCAGATTCCCCCAAATCGTTACGTTCAGAAAAGCGTAAAAATTCAGTTGCATATTCGGACACGCTTCTGGTTCCTTGAGCACACTCGATATACATCTTGTATAGAATCTGCTCATAATCTTCTAGGAGGAACCGCTCCATCATCAACTGTTTCATCCTCCGCCAAGATTTGACTGGTCCTTTTCTTTGTCTTTGCCTTTGAAGAGTCATCCTATCCCACTATACGGCAGCAGTACTCTTCAAACGAAATGCCACCATTTTGACCTGTTTGTTCTCAGGAACCCCCATGACATCAAAGAACCTGCCGACTTCAATCTGCCAATCCAGAAACTCCTCAACGCCCATAGTTCCATAGAAAAACGGGATGTCAGTCTTCATTCGGTAATCCTGATCAGCACGCTCATGTTGTTCCTCTTTGACTTCGTCAGACTCAGAACTTGAACCGCTAGTGTTGTGTCCACCTCGAGGAAACCTGTTATTCTCGTTTCTCCAGCCTTTTCACCGGTTGTTACCACCGTTGTTATTGTTTTTGATGACATGATTTGTTAAATTCGTCATCTGGGTCGTCATCTGGATTGTCAAATTCGTCATCTGGGTTGCCAACTGGTTTGTTAAAGCAGTAAGAGACTGGGTTAAAGCCGCAGTAAGCTCTTCCATATCTGCCCTGACCACTGGTTGATCTGCCATAATTAGTCAAGTAAATAAAAGAGACAGGAGAAAGTCTGCTATGATACCAACTGACGCAGTAGAAGTGTGGAAGAGTTGATCAACGTCGAACCCTTAATGAATGGAGAGTACAATCAATGTCGTACTCTAAAGAATAGGTCTGGAATCCACCAGAAATCAAGAGAAAACTCTTAGGGTTTTGACAAAATATCATTAAAAAAATCATGTATGTGATCCCAAAGGGATGCTTAAATACTTAAAAGAAACCCTATGGCCACTAACAAGGAAACCTAAAAGCCCAAGGAATTAAAACAAAACAAATCCAAAACAAATTAGAAAACTTAAATCTTGAAAACATATTAAACTGCCGTTTTGAGGCCCTAAACGAACTCGAAAGCCCGAAAAGACTCACACGTCGTGGCAAAGCGATGAGTTTGATTCATGGCTTCGTTCCCTTTCCGGAATGGTATCACAATCGTCATTCGGACGCCGGACGCCAAATCTGCAGTAAACCGGGTTTTGACTTGCAACGGTCAATCTGCTCTTCAATGTTTGCTGTCATTCTTCCTACATCACAGGGGGAATGGAAAAATTTTCCCCTATTAGTTTTTCTTTAAGCTAGTAAGAAATGAACATGACAATTAGGTAAGAGAAAAATCTTCTCCTGTTAGAGCAGATGCTTTATAAGTTAAGCCTTCAGTTTACGTGATGCCTTCTAATAACTAAGATACTACATCTGGTCTCTAAGGCAGATGATTTCTGTTCCAGTGTTGGAGGTAATTTTTCCGGATTTGGTTGTTCTTGGCTGTTCGAGATGGGCCCTACTCGCCGAACAATTACTGGCATTTCCTATTTGGTAAACAAAATTTTAAGCCTGTCCCAAACAGAAGGATAATCAAGTTGCCCGCCTTGTAAATACTAGTTACTGTTAATATCAGTAGGGACTCAAAGGGTTAAGCTGGACAATATATGTAGCCACACCAAGCATATGATTAATTCATAGAGTGCACCTTGTGAGATAGTTTACCTGGTTTAAGACCGAGGTCCGAAGAAGTGAAGGAAGGGACATGGCGGGCGAGCTTGAACGCCTGCAACTGCTTGAAGTTGATCCATGGTTTCACCCAGACCTTAGCTTCATAAATCTTGCTGATACCAGCATCAACGGCTTCGAGCGTGAGATGGTAAATCTTACCAGCAACAACTTGTTCCCTTGAATTCAACACCCTCGCAAACTCAAGCACACCATTCTGCAACAAAAGTCAAAAATAATAAATCCCAAACAAACAAACATATATGATTGTGGGAATCAGGCTATTACGAACCTGTCGCTTGTTATGCTCTTGGACAGCAAACAGAGCGATACTTTCCGCGCTGTTCTGAGTAGGGCGAGAATCTTCAAACCCACCGAGATTCATTTTGATTACGGGATCGTCCCTGCAAAGCCCCAACTCAAAAATCGCAGAAAGAAAGACCACAAGGAGGCCAGCAAGTGCTATAGAAGATTTCATTGTGTTTCTGTGAGAGAAGTTTTTCCTGTTTTTTTTCCGGTTGCTGTGTGAGATGGTTTATATCAGGAGATTGCGTAACGCTTTACTTTTCAATGAAGACTACAGCACCTATTTAACTACAATTTATTTATTTAGGGGTGTATTGTATTTGAGATATTTAGATAAAATATTATTTTTAAATGGCTAAGTTGATTTTTAATTTTATGAAGAGTTTTTTTTTATACGAAAATAAAGCTATTATATAGAAAAATCTCTCGGACGACCCAAGTTCACATTATCAAATAATAAAGCTCTAGAAGCAGCTACGGGGCAACCCTCTTGCCAAATACGACCATTAAGGAGTTGGTGATCTTCATGAGCAATAGCATCAGCCACAAACTTCACTTCTCTATAAACATGACTGATAAAATTGTGGAGAACGAGCTTGCAATACTCTTGATATCTTGGATAATCTTCCGCAGTCCCATGGAGTACAAAGCTTTGCATTGATGGCATCAATAACGAGTTTTGAGTGGCCTTCTACTTGGACATTCATAAAGCCTCGGTCTCTAGCTTTACAAGGCTATTTTCAAGTGTTATGGCTTCTGCTACTAGAATAGTAGCACTTCCCAAACTTTTTGCGGCAGCGAGAATCACATTCCCTTCATTGTTTCTAAAAACGAATCCTCCTGCAGTAGATCTTCCTTGAACGGATCCATCATAATTAATCTTAATAACGTTGTTGTGAGGAGGTAACCACGATATGGTGGTAGGATTGGTTTGAGAAGTACCTCCCCCAACAACAGCCTTATATAAGGCCGTTTCATTAAAATGAAAAGCAGCAGTTGCTACTACATTAGTAGCAGTGGCAATCACATCTCTAAATCTTTGCCTTCCAAATCTGCCAGTATATGAAAAGGACCTTTGAAAAAGAGCTTTATCATAAGTATGGTTAATAAACATTTCTCAAAGGACATTTAAATGTCCTTCATGCCAATATATAGGGGAATTAATTCCTGCAAGCCTGGAAACCTCACAATAAACAAAAAGATAATCAGTAGTTTCATTATCACTATCACAAAGTGGACAGCTATTATCATCAGTGTATCCAAATCTTGATAATCTATCTCTTGTTTTCAATCTGCCTCTCAGAAGCAGCCAAGTAAATAATTCAACTTTAGGAGGAATATCTAATTTCCATACCTTGTTAATGAGGTCACTTTGTTGGTGTTTTTCCAAGTTTTCATAATGAAGTCAAGTTTCAGACTTAATGGAAAATCTACCATTAGAGGAGGGGCCCCAAATATACTCATCATGTTGATTAGTGACCGGAATTGGTATTCCAGTATCTGCTTCACAATTTCCAGATCAAATACATGTAAAAGTTTCTGCACATTCCAACAACTATTAGGAATATAATCAGCCACAGTTTCATTTAAATTTATACCATCCCTATCACTAATTGGGATTAGTTGTATGAAGGGAAATTCAAAAGCGCAATTGAAAGTCCAGAATTTAAGGTTTTCTCCATTTACCAACAATCCATCTCATCTCTTTAAGGATAAGATTCCTTGCATAAAGAATGCCTTTCCGAGCCATGGAGGCTGATTGCTTTTTTTCTTCTTTTTTTTTCTTTTTTTTTTACATCAAAGAAAGAGGTCTTCCTCAAGTACTTCTTCCTCAATATGTGAGATAACCAGTTATTAGGATTATTAACTAGCTCCCAAGCTATTTTAGCAATTGCTGCATTATTAAAGATACCCAAGCCCCCCACATTCTTTGGAGTGCAGACTTTCTCTCAGCTCACTGAGGGACATTTGGTATTAGAACCCCAAAAGAAATCCCTGGTTTGCTTGTCAATTGTTTTTGTAATCTTTTTAGAGCACTTGATGTAGGACATTACATGGTTAGGCATTCTAGAGAGGGTAGATTTAATAAGTGCAAGTCTACTTGTTCTGGAGAGAGTACCTTTCTTCCAGCCAGCAAGCTTATTTGAGATATTCAAAACTAGTTCCTTGGTATTGTTAACACCTCCCCTTGACGGGGCTGAATTCCGGCCAGATTCCCCCTACGCCGGTCGCTAGACTAGCCAAAACCGACCTGGCACCACCAGGGTCTGGGCTCGCCGGTCTGATCACTCCCCCGCCACCTCCCCTGACGCTACCTGGGTGGCTCGCTATGGCTTTAATTAGCGACGCGGACCCGCCACCCTCGAAAAGCAACACCGGGGCCGGCGGCATATTCAACCAAACTATCGAGGCCGGCAGGTCGACTCAGGTTACCCGGACCCGATTCACTGACCCGGCCGCGGCATTAGAAATAGCCCTCGAGACGTCTAGAGTCTCCGAGCCGAAAGAGACGCGGAACGACAAAACTTCCTGGCCACCCAAGCTCGGATGGCAGAGCTAGAGAAGGAGCAACAGCTTCTCCGAGCAACACTAGAAAGCCGCCTGGGGACCGACGCGGCACTAGAAGGGGCTGACCAGCGGCGCCTTACTCCGGACGCACGGGCCCCGGGTTCGATATCCACCCCCAGAGCTCCACTTCGGTTGAGGCCGGGCGCCACCACCTCGACACAGCCAACGGTGTACTTTTCGCACCCGTTGATCTCAACGGCTCTTCCTGGTATGGCCCCCGCCCCACAACTCCAGCAAACCTCCGGTACCCAGGAAAGTCCACAGGCTGAGGAGCAGAACTAGCAAGCTCCACCCCCGCCAGCATATGATCTCCAAACCCGGCTACTCATACAGATGAGTGAGTCATTGAACACTCTGGCCACCCGGGTAGACAGTATCGAAACCCGACACATCTCACGCCCGCTACATGCTGGGTACGGTGGTCGTTCTGGACCATTCACCCCTTAGATATAGGCGAAACAACGACCACCAGGAGACAAACCTTAACGACCCGAACCTTAAATTACCTCCTAAGAGTTTTACTTTTGTTTCTGTCAGAATCCGTAGAGTCCCAGAGACCGGTGGACCTTGATGTGATTCTTTCCTGCAGATCCGGCTAACTAAGGGAATACCGGGCGGGCCGGTGTATTCCGCTCCGATTCTTAAGTCAGTATAGTTGGGATAAACCGATAGCTTAAGCGAGAATGAGTAGTTGAAGTATTGATTACCTATTAATGAAGGTGGATAGGCGGTCGGGTGTGAGGACTGGCCTCACCCTTCGATGTGGGACTGGCCCCCTTCTGCATATATTACGGAGCTGCTCTGAATCCCTGTTTGGTGGGCTGGTAGCTCCGGCTCCCGGGCTCTAGTCCCAGGTGAGACCTGCTGGGCCGCGGGGCAGGACGTCCATGATTCGTTCCTGGGTTCTGGACCGGGTTCGGGAGCCCTAGTAGCGGGTTTAGGGGCTGGGTAGCCTCTCTGTGGCTACTGTCCACAAGTTCCCCAAGTTTCCAGTCAAGTGTAATCTTGAATGGGGACTTAAATCTGTCATGCCCTACAGGTCCACAGACCCGTTGGGATATGAATGAACCCACCTGTGCCCTAGTTCCCTAAGTCTGCGGGCGTTCGAAAAAACCTGCTGTGATGATGCACAATGGTATGAGTGGATGTTTATGATGTATATGCAGACAGTTGTATATGGGTATAAGATGTGATGTATGGGACGATGATAATGTGGCGTTGAAATCCGCCATGCCATGCTCTGCCACGGTAATATCAGGTAAGTGTAATGCATGGGCGGAATGAGTGCCCCACGTTTCGGCCAGCAGCAGTTAAGGCAATGAGAAACGCGTCCTGTGTTTAGAGGTGGTCCCAGTGGGGTGGCGTGGCCCTAAGTTGATATAGGCCGCCGTCCCCAAACATTTCACAGCCTTTGTTGTTGCAAGTGTGAAGTATGTGCAGAGTTTTTAGCCTACATGAAGATTTGTCATGTATGAGAGGAACGAATCTCCTAGGTTTATAAAGCCCGATGGTGCCTCTGGCCATGAGTTGGTGTTGTCCTGTCTGTTGGGATAACTCGGTCGTTGGTGCAACCAGATATGCCGTAGGGACCCTCGAGTGATAACTCGGCATTGGTGGAATATCTCAGCCATTAGTTGGAACAGGCCCTACTGTTGGAATGTCCCGTACCCGTTGGAATGCCTTAAATCCGATGGAGTGCCACGTACCCATTGGAATGTCTTAAATCCGATGGAGTGCCACGTACCCGTTGGAATGCCTTAAATCCGATGGAGTGCCACGTGCCCGTTGGAATGCCTTAAATCTGATGGAGGGTCACGTACCTGTTGGAATGCCTTAAATCCGATGGAGGAGTTAGCTCTTGGTGAGGTGGGGGGGTTGGAAGCCTTGGTAATACCCCCCCTGCTCCCTTCTCGTGCATTCTTACTTTTGGCATAGAATCAGAGAGAAAACGCTGAAGGAGGCTCTTGCTCTAACTGTTCCCTAGCCTTTGGTTGCACAAACATCATTGCACGGTGTTTTCCAGTGACTGACTTTCCGTGGTCGTGCATATTAATCGATGAGTTCTGCACTTTTCCCTTTGAAATTTCATTCCCTTTTCTTTGTTGTGGGTTGAGTCGATTGGCGCCTTGTTGTGCCTTGGTTTGCCATTGTCGGGAACCCCGCTTGTACTGAATTTCGTCGAGATCTGGGGATTTTCAGTGGATAGGCCTAGGGGCCGCAATTGGGCTGCGCCGAAGCAGTTGAATGCTTGTCGCCTCACTGCGGCTTTTGTCTATATTATGTTGCTGACGGGCCATGGGTTTTCTTGTCTTCCCCTTAGGTTGTACGGATTCTAGTAGCTCCAGTGAGACCAATGAACCGGCCCCTAGGAGACCGATAACGGACGACCAAGAGAGGATAGAGGACTAGCTTTCCTCCTCGCCCTCTGGGTGGGATGCTATGACTCGGTCGACCGGTGAGGTATCGTCTTCCGGGTTTCTAAGGCAGGAGGGTGAGGTTCTCGGTGGAATGCCAATGGGCACCACCCACATAGTGGGTGGCTCTAGCTTGCTCCACACATTTGTGGATGGAGCCAGAACTATAGTTTGTGATGAGCCGGAGCGCTCTTTAGGCCCTGAAGAAATTGAGGTCTTTCGGGCAAGATGGAAGATTCCCGAAGAGGTGAAGCTTCAGGGCTTGAATCCCGGTGAGCTGGCTTGCAACCCGGAGGAGGGTTGGGTTGCCGTACACGAGGACCAATTCCGCCACGGGTTCTCCCTCCTACTGCCCAACTTTGTATAGTACCTGCTGAGCGCGCTTAGGATATCACTGGCGCAACTTTCCGGCAACTAGTGGAAGCAATTGTTGAGCCTAGGGTGCCTGTATTTACTTTTGCGATATGAGCTGCCCTACGGTGAATGAGTTTCGGGTGCTCTATAAAATGACGCACTCGAAGAAGAGCTAGTCATGAGGATGCGCGACCTTTGCCGCCCGAGATTACAAGCCAATAATCACCCATCTGCCCTTCTGGCTTGCCAAGGATTGGAGGAAGAAGGTGGTGCTAGCGGGAGGCAAATGGCAAAAGAGTAGCAGGCAGTACCGTGTACCCGGGGCGTTCCAACCTATCGAGGACCAGTCATATGAGTTGTCCGACCTAGAGAGGGATAGGATAGGCCGGATAGTTGCGTGGTGGTCAGATTTGGAGCGGAGTTCGTATAAATTTATCCGGTGGAATGTCCTGGAGATATGTGTGACGAGCATGGTTTTGATTAGGATACTTTACTTATGTGTGCTTTGCTTGGTTGTGTGTTTTATAGCTTGATTATAAATTAATTTTGATTTACTGTTTTGTTTTTATATTTTCATGTCATCATTCTTTTTCTTTTCTTAATTTTTTTTTATTTTCTATTGTTGAGTCTTTAGGATGTGAGATAAGCTTGTACATGCCTATCTGATATATGTGTGGAAGCTTCCAGCCACAAAACACTTCTTTTAATTATACTCTCTTTCTAATACCCGTTTTAGGTTCAGTCTTCTCTTTCTTTGTTCAGTTTCTTTCTTCTTCTTTCTTCTCCTTCCTCTTTTCCCTTCTCTTTCTTATTCTGCAAACCGACTCTATTTGCCCAAAGCCTACAGTTTTGTAACAAGCTCAGAGAGGCTGCTTCTTCTATCTTTAGCAGCTAGTCCCAATAAGGGTTTAAATCTCCTCAAACTCAATTTTCTTGGTCTGCAACTATTTCAAAAGTTTGAGATTAAATTGTTTTTGAATCTTATTTTGGGTGGCTAGATTGCTCAATTGGATTGGGGGTTGCTTGATTAGATTAGGCTTGCTTGAGTAGATTGAGCTCTTGACTTGTTGCTACTGTTGGAAAGTTTGATTTTGGAGGTAGGGAAAATAATCTCCCCTCATAACTTTGATTCTATTTTAGTGTGTGTTAAGAGTGATGGTTGTGATGTTTCGTTTCTTACTCTCTGTTTAATTGGACTGAATGGATTGATTTGGTTTGAATTACAACCGAGTCTGAGGGTTATTAAAGTTTCGATTTTCTGTTTAGAAAATATGGAAATTTGGGTTGTTTGTTCTTTAGAATTGATGTTTGGTTTTACTTCCCCGTGAGTCCTTAATCTTCTTGTTTAATTCTTTCCTAAACGTGAGTTTGATTATAGGTTCTTATTAGAGTAGCAATTACCTACTCTCATATCTTGTTGCCTAAATATATATATATATATATACACATATATGGTTTCATTGGAAACTAAGCCCTGTTTGACGTTTTTGATCTCCATATGCTAGTAATTGGTCTTTGTGTAAACCTCTATCTATATGATTCAATTATACTCAAGAATGGCTACTACAGTGAGTTCAATTTTACCTTATTTTGGTTGCATCGTTTGGTATGTATTTAACACAGTCATGTTCGGTTTTCATCAAAAACAAAATTTACCAAGGCCTTCAAATTATACTGTTGAGATGATTCACTACCAGATCGGACAGAATAGCCGACGAAAAAAATTTCGTCTACTATGCCAAATTTTCGTCGGCTATTCCTTCTGCCGACGAAACTTTCGTCGGCTATAATTCGTCGGTAAAAGGGCGTCGGTAAAACGAATGACCGACGAAAATAACGAAATCGTCGGCTATTTTCGAGTATGGCCGACGATATTACCGACGAAAATTCATTTTGTCAACCAAACCTGGGTAAAATATCCGACGAAATTCGTCGGATATTTTCGAGTATGGCCGACGATATCGTAAACTATAGCCGACGAATTTGTTCTGAAATATAGACGACGATTTCATCTATTTCGTCGGTTATTTCGTCGAAATATATTAATATTTTAATAGGCATTAATTAGTTATAGCCGATGAAATAATGTCATTTTCGTCGGCTATAACGATTATAGCCCAGGTTATAGCCGACGAAATAATGCCAATATCGTCGGCTATTCTTACATTTTGGGGAAAAAAAATTAAATTAATTTCTAAATTAACATTCCAAGCAACCTGCAATTCACAATGACAATCCATGCATTTACACCAACAAGAAACACGTCTAAATGACTTATTTAATTTGTTCCAATATACATAAAATATAACCATAATCATCACCTAAAGCACTAAAGTCCACCACGATATCTGAGTGCATCGGCCATCTGGAGCTTGAGACATTAATACATTAATTAATATTAAATTACATTAAATAACAAATTCTAATTAATATAATAACCAATAGTACTAACATATTTTAAAACATACTAACAAATTAATATTTAAATTTTAACTAATTTTAAATAATACTAACCATTACCATAAATATAACCATTTATACACAAATATAACTATATTTCATCATTAACATATATATACATACAAATAACCATTTATATATTAACATAAATATAACCATTTATATAATTAGGCTACCAATTTATATATATAATTAATTTAACATTTTATATATAACAATTAAAATATACATTAACATATAATCAATATTAACAAATATATAACAATTTATATAATTAATCTATAAATTTATATATATAATTAATCTAACAATTTATACATATAACCAATATATATAACAATTTAACACACACTTAAATATCTAAATTATATACCTAAATTATAAAATTAAAATAAATTGAAAGAAAAAAAAACCCAAAAAAAACCTTCGGATCTGTTTTAGCGGAGGAGGCCGGATTTTGTCCGGATGGAGGAGGAGGCCAGATTTTGTCCGGATGGAGGTGGAGGGGAAGGAACGAAGCCGATTTGAGGAGGAGGAGGACGAGCAATGGTCTTGGAGGAGACGCACGGCCGATTTGAGGAGCGGAGGAGGAGTTTTTGCGGATTTAGGGATGAAAAAGTCGGGCTGCTGCGGCCTTCTGCTTTTATAGCAGAAAGAATAGCCGACGAATTAAAAGATTTCGTCGGCTATTCTTTGAATGTCGTCGGCTATTCTATGAACATCGTCGGCTATACTTTGGAAGATCAACAGCCGTCTGATCTGAGCCATCCAACGACGGACAATAAAAAGGCGCGGATCGCAAGAGTTTAGCCGACGAAAATTATATTTCGTCGGCTAAACTGAGAGAATAGCCGACGATTTAAAATATTTCGTCGGCTATGCTTTGGAAAATCAACAGCCGTTGGATCTGAGCCATCCAACGGCGGACGATAAAAAGGCGCAGATCGCAAGAGTTTAGCCGACGACATATCATTTTCGTCGGCTAAACTGTAGGTCAAACCACTAAGTCAAACCTCTAAACGCTTAAAAACGGAAATTAGTCTAGTTAAACGACGGTTTCTGGCCTCACCTTAAACAGATAATAGTTTCAAATCAATGAGACGCAACTAATCGTATAAAAATTTTACAAAATTGATTTATCGAACGTCAGACTACCCATAGGAAAACGAAAGTAAAAAACAGTTAACCGCAACATTCGGCACACAGAGTTTATCGGAATCTTGTCATTTTCAATCGTTGACGTATTTCATTATTTCGGTCATATCTTATTTCACAATATTTTTGCATTTGAAGAGTCTATGTATCGTAACTATTTGAAACTATACATTCACTTAAACACTTAGTAAACAAGTTAATGAACATTAGTGCATATGTTCTGATTTTGAATCTAAAAGTTTAGAAAATCTATTCCAACCGTCAGATATCACCGTTAAGATTAAATACATGTATGGAAAAAAATCCAACTACATCTGACAACGTTAAAGGCTCGATCGGGACGGTCAACCGGGTGAGTCAAACCTCTAAACGCTTAGAAATGGTAATTGGACTGTCTGAATGACGTTTTTTTGCCTGACCTTCAACATATAATAGTTTCAAATCGATGAGATGCAACTAATCATATAAAAATTTTCCAAAATTGATTTAACGAACGTCAGGCTACCCATAGGAAAACGAAAGTAAAAAACAGTTAACCGCAACATTCGGCACACAGAGTTTATTGGAATCTTGTCCTTTTTCAACCGTAGACGTATTCCATTATTTCGGTCATATCTTATTTCACAATATTTTTGCATTTAAAGAGTCTACGTATAGTAACTATTTGAAACTATACATTCACTTAAACACTTAGTAAACAAGTTAAGGAACATTAGTGCATATGTTCTGATTTTGAATCTAAAAGTTTAGAAAATCTATTCCAACCGTCAGATATCACCGTTAAGATTAAATATATGTATGGGAAAAAATCCATCTTTAGCTGACAACGTTAAATGCTCGATCGGAACGGTCAACCGGGTGAGTCAAGCCTCTAAACGCTTAGAAATGGTAATTGGACTGTCTAAATGACGTTTTTTGGCCTGATCTTCAACAGATAATAGTTTCAAATCGATGAGATGCAACTAATCGTATAAAAATTTTCCTCAAAATATTTACCAAAGGTAACGCTACCATTAGGGAAACGAAGGAATAAAACCTTTGACCGCATCTTTCGACACTCAAATTTTATCAGAATCTTGTCATTTTTCAACCGTAGACGTATTTCATTATTTCGGTCATATCTTATTTCACAACATTTTTGCATTTGAAGGATGAAGAAATAGTTTATCGTTAGTGATAGAAAATGAAATATGGTCATTTTTTTTTTTTTTTTCTAAATCATAGCTGACGAAAATGTCAATTTCGTCGGCTATTATATGAAGAAAAAAAAAACAGTTGGCAAGGAAGTTCAAGCAAAGTTCAGTTGGCAGTGCTGTTTATCTGCACCGAAAACTGTACTCTGTCTCGAAGGACTGGAAACCCTCTGACTCAAATGAAAAAATGGATAACTCAAATGGCAAAAGTTAAATGTTGCATTCGGCACACAGATTTTATCGGAATCTTGTCATTTTTCAACCCCTGAATGTATTTCATTATTTCGGTCATATCTTATCTCACAATATTTTTACATTTGAAGGATGAAGCAATGGTTTATCGTTAGTGATAGATAATGGAATATGGTCATTTTTTGTTTTTTTTTTCTAAATCATAGCCGATGAAAATGTCAATTTAGTCGGCTATTATAGGAAAAAAAAACATTTGGCAAGGAAGTTCAAGCAAAGTTCAGTTGGCAGTGTTGTTTATCTGCACCGAAAACTGTACTCTGTCTCGAAGGACTGGAAATCCTCTGACTCAAATGAAAAAATGGATAACTCAAATGGCAAAAGTTAAATGTTGCATTCGGCACACAGATTTTATCGGAATCTTGTCATTTTTCAACCCCTGAATGTATTTCATTATTTCGGTCATATCTTATTTCACAACATTTTTGCATTTGAAGGATGAAGCAATGGTTTATCGTTAGTGATAGAAAATGGAATATGGTCATTTTTTGTTTTTTTTTTAAATCATAGCCGACGAAAATGTCAATTTTGTCGGCCAAAATTTCAAAAGTTTTCGTCGGCTAATTTTTCAGAGAAAGGCCGACGAAAATCCAAAATCGTCGATTGAAATATGAATATAACCGACGATTTTTTTTATACCAACGAAAAAACAGTATCGTCGGCTATGGTTATATTATGGCCGACGGTTTTGTTTTTCCACCGACGAAAAATAAAATCGTCGGCCATTCTATAGAATTACCAACGAAAATTTTTAGTCGTCGACCGTTTTTTTTTTCGTCCAGAAAAACCTTTTTTCTGGTAGTGATTATTAACATCTAATCTTTCCCTACAAGTCTCAAACTTAATGTATAGTTTCTCTCCTTATAATTTGTTACTTTCTCAGTTGATTTATGTTGAAGAATTCAAGTTCTCTATTATCCGTTTTGAACAAAATTTTTAGTTCTTTAACCATAGTTCAGCAACTTTCTACTCGTTTTTACTTTTCTTTCATTATAGATTATAGTTGCTGCATTAACATACTTATTTGCATCAAGTTTTGAGTTATGATAATGAAGTTCAATCATACTTTATTACCTATTATGTACTTGTGCAGTTCTCAAAGCCTTTTCTGATTTCAAAAGTTTCTTATACTAATACAATTGCTTCTTGCCAAAAGCTATTGTACATGTCATGTTATAACAGTCTTAAAGTTTTAAGTTTCTTATTTGACTTTGGATTTCCAACTTTGTGTTTAATATTTTTACAAGGATCTAATCTACCTATTTTGAGCACAAAACTATTTTATGGACTGATTTCCAGTGTATGCTTGAACGGGGTTCAAGTGATACTTAGTTCGCTTTAAGGGGGTAAATAACTCCTGGATAAGCATAATTTGGATTTTAATGTATTTTATTTGGTTAGGTCCGAGAATTTTCAGGAGGGATTGTGTCTCCCTAGGGTGAATAGACCCAAAACCTGATCAGGATCCGTTCGCGGAGGTTGCTCAGTGGTTTAGCTGAGCTTTGGGCTCTAACCGGCACGATTACAGAACTATTGTTCTGTTTTCTAGAATTTGTTATTTGAATCTGAGGCTCTTGATATTGTTCATATCAGTTTTACCTTGAGTTTTATTTTTTTTCTATTACCCCATGCTTTCTGTAATCGTTTTATTTGATTCACTTTATCCTATGACATAGAGCCTCACGTTGTTCTCTGGAATTTTATTGAGTTTGCAACCTTTTCAGTCCACTTCTACAACAGCTTTAAAGATTATTATTTCCTTACGGGTTTTACTTTTCAGTCACTTCTTTCATTATTAATATATGCTAATTTAGAATCATTGTTATGTCGATTGCTTATCGTACCTACGGAGCGTGTAAAGCTCATTCCCTATATTTTTGTTGTGATTTCAGGCAAGAGGCCTACAGGTGGCAGCAGTTTTAGTATTCCTGAACTGTCTTGAGCTACTGTGTGAAGTTTTGTTTGGTTTTGTTTAGAAGTTTAAGCTAGTTCGTGCTTGACCTTGGTTGCTAGCTTTATATTGCTGTAGTTTGTCCACCATTCCAGGAGATGTACTTCATTTTTTTTTTGCTGGGTGTTTGTAGTGTACATATTAGAGGTATGAACCTGGAGAACTTGGTACTAATGTGGTGAAATTTTTGAGAAACAAGTTGTACTGTTTTGTTGTAAATCAAAGTTATTTTAAGCTTAATATCTTATAGTACCAAATTTTCTTTTGTTATGATCATTCTTAACTCTCAAATTCAGTTTCTATCCTTATTCAAATGCAAAGAATTAATTTTATTTTACCAATCACCACACTAGTCATAACCCGATTTCGGGTTGTGACAATATGTGAGCTGGGGAGGGATCCCGGTGGGTTTTGGGGAGTATTTATTGTGCAGTTATTCCCGCTGGCTAAGTGAAATCTGTTTTTCTAATTTCTTGCTTAGCTTTCTGCAGGTGTACCTTCTCGGACGGTCATTCAACCCCACCACATTGTAGCCTTGGACAACTAGAAACTTGCCACCCAATTGAGCGAGAAGGGAGCAACTGCGGCACAAGTAACTGTGAACCGGGAAACTAGTGAGGCTACTGAGCATGAGGAACCCATTGGACTGGACATTCCAGATGAGGGGTACGTTTTACAACGCGTGAAGACTCCTGCTATGGGGGCCCTGGCAGCTTCTGGACTGGCTAAGACTGCCGGTGGGTCGAGCAAGCTTCCAGGTGGTGCAGGGAAGATTCCTCAGAGATTGGGGCTTGTGCTGATCGTTACCAAGTCTTTTGGTCCTGCAGGCCGATCTTCTTCTGTACAGGTTGACCTGGGCGAGAAGAGCAAAAGGATCAGGGAGGCGTTGCCGGCCTCTGCTCTTGTGACCTGTACCGGTCGGACGGCTGGTGAGAGCTTGGCCAAAAGGCTGAAGCTAAGTAGCGGTTCATCAGCCGCTGCAAAAGGAAAGGCCCCTGCGACACCCAGCCTTTCCAACCTGGGCCCAGGCACGCAGGTGGTGGATAACACTTTTGCAAGAGAATCGGTCACTGAGCTTGGGTGTGCGGACAAACCGTTCGTCTAGAGCCTGCTCAGGGATGTGAAGAGCGTGGGGTTGGAGAAGATCCGAGCTCTGGGAGCCCGACAGGAGATGGCCATCGGGGTGAGAGTAGTGAAACTTTAATTTCTAGGATCGAACTATCTGACTGTTGTTGCTTCTGATATGTTTGTTATGTTGTTGTTTTTCTTACCGATGCTTGCCAACTTGCAGATGCTGTATAACTTGTATCTGACAGATGCAAGCGAAGAGCTGCCCTACCTGAAAAAGCAGGTGGCGGTCCTGACGAGTGCTTGAGACTCCTTGGAGGTGGAGAAGTCCTCCAGCGGGAGAAGGCCCGATTGGAGGAGAGGGCCGGGAAACAGGTGGCTAAGCTGGAGGACCAGGTCAAGGCCCTGGAGGAAGAGAGGAAGGCTCTAGAGGAAGAGAGGGCCGAGTTGGAAGCCAAGATGGAGGAGCTCCAACAACAAACGGTGGCCGCTACCTCTGACCGCATGGTGGCTGACGAGGATGACCCGGTGATACGTCCCGAACCTTGTTTAATTTCTGGGTAAATTTATTTAAATTTTTACACTCATGAAAATTGTTTTATTTTATGGTTGAGCGGAAATCTGTTGTTTCGGGAGGTAGAACATGTTAAAATGAATCTTGGTTACGCGTTCTGTTTTGTCGGAGAAAAAATATTATTTCGGTAGTGTTGTAAAATACGTATTTCCAATTTTGAATTGGGGTATAAATAGGTGAAGAATTTTCCATTTCTGGAAAATCCTTTTTCTTTTCTCTCTTTCTTTCTTTCTTTCTTTCCACTTTTCTTTCTCTCTTCTCTCTTCTTCTGCCCGACGCCTCCTCCTCCACTGCCACCACCCAGCTTCTTCGTCCGGCCACCAACTCGGGTGCCACCGGTGCCGGACAACGCGCGCCGCCTTCTCCTCCTTCCCAGCAGCAGCGGCCCGGCGAACCTCGCCGCCGTTTGGCCTGTCAGCAGCCGAAAGATGCCGCTCAGTCGGAGTTGAAACTCCCCGAATCGGCCACTTCTTGGCCCAATTTGAGGGGAGAAAGGAAGAGCTTGGCTTGGGTAGTAACTTCACCAAGTGAATCGAATCAACTCGATCCAGGTAAGGAAAATTTCAAGATTCAAATTTTAGGGTTTTGAGAATTCGGTGGAGAATGGTTGATTTGATGAATTTGGTGCGTATGGAGGTTGAAATTGGATTCATGGCATTGTTGGGAGTTGATTTAGTGTGAATTGAGGTTAGGATGGTGGAATTTTGGTGATTTGCAGGTTTGGAGGTTATGGCCGCCGTGTCAGTCGCCATTTGCGGCGGCTGCAACGGTTTAGGGCGGCTAGGGAAGGAGGAGGGGAACCCCGGGTAGTTGTAGCGGAGATTTTGGGAATTTAAAAGTGATTTTGGGCTATGGCGGAGCTGCTGTTGTGGCGGCGGCGGCGGAAAAGTAAAAAGTGAAAATAAAAAGTGAAAGTAAAAGGGTTAAACAGTAAATACTGAATAGTAAACAGTAAATGATAAACAATAACTCTGTAATTAGTAAATGGTAAAAAGTAAACAGTAAAGGTGAAAAGGTAAATTTTAATTTACCATTTACTGTCAATAGAATTTTTATTTGGCGATTTTTATTCACCCTTGGACTTTCGGTAAAAAGGATTCTCGACGAAAAAGACCAATAAAAGGGTCAAAGGTCTCAATTGGGATATAATAACTAAGTTCAGTTATAATTTATTCGGAATTTACGTGGTTCCGTGATTGGGAGGATTCGTAAGAGTGAGGACGTCAGTGAATTAAGTTTTTATTATTTAATCTCTAGTCCGGGTTTTCTAAATATATTTCTTTACAGGCTGAGGAGAGACTCAATGTGAGGAGGACTCGGGTCAGAGACCGGCCTAGTTACTGTGAGTAGACTTTTGTTTTAAATTTGATGCATGCATGAATATTTGATTTTATGGGGGGTTTATATATATGTGTGGTAATTTTTTTGGAAACGTTTTGGATTATCGAAGAGCAAGAAATTTATTTGAAAGGATGATTTCTTATTATGGATTTTTAAATAGTTTACAATTTAAGTAAATTAACTTGGCATCATTGGGGTTATATGCATATTGAGTTTTAACCGGAAATGAAATTTCCGTGGATTATATGAATTGAACAGTTCTTGATATTATGATATATCGGTATGGTTGTTTATTTATTTTTCTATGATGCCCTGATTCGATTTAATATTATATTTATAAGCCTCAGAAGTGCGGTCGGGGACTGTACTATTTCATGATTTAATAGGGGAAATGTACTTTGATTTGGTTTTGTTTTCGGATTTTCACCATATCAGGGTCCATATATTTATTGAATGCTAGCTAGCATAGTCGCCTAATCCCATGCGAGGTGACGACTTGACCACATAGGTCAGATTCACGCTCGATGGTCGACGTGTACAGGCATAGCGTGGGACGCTATAAAGTCTTAGAGACTGACCCTTAGCCTTGGAAGCTCATTATTATATGGTGGTTGCCATTCCCCTAATTTTATTCGATTTACTAAACAGTCAATGGGATTGGCCCAATTATTTAATTATTTATATTTTATACTTGGCATTCGGGAATCTTTGAGATTTCTATCATTTTATAAATTCCCGAACCAGCGGGGCTAGGGTATTTTTCATGTTAAGAATATTCGAATTAAATGTTTTATTAAGGCATGCATCATGAATTTATTTTATGAAAAGTGAGGAAAGTAATAAATTACTTTTCAATAAAATGATATGTAGTTATATATTGATTTTTGTCCACTCACGCTAATGTTTTGAATTACTTTCCCTGGGCCCTTCGTTTTAACTGCCCAGTGTGCAGAGCTGTTCGACAATAGTAGGAGGCAAGGTCTAGAGTTCGCTTCCGCTGTCAGAAATCGTAGGTTACTAGATTAACCTACTTGTAAAATATTTTCCTTATATAGTCGCTCTGATACTTTGAGTGTTGTTGTAAACTTGAAATGTTTACTTTTGGGTGTAACATGAAGTCGTTGATATTATGCTATTTTATTTCTTTTGTATCTATTAGAAATTGAGTTTTATTGCTTGGTAGTGGAAGTTGTTTGATTTTAGGGGAGCTGGTGGCTCCATGAGTCAGGATGGATATTTAGAAGTGTTTGATTGTTTCTTCCAGGTTGGGTCGTCCATTTTAAGAGAGTTCATGCCGAATTCTCGGTAGAATCTCTCTTAAGGTGGTCTCCGCAGAACCTTATCCGGGTTTCAGGGTGAAATCTGGTTCGGGTCTTGTCGCCTGAAGCTGTACCAGCAGTTTATCAAGAAGTATCACGAAAGTGATGAATTTCTTGCACTCCGTGAGGAAGCCAGAGAAACAGGGATCACAGATGCCTTCGACGAATGGAAGGAAAAGGGCTATCTGGATACCTCGCAAATGCCGCTGCCGCAGGCCGATGCCGGAGAAGGCCCAGGAGATGAAAACAGCTCTCAGCAAGCCGGATCGACCGGGGAGGGCGCAGCGGTGGTAGTGGTGGATGAGATCGCGGAGGAGAGCGCTACAGAAGAGGCTGCTCCGGATGAAAGGGAGCGGGACACAGCTCTGTAGTTTAGACTTCCCTCTTTTTTTGTTTTTCTTTTGTTGTTTTTTTTTTGCTGTTGTGGAATCCACCGAACATACTACTTTGTAATTTAATTAAGTGAAACTTTTGCCTATATCCAATTGCTCCTGTTTTTACCATCAGTGGTTTGCCTTTGAACTTGCTGGAAAATAGAATTGGAATATAGGACTTGTGATATTACTCCGGCTGAATCGTTGGAATGCCTAGCTAATTGTGTTGGAAAAAATTAGCACTATATTCTTGGGCTGAGAAGTTCGTGGGCCGCTGGACTCGTCACCGGGCTTGAACCGGGGAAGACACCGGTCCGAAGTGGGCGGTTAAGAGTTCGAGCAGTCATACGAGCCTTGGGTGTAGTGGGAAGGAGGTCCCGGGGAGATGCTATGGGACCAGCACTTTGCCATAGAAGACTCCGGGATTGCAATGATTGCGAAGTATCTGGGCCTGCCTTCCTACCCCTGTCTGTGCAGTCTCTATCTGCCAGACTCTCCTTGATACCGCTGCAGCTTGCAGTTGTGAATTAATTCCTCCACCGATGCCTTTAGGGCGAGGCAATAATTTGTCTGGTAATAAGCTTCGTCGTGGTAGGAGCAGTATTTACAGGTCTGCGCCGTGGTCAGGTTCCCATTTGGGTACTTTCTTACTGGAAGCGGGGGAATTATGTTACCGTTCTCATAAAGGATATCTTCGTAGGAAGAGGTTAAGGTAGAGAAAACCTCCTGTCATCCTGATGGCATGATCGCCAGGAGGTGGTCTTGCTGGTAGGATGGGGGCCTTCTACCGCTCTAGGGGTTTTCAGAATTGTCCCTCCGGCGCTGTTGATTCCCCTAATTCCTAGCATTTTTGTTGTATGAGGTTCCTTGGTCTTGGCCCTGCTGTCAATTCCTATTTTCCTGCCGAGTAGGCACCGGCTCCTCTCGCCTTCTCTTCTGCCATTGTCATGAGCTCATCATAACCCTGTGGGCTCTCCACCCGCATAGCATACGAAAACCTTCCAGGCCGAAGACCCTACTTAAAACGTCTCAACGATCCCCTTGTCGAGGTCCCTGACCCCGGCAGTGGCTGTCTGCCAACGGTTAACATATGCCCTTAGTTCTTCTCCATCTGCCTGCCTGCAGTTGAAGAGAACTGTCGATGTCTGGGCCCCTTCGACCCTTAAAATAAACCGGCCAACAACCCGTCGGCCAACTGCTCGAATGCCTCGATGGAGTTTGCTGGTAGCTCGTAGAACCAGTTGAGTGCTTCTCCAGATAGGGTTTCTTGGAATACGGTGTGACGGCTCTTTTAGTGGTGGCACAAATGCTTTTGTCAGAGCGGCATTGCGCTGCTGTCTTTTTTCCAAGGCAGCCACCAGCGCGGCATTTACCAATTCCATATCTTGATACCGGGTGTTTGTTTCTGCTCTGTCCCGCTAGACCTGCTCTTTGAGGTTCTCACCGCGAGCTCTTTCTTCTAGTCTCCCAGACATACTCGCAACGATGGAATAATTAAAAATGAAAAATGGATTGATTGGTCTCTACCCGCTGGAAAAGCAACACAACTTTTCATATAGATTCTCACAGACGGCGCCAATTGTTTCTGTTAGAATCCGTAGGCTCACAGAGACCGGTGGAACGTGATGTAATTACTTCTTGCAAATCCTGCTAACTAAGGAAATACCGAGGGAGTTGGTGTATTCCGCTCCGATGCTTAAGTCAGTATGGATGGGATAAACCGATAGCTTAAGCGGGAATGAGTAGTTGAAGTATTGATTATCTATTAATGAGGGTGGTTGGGGCTCGTATATAGGCAGCCGGGTGTGAGGACTGGCCTCACCCGTCAATGTGGGACTGACCTCCTTCTGCATATATTCTGGGGCTGCTAGTCAGAGGTGAGACTTGCTGGGCCGCGAGGCCGGACGTCCATGATTCACTCCCGGGTCCTAGACCGGGTCTGGGAGCCCTAGTAGCGGGTTTGGGGGCCTGGGTAGCTTCTCTATGGCTACTGTCAACAACTTTAATTTTGACGTTTCAGAAATTTTTTTTACAATTCGGAGGATTCAAATGACTTTTCATAAGTTGGCTCGATCGTGAATTTCATATCTCAGAGCATTGAAATGAATTGATTAGTGTTGTTTGATGTTTAATTGGTTGGTTTTTGTATGAATTGGAGGTTGTGGAGTTGGACCGTCGTCTGCGGCGGAGTAGGCCCCCAATGACGGTGGGGACAACGGGGATGAAGTCCTGAGGTTGTGGCGGTAAAATTGGGTTGCTTTGGAGACTGTTGGTGGTGCTTCTGGCCACTGTGATGGAGCTGTTGGAGGCGGAGCTGCTGCTGCCGGCGGTTGAGGAAGAAGGGTGAATAGTGAAACAGTAGAAGGTTAAAGTAAAATGGTAAAAGGTAAATAGTAAACAGTAAAACAGTAAGTCAGTAAATGGTAAACAGTAACAGTAAAAGGGTAAACAGTAAAGTGAATGGTAAATAGAAATTCTGACTTTGACTATAATTGTTTGACTTTATAAATTTACTGATAACTTTCGTAAAAAGGTGAAAACGGGCTAAAAATGGGTTTTACGACAAAATAAGCAGTAAAAGAATTGATCGGTTTTTGTTCCCAGTGGGTGGGTGGTTGCGGTTTGGGAGTAAAGAGATTTTTAATTGGTTAATGGGTTCTATTTCGGACCTATTTCGGGTCTTCAAGAAAAATTATGGGACGGGTTCTCACACAAACCCATCAAGGTCACCAAGTATAACGGGCACACAGACCCATGAACACATTTAGAGAATTTCCAATCCGTCTTAGTCAGTACCAGGTATACGGACGCCATGGCCTGTCACGCCTTCCAAGAGACCCTCTCGGATGAAGCACTCAACTGATTCATGAACCTCCCACAAAATTCGGTCCACAGTTTAGCCCAACTGACGGACCAGTTCTTCAACCGATTTATCCTGTAGACCAGCATGTATCACTCCTCTAATTCGCTTTTCAAAATTCGGCAGCGGAAGGATGAGAGCCTCCGAGACTTTGTCTCTAGATGGCAATCCGCCACAGCGCGATGCCATGACCTGGACTTCGTCATCGTGGAAGCTGCATTCCGTCAAGCCATCCTTCTGGGACTCTACCTAATGAAAATCAATGAGCATCCCCCTCCTTCGTACGAGGCGCTAATGGAATCAGCCACGCGTTGGGCCCAAGCAGAGTATCACACTTATGGGAACCCGAACGCCTCCGGGTCATCGTCACAAGCAACCAACACGATTGTCCAAGCCTCTGGGCGGGGGCAGCAACCCCCTAGAGACAGGGGTTTTTCCCACAATCATCATCCGTCGGGGGCCCGGGAGAGTGACCGACATCGGGATAGACACCGGGATCCCAAGGATTGCCGGGAATGACGGGGCTGCAACGAATCGTACCCCACCCGGGACCATAAAACCCCACCATGACAAGGACCCTCGGCGGCTCCCCGGACAGAAGTCTTCACTACCCTGACCTTGTCTTATGTAGAGATCTACGTGCGCCATAAGGATCTTCTACCACCCCCCGCTAAGGAAAAAATATATCATGGTTGCCGTACAACTTGCTCTTGTCTTACTTGAGCTGATGACAGCAGCCGGTGAACATTACGCTGATTGTTGCCTCGGTATCGATCAGGGCCCGGATGTAACAGCCCAGCCCATACACTTGAGATATTGTCTGCTTTGGGCACTCTCCTCTCTGGCCCTCACGGTTTTGTCTCTGGGAGCTCACGAGCAACTTCCCAGTAGGTCACCCATCTTGGGATTACTCAGCAAGCTTAACTTCGGAGTTCCCATCCCCTCCGAAGCTATTGAGTCCCCAAAACGCGTCTCTATGTATTGAGCTAACTCTGCACATATAAGCACATCATCCACTCTTCTCCGGGCGATGTGGGATGCGTGACCTGCCTACCTGCTAGCTTTCTTAGCCAGGTCAGGTCAGAGTCATCACAATCCACCCCCCTTAGGGTCCGACGTCCGCGTCGGCACACTTCCGGTCGGGGAAGGCTCTGATACCATTTGTAACAGCCCAGCCCATACACTTGAGATATTATTCGCTTTGGGCACTCTCCTCTCTGGCCCTCACGGTTTTGTCTCTGGGAGCTCACGAGCAACTTCCCAGTAGGTCACCCATCTTGGGATTGCTCTGGACTCAACAAGCTTAATGTCGGAGTGCTCATCCCCTCCGAAGCCATTGAGCCCCCAAAACGCGTATCTATGTATTGAGCTAACTCTGCACATATAAGGACAGCATCCACTCTTCTCCAGGCGATGTGGGATGCGTGACTTGCCTACCTACTAGCTTTCCTAGCCAGGTCAGAGTCATCACAATCCACCCCCCTTAGGGTCTGACATTCGCGTCGACACAGTTCCGACCGGGAACAGGCTCTGATACCATTTGTAACAGCCCAACCCATATACTTGAGATATTGTCCACTTTGTGCACTCTCCTCTCTGACACCATCCAAATTCTGTACCATCACCTTACCTACTGTCGTGTAGCTATCCACCATGCTTCGAGGATTCTTCTAGGGTTCTAAAAGTATGATCCATCCCTCTATGGCTCTTGTATTTGATATTGTTTATGTGTATTGTATGAACTTGATTCGATTCTTGGTTTTTATTAAACTTTTGTATGAACCAATTGCAATATTGTTTGTATGTTAGTTTTGTGATTTTAACTTGTAAATTTTGTGTGTTAGATAATTAGGGCAGTGGTATTAGATGCATGTTTAGGACTTAAAATTGGTCAGTAATCTAAGGGTGTTACACAGTCGCGGCCACCCGCCCAGCCCCGCGCACGATTACAGTCGCCCCCGGTCCGCTTCGGGTCTCCTCTTAGTCTCCTCCTCACCGACCCTCCCTTCCTCTGCCACCTCCTCCCCACCCCATCGCACGATCCTTCGAACTCTTTGCGATTCCGCCGATCCCTCCCTCGCTGATGGCTTCGTTGCTCGGCTCTCTGATCGCCTCTGTTCCCTTCCGGCGCCTTGGCTTGGAGTCGCCATCAGATCTACACCAGCTATTTTTGGGCCCGAAAAAGCCCGAAAGCCCTCATTTTCTGAAAAGCTCGACTCGTCTCAGACCGAGGGTGTCGAGCTTTGGGTCGGGCTTTGCAAATTTTGGGTTCGGCCCGGCCCGCGCCCAGCCCTAGCACCAACCACTCCCTAGTGGCTAGGTCTTCAAGCACCCGGACGATTTCGCCATCCGGGATGCCATCCCACGCCCTGGGATTCTTCTTCTGGGTCACCTTGGCATCCACCGCTGCAACTACATAACCACAACACGGTGAGTTAGCACCAAACACTACTTTCCATAGCAAATCCACACCAAAATTCCTTACCTGGGGCGATGGAAAGCTGGTAGCGCTCGTATAGGCCAGGCCTGCATAGTCGAGCGTTGTATATGGCATAGGCACTAGCATATAACAAAACCATATGGCGTGCCTGTGTTTCATGTCGTTTGAGTTGGGTGCTGGCTTAGCTGAGGCTTGGACAGTCTGACTACATGGCCATGTCGGGGAAGGAGTGTCTCCATATGTGTTGTATATGGCATAGGCACTAGCATAATGTCATCAAATCCTTGCTTGGAAATCAACGTGTTGAGGATATCTGAAGTTTCCTTGCATAAGTCCCTTGAGAAAGATATGACAACAATGCCTTTATTGAGTGACCGAAACTTGGATGTGGCGGCTCTCCATTGATTGGCAAATGGTCATAGGGTTTCATTCTCTCCTTACCTTACATCCAGTATTTGAGTTGAATCATCAAATTTGTTGACAACCAATTCAAATCACTTCATGAAAGTGTCCTAGAGTTCCTTAAACGAATGAATTGAATTGGCCAACAGTTCATAGAACCATGCCATAGCATCTAAAATGTCTCCTAGAATAAGTGGCATAAGACAACATACTTTCTGCCGTAATAGTGACAAATATTTTGAAGTACTCGAGGTGAGTGTGTGGGTATGTGTTGCCGTAATAGTGATGGATCTTGAATTATTTGGGGGCGAGTGCTCCGACATATTGAATAATCCGACTGGTGAAGGGTCTCGGTCGTCAAATGAATTAGGGTTGTGGGTGGGTTACTGAAGAAGCCTCTACTTTGGCTAAGCAGCGCTCAAACTCTTTGAGGCGACATATTATATAACAAAACCATAGTGCGTTCAGGTCAAGAAAATTATTTGAATAAAGAAAAGCTAAAACATAGAGTCAAGTCGAGTCCAACATAAACCCCAAAAGGGAGTTTAAAGGATGTCTAGCTACAAAGGCTCAAAAAGTTGGCTTATATGCCAAAAAAAAAAAAAAACTACTCGTCATAGTAGAAAAGATGGTAGAATACTTTTATGATATTATTCTTCTCCATAAGGAGGTATATATAGGGATACAAGCCTACACATATAAGGAAAATACATCATATGATCATATAGAATAATTCACCTATACAAATAAGGAAAGTAAATGTACTTTAATATTATACACTCTCCCTCAAGTTGGCTTGTAGATGTCGATCATGCTCAACTTATCAATTCAGTCATCAAACATTTTCCTTGATACACCTTTTGTAAGCACTTTTGCCAATTGGTATTCAGTATACACAAAAGGGAATCGAATGACTTTCCTGTCCAAGTGTTCCTTAATAAAAAACCGATCTACCTCCACATGCTTAGTCCGGTCATGTTGAAGAGGACTATGAGCAATTTCAATTGCTAATGTGCTATCATAATGTAAGACCATAGGCTTTTAAGTTTGATACCTAAATCCTTTAACACATTTCAAATCCATAACAATTCACACACTCCATAAGTCATACCTCGAAATTCTGCTTCAGCACTTGATCTAGCAACAACTTTTTGTTTCTTACTACGCCAATTCACTAGATTTCCTCCAACAAAAGTGAAGTATCAAAATGAAGATCACATGTCAGTATTATCACCAGCCCAATCAGTATCTGTATATCCCACAACTTCTAATATGTACTTCTTTTCAAATAACAAGCTTTTTCCAGGTGCTTTCTTGAGATACTCTAGAATTGGATACACTGTATCCATATGTTCTTCACTAGGACAATACATATATTGACTAACCACACTCACAGCATAAGCAATATCAGGTCTAGTATAAGAAAGATAAAAGAGTCTTCCTACTAGATGTTGGTACCTTCCTTTATCTGTTGGAAGTTGATCTGGATAAATGGCAAGGTTGTGGTTCATCTCAATCGGTGTCTCAATCGGCTTGCAGTCAAGCATCCCAGTTTCAGCTAACAAGTCAAGTACATACTTACGATTGGGGTAAAGAAATTCCCTTTTTAGACCTCACAACTTCAATCCCAAGCAAATATTTCAATTGCCCAAGATCGTTCATCTAAAACTCCTTCGAAAGATATCTTTGTAGGGCTTCCATCTATTTCGAATCATCGCCTGTGACAATCATATCATATACTATCAGAGCAATATTTTGCACTACCAGAAAAAAGGGTTTTCCCGACGAAAAAAAAAAAACGGCCGACGAATTAAAATTTTTGTCGGTAATTCTAAGGAATAGCCGACGATTTTATTTTTCGTCGGTGAAAAAAAAAATCGTCGGCCACAGTTTAACCATAGCCGACGAAACCGTTTTTTCGTTGGTATTTTCAAAAAATTGTCGGCTATATTCATATTTCAGTCGACGATTTGTATTTTCGTCGGCCTTTCTCCGAAATATTAGCCGACGAAAATTTTTGGAAGTATGGCCGACGAAGTTGACATTTTCGTCGGCTATAAGTCTATATATTTTCAGATCTGGGCAGCAGCTGCTCATTTAAAAAAAAAGGGGGCAAAACGGGAGAAAGAGTGAAAAATCTATGGGTATTGTTGAAATCCGTCCTCTCTTACATTGTGGAGCTATATATAGGTACGTATATGTGTATATATGTTGATTTTGAGTTTTAGTTGAGTTGATTTTGAGTTTTAGTGATTTTGATTTAGTAAGTGATTTTTTGTTTTGTTGTTGTTTTAGTGTTAGAATGTATGTATATATGTTGATTTTGAGTTTTAGTTGAGTTGATTTTGAGTTTTAGTGATTTTGATTTATTAAGTGATTTTTTGTTTAATTTGTTGTTGTTTTAGTGTTAGAATGTATGCATATATGTTGATTTTGAGTTTTAGTTGAGTTGATTTTGACTTTTAGTTTAATTATGTGTTTTAATTTTATGTTATTTTAATTAGTGTTAAAATATATATATATATATATATATATATATATATATGTTAATTAATAGTTGTTGATAGTGTAATTAACTTAAATAATAGTTGATATATAGTGTAACTTAAATAATGGTTGTTAATGGTATATATATATGAGTTGATGTTGATAATAATATATATTGTAATGTAATTAATTATTAAGGATTTATATATATATATATATGTGTTAATTAATTTCTTATTAATTAAAGTTATACATATATATTATTATCAGGCTATATATGGATCTGGATAAGAGTTGGATTTCGCTTCCCAGGCATGACCGACGATACACTACAGGAGTTGTGAATTTTTTGCAGTTCGTCGAGGAAAATGCAAACGGGAATGATTACCATTATTGCCCGTGCAAGAAATGTAAGTGTCGCAGTGATATGTGTCGATTTCCGATTAGGAAAGTATGGGAGCACCTAAAGAGTAATGAGTTTTGGCCGAAGTACAAACGTTGGATATATCACGGGGAGCCATCATTAGATGGATCGCATGATCATGGGCAGTTTTTTGAGACGGGCAGTAGTAGTACATCAAACGATCCAACAATGGCATTCGTCAACGACGTGTTTCCTTTTGAAAGCGGTGTACGTGGGGAACAATATATGCATGACCCGGTGCTGCCCTTCCCACAAGTTGTCAACACTGCTGCCTTTGACAAGTACAACAAACTTATTGCATTACAACAGACCCCTGTGTCTTCAAGTTCTGAGAAGACAGTTCTTCAAAGTGTGATGGAGGTAATGAGGATTAAAGTCGAGACAAAATCGACTATCAGGCAAGTGGATGAATATCTACAGTACACTTCTTCGTTGTTGGAGGAGGGTCATCGTAATCCTACCAATCACCGTAAAGGTCCGAAGTATCCTCAAAGATCTAGGGTTTTCCTATATTAAGATCCATGCATACGCATTTGACTGCGTTCTCTTCTGGGGTAAAGATGCAGAAGGGAATGACCTTGCTAGCCTTGACACATGTCCGATATGTCAGTCTGACCGATATAAGTTGACGGGAGCAGGCAATAGGAAACCTGTGAAAGTGCTTCGGTATTTTCTGTTGAGAGATAGGCTTGAGCGGTTGTACATGTCAGAAACCACCGCAAAAGCTATGAGATGGCACGGTGAGCGGGACGCGGGAGACGCAGATATCATGACACACATCTCTGACGGAGCGGCTTGGAAGCATATAAACAATGAGTTTCCTCATTTTGCGTCAGATGTCAGAAACGTCAGGCTCGGGCTCTCAACCGACGGGTTCAACCCTTTCGGCACCATGAGTCTTTCATACAGTATATGGCCGGTGGTTTTGGTACCTTACAACCTTCATCCATGGATGTGCATGAAGAAGGAATATAATATGTTGACGTTGTTGATTCCGGGGCCTGGTTACCCAGGAAAATGTCTCAATGTGTATATGAGACCATTGATTGAAGAGCTTAAGGTATTGTGGGACGTTGGTCATCCCACTTTTGACAAGTACAAGGAGGAGACGTTCCAGATGCATGCCATGGTTATTGGTACCATCAGTGATTTTCCTTCTTGTGGGATGTTGTCGGGCAGCGTTGTTAGGGGATACAAGGCTTGTCCAGAGTGCCTCGGTGATTATGGGAGCACCCCTCATTGCAACAAGATATGCAGAATGGGTCATCGTGTGTTCCTTCCGGCGGATCACCACTGGCGTTACGAGTCCGCCGCATTTGATGGAACCGAAGAACACGGTGGTCCTCCCAGAAGATGGACGGGAAGAGAAATTTTAGCAGTGCTTAATGAGTACGATTTTGGTCCCCTCAGTAATCATTCCGATATTGTAGCGGAAATACCTGAAAGACCTGAGGAGTACTAATTCTGGACACATAAGAGCATATTGTGGGAACTCTCGTACTTGTGTGAGTTGCTGATCCGTCACTTCCTAGACGTTATGCACATAGAAAAAAATGTTTCTGAAAGTGTGGTGGGCACAACGCTGAACTTGGAGGGGAAGACGAAAGATGGTCCTAAGGCTCGCACTGATCTGCAAACATGAATATCAGAAAACAACTATGGTTGAAACAAAGGAAGAGAAAAATGCCTCAAGCTACTTACACCGTCAAGCCTGAGCATAAATCAGAAATTTTCCATTAGATAAGTCGGGCCAAGTATCCTTCAGGTTTTGCTGGAGATATAGCCAAGTGTGTGAACAGACAATTCAACAATCTTTACGGGTTGAAAAGTCATGACAATCATATCCTGCTACAACGTCTCTTCCCTGTTTTCATTCGACCGTTCCTTCCCCGTCACGTTGTGGAGCCGTTAGTAGCGTTGGCAAGATTTTTCCAGAAGGTATGCACACGGGAAGTGAGAAAATCTGACCTCCGCGAAATGCAACAAGACATCGTTCATATCATGTGTAAATTTGAGATGATATTTCCTCCAAATTTTTTCGACATACAGTATATGGCCGGTGGTTTTGGTACCTTACAACCTTCCTCCGTGGATGTGCATGAAGAAGGAATATAATATGTTGACGTTGTTGATTCCGGGGCCTGGTTACCCAGGGAAATGTCTCGATGTGTATATGAGACCATTGATTGAAGAGCTTAAGGTATTGTGGGACGTTGGTCATCCCACTTTTGACAAGTACAAGGAGGAGACGTTCCAGATGCATGCCATGGTTATTGGTACCGTCAGTGATTTTCCTGCTTATGGGATGTTGTCGGGCAGCGTTGTTAGGGTATACAAGGCTTGTCCAGAGTGCCTCAGCGATTATGAGAGCACCCCTCATTGCAACAAGATATGCAGAATGGGTCATCGTGTGTTCCTTCCGGCGGATCACCACTGGCGTTACGAGTCCGCCGCATTTGATGGAACCGAAGAACACGGTGGTCCTCCCAGAAGATGGACGGGAAGAGAAATTTTAGCGGTGCTTAATGAGTACGATTTTGGGCCCCTCAGCAATCATCCCGATATTGTTGCGGAAATACCTGAAAGACCTGAGGAGTACAAATTCTGGACACATATGAGCATATTGTGGGAACTCCCGTACTGGTGTGAGTTGTTGATCCGTCACTTCCTAGATGTTATGCACATAGAAAAAAATGTTTCTGAAATTGTGGTGGGCACAACGCTGAACTTAGAGGGGAAGACGAAAGACGGTCATAAGGCTCGCACTGATCTACAAAACATGAATATCAGAAAACAACTATGGTTGAAACAAGGGAAGAGAAAAATGTCTCAAGCTCCTTACACCGTCAAGCCTGAGCATAAATCAAAAATTTTCCATTGGATAAGTCGGGCCAAGTATCCTTTAGGCTTTGCTGGAAATATAGCCAAGTGTGTGAACAGACAATTCAACAATCTTTACGGGTTCAAAAGTCTTGACAATCATATCCTGCTACAATGTCTCTTCCCTGTTTTCATTCGACAGTTCCTTCCCCGTCACGTTGTGGAGCCGTTAGTAGCGTTGGCAAGATTTTTCCAGAAGGTATGCACACGGGAAGTGAGAAAATCTGACCTCCGGGAAATGCAACAAGACATCGTTCATATCATGTGTAAATTTGAGATGATATTTTCTCCAAATTTTTTCGACATCATGCCTCACCTCATGATCCATCTTCCTCGGCAGTTGTTGCTTACCGGTCCTGTGCACTTCACTTGGATGTATCCGATGGAAAGGTACGTATTTTACACCTTATGTTAATTTCCTCATCAATATATGTGATTTAGTATTAATGTATTATCATAACACTTTAAAAACTTGATTTATAGGCAACTTGGACAATACGGTGATTTTGTCCAAAACAGATCCGCACCTGAAGGATGTATAGCTGAAGCATATATTGCGCACGAGTGCGTCACCTACAAGAAGCTGTATTTAGGAGCGTTACAGGAAAGCATACCAGAAGATGTACCTTCACAGTTCAATCTTTCCATACTCTGCGACGATGTTGTACTCGGTGGAAAAATGCCAGTTTCCTACAAGTTGAAAGATTATGAGGTAGCCATTGCACATTGGTGGGTACTAATTAACTGTTTAGAAGTTCAGTTTTGAAAGAAAACATGCATCTAAACTGTGAACAAGTAGGAGGTGATCTCGATTACCACAACCGGACATTCGCAGAGTATTTCGGCCGCTGGGTACGTAACTTTAACATTATTCTATACGTATTTATATATTATTGTGTATAATTATTCATATTTATAGTTGATTCTGATGGTTGCAGATGGACCTTATTAAAAATGATAATCACCCAAATTGGTCGCACGAACTCAGACTTCTGGCGATGAAGCCGGTCTATTCAAAAGTTTATGCGACGTGCAAGGTGAATGGTGTGTTATTTCGATGTGAAGAGAGAGACGTCAGACTGAAAACACAAAATTCAGGGGTTATGGCACATGGTGGGGATGATGGAGTTTACTATTACGGTGTTCTCCATTCAGTTGTGGAACTGCATTATGGGGAAGGCATGAAAGTGCACCTTTTCAAGTGTAGATGGTTTGACACACGGCCGCAGAGCATGAAAACCGATCAATACGGCATAACTTCTGTGAACACTAGTACATCATGGTATGAGGATGACCCGTTCGTTTTAGCCACATGGGTGAAACAAGTATTTTATCTTGATGATCTCACCAAGGGGGACCCGTGGAAAGTAGTCAACACTATCCACCATCGCAACATTTACCGGGCATCTACACTCGGAGTGGTTGAAGAGAACGAGGAAGGGGGCACCGCGTATCAAGAGCCCAACTCAAACTGTATTCCTGACTCCTCTTTTATTCCCTTAGACACGCCGGTGTGAATTCGACGTGAAGAGCCACTGCTTGTTGATGTTGATCCAAATGAAGAAACTAACGAGGACTCTAGTGGTGAGGAAAGACATAGATTACCCCTATCGAGCAATTCAGAAACCGAAGAAGACTCATCCGATGATTCTGATTACAATCCGACGGATTAAGTAATTTAGATGATGTAATCCTTTCATTTGTAATCCACTCATTTCTAATGAACGGGCGTGGGGATGAGCCTCCCAGCTAGGCTGGGTTCCAAACCCCTTAAAAAAAAATTTTGAAATATGTTGACTGTTGGGTTTCTATTTTTTTGATGTTCAATTTTGGTTATATATGAACAGGACATAGGAATACGAGAGGTGTAAAACCACTGATTATTTTTTTTTTTCATAGAATAGCCGACGAAATATGCATTAAAAATGCGTGATTTCGTCGGCCATTCATATATTGAAAAATACATATTTTATGTTAGACAGAAAATGACAAAATAATAGCCGACGAGTACTAGGTTTGATTTCGTCGGCAATGATAAAAAAAAAAAAACAAAAAAAGACCATCTTCCATTTTCTATCACTATCGACAAACCATTGCTTCATCCTTCAAATGCAAATATTTCGTCAAATAAGATATGACCGAAATAATGAAATACGTTTACGGTTGAAAAATGACAAGATTCCGACAACATCTGTGTGCCGAATGTTGCGGTTAACTGTTTTTTACTTCCGTTTTCTTATGGGTAGCCTGACGTTCGGTAAATATTTTGAGAAAAAAATTTATACGATTAGTTGCGTCTCATCGATTTGAAACTATTATCTGTTGAAGGTCATGTAAAAAAACGTCATTTAGACAGGCCAATTACCATTTCTAAGCGTTTAAAGGGTTGACTCACCCGGTTGACCGTCTCGATCGAGCCTTTAACGTTGTCAGGTGTAGTTGGATTTTTTTCATACATGTATTTAAGGTGAACGGTGATATCTGACGGTTGGAATAGATTTTCTAAACTTTTAGATTCAAAATCAGAACATATGCACTAATGTTCCTTAACTTGTTTACTAAGTGTTTAAGTGAATGTATAGTTTCAAATAGTTACTATACGTACACTCTTCAAATGCAAATATGTCGTCAAATAAGATATGACCGAAATAATGAAATACGTCTACGATTGAAAAATGACAAGATTCCGACAAAATCTGTGTGCCGAATGTTGCGGTTAACTGTTTTTTACTTCCGTTTTCCTATGGGTAGCCTGACGTTCGTTAAATCAATTTTGTAAAATTTTTATACGATTAGTTGCGTCTCATTGATTTGAAACTATTATCTGTTGAAGGTGAGGCCAGAAACCGTCGTTTAACTAGACTAATTTCCGTTTTAAAGCGTTTAGAGGTTTGACTTAGTGGTTTGACCAATAGTTTAGCTGACGAAAATTATATGTCGTCGGCTAAACTCTTGCGATCCGCTTATTGTCCGCCGTTGGATGGCTCAGATCCAACGGCTGCTGATTTTTCCAAAGTTTAGCCGACGAAATATAATTTTCGTCGGCTAAACTCTTGCGATCCGCGCCTTTTTATTGTCCGCCGTTGGATGGCTCAGATCAGACGGCTGCTGATCTTCCAAAGTATAGCCGACGATATTTAAAGCATAGCCGACGACATTCAAAGAATAGCCGACGATTAAAAAAGATTTCGTCGGGTATTTAAAGAATAGCCGACGAAATATTTTTTAATCGTCGGCTATTCTTTCTGCTATAAATCAGAAACTCGCGAACCCTAACCGACTTTTTGCTCTCCTCCTCCTCCTCCTCCTCCTCCTGCTGCTGCTCCAATCTGCCGCTCTCCTGCTCCAGTCCGCCGCTCTGCTCCTCCTCCTCCTCAAATCGGCGGCGCCATCGTCCCTCCTCCTCCGATCCTCCTCCTTCCTCAAATTGGCCGGCCGGCCTGCTCCTCCTCCTCCTTCCCCTCCGCCTTCCCCTCCTCCTCCGGCCTCCTCCTCCTCCGATCCGGTTTTTTTTTTTTCAATTTAGTTTAATTTTATAATTTAGGTATATAAATTTTTATATATTTAATTTTAATTATATAAATTGTTATATATTTGTTAATAAATTTAATTTAAAAAAATTGTTATATATTTGTTATATATTTAATTTTAATTATATAAATTGTTATATATTTGTTATATATTTAATTTTAATTATATAAATTGTTAAATTAATTATATATATAAATTGGTAGTCTAATTATATAAATAGTTATATTTTTGTTAATATATAAATGGTTATTTGTATTTATATATATGTTAATAATGAAATATAGTTATATTTGTATATAAATAGTTATATTTAGGTTAATGGTTAGTATTATTTAAAATTAGTTAAAATTTAAATATTAATTTGTTAGTATGTTTTGAAATATGTTTGTATTATTGGTTATTATAGTAATTAGAATTTGTTATTTAATGTAATATAATTTAATATTAATTAATGTATTAATGCGTCAACCTGCAGATGGCCGATGCATTGAGACAGTTATTCGGAGGCCGTCGTTCCAGATCGAGGAGTTCTGGAAGTTCTGCCGGTTCCGCAGACTCCGACAGGACCTTTAGCCAGCCTGAGAGGACCACCAGCCAGCCGTGGAGGAGTGTGGATTCCTCCCAGCTGCGGAGGACTGTGGATTCATCCCAGCCGCGGAGGAGTGTGAGTTCTCGGCACCAGACCCTTCTCCAGGCGGGGCGGCCGTCGAGTAGTTCACGTCCCCCTCTCGGGCCAGATGCTCCGAGGTTTAGTAGGCAGCTATTTCAGGACGAGAGAGCTGCAGACGTTCCTCAGGTCCGTATGCCTGAGGTTCATCAGGAGCCGATGACGAGTCCGGCGACTTCTGCTGCTGACTCGACTGAGGGGCCTACTCTCCCAAATCAGCTCTACCTCCCGTACAACATTCTTGCGATACCCGAGGTCGACTTTCGTGGTGTGCCCATATGGCCTGCTATGCCTCAGTACGTGAGTGTTGTGGAGGCATACCACCAGCAACTATTTGAGAGACCTGACCTCCTGATTTCGGCGAGGAGAAAAGGAAAGTCGACAGATGGGTCATCCAGTTCAGGTAACATTTGATTTTATTAATTAAATGTTTTATTAAAATTAACGCACTAATATTTAATTTTATTAACCAATCGTCGTTTATGTGATAGGGACAGCCGCTAGCAGTTCAACGAGGAATACGAGAGGTGTCATATGTTTTGACACGCTCATGAGAACTGTTGACAGCAGGGGGAGGATCCAGATCAACGAACCTCCTAATAAGGAGGTTCAGGGGAAAAAACGCTGCGATTACGCGGGTTGCGTGGGGGCACTGATTAGGGATAAAGTCCCTATGTTGTGGACACGGTGGGCTGATGTGCCGGAAGAGATAAAGAGGGAGGTCAACAACGCGGCGTCGGTGAGTAATTTAAAATATTTAATTTCTTTATCGTAATATTTAATAATTTTTGGTATTGTTATAATTGTAAAACTAATAAAATATTATCTTTCAGACATACTTCGACGTTGCCGAACACAAGCAGGATTGGGCGGACGCGATTCAAAACTCGAGGTACGTTGGGAATTCCTCATCTTATAATTTGAAATATTTTATGATATTAATAATATTTCTAATGTACTTTTGTTTTTTCCGTAGGTTCAAAGAGTGGAAGAACGAGTTCCGTACCTACTTTAACGAATACGACAACCGTGGTCGTATGGGTACTCCAAGAGAGTTCATGTTCAGGGAGTACGAGTGGCGTTGGTTGAAGACAGTAGACTTCAACAACCCACTTATGCTGGTAAATACTAAACTTAACTATAATTGTTTATTTTCTTAAAATTTTAATTATTAGTTTAATTATTTTATAATTGTTACACTAATATTTTTTTATGCATTTTTCTAATATTTTATTATTTGTTTGAAGGAACGGTCTCGGATAAACTCTGCGAACCGCCGCCGTAACACAACCCCCTATCATGGTGGTTCTAGGCCATTTGCACAATATCAGGAGGAGGCGCTTAGAGATTATCCTGATAGCAACCCGTACGTGGAGACGTTCAATAAGGCTTATCCACAAGCGACAGAACAGCTCGTAAGTCGTTGATTACGATTTTAAAATTTTAATTATTAATTTTACTTAATTATATATTTGTTAGAATATTAATTATTATTTTTTCCCGTTCAATTAGGAGAGGGTGAACCGGGCCGAAGAAGAAGTGTATGAGCAAGTAGTTCGGGAGACACAACCGAACATTTCAGAGGCAGATCTGCAAGAAGCCCTGCGCCAGGTCGACCGATCGGATGTCCAAACGGCAGCGAGGATGTTCGACGCAGCCTTCCCAGACCGGTCAAACCAATACTACTGCCGGGGTTTGGGAAGTTCTGGAATTGGGCTCTTGAAGACCACTAAGGGAGGTCAAAAGAAGGGAGGCGGGGACAGCCAACAGATGAGGGGGGAAGTGCAGAGATTGGCCGCAAGATTGGCGGCCGAGTCCCAGAGATCACAGGAGCAACACCGCAGAACACAACAGTATCATTTGGATATGTCGAGTTGGTATTCGGCGACACAACTACGCCGGCCAACAAAACTGGTGGTATGATATGTTCGCGGCACAACAACAAAGATTTGAACCCCCGCCCCCGTTTCAGCCGTTAGTTGAACCTCTAATGCCTCAACCTCCCGAGTTCGTTCAGCAGGATGACGAGCATGATGGAGAGCAGGATGCTGGGGATGACGTGGACTTTAGTGGTTTAGGTGATGATTAGGGTTATATTTTATGTATATTGGAACAAATTAAATAATAAGTCATTTAGACGTGTTTCTTGTTGGTGTAAATGCATGGATTGTCATTGTGAATTGCAGGTTGCTTGGAATGGTAATTTAGAAATTAATTTTTTTTTTCCCCAAAATGTAAGAATAGCCAACGATATTGGCATTATTTCGTCGGCTATAAAAGATATAGCCGACGAAATTTACCAAATTTCGTCGGCTATAACTTTTATAACCGACGAAAATGATATTATTTCGTCGGCTATAACTAATTAATGCCTATTAAAATATTAATATATTCCGACGAAATAACCGACGAAATAGATGAAATCGTCGGCTATATTTCAGAACAAATAGCCGACGAATTTCGTCGGCTATAGTTTACGATATCGTCGGCCATGCTCGAGCATAGCCGACGAATTTCGTCGGATATTTTGCCCAGGTTTGGTCGACAAAATGAATTTTCGTCGGCACTGTCGTCGGCCATACCCGAGAATAGCCGACGATTTCGTTATTTTCGTCGGCCATTGGTTTTACCGATGCCGTTTTTTTGACGACGTATAGCCGACGAAAATTCGGCATAGTCGACGAAATTTTTTTCGTCGGCTATTCTGTCCGATCTGGTAGTGTTGCCCTGACAGTGCTTGATGAACAAAGTATGATCTCGCTCTGTGTATAACCAAGGGCCTTGTGAGACCTTTTTAGACCATATAGGGACTTCTTCAATTTGCAAACCTAACTAGCATCACAAGGCTTATTAATGACACCTGGCGGTAAGTCCATATACACTTCTTCTTCTTCTAAGTCTCCATTGATGAATGAGTCCTTCACATCGAATTGCTGAATAAGCCAATCTCTATTTGTTGCAAGTGAGATTAGGATTCTAACAGTATTAATCTTTGCTACAGGTGCAAATGTCTCTTGATAATCAATTCCATAGCGTTGGGTTATCCCTTGGCAACCAATCTTGCTTTATACCTGTCAATGCTCCCATCAGCTTTAAGTTTCACTATAAACACCCACTGACATCCAACAATCTTCTTACCATCTGGCATAGTTACAATATCCCAAGTTGATTTTTTCTATAAGGCTTCGAGTTCTTCATTTATTGCTTGTTTCCACTTGGGATCTGATGAGGAACATTCGCAATGGATTCTTTAGTTGACGATGTAGATAAGAGGAAAAAATTCTTGAACTTCATTCGGTGCGGGGACTATTCTGTCTTTAAAACATTGTTGGAAAGTTGGTGGGCCAGTATTAACAAGGTCACAATCATCAGGCGTGTCAACATCACCAAAAAAGTGATCAGTTCCATGGTTTAGCTCGACATATCGTTGTTGCTATGTCTGCATCACGTGGACATCGTCAGTCCTTTTGTCTTCTCTTTCATCATGCTTTTGTCTTTCTGTTGTCACATTATCACATGAGGGTATCAGCTGCCTTGATGTGGTCAGTCCCAATGGTTGCTCTAAATCAGTTTGTCATGATTCTTTATTACATGATGTTGTGGCTTCCGTGCCTATGCCAAATTTTTCTTCTAGTGCTTCGATATCCTCAAACTCCTCCAATTCAAGTACATGTTGGGAATTCCCTTCATATGTTTTCTCCCCCTAAAAGGAAGACACCAGTGTTGGAGTAGAAATATATGCTTCAGCTTCTCAGAATGAGACGTCAAGGGACACATGAACAGTGTCAGTAAGGGGATCATAACATCTATAGCCTTTTGAAATTCAGCATACCCAATAAAGATAAACCTCCTAACACGAGGATCAACTTTGCTTCACTGAGACTTGGGAATATGAACATAGACGACAAATCAGAACACACAAGTCTCTAAATTAGGTAACGACGAAACTGAGAGGTGATTCTGAAGTTTCTGTTCAGGATTCTGAATTTCAATTACCAGAGATGGAGTACGGTTAATAAGACAGGCAGCGGAATTTACAACTTATTACAAATACTCACGAGGGACATTCATGCCAAGCAAGGATGCACGAACAACTTCAAATAGTTGCCAATTCTTCCTTTCTGCTAATCCATTTTGTTGGGGAGTTTACGTATTAGAGGTTTGATGTCGAATGCCATGAACATGGATAAATTCTTGCATAGGGCCATTAACATATTCTTCACCATTGTTTGACTGAAAAACACGAATAACCTGTTGACACTGTGTAGACACTATCTTGTGAAACTCCTTGAACATGACACAAGCTTCACTTTTGTTCTTTAGCAAGGACACCCATGTCATCCGGGTACAGTCATCAATAAAAGTCACATAGTATTGAGCTCCAAAATGAGAAGGGATCTTGGCAGGTCCCCAAACATTCGAATGGACTTTCATAAAAGGGATGTGACTTTTATTTAAACAAGGAGAATAGGAAATACGGTGACTCTTAGCCAGTTCACATACATCACAATGAAAATTTGACTCGCTAACAATCGGAAAAAACGGTTGTAGCTTTTTAAGATAAACAAAGGAAAGATGTCCTACTCTGCGGTGCCATAACCAAACTATTTCCGTAGCTTTCTCAACTCCATTGACCTGATTGACTTGTCCCAAAATACGTTGCTCTCCTCTTTCTATCATGTCCAAGAAGTACAATTTCCCCCTTTTAACACCATAACCAAGAATCCGCCAAGTTAGAATGTCTTGATTGTCCTACATTAGCAGAGGCATTAGAAGGCTGCTCGTTCTCTATAGTAGCCACATCGGCTTTTGCTTGATTCTTGCAAGGTTTCCTGTTGAAATCTCAACAATCAGGATATCCAATGACTTCATAGCACCGGTGCTTACTATGCCCCAATTCGCCACAAAGTGGACTGTTTATGTTTGCATAAAGATTGGGCTTTGTTGGAATTCGGCGAGCTGGAGCACTTGCGAAGCCTGGTGGGGGTCCCTGTCTACGTTGAACAGCCATAGCAGATGACTCAGCATATCCCATTGCCTGCCTCTCTTAATGCACTTTTCAGACATAGGCATAGCTTTGCTCCAAGGTGAATTTTGGATCTTTGCAAAGAATTTCTCTACGAACTTGATCATACTCTGAATCGAGCCTACTAAGGAAGATAGTGTTAATGTGCAATGATAGCTGTCTTTTGGACAACTAACCTACTGTGTTGTTCTGATAAGTTGTACACTGATCAATCTAATGAAATATCCCCACCAATTCATTGTAGTAGATGAGAAGAGTACGACCAATTTATTTTATTACAAAACACTTCCTGTTCAATTCAAATATGTGGGTCTCATCAGAATCATCATAAAATGTCTGCTTAACTGCTTCCCAAACATCTTTTAATGTTGGAAGTCGAAGATATCCATTAACAAGAGACGGCTCCATGGGGTCAATAAGCAAACTTTTCACTCTTTGATTCTCTATGGCGTAAGTTTCAAATTCAAAAGCGAACTCAACTGGTATGGCTGTAGCACCAATAAGATAGCCAGCTTTGCCTCGTCCTCCAATCCTCATCTGCATGTTGGCTATATGGAGTAGTTATTTTTGTTCAAGACAACATTGGTTGGAAAGGCCGAGTTGTCGTGGGTGGTGGTGTGATAATGGTTGATAATTTGAGTGGGCATGTTGGCTAGAGCGGCAGAATCAGATGTACCAGGAGTAGGAGAAATAACATCGTCTTTTGCCATTAGAGATTGGGGTGACTAGAGAAAATTTCTATATTGTTGTGTTTGAAAGAGACCTGACAGGAGATTTGCTAACTCGGGGGCTCCGCTACGTCAGAGATACAAGGGAACACATTCTACTTTGTAGTAGAATAAGTAAGTGGCTCGGCTCGGCTGGCTTCTACTCACCTAATCCTTTTTTTGCTTCTCATTTTTTTGTTTTTGCTTTTGCTGTTTAGGTTTGTGTTTGTTGTTTAGATTTGCTATTTTGGGTTTTGGTGTTTATGCTTTGCTTTTTGCTGTTGTGGGATTTGAGTTTTATCTTTTTGGTGGTGGTAACTTGCAGCAAAAATCTTTGATGGTATGTAGGGTTCGGTTTTGCTTTGGGTTTGCTCTTGTTTCTGCACAAACCCTGGGGCCTAGTAGAGACAGGTAAATCTTCGTACTATCTCCTGCAAACCTGCTTACTAAGGGGAATATCGGGCGGGCCGGTCTTCTCCTCTCCGGTGCCTAAGTTAGTATAGTTGGAATAGATATAACTTAAGCACGTATATAAGCGGTAGGAAGGATCAGTTACCTATTAATGAGGGTAGTTGGGGCCCTTATATAGGTGGCCAGGAGTGAGGCCTGGCCTTACCCTTCGATGTGGGACTGGTTCCCTTCTATTTGCACACCAAAGGGCAGCTTTGGTGACCTCTTGGGCAGGCAGGAGCCCCCGGACCCTGGGCTCCTGGTAGCAGGATGGACTGCTGGACCCGAGGCCGGGTTATGGTGATCCTGTCCCGGGCCCTGGGCCGGCCCCTGGTGCACTAGCTGCGGGTCTGCGGGCCTGCTGTAGCCCCTCTGTGGCTACTGTCAACAAGTCCCCCAAGTTCCCGGTCAAGTGCAATCTTGAATGGGGACTTAATCTGTCTTGCCCTTGCCCTACAAACCCGCAGGGTTACCAACCCAACGGTGCCCAGTCCCCCAAGTCCGCGTTGAAGATTGGGCGTGACCGGGGTGAGTACCTGTTACCGATGGTGAGCAACAATTTATGAGTGCGTTTGCAATATTAGTACTGTGCTCAAGTGTTGTGGTGCTATGAGCATGGAGTGGGGTGAAACCCGGAAAGTATATGAGATGATGCCATGCAATAGATGTGTGCATAGAATGATAATGGAGCGTTGAAATCCGACATGCAATAGATGTGTGCATGGAATGATGATGGGGCGTTGAAATCCGCCATGCAATAGATGTGTGCATGGAATTTCGACCGGGCGCTCTGCCATATTGGTACGAAGCGGAGTTCACTGGGCCTCTACCGGGCGTTCTGCCGAATCGGTACGAAGCGGAGTTCATTGGGCCTCTACCGGGCGTTCTGCCAAATCGGTACGAAGCGGAGAGCGTGGGACCTCGACCGGGCGTTCTGCCATATCGAGACGAGTCTATATTGCTAGGCTGCGACCTCGACCGGGCGTTCTGCCAAATCGGTACGAGTCGGAGTATGGGACCTCGACCGGGCGTTCTGCCTTATCGAGACGAGTCCATATTGCTAGGCTGCGGGGAGGTGGCCCCGGTGTTGCGGTTTGTTGAGGCACCGGTTAACACTTGCTAGTTCTTCTCAGCTTGTGTTGGAATAAGCGTTGAGGAAATGGGGTGGCGTTGAGGTGACAAGGCTCGCCGTAGAGCCCCATATTGACCGCAGTTCAGTGCGATGCAAGGTTTTTATCCTGCTGGACAAGAGTACATGTGTTAGATGTAAACTCACCTGGGTGTATAAAGCCCATGCCGGTCGAATGTTCTCATAACCGGGGTCATGCCATGGAACCGGGTGGACCTCGACCGGGCGTTCTGCCATATCGAGACGAGTCTCCCAGTGAGATGCCATGGGGTCGGGTGGATCTCGTTCCCGGGAAAATGCTCTCGAGCCGGTTGGATGATCATAACCGGTGAGATGGTCTCGAGTCGGTTGAATGTTACCTAACTGGTGAGATGCCATGCAGCCAGTTGAATGATACCTAACCGTGAACTGCCATGGTACCGGATGGATGGCTCATACCTGGAACAATGCTCTCGAAGCGGTTGAAAAAACTCATAACCGGTGAGAGGTCTTCAAGCCGGTTGAAAGATCATAACCGGTGACTTGCAGTGAAGATGCCATGCAGCCGGTTGAATGATACCTAACCGTGAACTGCCATGGTACCAGATGGATGGCTCATACCCGGAACAGTGCTCTCGAAGTGATTGAAAAAACTCATAACCGGTGACTTGCAGTGAAGATGCCATGCAGCCGGTTGAATGATACCTAACCGTGAACTGCCATGATACCGGATGGATGGCTCATACCCGGAACAATGCTCTCGAAGCGGTTGGAAAACTCATAGCGGTGAGAGATGCCATGCAGCCGTAGAGCCTGGGGAAGTTGGGGGGGGGGGGGGGGCCTGACGCCTCGGTTCCCGCTCCTAACTCCCTTACCTGTCGCCAGCGTGCGGGACAAGTGGCTGACATGCATTTAAGGAGGAAGTCCATCAGTCCCATCAGTTATGATGGCGTGGGCAGTTTACTGATGCTGGGACACGTGCTGATAGGGAGCGATCTGAGATGGAAGGCCTGGATTCGCGAGCTTTTGAGTTGCTCTGATTGCGTGTTTGGGGGGATTACAAGCGCCTAGGGCACCGAACCTCTCTATAAAAAGGGCCTGCTCTGCCTTCTTCATTCTGTTTTGCTTCTTGCTCAGAGAGACTAAGAGAAAGAGAGAAATCCGGTGAAAGCTCTGTGAAGGTGCCCCGCGACATCTGTTGCCTCAAGTGCTCTTTTACTCCTCCTATCATTGCTTGCTGCTTTCACAGGGCGGACTTTCCTCGGTTGAGCATACTAATCGGTAAGTTCTTGCTTTCTTTGCCTGGTGTTGTTCTTGTTTTTCTTTCGGCGGGGGGAAGGGATCTTTGTCGCCGACTGAGTTGTTTTAAGCGGAGCGTCTGCTGTAGACTTGGGGAGGGGCCGCAGAGGGCGCTGTTCTAGCCTGTTGCTGACCAGCGCTAGGGTTTTGTTTTTTCTTCCCCTTAGGTTAAAAATGTCTTCTGCAAGTTCTGATGGGGCTTCCGAATCGACCGACAGGCGTCCCATTGTGGATGATGAGGAAAGACTGGAGGACTGGCTCGGTTCGGAATCCCCGGCGTCTGAAGCCGCTGACCTCTCCCGGAGCGGGGCTTCACCTTCTGGGTCCTCAGGTTCTGAGGAAATACTGCACGGGGTACACCTTGCTGGTACTCCGCCCGTGAGCTACACCATCGGTAGAGGGAAGGGTGCCGTGGTGTGCGATGAGCCGGAGGGTAGCATGAATCCCGGAGAGATTGCTGCGTTTTGGGAGACGTGGAGTATCCCGGATGAGGTGGCGCTACGGCCACTGAATCCCGGAGAGTCAGCCTGTAACCCTGAGGCAGGTTGGGTTGCCGTGCATCTAGACCAGTTTCGCCACGGGTTCTCGCTCCCGCTACCAAACTTCGTGCAGTACATGCTCAGTGCACTGCAAGTATCTCCCGCGCAGCTTCCAGGGCTCCAGTGGAGGCGACTGCTGAGCCTCGGCTGCCTGTACGAGTTTTCCGGGATGAGTATGCCAACGGTAAACGAATTCTGGGCACTGTACAGGTTATCATACTCAAAGAAGCGAGGGTCCCGGGGTTGCCTGTCCTTCAGCGCCCGGTATTTTCAACCTATCATCACCAATATGCCCACTTGGGTGGATAACAACTGGAGGAAGAAGGTGGTGATGGCGGGCGGTAAGTGGCAGAAGAGGAGTAAGATGTACCGGGTTCCTGGTGCCTTCCAGCCCCTTGGGGATCAATCGTTCGAGCTGTCCGAGTTGGAACAGGAGAGGATCACGACCATACTCGGATGTTGGGATGATCTCGAACGGAGCTCTTACAACTTCATCCGGCGAGAAGTGCTGGAGCATTGCTATCTTGGGCGAGATCCCGGTGCGTAGCAAGTGCTAGCGGTGATACTTTTGCTAACTTTTAAATACTAACCTTTCCTCGTCCTGCAGGTGCATCTTCCCGGGCGGTCATCAAACCCGAAACCACCCTATCCATGAACGGTGAAGAACTTCTCGCGAAGCTGAAGGAGAAAGGCGAGGCCGTTTCACGGACCTCCGTGGACGAGGAGTCCGGTTGGCTAACGGTTCATCCCGAACCGCGGGCCATGGATGTGGAGGACGAGGGCTACGTCCTGGCGCGTGTGAAGAGCCATCCTGCTGCGCCCAAGGCGGGACCCGGTAAGGGCAAGACTACCGGGGGGCCACTGAAGATTCCCGGTGGAGTGAGCCGGATTCCATACCGGCCGGGGTTAGTCCCGCTCGTCACCCGGGTGACCCGATCAAGCGCGCAATCTTCTTCGCCTGACGGCCAGGGTGAGAAGAGGCGGAGGATCATGGACGTTCCTCCCTCCACGCTGGTGACGCTGACCGGTGAGTCGTCCGGTGAGAATCTGACCAAACGGCTCAAGGTAACCAGCGGTGCATCGAGTTCCTCTGGGCAGAAGGCTGCCGCTGCCCGGCAGAGTAGCCCCGCTCCTGCGGAGGCTCGGAGGGGAAGCCCGAAGAGTGCACTCGCCCGGCAGCTGGCGGCAAACTTGGCCGGCCTTGGTCTGGATGGGGCTGAGGTCACCGGAGCCTTGGCGGGCGGGAAGCGCCAAAAGTTCAAGGAATCGGTCCTGCAGGTAAAAATTGCCTGGTGCCATTATACCGTTCGAAACTCATTTCCTCTGTTGCTTGCTTAACTGACTCTGTTGTTATGCAGCTGCTGTACAATCTGTACCAGCCCGATCCGAGCAAGGAGCTGAAGAGGCAGGTGGCCGAGCTGACAGAAGCCCGAGAGCAGCTAGAAGCAGAGAGGTCTCGGCTGGAGTGGGAGAAGGCCAGATTGGAGGAGAGGGCCAAGAAGCAGGTAGCTAAGCTGGAGGAGCAGGTCCGGAGCCTGGAGAGGGAGAAGGAGCTGGCTGAGGAGGAGAAGGCCGAACTGGAGGCCAAGGTGGATGAGCTCCAGGTGGGAGCTGCTGCTGTGCGCGCCGCCTCTGCCGCTGCGGCCGGGGAAGAGGACCCGGAACTGTACGAGCGGGTTGTTCTCAGATACCATGAGAGCGATCAGTTCCTTCAGATCCTGGAGAAGGTCAGGGAATCGGGCATCGCGGATGCGTACACGGAATGGGAGCAGAAGGGGTACCTGGATACTTCCCGGATGTCGAAGGCTGCTGATGAAGATATTCATGAGCAGTCGGATATCCATGAGCAGTCGGCGGAAGAGCAACTGGAAGGGGAGGGTGGACCTCAGATTGCTGAAGGTGCGGCTGCTTCATCCGGAGAGGCTGGTGGATTGCCCGCTGAGGGTGGAGGCGTAGCTCCTTAGGATTTTGCCCTTGCTCTTTTTGTAAACTTGCCGGAACGGCCTCTGCTTGTATTGTCCCTTGACTATGAATATACTTGAATTGATGGAGCCGGTAGAATTTTTCTTGAAAGTAGTTTGTATATACATCTTGATGTTACAACGGTCGAACCGGCGATATGCCAAACTAACCGCTTGGAGGCTCGGCGAGTCTACCAGCCCCGGTCTTGCTCTCGGTCCGGATCTGCTCTCCTTTCCCCTATATACCGTTGGAGCTGGTCGTTACTAATCAAACCCTCCACCGCTGTTTTGAGAGCACAGCACTGGCTCGTTCGATGAGTAGCCTCATCATGATAGGAGCAGTACTTGCCCGTTTGCGCCGTGGTAAGCTTCCCCTTTGGGTACTTTCTCCTGGGCGGTAGTGGAATGATGTTCCCGTTCTCAAGCAAAATGTCCTCATACGAAGAGGTGAGAGCGGTGAAAACCTCTTGACCGGCCGGTTGTGCTGGCATGATTGCCAGGGGGCGTTCTTGCCGGTACTGCGCCGGCTTGTGCTCGTTCTGGGGTCGGTCATGATAGGGCTTCTGCTGCCGTTGCCCCCAATTTCTGTTGGGCCGGCCTGGCCGGGCGGCTCGGTTTTCGGTCCGCTGAGTGCTCTTGTCTTCCAGTCGGTGTGGGGGGTGCTCTTCCCGGGGGTGGTCTTCCTGCTGCTCTTCTCGCTTCCTCTTCAGCAGGTGCTGCCCGTACATCTCGTGATCGGCCTGGGCGTGCCGGATGGCCATTGCCATCAACTCGTCATACCCCTGCGGGAGTTCTACCCGCACGGCATATGAAAATTTTCCTGGCCGGAGCCCTTGCTTAAACGTCATCTCGGCGATACCTTTGTCAAGGTTCCGAACCCCGGCCGTTGCCGTCTGCCAACGGTTGACGAAAGTCCTCAATTCCTCGCCGGGCGCTTGCATGCAGTTGAAGAGGATGGTCGATGTGCGGGCTCCCTCGACCCTGAGGATGAAGCGGCCTACAAACCGGTCGGCCAACTGCTCGACGGCCTCGATTGAATTTGCCGGGAGCTCATAAAACCAGCTGAGCGCCTCCCCAGACAGAGTTTCCTGGAAAATATTGCAGCATACTGCATCGGAGTATCCCTTGGCGCATGTCTGGGACCGGAAACTATCCAGGTGCTGGTACGGGCAGCCGGACCCTGAATAGGTGAGCTTGAGGGACTTCTGGTTACCAGACCTCCCCGATTCCATAACCCTGTGCGAAAAGGGGCCCATGCGCTCATTGAACCGTGCGCCTTCCATCGGCCGTGCCGCTCTTCTCTCGCTGGCCTCCATTTGGGCCTTCAAATCCGACACAGTGTCGGCGAGCATTTGCAATGCCCGTGCAGTCGGGGTCATGGCCTCATCCTCGAACGAAGCGTGTGGTTGAAGGGGCGTCGGCGAGCTCTTGGGCTGTGCCGTGTCGGCCGGTGACTCCGCTCGTTCGGGATCACTGAGCCTCCTGCCTGATGACTGCCCCGCCTCAAACCGTCGAGACCGGCTTGGTGGGGGCGCCTGTGCCCTGGTCATAGCTTCGCTGCGCTGTTGTCCTCTCTCTAGGGCGGCTACCAGGGCAGCGTTCACTGCCTCCATTTCTGTATACCGGGCGTTGGACTTGGCTCTATCCCGGTCGCCCTCCTCACGCAGACGACTGACCTCTGCGGCCATTGCCTGTATCTCTCCCGCCATACTACTCTGGTCGGGGCTGTACGTGGTGTCTCGGTCACTGTTGCAGCGTGGGCTCTCCTCTCGGTCACTCGGATCATCCGAGAACGTCAGAGAAAAACCCCGGTGCACAGGCTTGTCTTCAGTTGCCGGGCCTTTACCGCGCGAGCTGTCGTGGTTTGGCCCCGGCGTGCCGGTCGGCCTCCCACAGCTCCCGTCTTCCTGATCGCCCTGGTCGCCGCGCTGCTCTCACATAACGACCGGGGTGGAGACAAGTGTTTGCACTAGTGCAACACGTTGCTCCTCGGTGGTATTTCTTTCCTGTCTTGCTTCCGAACTCTCTGCCATTGATAGTGCCTACGTGGTTTCTTGTCCAAAGTTCCCACAGACGGCGCCAATTGTTTCTGAACAAACCCTGGGGCCTGGTAGAGACAGGTAAATCTTCGTACTATCTCCTGCAAACCTGCTTACTAAGGGGAATACCGGGCGGGCCGGTCTTCTCCTCTCCGATGCCTAAGTTAGTATAGTTGGAATAGATATAACTTAAGCACGTATATAAGCGGTAGGAAGGATCAGTTACCTATTAATGAGGGTAGTTGGGGCCCTTATATAGGTGGCCAGGAGTGAGGTCTGGCCTTACCCTTCGATGTGGGACTGGTTCCCTTCTGTTTGCACACCAAAGGGCAGCTTTGGTGACCTCTTGGGCAGGCAGGAGCCCCCGGACCCCGAGCCCCTGGTAGCAGGATGGACTGCTGAACCCCGAGGCCGGGTTATGGTGATCCTATCTCGGGCCCTTGGCCGGCCCCTGGTGCACTAGCTGCGGGTCTGCGGGCCTTCTGTAGCCCCTCTGTGGCTACTGTCAACAGCTCTTATGCCAAGTAGAAAAGAATGGTAGAATACGTTTGTGATATTATTCTTCTCCATAAGTTGGTATATTTAGAGATACAAACCTATAACTACAAGTAAAATATATCCTATGATTGTACGTCAGGTCAAGAAAATTAATTTGAATAAAGAAAACTTAAGACAAGAGTCAAGTCGAGTCCAACATAAACCCCAAAAGGGAGTTTAAAGGATGTCTAACTACAAAGCCAAAAAAACTTGGCTTATATGCAAAAAAAACAAAAAACGACTCGTCATATTCTGCTTCTGGCCGACTTGCGCCGCCCGGTTGCGTTGACACAACACCGCACATTCCATCGCATATTCGCGCTGCACTAGGCCGCCATCAAAATTAGACCCTGTCACCCAAAATTGAGAAGTCCTAACCGCCGTCACCGAAACAACAAAGAAGTAAAGAAAAACTAGCGCCTCTAGATATACCCACACCCCCTTTGAATCCCTCAAATTGGATTAAATTGGATTAAATTACCCATCCGGCAGCAACACAACGCCTAGTGAGGTCAGAGGCACACGCCGGAAAGGCGTTGCATGTCGGACGAGCATGACTTTGCCCGAGGACGCTGCTGGTTGAAGTGTTAGGGTTTTGCTCGAGGTTCTCCGGGAGAATATGCAGTTGTAAATTTTTGTGGACTAGGCAAAGGAGTATATATGTCTTGTGTCAGGAATATAATTATAAATTCATGGTAGAGTGTAAATGAAATTTTTTAAATTGCTTCATGATTGCTCGATGATCAGACATCTATATCAAGTTTTGTACACAAGCGTCATTTGTAGGTCTGATGGCTATGTATAAATACTGATGCTATTGCAGCTTCATGTACTGAAAGTGACAGGCCATTCAAAATACATAATTTTCCTAATTTACGATCCAATCTTTCTTTGTTTCGAGAGGCAAAGAAGAAAAGAGAGAAAAAAAGAAAAAAAAAAAGGAGAGGAATAATAATGGATAGATCAAAAGGTGTCAGTAGTGGTAGCAGCAGCAACAGTGGAGACAGAAACGCAGCTCTTTCTGCCTGTCGCAGACCAGATCAGAAAAAGGACGGCGTTGCGGTGGGTGATGATTCCGCTGAAATAAGCATTTTTGAAGCCCAGAAGTACTTCAACGAAACCATCATCGATCCCCCAAAGGTGAGCAACAACAACAAGAACAATAATGCTGCTATTATTACCAATAACAGGGCAATGTCTCATCCTTTGGCCAACAATGTCATCGTCGACAACATGGAGCAGCTCTCAAGATTCTCGTGGGCTTCCTCATCCGTTCATGATGAGTACTCCAGTATTAACATGGGTAGGAATAACTTCAGAGCTCGGTCTTTCCATGCAGCTGCAACGCCAACGGCTTCATCTGAAGCAAGTTGGAACAGTCAGACTGGATTGTTATCCCATCGTCCTGGTACAGTGGCAGTTTCATTACGGAGTCCTACTCATCATCATGATCACAAGAAAATTAGTAGAGGAATGGCCCCATCGCCATCGTCTTCTCCGAGGGTGAGGTGGTTTCGTTTTCCGAGAAGATGTCCATGCTCAGGCAAGAAATCAGTTCGAGTTGAAGAAAAAATGTCATCACAGCAACCGGCTAAGACCTCACCATCACATTTCACAACGGCGGCAGCAGCAGCAGCCCAGAGGAGCATTTCCTTGGATCTCAGAAATCAAACACCCAAGTCAAAGTCAGTGGTGGCAGCGCGTGATGACCAGCATGTGATGTGGGATGTAGAACGACGTCGTCGGTGGGAAGAGCAGATGACAGTTAAAATACCATCCGCTGGAAACCCCCATAATGGTTTGTTCAGGCCACTTCCAGCTGCTGCTGAGTTGCAAGCACAACATACTAACGCCTTTAGCTTTCCCATTTTGAAACTGAATGGAAGGGGCACAGCGTGGTTCTCATCGTTGGAGTTGCAGCAGCAGCAGCCTGCTACTATAAAACAAGAACCAACTCTGGTACGAAAAGGTGTGGAACCCTTGACTACTAGTTTTGAAGAACAATCATCCACAACTATTTCAATCCACAAGCCTACAACTATTACTAGTACTGATCACTCGATTACTGGTTTCACATTCCCTGCAAGTCCCAAGTCCCGAGTAATTATGAGCAATGATGACGATTTGGGAAGTGACGCGAGTTCTGACTTATTTGAGATTGAAAGCTTCTCAACTAGTACTCAAACAACAGCTACTGCCAACAACTACCAATCAGTGTTGTACCACCAATACAACAACTACCGAAGGGATTCAATGGAAGATGATGCCCCCAGCTTTAATGCTATTAGAGGTTTGTATCCTCGCCGGAGAAGCAGCTTAGATATCGAGCCAATGACGCCTTCATCTGCAGAGTACTGCTACGAGCCTAGTGAAGCAAGCATAGACTGGAGTGTGACCACCGCCGAGGGGTTGGACCGGCCCAGCACAGCGTCGGAAGCAGATTACCGTCAAGAAGAGCCGGAAAGGATGAGCAGACGACGGTCGTCATCAGCAGGGAGTTATGGGTTGTTGAGCTGTCGATGGGAGAAGGCGGTGAGCGTGGGACCGAACCCAGTGAGACTAGTGAGCAGTGTGCCTGCTGCTGCTGATGAGGTGATGAAGCATGTGGGGAGTAGGCCACCCTTGCCCAATAAACCACGCTGCTCTCACTTGTCTATTCCTTTTGCAACATCATTCCATTCATAGAGATCGGCAGCAGCCTCCTGTTCTCTCGTCTTATTCTCCCTCCCATGCTTGCTTTTCTTTCCTTTGGATAAGCGTGTGATATGTTTTCTTTCAGTCAAATTTGTGTCTGTCCACTTGCATCCATTATTGAAATGTCTAATACTTCTTTGAATTTTATGTGTCCCAATTGAGCACTTCAGTTACAGAGCTCTAATCAATCAATGAGAATATGTTACAAGTCCATGCCATACTCTCAGATCTCAGATCCAAGAAAAGCATTTAGATGTGAACAGCAGTGCATGAATCAGTCACATAACATCAAAGAGGAGTTTAAGAATACATGCTACTGGCACTACAAGTGGGAGAAAATAGAAAGAGTGCATACATTGTATAATTACAAATGGATTACAGATTTTATACGTGGTATACAATCTTTGCTGGCACAAGCTTTCATCAAACACTACCAACTGGAATTTTCTATTGTTCTGAATCACACAAGGGACGTACCTCCAGAAGCCCTTTCTGTGTGGCAACACCACCTTCTGCCTCTTTCAACTCTGTTTGCAAGTTGAAACCAAATCCACCATCAGTAGGGTACATGTCCCGATCCCACTGACCAACAACAAATTCATCCTTTTGGTCAGCATTTGGAGGCAGATCGGACGTGGTGCAATCACTCGGCAACACATCGTCCATCCTGTGTTTCTTTCGAGGAGATGACAACCTGGTAGATGCATCACCAGGAGTCTCCAACTGGGATGGTTTTTGCTTATCCTCTACTGATGGTAATGTATCAGACCCTTTGAGGACGCCGCCGAGTTTCTGTTGCTCCTCAATGATCTTCTGCAAGTACTTTCCCTGAGCCTCTATTCTCATTTGTAGTTGTCTTTGAACCTGAATACGTATTCAAACTTATTAGAAAAGTTTATTTGATACCCGTTAAGTATACCAGCCAATAACAAAAAGAAAAAGCACTTCTCACAGAGCCTAATACATGTATTATTGAAAGGCCTGAGAGGGAACAACCGAAAAACAGTGAAAGCAACACACGAACAATTTATTACAAGCAACTGATCCTCAAAAGACCCAGATAAAAAGTTCCAGATTCTCGCACGATGCTAGAAATGAACGAGCAATATAACAAAGTGGAATGTGCTTGCCAGAACATTCATTTGCAGTTATTGTAGGTGATAACAATTTCATATGTCATAACAATTGCATTAACATGCAACATATCAATTAAGCAATGGCTGAAACTTGTACCACCTCCATGCATCTCACCCACCAATCCCTTACAAAAATTTCTCTTCTAAAAGACCATATCATTCGACCAACTCAAAAACATTCCGAGGATACACCTATACCAAACATGTCCTTCCTTTTTTCCCTTTTGTAAGCTAGAGATAATACCATGGTGGCGTGGCAGTGCTCAGTTCTATTGTGTAGCCACTAATACCCTGAACATGACTGCTCTCTGGCCATTGTTTCTTCGTTATCTTTACAGTATATTCCATAAAAGGGTGAAAGTGCGTTAAAAAAACAACTTGCAGAAGCAATCACTGCCAGGGTCAAGCAAAACAAAGGGTTGCAATAGAGGAAGCCTTGGGTAATACACATGAACGCAACCTATTGGTTCTCTTAGCTATAGAACTATGATTCAATAATGAAAGATAGGCAGTACATGACAAAACAAGAAACCAAAGGTATACACAATGAGGCCCCACAGCTTAGATAATTTTAACACTAACAGAGATTTTCCAACCCAAATACGAAGCTTAGATGCTTATACCTTAACTGGTATGTTGTAGAGAATAAGGAACAGAAAACTATTAAATTTTGTTCTATCTTTATTTGTGTGTCACAAATTAACCCAGCCCACTGGGTTGGGTGCTAGAACTCAAAGAAGCTCACCCCTACATATGCCACCCGTCAGATACTTAACATTAGATGCTAATTGCAAGTTTGTAAATCTAGTTTCGAATATATCAAATTTGAATCAACGGTTTATCTTTCAGATATATGGATAGCTAATTCTAGAGAACTAAGACCACAACTCAAGAGAAAAAGACCTTTCAGATTTCTGCAATACTATCAATGGTGTACAGGACCAGGAAAGAAAACCATGCTTTCTTCATGGAAAACTAAATCCACTGAAAGCCACAACTTGAGAAACCTGTCAGATGTGTGCGAGACTAAGATGGACAGGAAGATCCAGAAAGAAAACCTGATTTTTTTAGTTGGGCCAAGGAAGGAAAATGGTGAAAAGTAAGGAATAATAAAACTTAGAAAAAAAAATATAAAAAAAATAAATAACTGCAAGCGGTCATAAAAGGAATGCAAATATGTAAACTCTAAACTCCCCACTATTAATAAAAGAACATAGGTAGTAGGCCTGTCAATGGGTCATATTTGTGTTGGGTTTGGTCATGTAAAGTTACTAAAAGTGGGGGAATATGCATACCCAAACGCGACCCATTATCTTAATGTATTGAATTAACCAAATCCAAACACAACCCATTTATTAAACAGGTTAACTGATCCAACCCACTTATCCCCATTTAGTGAAATAGTTATGCCAGTATAAATGGCAATTGACCAATTTGTCACATACAAGAGAGTTCGGTTGACCCCTTTAAAGCATTTTATGCTATAAAATGCAGGACATATGACCTGACATAAATTATTTCTAGATATTTTTTGTATATGACTTGTACGACATGGAGAAAAAGAAAGAAGAAAAAAAGTAATACATACAAAATCTGTATGTATTAATTGTCCTACAAATGAAGGTGGTAGGCAGGTTGACCAACAAATGACCCCTATTTTAATTCTCCAGGTTTAACCCACAAATTCATGTTCAAGTCAGTAAGAACCGTAATAACTAACAAATGACCCACAAATGACCGATCCTAGGTTATCGAATTCGTAATAACTGCAGAAATTATATTTGTGGCTTGGCTGAATTTACCTCAAGTTGTTCATGAAGTCGCTTCTGAACTTCCATCTGCATTCTTAATGCCTCATTAATTTGCACTCCACTGAGAAATGGAAAAGAATTTGTAAAATATCAAATATAGCATCAGAATGCATGAGACATAGGATTATGCATGTAAAGAGATAGGATGGTTTCGGTGATGTAACAATACGAACAGAGGTAAGGGTACTCACGGAGAAGAATCTGAACAAGAGAGGCTGTCTCCTGAACCTTTCTTCTCATCTTTAGAACCTAGTAGTCAAACAATTGCCAAAAGTCATGTTCAAGTTTCCATACAAAAAGAAATAATTAAGTAAAATAAAATGCTATTGCTTAAATATGATCTACAGATATAGGGAGACTTCTTTACCATCAGCTGGAGACTCGGGCAGATACTTTGCAAGACGATACTTCTAACCAAAAGAACAATGAGAATGACTTAGGTTAAGTTCACAAATGAAAACAGAGTAAAAAATATATCATGGTAGGGTGGCCGCACCTGTAAATGGCTCTTCACATGATAAATAGTTAGTCCAGGAACACCCATCACTCTCAAGACACCTTTAGGTGTGGCCCCTAAAAAAAATTGGAAAAGAAATTAAGTCTGGCAGGACCAGTTCTATTGAAGTATACAGCAATACTGTGAACACTGATGACAAACTTGGGCAGAAATATCAAACTTAGCTACAGTGTGCATCACATTCTATCCACTTCACACAAAAAAAAATTAAAACTAAAATTAATAAAAATTTGAGGGATTGCAAATTGATGCACTCAAATCGATTTACAGGTCAATGCAACAAACATACACAATTCACCGGGACACAAAAGTACACACAGGTGTAGACGTTTTAATTCATATTCTGTTTAGGCTTATATAAAATTTAAAAACTAAAAAAAAAATAAAAAAATAAAACATAAAAAAATATTAAACAAATAAAAACATGTCATGGATATCAACAATATGCACACCAAAAAACAAGTACAAACATTGAAACTGATAGCCAAACCGAGAAATACAAAAAGTTATCAAAGATAATACACTACTACTACTACTTTGCAATGTGCGGAAACAGAGTAGAACGTAATTCACAAAGTCTTGATGTCCACAAACTGACTTTGATTTACTCTAACAAGTAAATTCTAACTCACAAGTGACAATAGTTCAGCTACAATTTAACCAATCAGCGAACATTGAAAGTATAAAAGATTTATTTCCGGTCTAAAACCAAAAAGATCAAGTGGAAAAGGTCATACAAGGCCTCATACAAAGGATTCAAGGCCAAAGGCCTGATTTCATTTTTTTAAAATGATGATGGGCCTTGCTGAAATCATTAACGGTCGCAATTTTTTGGATTTACATCTAGACTAGGAAGACTCTTTAGTCTAGATCTCAAGACACCTTTAGTCTTTAGGACGTGTTCTCAATGAGAATAGGAAGAGTCTATATATACAAATGTTGCATTGACCTGTAAACAGCCTTGATCTATTCATAGGTTCACACACTTTTGGACTGATTCCTTTCTCGTTCAGAACTTTAGAGAATGACACAACTTCAATCAAGCAGTACAAGATGCAAGATGAATTCGTTTCTTGAAGACTAGAACTTAATGCACTATTTTTCTGGAAAAACAATCAGTGCCTGCACAATGAGCACACATTTGTATATATAGAGGAAGAGTCTTCGAACATAATGTCTTAGACTCCCCCATGATCTAAGACTCCCCCACAGTTAATAACTCAAAAGAAAACTTAATGATTCATTCCAAAATGCATAATACAATTCCTAAACATTTGTTCTAAAGACTAAAGACTAGGAACATTTGTTCTCATTGAGAACAGCATTTACAACTAACGGTCACATTTGTATATATAGAGGAAGAGTCTTCTTTAGGACTTGTTCTCAATGAGAATAGGAAGATCAAAGTTATTTGGATTTTACTAGGATTTTCTGTTGTAAAATTATCTTAGCCTCTCTACTGTAATACTTGTGGTTTAGGTATTGGGTTGATAAACTGAAGTCTTGGCATCTCTCCAAGTTTGGTGATGGCACGTCACCTTATGTGCATTCCCTAAGGCCTATGGGTGGATGGCTAGAATCCTTACTGGCGTGATGCTAGTAGTCCTATCCTAGAAAGGCTAGTAGATCATATCCTTGTTTCCATGTAGTTCCATTTCTCCAAAAAAAAAAAAAAAAAACTAGAATCTGCTATATTAAAATCCTAGATTCTACACCGTAGACCTTGTGCAGCACGCTTTCCCTTATTTATCCAGCATCATAATTTCAAACCTGGAAGTCACAGTTCACACTATCCTGCAAGCGTGACTAGGAACTAAAAATGACAGAGAATTCCAGTCAACTGAAACTTTAAGCACCATGTCTTCTTAGCAACTCACAATGGATGTGTATTTCCCATCAATATAAACAAAAGTTGCTTTCAAACACACACAATAGACTCTGAAATCTATGGCCATACACTGAAGAGGCATGAAAGACCCATATTTGATAAGCATGTAATGGTCGTTGGCCATGGTACATGAGATAAAGATATTTACACTATCTTCAGAACTATCTAAACAAGGTATCAAGATAACAGGCAACCCTTTTCTCCAAAAAAAAAATAATAAATAAAAAATAAAAAAAGATAACAGGCAATTTTGAGAAGGTGGAACACACCCCATTTTAATCAGAGGCCAACCCAGGTGAGGGTAAGAGACTCAGTTGAACAAGACCAGTAAGTCAGAGAAGAAATGAGCGAAAAAATCGGTGGGGTTGGCACCTCTATGCCACCCACTTTGGTAATAAAAAAAATGTATTAGCCCTCAAGAACAAGATTTCAGAATTGGCATACAAATAGTTCTCTAATGATGACCTACTTGCAGTCACACTCACCAACAAATCCAAACAGACCAAATCAAATGATAAAAAGCAGCAAATAGAATTTTTTAGTCACATTGGAGGGAATCAGTCCCCCTGAAGCCTAATCCTACCCCAATTTCCCACCCTCCTTACCACTTGAACTAACCACCCCAGGTCCAAAAATTTACATTGTTTAGTGCAAGAAGATAGGATTTAAGGAATGTGATATCATTAGACAACCAAATGGCATTCATTGGGTTCAGCAGGAAAAAAGTGCATAATCTAGATGAGTAAATGATTCGCCTTGTACTGGAGTTCATGATGGTACACCCCCGTTCAGCATATGTCGTAACTACGGAAAAAGGCTGGTGGAGTGAATAGGTGGGGTTCCTTGACCTTGCACTAGGTCATGAGGTTCATTTCTTTGAAAAAAAGAAGCAACCGCTGACATCAAAGCAGCCCACGGTGCTTCAATATTGCGAACCAAATTTGGTACTGAACAACAAGTATCAAGCTGACCCTTTGATATAAATGTACAAGTGACGCAAATATATATGATTCAAAAGCTTGTCCAGCTAATTAAGCAGTGCTAATACCTTACGAGGGTTGAAACAAATGTGAGTTCTGAACCTAGATGTTTGTTTTGCAGTAATTAAAGTAGCTGACAAGATAAGTGCCACAAATCTCTCTTGTAGGCTACTAGTTAATTGGAAGACAGAAAACAGAAATGCATTACTGAAAGAAAATACCCACTATCTGGTCCGCCGAGTTGTGTGATGGCATCGACGAAGCGGTCGTGGAGATCGGAGGTCCAGCGCAGTCGTTGTTTTCCATTTCCGGCGGAAGCAGAAGCAGAATTAGAAGCACTAGGGGTTGGGTTTTTCACTGAAGAATCACTTGCAAGCTGTTCAGAACTCTGAGGTTTATGGGGGACTAAGCTCGCCGTCGAGAATTTCTTCGCGTGATACATGACTGAATTCAACAACAACAACAACAAGCAGTAGATGATCAACGAATCGAAATCGAAGGCTTTAATCAGAAATTGAGAGAGGGAGAGAGATTGAAAGCCGTACCTCCAGAATTCGGTTCAGATTAAACAAGAGAGCTACTAGTGCGAATCGTCTGGACGACTCATATTATTCTGTGTTTTAGAATCGAGCTAGTACTTGGTTGGATCGATTTGATTGGTAGATTGTATTTCGAGGGCCTGCAAAGTGGTAAACGGGCCATTTTCACATCGAGTCAAAGAGCAGGCCAGAGGCCACAATTCACTAATTATTTTCTTGCCCCGTCACCTATCAGCCAATTGGCAACGGCACCAAAACGCGCACACCGTAACTTTTGCTTTTCACGCGCACCACGCTCCAGTAAAATCGGAGAATGATATGATAGGTACAGTATCGTTGAAGACTTGTAGTTATGGCCATGAGTGGTTAATTTTGATTAATCCTCATATTCATCGATTAACCCTCAGTCGCAAAACTATGATTTTTAGTTTCTTTTCAGGAAAGTAAGCTTGTGTTAGTGTCGGTTTGGTTCTTTTCTTATGGACCAAGTAATGACATCTTCGCAAATGTCGGTCTCATTTTGAATGACGGTGAGCGATCTGCAAATAGGTATTGGCTTCTCTATTAACTTAGGAATTCCTAGTCAAGACAGGAGGCCTTGTTTTCTCTCCTCCAGATGATATCGAAGGTAATCAAAAGTAGCTTATATTCCTATTATTTCTGGATTCGATTTGATTAAAAGATCTACTAATATATTCTTGATTCTCTAGCTTTATCATTTTCTTCTAGAGCTTATCTGATCTCTAAGGAGATCTAGTTGTTTAGGAATTGTATTATGCATTTTGGAATGAATCATTAAGTTTTCTTATGAGTTATTAACTGTGGGGGAGTCTTAGATCATGGGGGAGTCTAAGACATTATGTTCGAAGACTCTTCCTCTATATATACAAATGTGTGCTCATTGTGCAGGCACTGATTGTTTTTCCAGAAAAATAGTGCATTAAGTTCTAGTCTTCAAGAAACGAATTCATCTTGCATCTTGTACTGCTTGATTGAAGTTGTGTCATTCTCTAAAGTTCTGAACGAGAAAGGAATCAGTCCAAAAGTGTGTGAACCTATGAATAGATCAAGGCTGTTTACAGGTCAATGCAACATTTGTATATATAGACTCTTCCTATTCTCATTGAGAACAAGTCCTAAAGAAGACTCTTCCTCTATATATACAAATGTGTGCTCATTGTGCAGACACTGATTGTTTTTCCAGAAAAATAGTACATTAAGTTCTAGTCTTCAAGAAACGAATTCATCTTGCATCTTGTACTGCTTGATTGAAGTTGTGTCATTCTCTAAAGTTCTGAACGAGAAAGGAATCAGTCTAAAAGTGTGTGAACCTATGAATAGATCAAGGCTGTTTACAGGTCAATGCAACATTTGTATATATAGACTCTTCCTATTCTCATTGAGAACAAGTCCTAAAGAAGACTCTTCCTCTATATATACAAATGTGTGCTCATTGTGCAGGCACTGATTGTTTTTCCAGAAAAATAGTGCATTAAGTTCTAGTCTTCAAGAAACGAATTCATCTTGCATCTTGTACTGCTTGATTGAAGTTGTGTCATTCTCTAAAGTTCTGAACGAGAAAGGAATCAGTCCAAAAGTGTGTGAACCTATGAATAGATCAAGGCTGTGACAAAGAGTTTTTGTCTCTTAAAGAGGTTGAGATTGTGTTAAAGAATCTCAAAAGAAATCTTGTTGTATTAGAGTAGGTTCATCATTCTGTAATTCTAGTTGTGATAATAAATAACTAGTTAAGAGTGTTGAGCAGCTGTGTTGTAGAGCTACAGTGTGATTGATATCTTGCTGTGTTAAGAGCAAGAGATTTGTATTCAGTTAACCTGATTAAAATTCAAAAATCTTCCACGATGTTTTTTCTCTCAAAGAGGTTTTGCACTGTGGCTTTAAACCTGTGTTCTTACTAATTGTTTGTGTTGTTGAAGTTCTATTTCATCTATGTATTTTCAATTGGCATCAGAGCTAGTGCACTAGATCTACTTAATGTCGATTCCGGTTAAGATGGAACGTACTTCAATTAATATGTCTCCTCTTCTAAAAGGGTAAGGTTTTGAAGATTGGAAAGGAATGATGCAAGCATTATTTCTGCTCAAGATTCCATGGCATGGCAGTGTGCCTTGCATGGATTGGTGCCTCCTCAAGATGCTAAAGTTGTTGAAAGTTTTGAGGAGGCAAAAGTGAAAAAATTTGACAAATGGAGTGCAACTGAACTTGCATAAACTGAAGCTGAAAATTAGGCAAAGAACGCATTGTTCATTGCGCGCCTTATCAGGGGATGACAGAGCTCTCATCAAACATTTTGCAAATTTAAAAGAGATATGGGATACTCTTGAATTAAAGTATGAAGGTAACAAAAAGGTAAAATTTCATAAGTTACAACTTTTACTTTATGAATTTGAAATTTTACAGATGAAGGAGGATGAGACTGTTGATCAATTCTACAAGCGTGTAATTGCTATCACTAGCAGCATTAGGTACATAAATGAAAACAAGAAAATTGCTCAGGAAGACATCGTCATGAAGATCTTGAGGTTTCTTCCTAAGAGATTTGCTATAAAGAAGGCAGCCAGCTCTGAATTAAGGAATCTTGAGACTTACTCTCTTTTTGAACTTATTGGAAGTCTGAAGGGCTATGAAGCTGAGCTTAATGAGGAGAACAAGAATGATTCGAGAAGCTCCAAAAATCTTGTCTTGAAAGTTTTTAAGAAAAAGGAGGTAATTGATGACATTTCTGATATTGGTTTGTTAACCAAAGAGTTTAAGAAAATTCTTAAATATAGAATTGGGAATGCAGGAAGTGAAAGAGGTAATGTTGATTCCAAGAAAAACAGATTTTCTGATAACAAAAGTGACGCTAAAAATTTTCCTGCTAACAATAGAAGAAATCATAACTTTAAACCTAAGTGCTATGAATGTGAAGGTCATATATCTGTTGACTGTGGTAACATGAAAAATCAAAGTGGAACCAAGAAAGCATTGAGAGCTTCATGGAGTGATGCTGAAAGTGATGATGAAGATCTGTGCCTCAAAAACTTAAAGAAAAATTTGGCACTTGTTGCTAAACTGAGGTTTGATCACAGTGATTCAAAGTCAGAAAATGACAATGATGATGAGGTAAGTAGTATATGTGATGATTCCAATATTGACCAGAAATATGGAAAGTTATGTATTCTTGCAGAATCAGAGCTCAACAAAAATTCAAGTTTGAAACGTCAATTGTCAAGTTTACAAGTCAAACTGTCTGAAAAAGAGCAAGAATTGTTTGAAAAAGATGCAGTATGGAAAAAGGAAAGACTGGCATTGGAGAAAAAGATTCTCAATCTCACATGCACTATTTCCAAGGATGACTGGTAGTTTGAAAGATTTTCTTTGACGACTAAGATGGATGAACTACTGCAACAGGTAGTTTCTCATGAAAATATTGTTGATAATCTTATCCATGAAAATAATTTGTTGCAGGAACAAGTGGTTAAGACAAATGAGAAATTTAGCCAGTTCAAACTCAGTTCCAAAGCCACTGTTAAGATGCTTGGCATAGGAAAACAGTTCAAGAACACATTTGAACTTGGCTACACTGGTGAAAGTTCATCAAATCGGGAAACTGAGGAGATTGACTATGATAACAAAGAAGAGTCATTGACATCTGTCGTGGACTCATCTTCTGTTATCCCCGATCAATCCATCTATGAGGTTAGTCAGGCCAACATCTCATATCCATGCTCAAACCAGGTAAGCTTGTCTACTCCATGTGTTAACTTGAGGACTGTTGAAAATGATTTCTCACAATTGAAAATGGATCTTTCAAAATTGGTTGAGTTAACAAATGCCAAGTTTACTGATTTCGATAAACATCTTAAGTAAAGAAGAAATGTTTTTGAACATCATTTCTAGAATCACTGTTCTAGAAAACGGATGCAAAACTATTTCTAAATCTAATGAAAATTCGGAGAAAAATTCCAGGATGAGAAGAAACACTGCTAGTATTCACAATGTCTGGAAAAAGAAGGAATCACTCAGTGAAAATTGCATGATAGCCAGTGTGGATTTCAATGAGAACTACATTGTTGCATTCTGTCTAGTAGTTCTAACTGCTGTCAACTCCATAAATGCAGATGTTTTGTACATTGACAGTGGTTGCTCAAGACATATGTGTGGAAACAGAAGTTACTTCACCCACATCGAAGAAGAAAGAATCACTGGAAGAGTCACCTTTGGAGATGCAAGAAAGGCAAATATCTTAGAAAGAAGAACTGTGGAGACAAACAATCTTGGCAAACTTGAAAATGTTCTCTATGTGGAAGGCTTAACCACAAATCTGGTAAGTGTCGGTCAATTGACTGACGAGTTTGAAGATGTTTGGTTCAACAGAAAAAGGTACATTGTTTTAGATGATCAAAGTAACATTGTGCTTGGTGGTAATTAAGCTTTCAACTGACAATTGTTACCATGCATCAACTGATTCTTCTGTAATCTTTTCAAATAAATGCCTAAAAACGATTTCCTCTTATGAAGTTTTTGAGCTATGGCACAGGAGACTAGGTCATGTAAACTATTAGGACCTTCAGAAACTCTCAAATCAATAGTGTTTAAGAGGTATGCCTAAACTGACTGGAAGGACTGATCGAATATGTGGACACTAGAAAGCTGGTAAGCAAACCAAGACATCCCATCGAGTGGTAAACTCAACAACAACTACAACTTGTCTTGGATTTAATGGGCCCTACACAAACTGCTAGCATGTCAGGTAAGTTTTACATCTTTGTAGTTGTTGATGACTTTTCAAGGTATACTTGGGTTGATTTTCTTGAGAGCAAAACAAAAACTTTTGGTCTAAGTAGACAATTAATAGACTTAACCAACATTCAAATCTAAAGCTAGCAAGAATTTGATCTGACAATGGCACTGATTTTAAAAATGCTTCATTTGCTAATTTTTGTCATGAGAATGGCGTTTTTCATGAGTTCTCAGCTCTAAGAACTCCTCAACAAAATGGAGTTGTGGAAAGAAAGAACAGGTATCTGCTTGAGATGGGACGAGTGTTACTGCACTCTGTAAAATTGAGTGAGAAGTTCTGGGCAGAAGCCATGAACCTTGCATGCTATGTATCAGATCATGTCTTCACTACCAGAAAAAAGGGTTTTCCCGACGAAAAAAAAAAATCGGCCTACGAATTAAAATTTTCTTCGGTAATTCTAAGGAATAGCCGACGATTTTATTTTTCGTCGGTAAAAAAAAAAATCGTAGGCCATAGTTTAACCATAGCCGACGAAACCTTTTGTCGTTGGTATTTTCAAAAAATCGTCGGCTATATTCATATTTCAGCAGACGATTTGTATTTTCGTCGGCCTTTTTCCGAAACATTAGCCGACGAAAATTTTTGGAAGTATGGCCGACGAAGTTGACATTTTCATCGGCTATAAGTCTATATATTTTCAGATCTGGGCAGCAGCTGCTCATTTCAAAAAAAAGGGGGAAAACGGGAGAAAGAGTGAAAAATCTGTGGGTATTGTTGAAATCCGTCCTCTCTTACATTGTGGAGCTATATATAGGTACGTACATGTGTATATATGTTGATTTTGAGTTTTTGTTGAGTTGATTTTGAGTTTTAGTGATTTTGATTTAGTAAGTGATTTTTTGTTTTGTTGTTGTTTTAGTGTTAGAATGTATGTATATATGTTGATTTTGAGTTTTACTTGAGTTGATTTTGAGTTTTAGTGATTTTGATTTATTAAGTGATTTTTTGTTTAATTTGTTGTTATTTTAGTGTTAGAATGTATGTATATCTGTTGATTTTGAGTTTTAGTTGAGTTGATTTTGAGTTTTAGTTTAATTATATATGTGTTTTAATTTGATGTTATTTTAATTAGTGTTAATATATATATATATATATATATATGTTAATTAATAGTTGTTGATATATAGTGTAATTAATAGTTGTTGATATATAGTGTAATTAAGTAACTTAAATAATGGTTGATATATAGTGTAACTTAAATAATGGTTGTTAATTAATGGTATATATATATGAGTTGATGTTGATAATAATATATATTGTAATGTAATTAATTATTAAGAATTTATATATATATATATATATATATGTATGTGTTAATTAATTTCTTATTAATTAAAGTTATACATATATATTATTATCAGGTTATATATGGATCTGGATAAGAGTTAGATTTCGCTTCCAAGACATGACCGACGATACACTACAGGAGTTGTAAATTTTTTGCAGTTCGTCGAGGAAAATGCAAACGGGAATGATTACCATTATTGCCCGTGCAAGAAATGTAAGTGTCGCAGTGATATGTGTCGATTTCCGATTAGGACAGTATGGGAGCACCTAAAGAGTAATGGGTTTTGGCCGAAGTACAAACGTTGGATATATCACGGTGAGCCATCATTAGATGGATCGCATGATCATGGGCAGTTTTTTGAGGCGGGCAGTAGTAGTACATCCAACGATCCAACAATGGCATTCGTCAACGACGTGTTTCCTTTTGAAAGCGGTGTACGTGGGGAACAATATATGCATGACCCGGTGCTGCCCTTTCCACAAGTTGTCAACACTGCTGCCTTTGACAAGTACAACAAACTGATTGCATTGCAACAGACCCCTGTGTCTTCAAGTTCTAAGAAGACAGTTCTTCAAAGTGTGATGGAGGTAATGAGGATTAAAGTCGAGACAAAATCGACTATCAGGCAAGTGGATGAATATCTACAGTACACTTCTTCGTTGTTGGAGGAAGGTCATCGTAATGTTACCAATCACCGTAAAGGTCCGAAGTATCCTCAAAGATCTAGGGCTTTCCTACATTAAGATCCATGCATGCGCATTTGACTGCGTTCTCTTCTGGGGTAAAGATGCAGAAGGGAATGACCTTGCTAGCCTTGACGCATGTCCGATATGTCAGTCTAACCGATATAAGTTGACGGGAGCAGGCAATAGGAAACCTGTGAAAGTGCTTCGGTATTTTCCGTTGAGAGATAGGCTTGAGCGGTTGTACATGTCAGAAACCACCGCAAAAGCTATGAGATGGCACGGTGAGCGGGACGCGGGAGACGCAGATATCATGACACACATCTCTGACGGAGCGGCTTGGAAGCATATAAATAATGAGTTTCCTCATTTTGCGTCAGATGTCAGAAACGTCAGGCTCGGGCTCTCAACCGACGGGTTCAACCCTTTCGGCACCATGAGTCTTTCATACAGTATATGGCCGATGGTTTTGGTACCTTACAACCTTCCTCCGTGGATGTGCATGAAGAAGGAATATAATATGTTGACGTTGTTGATTCCGGGGCCTGGTTACCCATGAAAATGTCTCGATGTGTATATGAGACCATTGATTGAAGAGCTTAAGGTATTGTGGGACGTTGGTCATCCCACTTTTGACAAGTACAAGGAGGAGACGTTTCAGATGCATGCCATGGTTATTGGTACCATCAGTGATTTTCCTGCTTATGGGATGTTGTCGGGCAGCGTTGAAATTGAAGTTGTAGGAGGAGTGATATGTTGAAATTGAAACCTTAAGGACTAAACTGTCGAGTCAGTGAAAGTTGGAGGAGTGACCAGTATTTTGTTCTTTTTTTTATGTTCAATTTTGGTTATATATGAATAGGACATAGGAATACGAGAGGTGTAACACCACTGATTTTTTTATTTTTTTCAAAGAATAGCCGACGAAAAATGCATTCTTTCGTCGGCTATACTAATTATAGCCGACGAAAAATGCGTGATTTCGTCGGCCAAAACTATATTGAAAAATACATATTTTATTTTAGACAGAAAACGACAAAAGAATAGCCGACGAGTACTATGTTTGCTTTCGTCGGCTATGATTTAAAAACAAAAAAACAAAAAAAGACCACCTTCTATTTTCTATCATTATCGACAAACCATTGCTTCATCCTTCAAATACAAATATGTCGTCAAATAAGATATGACCGAAATAATGAAATACATCTACGGTTGAAAAATGACAAGATTTCGACAAAATCAGTGTGCCGAATGTTGCGGTTAATGATAGGATCACAATGTGCGACGATATTATATGTTTTTACCCTCATTTATGCTTTGTTTAACCCTTATTTTTCTAAGATAGAGTCATAATATAGTTTAGTGTTAATTTGGTAGAGTTTGGCGAAAAGTTGGTTAAGAATCCGAAAAAATGACTAAGTTTGAGGAATCTGGAAAATAATGCAAGTTGTCTTTTTCGTGATTCTGAGATGAGTAAAAATACGATCTATCTTTGTCCGAATTTAATGAAATTTGGTGTGCTTATTATTCATATACTGAGGAATGTTGTGTTAAAATTTCAGATCAATCGGAGTTTGAGAAGTCACCCAAAAGATGGCTGCAACTTGGCATTCCGAGCAAACCAATCCAGGGACTTCCAGGATTTTCCTGAGACTGTGTCCCAAATTCTAAAAATCATTCCTGACGACTCATAAGGAATTTGATCAAACTGTTTTACATGGAGGTAGCTATGTGTGTCTAGTTTCTCTGGAACTTGGAATCGCATCAATCGGATCTCTGAGGAGGAAGTTATGCCAGATTTACTGGAGTAAGGTCATTCTGCCGGGAAAACAACAACTATCCCGGTTGCACAAGGAAAGCTTTCCTGTGGACTTTTGAAGCATGGATCGGATATTATGGACCTAAAGATATGTCCATACTAACTTAATGAGAAGATTCAAGTCCAAGATAAGGCCAAGAAGAGTCTAGAAGAAAAGAATTCAGATAATAAGAGAAAGAAAAAGAATCCTGATTAATTTCGGGAAAATTCCTGTGCACGTCTCTCACCTTCCACGGACTCTCCCGGACAGCTCACAATGAATCAGAATTCGAGCCTTATATGGATAGAAAGCTACGGGAGTCTAGTTTCCAACCCAACTGGAATCACCGCAATATCTATTTTCTAGAGAAAGATATTTCATAATCTTCACTCGAAGGTCAAATCTGCCAGCAGGATAAGTTTGAGAAAAACTAGGTTTTGTAAACCCTAGCTGCCTCCCTTGCCTCTATAAATACCACAACATAATTTTAGAATAATCATCTTCTCTTCCTCACTTAAACTTGCCGAAACTCTGCCGAATTCTCTCCAAAAATCCTCACCAAGAACATAGCCGAACCATCTTTCACCACCTTTCATAAAATCATTCCAATCATCAACACCAATCCACTTGCCGAATTCTTCAACAAGGTTGTCACTTGGATTGCAATTTTCGATGGCTTTAGTTTCTTTATATTTATACATTAATTTGTCTATGAATTATGTATGGATTCTTGGTTCCGATTTTGGTTTTGTTAATTATTCATGGGATTTCCGAATTCTTGTTATATTGTTTGGTTTTCTTGTGTTTAATTACCGAATTATGCTTGTGATTTAATTGAATATGGTATGATGGGCAGTAGGTTTTTGCATGTTTTCTTGATTTAATTAGGTTTATTTCCTTAATTCGTGTGCAACCGAAAGAGATGTCTAGATGCATTCGAAAGGCCATGAGTGTTGTCTAGATGTTGAATTCACTTGCCGATTTAATACATGTTGGATCATACGCGAAGTTGGTTTTAATGTGTATTTATCTAAGGGCTAGAGTAATTCTGAAAATTTACATGTCGATGTGGGATGAGTGACGCCATACCTGCTAACATGTTCCAATTTGACATATTGTGCTTATGTGCTATTTGTGTTTAATTTCTACGCAAAGTGTTGTTAAACTGATTAGTACCATGTTTAGGATTATACGCGAAGTTAGTTCTAAATACTTGTAATGTTTTGAATAATTAGATATACCGCGAAGGTTCTAATTAAATTGGAACTTAGTTGATCTTGAATTTGATATTTGCTTGCTGCCCCTATTACTTTGTTTAATTTTGTTGCATGTTTAATGAGTTTTGTGTTTTGTGGTTGTGTGGAAGATGTTGATCAATTGTAAATAATAATTTATGTTTTAATTTTTGTAAAAATCAGTAGGGAATTAGACATAAAAATCGACAACCCCCTTATGTGCAACACTTTGTGTGATTGAAAGCCCTTGATTTCCCCGGATAGAACGATCCCTACTTGTCCTAACTACAATTGACAAAAGAAGGGTATTATGTGTATGAAGTTGTTTTGCAGGTACTTTGTGCTTGGAATTAGCTCCATCAATTTTTGGCGCCGTTACCGGGGAAATTTAATCATTTTTGATTCATAAAGTGTTGTTTTGTAATTATGTATATTGCAGATTATTTAATTTTGCTATAGTTTTTGGGATATGTATAATAGAATTTTTCGGACATGTAATAGTAAATAGGAATTTTCCGATTTTTGCTTTTGGTTTTTGGTTTCTGTGTTGATTAATTGCCGATTATGTGATGTATATTGTGAATGTTGTTACACTTAGATAATTTCTAGGAAGTTGATAGTTTTTGTGTATGCTTTGAGTTTATTGTAGTTTCTAAAGTGTAACATGTAGGTGAAGCCTCTTTTGTTGATCATAACCAAAACCCTTCATACGAATGGTGCTTTGTTGAATCCATTTTATGTAGATTGGGAAACGCGGGATACTTCCCCCCCACGCATACAAGCGACATTTCGGCAATAGTATTACTTCTATGAGGTTGAGGGTGGTTTTAATCAACACTTGTAGACCGCTAGGGACCCGAGTTTATTTTACAAAGTATGGGGCAAGTTACTTTTCATTGATTGGTTCGAGGTTTGTAAAACTGGTTCTCAAGACCCACAGACTGATGTTCATTCTCTGTGAGTGAGTCGATAGGGGACTTGTCCTCCGTGGTTACCAACTTTGAGACCTGCCTGGTTCCTAAAGAGAGTTTACTCTCCGTGAATCTTAACGACACCGCCTTAGAAAAGTAAAATACGCTCGACCTAGACAACTGCTTGTGCCGAAGCATCACCTCACTTTAGACACTAGAAAATAACTTGAGCATATGTGAATCTATTTTTCTTCAAAAGATAAAATTCGTCTTTAATTTTTTAGGTATATCGGAATAAGCATGATACTACCTTGGACTGTTTCAGCCCATTGCACTGTTATCTCCTCTGCTCCACGTACCTCAAATTTTAAAGTTGTGTGAATAAAAGATATTAGAAATTCTAAGTTTCGGCATTTACATACTTACATAATTCGATGACCTTAAGAACCAAGCCATTGTTGATACATGTATATTTCGTGTGATATATTGTATAAATAGCTAAATTGTTAGGGAGTTTTGAAAGTCTATTTATGGTGAGTTTGTTTTTGGTTTTGAGGGGAAGAGGAATAGGTAAGGTCACTAATGTTGATATTAGCCTTAACCCTTCATACTAGCGCTTGCGTTTTTATGAGGTTGAGGGCGGCTTTTATGCACTTTAGTGGTACTGACAACATAAGGTTCTCAACAGAGTAAGAGGCATTCATAGTTCGTTTGTTCTAATTTTGGTGTTGAGGTTTGTTTAACTAGATCTCAAGGCCCATAGACTGATGTTCATTCTCGGTGAGTGAGTCGATAGGGAGTTCGCTCTCCGTGGTGTCCAACAACGAGTCTTGCCTCACTCCGTTGTTAGTACTTTCGTTCTAGCCTTCTGAAACCACGGAATCTTGTGTCTAGTCGATACACCTAGGCCGCACGTCCACCGAGCTTCAAAACCTTAAATGAGTTTGATATAAGTAAATTTTTAATCTCAAAAGAAAACATTTTCTTGGTTTGATTTTCGAGGTATATCGAAATAAGCATGATACTACCTTGGGCTGTATCAGCCCATTGCACTGTTATCTCCTCTGCTCCACGTACTTTGAAAATTCGAACAAATCATATAGCAATTTAACTAGGGATACATAAAACACATTCTTGATACTTCTTTCGTTTATACTTGTAAACTTGTATGAAATATACTTGTGAATTTTTCGTGTGATACATTTACATATTTAAATTTTCGTGTGATGCACTACATATTTGAATTTTCGTGTGATACATATACATATATTTATTTGAATTTTTCGTTGATACATACTTATAATTTGTATGATACACACTTTTACCCCACACTTGTAATTTTTCATGTGATATATTTTTGTGTGATATACTTACTTTTTATTGTGTGAAATACTTATACATACTTAAATTTTCGTTGATACTTACTTATATTTTCGTGTGATACTTTAACCCTAACACTAACATATACATTCTAACTTTACACAAATACTTTTATTTTTCTTTTTGAATTCCTTGGCTAAACACTTGATTTTCGAATAATTTCAGGTACATGAATGTCCAGTTGGTCATGCGACATTAGAGGCCGTTTGTATCGAATTGAAGAGAGACAATGTGATAATTCAATTGGATGACAGATATAACAAATATCCCGAGGGATATGTTGAGGATGTTCTTGTGCAGGTTAATAATCTGATATTTCATGCAGACTTCTATGTGCTTCACATGGAAGAGTCGCCCCACAATTCAACTCAATTACTTTTGGGGCGACCATTTATGAGAACCGCAAGAACAAAAATAGATGTTGCAGAAGGCAACCTCACCATGGAGTTCGATGGTGAAATAATTGGCTTCAACATATTTGAAGCTATGAGATATCCGGTTTCTGACTTAAAACCTTGCTATGTTATTGATGTAGTTGATTCTTTTGCACAGGTTTTGTCAGAAACTTTGGATCAATAGCAACTAGCTATTGAGCAAGGGGCCGGAATTGACGCATTAGGGGAGGAGATTTCGATGGAGGCATGACAAGATCTTGAGCCGTGCATAGCACAAGTAGTTGCCGAGCTAGAGGCAACACCCCACGTGATGAGGTCATGTCAATTTTTGTCAATTCCCATTTCCACTAATAAAATTCTACCATCTGTGGAACATGCCCCTATTTTAGAATTGAAGGTGCTTCCCAACCATTTGAAGTATGTATACTTGGGAGACGATGACACACTACCAGTTATTGTGTCATCACAGCTGAGTGAGCAGCAGGAAGCACGTTTGACTAGCATGCTGAAGAGAAACAAGACCGCCATTGGATGGACGTTGGCGGATATCAAGGGAATCAGCCCTACAACTTGTGTCCATAGGATCTTGCTTGAGGAATGAGCCAAGCCTACTAGGGAGGGTCAGAGACGTTTACACCCCCCTATGATGAAGATTGTGAAGGACGAGGTGATCAAATTGCTGGATTGTGGAGTCATTTATCCTATATCAGATAGCCAGTGGATTGCACCTATCCAAGTTGTACCCAAGAAGAGTGGAGTCACAGTTGTGAAGAATGACAAGGATGAGCTCGTGCCCCAACGATTAGTGACAGGTCATAGGATGTGCATCGACTACAGAAAGCTGAATGCTACTACTCGAAAGGATCACATGCCTTTGCCTTTCATGGACCAGATGTTGGAGAGACTAGCTGGGCACGAATTCTATTGCTTCTTGGATGGGTACAGCGGTTACAATCAGATATGCATTCACCCAGATGATCAGGAAAAGATGACGTTCACATGTCCCTTTGGTACGTTTGCCTATCGACGCATGCCTTTTGGTTTATGCAACGCACCAGGTACATTTCAACGTTGTATGTACTCATTATTCTCTGATTATATTGAAAATATCATTGAAGTCTTTATGGATGATTTTAGTGTTTATGGAAAAGACTTTGATGCATGCTTAGAGAATTTGGAATTAATCCTGAGAAGATGTGTAGAAACTAACCTTGTGCTTAATTGGGAAAAATGTCATTTCATGGTAAAACAAGGGATAGTTTTAGGACACATAATTTCTGCAAAGGGTATTGAGGTTGATAGGGCCAAGATTGATATTATGCTTCACTTACCCTCCCCTACAACTGTAAGGGAGGTACGTTCGTTTCTTGGCCATGCAGGTTTTTACAGGAGGTTCAGCAAGGATTTTTCGTTGGTGGCCAAGCCCATTTGTGCCTTATTGCAAAAGGATGTTCCATTCGTATGGGACAAAGGGTGTGAAGATGCATTTGTGAAGTTGAAGAAATTGCTGACGACAGCCCCTATCATGGCGTCACCAGATTGGACGCTACCATTTGAGATCATGTGTGATGCTTCAGACTATGCAGTTGGAGCAATGCTTGGACAGAGAAAAGAGAAGACGCCAAACGCCATATATTATGCTTCTCGAACACTTAATGATGCTCAATTGAATTACTCTACTACTGAGAAAGAACTATTGGCTGTGATATTTGCTTTAGAAAAATTTCGTTCATATCTTTTGAATTCTAAAGTGATTGTTTATTCTGATCATGCAGCCCTTAGATATTTGATGAAGAAGAAAGACGTTAAGCCACGCTTGATTCGATGGATTCTCTTACTCCAAGAGTTTGACATCGAAATCAAGGACAAGAAGGGGAGCGAAAATGTTGTGGCGGATCACTTGAGCAGAATTGTGAAAGAGGAGGAAACGTTGCCACTTCAGGAAACTTTCCCAGACGAGCAACTCTTTCGAGTGGACACAAAAGAACCTTGGTATGTAGACATTGTCAATTATTTAGTTACTAAAACTTTTCCAAGTACATGTTTGCAGGCAACCAAGACGAGGATCAAAACGAATGCAAGACACTACATATGGGACGATCCATATCTTTGGAGGACTTGTAGTGATCAGGTTATAAGACGTTGTGTGCCACAAGAAGAGCATAGACCGATCCTTGCATTTTGCCACAATGAGGCGTGTGGAGGACACTTTGGAGCTAAGAGGACAACCCTCAAGGTATTAGAAAACGGATTTTATTGGCCCACGATTTTCAAGGGTGCATACACATTTTGTATGACATGTGATAGGTGCCAAAGGACAGGTAACATTGGTAAGAGAGACCAAATGCCCCTAACTCCTATAGTCATTGTCGAAATTTTTGATGTTTGGGGTATAGATTTTATGGGACCTTTTCCTTCATCTAAGGGCTTTCTTTATATCTTATTGGCTGTTGATTATGTGTCTAAATGGGTGGAGGCGAAAGCCACAAGGACTAATGATTCTAAAGTTGTTACAGGTTTCTTGAGAACTAACATATTTTCCAGGTTTGGAGTACCTCGTGTGCTTATAAGCGATGGAGGTTCTCATTTCTGCAACAGAACAATTGAGGCTTTGCTCAAGAGATATGGAGTCACCCATAAGGTATCCACACCTTATCATCCTCAGACGAGCGGAATGGCGGAAGTGTCGAATAGAGAGATCAAGAGCATATTGGAGAAAACTGTGGGACCATCAAGGAAAGATTGGAGTGACAGACTTGATGATGCATTATGGGCTTACAGAGCGGCATACAAGACACCCATTGGGATGTCTCCATTTCGGCTCACATATGGCAAGGCGTGCCATCTTCCAGTAGAGTTGGAGCACAAGGCGTGGTGGGCAGTCAAGCAATTCAACATGGTGCTTGACAAGGCTGGACTTCACAGGAAATTGCAGTTGAGCGAGCTTGAGGAAATCAGGAATGAAGCATATGATGCTGCGTGGATTTACAAGGAGAAGACGAAATTGTTTCATGACAAGATGATAAGAGGCAAAACGTTTCATATTGGTCAAAAAGCCTTGTTATTTCATTCTCGTCTTAGATTATTTCCTGGAAAATTGCGTTCTCGTTGGGTTGGGCCTTATATTGTTACTAATGTGTTTTCTCATGGTGCTATTGAAATTCAAAGTATTGAAACAGGAAAAGCGTTCAAGGTGAATGGTCATCGACTTAAACCTTACTACGAACCTTTTGAGGAGCACACCATTGAGGAGATACAATTTAGAGACGCACCAAGATCCTGATGATAAGGAGAAGAGTATAGGCCGAGTAGACTATAAACATTAAGCGCTGCATGGAAGGCAACACATTTCAACCAAAATTGTGAAGGAGCCGTCTACGAGAGTTTGAATTTCTAAACCCTAAACTCTTTTTGGTTGAATTGTATAAATGTGGAACTTGTGTGATTTATCAAATGCTTAGAAATTACTACATAATTTTTGTGTACATTGAGGACAATGTAATTTTACAAGTGTGGGGTAGGGAATATATGTTTCACATGTTTTTTGTTTTGTTTTGTTTTTGTCTTTGTTTTGAGTCATAAAAAAGAAAAGAAAATACAAAATCAGAAAATCAGAAAAATTAAAAAAAAATTTCGTTGCTTTTGTTTGTTTTTGTTTGTTTTTGAGTCTTAGTTGCCCCTAAATAGTCTATGATGAATATATCTTTGAATGCATAGATGATGGTTTTGCATAATCTTGAAAATAATTGTGAGTTTCATGGACTTTGTGATTGGTATGAACATTTGAGACTTGAACTTATTTGTGTAATAAGCATGTATGTTGTGTTGATTTTGTTCCATAATAACCTGTGTGAGCTTTGATGCCATATACTTTTCTTCTTGAGTGATAAAAATGGGCAGAATTTTTCAAAAACTTCATTATTCTTTGATTATTCAATGACTATGTGCCATAGCTTTTAATGAACTCTAGAATGCTAGAACTTGCTCTTGACAATTTTTGAGACTATTATTCATGAAATGCCTTGATTTTGAAAAGGATTGAAAAGATCATGTTAGGATTACCACCATTGCCAAATAAAGGTTATGCCTAATTTGTGCCCGTCGTGGGACTCCTTAGTTTTAACCCCTTTGAGCCGATATTGTGCCATTTTATTTCATCACCATGATACACTTTCCTTCAGCTTAGAACAGTTTATCCTTTCCATTGTTGTCAAGACTTGGTAAAGTTTAATTGGAATTTGTTATTTGAAGTGATGTTGTGAAGTAAGTGTGGGGTAAAACTTGTCCAATTGCATGAAAATAGTGTTGTTGCCGAAATTAAAAAGAAAAAAAAGAAGAAGAGAATTCAGACAGAAAAATGAAAAGAAAAATTGAGCCGAATAAAATGAAAAACAAAGAATATTTCGGCAATGAAGTGGAGAAATAATTGGATGAGTTCTTGTGGTGAATTTGGAGTTGTATGATTATTTGAAGATTTAACATTGTTATACTTGACCTTTGTTCATATTCACTATGTTATGGGGAAGAAAAGAATGAAGTTGGGCCCAACATGATGAAATTTGGCCCTTTGAAGTGAAGTCATAAGGAGTATTGAATTTTGCTAAGTCTTGGTGACATTCTATCACCACCTTCCTAAATGTGAATGCCTTATGCCAATCTCCATTATCACCTTTTTGTTGATCTTTTCATGATTCTTAAAATAGGTAAACTTTGATTTGTGGAGATTTTTGTCAAGAGTGAGCATATGGCTTTGGTTCATTTGTGCACATAGTTGTTACATGAAGTTTTTCCTGAAAGATTAATTCACAAAGTGCTTTTATCTGATGAAATATGCGAGCTATTTGTTGCCTTACAATCTGTTCTCTTGCATATACTTTGAGTGAATTGCCATATCATGAGTGAGAAGAAGAGAGTATGCCTAGTGAGGAGGATGAAATCAACATAACATGTCATTGCTTGCTATTTTCGTTTCTTACTTGTTCATGCTATGATACATGTCTATGACGCTTGGGATTATTGTGCTTACATTGAATGCTTAACTTGAAAGCTATTTATTTAAAGATCCTGAGACAATTATTTAGGGGCAGTAGTAGTTGAGACTTTTTGTTTTTGTTTTGCTAAGGGACTAGCAAAGGATAAGTGTGGGGTAGTTGATAGGAGCACAATGTGCGACGATATTATATGTTTTTACCCTCATTTATGCTTTTTTTAACCCTTATTTTTCTAAGATAGAGTCATAATATAGTTTAGTGTTAATTTGGTAGAGTTTGGCGAAAAGTTGGATAAGAATCCGAAAAAATGACTAAGTTTGAGGAATCTGGAAAATAATGCAAGTTGTCTTTTTCGTGATTCTGAGATGAGTAAAAATGCGATCTATCCTTGTCCGAATTTAAAGAAATTTGGTGTGCTTATAATTAATATACTAAGGAATGTTGTGTTAAAATTTCAGATCGATCGGAGTTCGAAAAGTCACCCAAAAGATGGCTGCAACTTGGCAGTCCGAGCAAACCAATCCAGGGACTTCCAGGATTTTCCTGAGACTGTGTCCCAACTTCGAAAAATCATTCCCGACGACTCGTAAGGAATTTGATCAAACTATTTTACATGGAGGTAGCTATGTGTGTCTAGTTTCTCTGGGACTTGGAATCGCATCAATCGGATCTCTGAGGAGGAAGTTATGCCAGATTTTTTGGAGTAAGGTCATTCTGCCGGGAAAACAACAACTATCCCGGTTGCACAAGAAAAGCTTTCCTTTGGACTTTTGAAGCATGGATCGGATATTATGGACCTAAAGATATGTCCATACTAACTTAATGAGAAGATTCAAGTCCAAGATAAGGCCAAGAAGAGTCTAGAAGAAAAGAATTCAGATAATAAGAGAAAGAAAAAGAATCCTGATTAATTTCGGGAAAATTCCTGTGCACGTCTCTCACCTTCCACGGACTCTCCCGGACAGCTCACAATGAATCAGAATTCGAGCCTTATATGGATAGAAAGCTACGGGAGTCTAGTTTCCAACCCAACTGGAATCACTGCAATATCTATTTTCTAGAGAAAGATATTTATAATCTTCACTCGAAGGTCAAATCTGCCAGCAGGATAAGTTTGAGAAAAACTAGGTTTTGTAAACCCTAGCTGCCTCCCTTGCCTCTATAAATACCACAACATAATTTTAGAATAATCATCTTCTCTTCCTCACTTAAACTTGCCGAAACTCTGCCGAATTCTCTCCAAAAATCCTCACCAAGAACATAGCCGAACCATCTTTCACCACCTTTCATAAAATCATTCCAATCATCAACACCAATCTACTTGCCGAATTCTTCAACAAGGTTGTCACTTGGATTGCAATTTTCGATGGCTTTAGTTTCTTTATATTTATACATTAATTTGTCTATGAATTATGTATGGATTCTTGGTTCCGATTTTGGTTTTGTTAATTATTCATGGGATTTCCGAATTCTTGTTATATTGTTTGGTTTTCTTGTGTTTAATTACCGAATTATGCTTGTGATTTAATTGAATATGGTATGATGGGCAGTAGGTTTTTGCATGTTTTCTTGATTTAATTAGGTTTATTTCCTTAATTCGTGTGCAACCGAAAGAGATGTCTAGATGCATTCGAAAGGCCATGAGTGTTGTCTAGATGTTGAATTCACTTGCCGATTTAATACATGTTGGATCATACGCGAAGTTGGTTTTAATGTGTATTTATCTAAGGGCTAGAGTAATTCTGAAAATTTACATGTCGATGTGGGATGAGTGACGCCATACCTGCTAACATGTTCCAATTCGACATATTGTGCTTATGTACTATTTGTGTTTAATTTCTACGCGAAGTGTTGTTAAACCGATTAGTACCATGTTTAGGATTATACGCGAAGTTAATTCTAAATACTTGTAATGTTTTGAATAATTAGATATACCGCGAACGCTCTAATTAAATTGGAACTTAGTTGATCTTGAATTTGATATTTGCTTGCTGCCCCTATTACTTTGTTTAATTTCGTTGCATGTTTAATGAGTTTTGTGTTTTGTGGTTGTGTGGAAGATGTTGATCAATTGTAAATAATAATTTAGGTTATAATTTTTGTAAAAATCAGTAGGTAATTAGACATAAAAATCGACAACCCCCTTATGTGCAACACTTTGTGTGATTGAAAGCCCTTGATTTCCCCGGATAGAACGATCCCTACTTGTCCTAACTACAATTGACAAAAGAATGGTATTATGTGTATGAAGTTGTTTTGCAGGTACTTTGTGCTTGGAATTAGCTCCATCAGTTAACTGTGTTTTACTTCTGTTTTCCTATGGGTAGCCTGACGTTCAGTAAATATTTTGAGGAAAATTTTTATACGATTAGTTGCGTCTCATCGATTTGAAACTATTATCTGTTGAAGGTCAGGCAAAAAAACGTCATTTAGACAGGCCAATTACCATTTCTAAGCGTTTAAAGGGTTGACTCACCCGGTTGACCGTCCCGATCGAGCCTTTAACGTTGTCAGATGTAGTTGGATTTTTTTTTCATACATGTATTTAATCTTAACGGTGATATCTGACGGTTGGAATAGATTTTCCAAACTTTTACATTCAAAATCGGAACATATGCACTAATGTTCCTTAACTTGTTTACTAAGTGTTTAAGTGAATGTATAGTTTCAAATAGTTACTATACGTACACTCTTCAAATGCAAATATATCGTCAAATAAGATATGACCAAACTAATGAAATACGTTTACGGTTGAAAAATGACAACATTCCGACAAAATCTGTGTGCCGAATGTTGCGGTTAACTGTTTTTTACTTCCGTTTTCCTATGGGTAGCCTGACGTTTGGTAAATATTTTGAGGAAAATTTTTAAACGATTATTTGCGTCTCATCGATTTGAAACTATTATCTGTTGAAGGTCAGGCAAAAAACCGTCGTCTAACTAGACTAATTTCCGTTTTAAAGCGTTTAGAGGTTTGACTTAGTGGTTTGACCAACAGTTTAGCCGACAAAAATTATATGTCGTCGGCTAAACTCTTGCGATCCACTTATTATCCGCCGTTGGATGGCTCAGATTCAACGGCTGCTGATTTTCCAAAGTATAGCCGACGAAATATTTGAATTCGTCGGCTAAACTCTTGCGATCCGCGCCTTTTCGTTGTCCGCCATTGGATGGGGGAGATCGGACGGCTGCTGATCTCCTAAAGTATAGTCGACGACATTCAAAGAATAGCCGACGACATTCAAAGTATAGTCGACGATGTTAAAGTTTTCGTCGGCTATAGTTAAGAATAGCCGACGAAATCTTTTTTAATCGTCGGCTATTCTTTCGGGTATAAATCAGAAACTGTCGAACCCTAGCCGACTTTTTCCTCTCTTCCTCCTCCTCCTCCTGCTGCTGCTCCAATCTGCAGCAAAGATTTCGTTTCCGCCGCGCTGCTCCTCCTCCTCCTCAAATCGGCGCCTAAACTCTCCTCCAATTCCGGCCTCATTCGGCCGGCCTCCTCCTCCGATTCTCCTCCTTCCTAAAGCTATTCCGGCCGGCCTCCTCCTACTCCTCCTTCCCCTCCGCCTTCCCCTCCTCGTCCGACCTCCTTCCCCTCCTCCTCCGGCCTCCTCCTCCGATCCGGTTAATTTTTTTTTTTTCAATTTAGTTTAATTTTATAAATTGTTATATATTTAATTTTAATTATATAAATTGTTATATATTTTTTAATAAATTTAATTTTAACAAATTGTTATATATTTGTTCTATATTTAATTTTAATTATATAAATTGTTATATATTTTTTATATATTTGTTATAATTTAGGTATAGAAATTGTTATATATTTAATTGTAATTAGATAAATTGTTATATAATAAATTGTTATATATTTGTTATATATTTAATTTTAATTATATAAATTGTTATATATTTTTGTTAATATATAAATAGTTATTTGTATTTATATATATGTTAATAATGAAATATAGTTATATTTGTATATAAATAGTTATATTTAGGTTAATGGTTAGTATTATTTAAAATTAGTACAAATTTAAATATTAATTTGTTAGTATGTTTTGAAATATGTTAGTATTATTGGTTATTATATTAATTAGAATTTGTTATTTAATGTAATATAATTTAATATTAATTAATGTATTAATGCCTCAAGCTGTAGATGGCCGATGCATTCAGACAGTTCTTCGGAGGCCGTCGTTCCAGATCCAGGGGTTCTGGAAGTTCCGCCGGTTCCGCAGAGTCCGACAGGACCCTTAGCCAGCTTGAGAGGACCACCACCCAGCCGCGGAGGAGTGTGGATTCATCCCAGCCGCGGAGGCCTGTGGATTCATCCCAGCCGCGGAGGAGTGTGAGTTCTCGGCACCAGACCCTTCTCCAGGCGGGGCGCCCGTCGATCAGTTCACGTCTCCCTGTCGGGCCAGATGCTCCGAGGTTCAGTAGGCAGCTATTTCAGGACGAGATAGCTGCAGACGTTCCTCAGGTTCGTATGCCTGAGGTTCATCGGGAGCCGATGACGAGTCCGACGACGTCTGCTGCTGACTCGACTGAGGGGCCTACTCTCCCAAATCAGCTCTACCTCCCGTACAACATTCATGCGATACCCGAGGTCGACTTTCGAGGTGTGCCCATATGGCCTGCTATGCCTCAGTACGTGAGTGCTGCGGAGGCATACCAGCAGCAACCATTTGAGAACCCTGACCTCCTGATTTCGGCGAGGAGAAAAGGAAAGTCGACAGACGAGTCATCCAGTTCAGGTAACATTTGATTTTATTAATTAAATGTTTTATTAAAATTAACGCACTAATATTTAATTTTATTAACCAATCGTCGTTTATGTGATAGGGACAGCCGCTAGCAGTTCAACGAGGAATACGAGAGGTGTCATATGTTTTGACACGCTCAGGAGAACTGTTGAGAGCAGCGGGAGGATTCGGATCAACGAACCTCCTAATCAGGAGGTTCAGGGGAAAAAACGCCGCGACTACACGGGTTGCGTGGGGGCACTGATTAAGGACAGAGTCCCTATGTTGTGGACGCGGTGGGCTGATGTGCCCGAAGAGATCAAGAGGGAGGTGAACAACGCCGCGTCGGTGAGTAATTTAAAAAATTTAATTTATTTTACGTAATATTTAATAATTTTCGGTATTGTTATAATTGTAAAACTAATAAAATATTATCTTTCAGACATACTTAGAGATTGCAGAACATAAGCAGCATTGGGCGGAAGCGATGCAGTCGTTGAGGCACGTTGGGAATTCCTTATCTTATAATTTGAAATATTTTATGATATTAATAATATTTCTAATGCACTTTTGTTTTTTCTGTAGGTTCAAAGAGTGGAAGAATGAGCTCCGTTCCCACTTTAACCATTACGACAACCGTGGTCGTATGGGTACTCCCAGAGAGTCACTACTAGAAAAAACAGTATAGCCGACGAAAAAAAAAAAAACGGCCGACGACATACTATTTTCGTCGGCTATTCCCAAGAATGGCCGACGATTTTTTCTTTCGTCGGTAAAAATAAAAAATCGTCGGCTATTCCCCAAGAATGGCCAACGATTTTTTCTTTCGTCACTAAAAAATATTTTTCGTCGGCTATACCCCAAGAATGGCCGACGATTTGAATTTTCGTCGGCCTTTCTCTTAAAGTATAGCCGACGAAAACTTTAGAAAGTTTGGCCGACGAAATTGGAATTTTCGTCGGCTATAAGTCTTTATATTTTCAGATCTGGACAGAAGCTGCTCATTTAAAAAAAAAACGGAAAAAAACGGGAGAAAAAGTGAAAAATCTGTGGGTATTGTTGAAATTCGTCCTCTCTTACATTGTGGAGCTATATATAGGTACGTATATGTGTATATATGTTGATTTTGAGTTTTAGTTGAGTTGATTTTGAGTTTTAGTGATTTTGATATAGTAAGTGATTTTTTGTTTTGTTGTTGTTTTAGTGTTAGAATGTATGTATATATGTTGATTTTGAGTTGTAGTTGAGTTGATTTTCAGTTAGAGTATAATTATGTGTTTTAATTTAATGTTATTTTAATTAGTGTTAAAATATATATAAATATGTTAATTAATGGTTGTTGATAGTGTAATGAACTTAAATAATGGTTGTTAATTAATGGTATATATATATATGAGTTGATGTTGATAATAATATATATTGTAATATATATGTGTTAATTAATTTATTATTAATTAAAGTTATACATATATATTATTATCAGGCTATATATGGATCCAGATAAGAGTTGGGCTTCCAAGGCATGACCGACGATACACTACAGGAGTTGTGGATTTTTTGCAGTTCGTCGAGGAAAATGCAAACGGGAAGGAATACCATTATTGCCCGTGCAAGAAATGTAAGTGTCGCAGTGATATGTGTCGATTTCCGATTAGGACAGTATGGGAGCACCTAAAGAGTAATGGGTTCTGGCCGAAGTACAAACGTTGGATATATCACGGTGAGCCATCATTAGATGGATCGCATGATCATGGGCAGTTTTTTGAGGCGGGCAGTAGTAGTACATCCAACGATCCAACAATGGCATTCGTCAACGACGTGTTTCCTTTTGAAAGCGGTGTACGTGGGGAACAATATATGCGTGACCCGGTGCAGCCGTTCCCACAAGTTGTCAACACTGCTGCCTTTGACAAGTACAACAAACTGATTGAATTGCAACAGACCCCTGTGTCTTCAAGTTCTGAGAAGACAATTCTTGAAAGTGTGATGGAGGTAATGAGGATTAAAGTCAAGGCAAAATCGACATCAGGCAAGTGGATGAATATCTACAGTACACTTCTTCGTTGTTGGAGGAGGGTCATCGTAATCCTACCAATCACCGTAAGGTCCGAAGTATCCTCAAAGATCTAGGGCTTTCCTACATTAAGATCCATGCATGCGCATTTGACTGCGTTCTCTTCTGGGGTAGAGATGCAGAAGGGAATGACCTTGCTAGCCTTGACGCATGTCCGATATGTCAGTCTGACCGATATAAGTTGACGGGAGCAGGCAATAGGAAACCTATGAAAGTGCTTCGGTATTTTCCGTTGAGAGATAGGCTTGAGCGGTTGTACATGTCAGGAACCACCGCAAAAGCTATGAGGTGGCACGGTGAGCGGGACGCGGGAGACGCAGATATCATGACACACATCTCTGACGGAGCGGCTTGGAAGCATATAAACAATGAGTTTCCTCATTTTGCGTCAGATGCCAGAAACGTCAGGCTCGGGCTCTCAACCGACGGGTTCAACCCTTTCGGCACCATGAGTCTTTCATACAGTATATGGCCGGTGGTTTTGGTACCTTACAACCTTCCTCCGTGGATGTGCATGAAGAAGGAATATAATATGTTGACGTTGTTGATTCCGGGGCCTGGTTACCCAGGGAAATGTCTCGATGTGTATATGAGACCATTGATTGAAGAGCTTAAGGTATTGTGGGACGTTGGTCATCCCACTTTTGACAAGTACAAGCAGGAGACGTTCCAGATGCATGCCATGGTTATTGGTACCATTAGTGATTTTCCTGCTTATGGGATGTTGTCGGGCAGCGTTGTTAGGGGATACAAGGCTTGTCCATAGTGCCTCAGCGATTATGGGAGCACCCCTCATTGCAACAAGATATGCCGAATGGGTCATCGTGTGTTCCTTCCGGCGGATCACCACTGGTGTTACGAGTCTGCCGCATTTGATGGAACCGAAGAACACGGTGGTCCTCCCAGAAGATGGACGGGAAGAGAAATTTTAGCAGTGCTTAATGAGTACGATTTTGGGCCCCTCAGCAATTATCCCGATATTGTAGCGGAAATACCTGAAAGACCTGAGCAGTACAAATTCTGGACACATAAGAGCATATTGTGGGAACTCATGTACTGGTGTGAGTTGCTGATCCGTCACTTCCTAGACGTTATGCACATAGAAAAAAATGTTTCTGAAAGTGTGGTGGGCACAACGCTGAACTTGGAGGGGAAGACGAAAGACGGTCCTAAGGCTCGCACTGATCTGCAAAACATGAATAACAGAAAACAACTATGGTTGAAACAAGGGAAGAGAAAAATGCCTCAAGCTCCTTACACCGTCAAGCCTGAGCATAAACCAAAAATTTTACATTGGATAAGTCGGGCCAAGTATCCTTCAGGCTTTGCTGGAAATATAGCCAAGTGTGTGAACAGACAATTCAACAATCTGTACGGGTTGAAAAGTCATGACAATCATATCCTGCTACAACGTCTCTTCCCTGTTTTCATTCGACCGTTCCTTCCCCGTCACGTTGTGGAGCCGTTAGTAGCGTTGGAAAGATTTTTCCAGAAGGTATGCACACGGGAAGTGAGAAAATCTGACCTCCGGGAAATACAACAAGACATCGTTCATATCATGTGTAAATTTGAGATGATATTTCCTCCAAATTTTTTCGACATCATGACTCACCTCATGATCCATCTTCCTCGGCAGTTGTTGCTTACCGGTCCTGTGCACTTCACTTGGATGTATCCGATGGAAAGGTACGTATTTTACACCTTATGTTAATTTCCTCATCAATATATGTGATATAGTGTTAATGTTTTATCATAACACTTTAAAAACATGATTTATAGGCAACTTGGACAATACGGTGGTTTTGTCCAAAACAGATCCGCACCTAAAGGATGTATAGCTGAAGCATATATTGCGCACGAGTGCGTCACCTACATGAAGCTGTATTTAGGAGCGTTACAGGAAAGCATACCGGAAGATGTACCTTCACAGTTCAATCTTTCCATACTCTCCGACGATGTTGTACTTGGTGGAAACATGCCAGTTTCCTACAAGTTGAAAGATTATGAGGTAGCCATTGCACATTGGTGGGTACTAATCAACTGTCCAGAAGTTCAGTTTTGGAAGAACATACATCTACACTGTGAACAAGTACGAGGTGATGTCGATTACCACAACCGGACATTCGCAGAGTATTTCGGCCGCTGGGTACGTAACTTTAACACTATTCTATACGTGTTTATATATTATTGTGTATATTTATTCATATTTATAGTTGATTCTGATGGTTGCAGATGGACCTTATTCAAAATGATAATCACCCAAATTGGTCGCACGAACTCAGACTTTTAGCGATGAGGCCGGTCTATTCAAAAGTTTATGCGACGTGCAAGGTGAATGGTGTGTTATTTCGATGTGAAGAGAGAGACCTCAGACTGAAAACACAAAATTCAGGGGTTATGGCACATGGTAGGGATGGTGGAGTTGACTATTACGGTGTTCTCCATTTAGTTGTGGAACTGCATTACGGGGAAGGCATGAAAGTGCACCTTTTCAAGCGTATATGGTTTGACACACGGCCGCAGAGCATGAAAACCGATCAATACGGCATAACTTCTGTGAACACTAGTACATCATGGTATGAGGACGACCCGTTCGTTTTAGCCACATGGGTGAAACAAGTGTTTTATCTTGATGATCTCGCCAAGGGTGACCAGTGGAAAGTAGTCAACACTATCCACCATCGCAACATTTACCGGGCGTCTACACTTGGAGTGGCTGAAGAGAACGAGGAAGGGGGCACCGCGTATCAAGAGTCCAACTCAAACGGTATTCCTGACTCCTCTTTTATTCGCCTAGACACGCCGGTGCGAATTCGACGTGAAGAACCACTACTTGTTGATGTTGATCCAAATGAAGAAACTAACGAGGACTCTAGTGGTGAGGAACGACATAGATTATCCCTATCGAGCAATTCAGAAACCGAAGAAGACTCATCCGATGATTCCGATTACAATCCGACGGATTAAGTAATTTAGATGATGTAATCCTTTCATTTGTAATCCACTCGATCATTTCTAATAAACGGGCGTGGGGATGAGCCTCCCAGCTAGGCTGAGTTCCAAACCCCTTAAAAAAAATTTTGAAATATCTTGACTGTTGGGTTTCTGTTTTTTTAGGTTCAATTTTGGTTATATATGAACAGGACATAGGCATACGGGAGGTGTAACACCACAGATTTTTTTATTTTTTTTACAGAATAGCCGACGAAAAATGCATTATTTCGTCGGCTATTCACAGAATAGCCGACGAAAAACTCATTATTTCGTCGGCCATTATCATAATAGCCGACGAAAAATTCATTATTTCGTCGGCCATAAATTTATTGAAAAAATAAATATTTTATTTTTGACAGAAAACGACAAAAGAATAGCCGACGAGTACTAGGTTTGATTTCGTCGGCTATGATTAAAAAAAAAAAAAAAAACAGCAGCTTCCATTTTCTATCACTATCGACAAACCATTGCTTCATCCTTCAAATGCAAATGTGTCGTGAAATAAGATATGACCGAAATATTGAAATACGTCTACGGTTGAAAAATGAGAAGATTCCGACAAAATCTGTGTGCCGAATGTTGCGGTTAACTGTTTTTCACTTCCGTTTTCCTATGGGTAGCCTCACGTTCGGTAAATATTTTGAAGAAAATTTTTATACGATTAGTTGCGTCTCATCCATTTGAAATTATTATCTGTTGAAGGTCAGGCAAAAAAACGTCATTTACACAGGCCAATTTCCATTTCTAAGCGTTTAAAGGGTTGACTCACTCGGTTGACCGTCCCGATCGAGCCTTTAACGTTGTCAGATGTAGTTGGATTTTTTTTCATACATGTATTTAATCTTAACGGTGATATCTGACGGTTGGAATAGATTTTCCAAACTTTTAGATTCAAAATCGGAACATATGCACTAATGTTTCTTAACTTGTTTACTAAGTGTTTAAGTGAATGTATAGTTTCAAATAGTTACTATACGTAGACTCTTCAAATGCAAATGTGGCGTGAAATAAGATATGACCGAAATATTGAAATACGTCTACGGTTGAAAAATGAGAAGATTCCGACAAAATCTGTGTGCCAAATGTTGCGGTTAACTGTTTTTTACTTCCGTTTTCCTATGGGTAGCCTGACGGTCGGTAAATATTTTGAGGAAAATTTTTATACGATTAGTCGCGTCTCATCGATTTGAAACTATTCTCTGTTGAAGATCAGGCCAAAAAACGTCATTTAGACAGACCAATTTACGTTTTAAAGCGTTTAGAGGTTTAGCCGACGAAAAGTCTATTTCGTCGGCTAAACTCTTGCGATCCGCTTATTGTCCGCCGTTGGATGGCTCAGATCCAACGGCTGTGATTTTCCAAAGTATAGCCGACGAAATATTTAATTTCGTCGGCTAAACTCTTGCGATCCGCGCCTTTTCATTGTCCGCCGTTGGATGGGGGAGATCGGACGGGTGCTGAGCGCCTAAAGTATAACCGACGACATTCAAAGAATAGCCGACGAATTCAAAAATTTCGTCGGCTATGTTGAAGAATAGCCGACGAAATCTTTTTTTAAATCGTCGGCTATTCTATCGGGTATAAGTTTGAAACTGCCGAACCCTAGCCTCCATTTTCTGCATTTTTCTCCTTTCTCCCCCTCCTTACACCTCCGCAGCGATTCAGATTGCGTCGCACCGCCGCTCTCCTCCTCCTCCTTCTCAAATCGACGACGAATTCTCCTCCTCCTCCTCCTCCATCCGATCCGACGAATTCGGCCAGCCGCCTCCTCCTCCGGCCACTCTCCTTCTCCGGCCAACCTCCATCCGGCCGCCTCCTCCTTCGGCCACTCTCCACCTCCGGCCGCCTCCTCCTCCGGCCACTCTCCTCCTCCTTATTCAAAATCGATCGGTATGCCTTTTTTTTTTTTTTTAAATTATTTTAATTTAAATATGTTAATTTAGGTTACTTTATTTATGTTAATTTAGATATAATTTATTTAATTATTTATGTAAATTTAGATATAATTTATTTAATTATTTATGTTAATTTAGATATAATTGTTAATTTAGGTATTTATGTTAATTTAGGTATAATGTAGGTATTTATGTTAATTTAGGTATTTATGTTAATTTAGGTAATTTTTAGGTATTTATGTTAATTTAGGTAATTTTTTTTAAATTTATTTTAATTGTATAATTTAGGTGTAATTGTATAATTTATACGTATAAATTGGTTGTTTAATTATATAAATTGGTAACTTAATTGTATAATTTAGCTTAATTATATATATAGCTTAATTATATTTAATTTTAATTATATAAATTGTTATATATTTGTTAATAAATTAATTATATTTGTTATAATTTAAGTAAATATTTGTTATATATTTAATTTTAATTATATAAATTGTTATATATTTGTTAATGAATTTAATTGTTATGTATTTGTTATAATTTAGGTATATAAATTGTTATATATTTAATTTTAATTATATAAATTGTTATATAAATTGTTAAATTAATTATATATATAAATTAGTAGTCTAATTATATATATATATATATATATTAATAAAGAAATATAGTTATATTTAAATATAAATAGTTATATTTAGGTTAATGGTTAGTATTATTTAAAATGGCCGCGGCTGCAGATGGCCGATGCAGTCAGAAAGTTCTTCGGATGCCGTCGTTCCAGATCGAGAGGTTCTCGAAGTTCCGCCGGTTCCGCAGACTCCGACAGGACCCTTAGCTAGCCTGAGAGGACCACCAGCCAGCCGCGGAGGAGTGTGGATTCCTCCCAGCCGCGGAGGACTATGGATTCATCCCAGCCGCGGATGAGTGTGAGTTCTCGGCACCAGACCCTTCTCCAGGCGGGGCGGCCATCGAGCAGTTCACTTCCGCCTGTCGGGCCAGATGCTCCGAGGTTCAGTCGGCAGCTATTTCAGGACGACATAGCTGCAGATGTTCCTCAGGTTCGTATGCCTGAGGTTCATCGGGAACCGATGAGGAGTCCAACGACGTCTGCTGCCGACTCGACTGAGGCTCCTACTTTCCCAAACCAGCTCTACCTCCCGTACAACATTCCGGCGATACCGGAGGTCGACTATCGTGGACTGCCCCTATGGCCTGATATGCCTCAGTACGTGAGTGCTGCGGAGGCATACCAGCAGCAGCCATTTGAGAACCCTGACCACCTTATTTCGGCGAGGAGAAAAGGAAAGTCGACAGACGAGTCATCCAGCTCATGTAACATTTGATTTTATTAATTAAATGTTTTATTAAAATTAACGCACTAATATTTAATTTTATTAACCAATCGTCGTTTTTGTGATAGGGACAGCCGCTAACAGTTCACAGAGGAATACGAGAGGTGTCATATGTTTTGACACGCTCAGGAGAACTGTTGAGCGCAGCGGGAGGATTTAGATCAACGAACCTCCTAATCAGGAAGTTCAGGGGAAGAAAAAACTCGACTACTCGGGTTGCGTGGGGTCACTGATTAGGGACAGAGTCCCTATGTTGTGGACGCGGTGGGCTGATGTGCCCGAAGAGATAAAGAGGGAGGTGAACAACGCCGCGTCGGTGAGTAATTTAAAAAATTTAATTTATTTATCGTAATATTTAATAATTTTCGGTATTATTACAATTGTAAAACTAATAAAATATTATTTTTCAGACATTCTTCGAGATTGCCGAACACAGGCGGGATTGGGCGGACACCGTGCAGAACTCGAGGTACGTTTGTTTTTATGATATTATAATTATCTTATAATTATTAATATTTTATGATATTAATAATATTTCTAATGCACTTTTGTTTTTTTCGTAGGTTCAAAGAGTGGAAGAACGAACTGCGTTCCCACTATAACGAATACGACAACCTTGGTCGTATGGGTACTCCCAAGGAGTTCATGTTCAGGGAGTACGAGTGGCGTTGGTTGAAGACAGTAGACTTCAACAACCCAGTTATGCAGGTAAATACTAAACTTCAGTAAAAATGTTTATTTTGTTAAAATTTTAATTATTAGTTTAATTATTGTATAATTATTACACTAACATTTTTTGATGCATTTTTCTAACATTTTATTATTTGTTTGAAGCAACGTTCTCAGATAAACTCTGAGAACCGCCGCCGGAACACAACCCCCCATCATGTTGGTTCTAGGCCGTTTGCACAATATCAGGAGGAGGCGCTTAGAGATCATCCTGATAGCAACCCGTACGTGGAGACGTTCAAGATTGCTTATCCACAAGCGACAGAACAGCTCGTAAGTCGTTCATTACAATTTTAAAATTTTAATTATTAATTTTACTTAATTATATATTTGTTATAATATTAATTTTTTTTTTCCCGTCCAATTAGGAGAGGGTCAACCGGGCCGAAGAAGAGGTGTTCCAGCAAGTAGTTCGGGAGACACAACCGAGCATTTCAGAGGCAGATCTGGAAGAAGCCATGCGCCATGTCGACCGGTCCAGTGTCCAAACGGCAGCGAGGATGTTCGACGCAGCCTTCCCAAACTGGTCAAACAACTACTACTGCCGGGGTTTGGGAAGTTCTGGACTAGGGCTTCTGAAGACCACTAAGGGAGGTCAAAAGAAGGGAGGCGGGGAGAGCCAACATATGAGGGGGGAAGTGCAGCGATTGGCCGCAGAATTGGCGACCTCGTCCCAGACAGTACAGGAGCTGTGCCGCAGAACACAACAGTATCATTTGGATATGGCCCGTTGGCATGCTGAATGCGACAGAATTCGGCAACACAACTACGACGGCCAACAAAACTGGTGGTATGAGATGTTCGCGGCACAACAACAAGGCCTTGAACCCCCGCCCCCGTTTCAGCGGTTAGTGGAACCTCCAATACCTCAACCTCCCGAGTTCGGTCAGCAGGATGACGAGCCTGATGGAGAGCAGAATGCTGGGGATGACCTGGTGGACTTTAGTGATTTAGGTGATGATTAGGGTTATATTTTATGTATATTGGAACGAATTTAATAAAAAAGGTATTTAGACGTGTTTCTTGTTGGTGCAAATGCATGGACTGTTTTTGTGATTTGCAGGTTGCTTGGAATGGTAATTTAGAAAATAATTTAATTTTTTTTCCCCAAATGTAGGAAAAGCCGACGATTTTGGCATTATTTCGTCGGCTATAATAACTATAGCCGACGAATTTTACCAATTTTCGTCGGCTATAAGTTGTATAGCCGACGAAAATTACATTATTTCGTCGGCTATAACTAATTAATGCCTATTAAATATTAATATATTTCGAGGAAATAGCCGACGAAAATTTATAGAATCGTCGGCTATTGTTAACACCCAATAGCCGACGAATTTCGTCGGCTATAATTAATGAATTTCGTCGGCCATACTCGAAAATATCCGACGAAATTCGTCGGCAATTTCTCTCAGGTTTGGCCGACAAAAAATATTTTCGTCGGTAAGTTCGTCGGCCATACTCTACTATAGTCGACGAATTTGTTTTTTTCGTCGGCCATTGGTATAGCCGACGGGGTTGTTCCAACGAAGTATAGCCGACGAAAATTTCGTCGGTAGATGGTATAGCAGACGAAAAATTGGCATAGCCGACGAAATTTTTTTCGTCAACTATTCACTCAGATCTGGTAGTGAGTTCATGTTCAGGGAGTAAGAGTAGCGTTGGTTGAAGACAGTTGAAGTTATGCAGGTAAATACTAAACTTAACTATAAATGTTTATTTTGTTAAAATTTTAATTATTAGTTTAATTATTTTATAATTATTACACTAATATTTTTTTATTCATTTTTCTAATATTTTATTATTTGTTTGAAGGAACGGTCTCGGGTAAACTCTGCGAACCGCTGCCGTAACACAACCCCCTATCATGGTGGTTCTAGGCCGTTTGCACAATATCAGGAGGGAGGAGGCGCTTAGAGATCATCCTGATAGCAACCCGTACGTGGAGACGTTCAAGATCGGTTATCCACAAGCGACAGAATAACTCGTAAGTCGTTGATTACGATTTTAAAATTTTAATTATTAATTTTACTTAATTATATATTTGTTAGAATATTAATTATTTTTTTTTTCCCTTTCAATTAGGAGAGGGTGAACCGGGCCGAAGAAGAGGTGTTCTAGCAAGTAGTTCGGGAGACACAACCGAACATTTCAGAGGCAGATCTGGAAGAAGCCCTGCGCTAGGTCGACCGATCGAATGTCCAAACGGCAGCGAGGATGTTCGATGCAGCCTTCCCAGACCGGTCAAACCAATACTACTGTCGGGGTTTGGGAAGTTCTGGAATAGGGCTCCTGAAGACCACTAAGGGAGGTCAAAAGAAGGGAGGCGGGGAAAGCCAACAGATGAGGGGGGAAGTGCAGAGATTGGCCGCAAGATTGGCGGCCGAGTCCCAGAGATCACAGGAGCTACGCCGCAGAACACAGCAGTATCATTTGGATCTGGCCAGTTGGCATGCTGAATGCGACAGAGTTCGGCAACACAACTACGCCGCCCAACAAAACTGGTGGTGTGATATGTTGGCGGCACAACAACAAGCCCTTGAACCCCCGCCCCCCGTTTCAGCCGTTAGTTGAACCTCTAATGCCTCAACCTCCCGATGATGACGAGCATGATGGAGAGCAAGATGCTGGGGATGACGTGATGGACTTTAGTGCTTTAGGTGATGATTAGGGTTATATTTTATGTATATTGGAATAAATTAAATAATAAATCATTTAGACGTGTTTCTTGTTGGTGCAAATGCATGGATTGTCTTTGTGATTTGCAGGTTTCTTGGAATGGTAATTTAGAAATTAATTTAATTTTTTTTCCCCCAAATGTAAGAATAGCCCACGATATTGGCATTATTTCGTCGGCTATAAGCACTATAGCCGACGATTTTTACCAATTTTCGTCGGCTATAACTTCTATAGCCGACGAAAATGACATTATTTCGTCGGCTATAACTAATTAATGCCTATTAAAATATTAATATATTCCGACGAAATAACCGACGAAATAGATGAAATCGTCGGCTATATTTCAGAACAAATAGCCGATGAATTTCGTCGGCTATAGTTTACGATATCGTCGGCCATGCTCGAGCATAGCCGACGAATTTCGTCTGATATTTTGCCCAGGTTTGGTCGACAAAATTAATTTTCGTCGGCACTGTCGTCGGCCATACCCAAGAATAGCCGACGATTTCGTTATTTTCGTCAGCCATTGGTATTACTGAAGCCGTTTTTCCGACGACGTATAGCCGACGAAAATTTCGTCGGCAGAAGGAATAGCCGACGAAAATTCGGCATAGTCGACGAAATTTTTTTTGTCGGCTATTCTGTCCGATCTGGTAGTGCTTGGTAAGATCAGGTAGTGACCATACTGCTTACGAACTCTGGAAAAGTAAAAAAACCTAATGTCAACATGTCTTTGGAAGTTCTTGTCACAATTTAAAAGATGGTGAACATTGAATAAATTTGCCTCTAGACTAATCCAGGTATTTTTGTTGGATATGACACAAGCAGTGTTACCTACAGGGTGTATAATAAAATTTCTAAACATGTTGTTCTAAACAGGATGATATGTCATTTAGACAGATTGATGAGATTCCATCACATGCTCAAGGAACTTCTCACCATGTTGATCAGAATGATGATCCCACAAGCTCAGAAGAAGAAGAGGATGAAAATCTCCACATTGTTCCTCATAAAAGGACCGGATTCAAGCAAGTTCAAAAGGATCCTGATCAAAATGATGTGATTGGAAGATTGGATAGCGGGAGGCAATCCAGGAACAAAATTGCTCAAGACGACTCAATAGAAAAGGCATTAGCATGCTTTGTTAACAGCCACATTAAGGAGTCCAACACTATTAGATGTTATGGTTTTGTCTCTCTGATCGAGCCAAAAACTGTATAGGAAGCTCTTCTAGATACATACTGGATTATGACAATGCAAGATGAATTAAATCAATTTACAAAAAATTAAGTCTGGGAACTGGTTCCTCGACCTATTCATGCCAATGTTTTGGGTACAAAATGGATTTTCAGAAACAAATATGATGAACATGGCACTGTTGTCAGAAACAAAGCAAGACTTGTGGCACAAGGTTACTCTTAGAGAGAAGGGTTAGATTATGAGGAAACTTTTACTCTAGTTGCTAGAATGGAGTCAGCGAGGCTTCTTATTGCTGTGGCTTGCCATTTAAACTTCAAACTATATCAAATAGATGTCAAAACAACTTTTTTGAATGAATATATTGACAAAGTGGTATTTATGGAACAGCCTAAAGGGTTTGTTGATCCACATCATCCGGATCATATGTACAAACTTCAGAAGGCTCTGTATGGACTGAAACAACCACCAAGGGCATGGTATGATCATCTTTCTAAGCATTTAATCAATCAAGGTTATGTCAGAGAATCTATTGACAAAACCTTGTTTGTTAAAAACCTGAAAAATGATTTTATTGTTGCTTAAGTGTATGTAGATGATATTGTCTTTGGCTCTACCTTAGATAAACTAGTCTCAGAATTGGCTTATGTTATGACTAGTGAATTTGAGATTAGAAACCTTGGTGAACTAACCTTCTTTCTTGACTTGCAAGTTTAGCAGATGATATCAGGAATATTCCTGTCTCAAACAGAGTATGCAGAAAACTTAATCATCAAGTTTGGTCTGTCCAAGAAGAAAGTTCTCACAAATTCAATGAGCACCTCTACAAAACTCCATGAGGACAAAGAAGGCAAGGTTGTGGATCAATCCCTTTATCGTAGTATGGAAGCCTTCTATATCTTACTGCTAGCAGGCCAGATATTTCCTTTAGTGTTGGAGTTTGTGCTCGATTCCAAGCTAATCCAAAGGAATCCCACCTTGAAGCAAAGAGGATAATTAGATATGTGGTAGGTACATCCAACTGTGGTCTCTTTTATACTACTGAATCTAATGCTGAAATTGCAGGATATTCATATGCTAATTGGGGTGGTAGCATGAAGGATGGGAAGACTACTTCTGGAGGATGTTTCTATTTAGTAACAAACCTGGTTTTATGGCATTGCAAAAAGCAAAACTGCATTTCATGTCCACAACTGAGTCTGAGTATGTTGCAGCAGGCAGCTGTTGTACACAAATGATCTAGATGAAACAAATGTTAAAGGATTATGGATTGCCTTAAGGAAAGTTAACAATTTTCTGTGACAACACAAGTGCAATCAGCATAGCCAATAATCATGTTCAACAGTCCAGAACCAAACATATTGATCTCAGGTATCATTACATTCGAGACTTAGTAGAAAAAGACATCCTTGAACTATGCTTCATTGAAACTGAAAAACAACTTGTTGATATTTTGAATAAACCTCTGGATACCACTCGGTTTAAATTCTTGCGCAATGCTATTGGCATTTGCACTGAACCCTAAAGTAACTAACATGTTCATCACATATCATGTACTTCATTGCGCTCCATCTATTGATATGTACGTGATGTCACACTAGAGTTTAACTTGATTTGTTATTTTCAGAGTTATTGATTTCTTATCATACTATATATAAGACTGCAATTCATTCTGATTCTGTACTTTTTCCTGTATGTGATTCTCATGTATCTTGTGTATCAGTTTGCTTATTTAGTTTCTTACTTTTGTGGTGGTTCAACGATGACTGGGTGCAAACAGGCCTAATGGCCTTGGTGATACAAGGTGGAACTTTCAGTGAGCAGAAACATAAAATATTCAAAATTGCTCAAAGCTGACTTCATTAAATTTAAAAAAAAAATAAAAAAATTCACGTTGATGTTGAAGTCTGACCAAGCTATTCCTAAAGTAACTACTATTTTGGTTATGCCCTAATGGGGTTGGTAGGTTAGAAACGAGAATAGCTTGGTCTCTTGGAGGTAGTAGGTAATATTTCAAACTTGAGCCTCAGAGTTCCAAACACCCTAAAGTCAACTGACTTGGGATTGTTCTCTACCACTCGCTGCATGGGTTGTCAAAACTAGACTATTAAAAGATTGTTATAGAATGATATATTGTTCTGATGTGCAACTGCTCAAATGTCTTCTCCCCACATTGTCTGATTCTTGTTTGCTTTGCTGATGCCCTTGAACTCGTGGTCTGTCATCTTGATTATGTTTTTAGAGTCCATATGACTTACTTTCCTTAATTTTGTGTATGATATTTGAATCAATCTCTCTGAACCTACTTATTCATGTGCTTTGCCAGTTTTCACACATTGCACTCCCATTCATACATACTGCATTCATTGTTCATTAGCTTCTTCAGAAGTGGTGTTTCTCCCAATGGTGTTTCAGAGTGTTATGCTTGTAGTCCATAGTTTAGTTATCTGGTTGGCATTTTATTTTTCCTAACTTCTTCAGGATTGTTCTTTTCTCCACTAAGTCTTGATGATTGGTATTCTCGGGTCCCTATGAACCTTTACGTGTTTGAATAAGGATTGCATGTCTCGTGTCCCTATACTTGACGGTTTGTTTTCCCATTGCGTGATGGTTTCCTTTCCAGGCTCAATATCCAACTGGTTGATTTGGTTCTCTGTACTTCTGTTATATACCCCTCTCCATTTCTCATTATGTCTCACACTAACCTCTCATATTCTCTCTAGCTATTGTTATTTGTATCTACAGGTTTTATTATGAGGACATTGAAGACCACAAGAATGTCTATTGGAGGATCTTATAAGTGGGCATAAGTGTCGTCGTCGCTCTTCCTCTTCTGATTCCTCTGACTGTCCACCACGTCCCATATTTCCGCTTGGCATTCGCATCCCTCCTCCTCTAAAAATGGAGGGGTACACTAGATCTATCCCTCCAGCCAAGTTTGAGGGGGAGCCCTGGCGCCCTTCGATTCCTCCTTAGCATAACACTATGGATGATTTTGGCACTTATCTCATGGTGCTGGAAGACAACACGCGGCTAGGCCAAGGAAGTGCTGGATCGTCTGGACACTCTCACTTAAGGTCAAGTTTAACTTCAAGAGTAGGTGCTGACGCTTCAAGCTATCATCACCAAGAACCAAAAGTAGCACTCATATTCAATGGGGAGAATTATGAAGCTTTGTATTTGTCATTCTGTTTTCTTCTTGTTTTCTGAAACAATTTTATTTTGGGAACTTGGTATTCTTTAAAGTGCATAAGCACAGACATATGTTGGTTTTTGCTTAGTTAAAATTTTATGTTTTAGAGAAGGGAAAGGATGGAAATTGATCCCTTACTAACTCTAATTCATTCTTTTCCTTCTCTGTATCTTTTCTGAATCTTATCATAGCATATTTGGTGAATTGTTAAGGTGTTTTGCAGATCGTGCTTCATACGTTGAATATGAATGCCAATGGGGGAGATTGAAGGTATTGGCTTTCCTAATTCCTAGTCAAGACAAGAAGTCCTATTTTCTCTCTTAAAAAATCGAGATGATATCGAAGGTAGTCAAAGGTAGATTATGCTCATGTTACTTCTGGATTCGATTTGATTAAAAGATCTACTGATAAATTCTTGATTCTCAAGTTTTATCCTTTCCTTCTAGAGCTTATCTGATCTCTAAGGAGATCTAATTGTTTAAGAATTGTATTATGCATTTTGGAATGAATCATTAAGTTTTCTTATGAGTCATTAACTGTGGGGGAGTCTTAGATCATGGGGGAGTCTAAGATATTCTGTTCGAGGACTCTTCCTCTGTATATACAAACGTTTGCTCATTGTGCAGGCACTGATTGTTTTCCAGTAAAAGAAAGCATTAGGTTCTAGTCTTCAAGAAACGAATTCATCTTGCATCTTGTACTACTTGATTGAAGTTGTGTCATTCTCTGAAGTTCTAAACGAGAAAGGAATCAGTCCAAAAGTGTGTGAACCTATGAAGAGATCAAGGCTGTGACAAAAAGTTCTTGTCTCTTAAATAGGTTGAGATTGTGTTAAAAAATCTCAAAAGAAATCCTGCTGTGTTAGAGTAGGTTCATCATTCTGTAATTCTAGTTGTGATAAAGAACTAGTTAAGAGTGTTGAGTAGCTGTTTTGTAGAGCTATAATGTGATTGATATCTTGTTGTGTTAAGAGCAAGAGATTTGTATTTCTATTCCAGTTAACTTGATTGAAATTCAAAAATCTTCCATAGTGCTTTTTTCTCTCAAAGAGGTTTTGCACTGTGGCTTTAAACCTGTCTTCTTGCTAATTGTTTGCGTTGTAAGTTGTATTTCGTATGTATATTTTCAGGGCACATAGAGGCCAGATGGTTTTGGGATATAGACTGTCGCATCTCATGAGATGAAGGGACTTTTGGTGCTATCGGGTCTTTAAAGCTGATGATCAAAAATTAGTTCTTCATATGGAGTTCGTTTCGATCCAAATGCCTCTAGTTCCAAGGTGGTGAACTCGGGTCTGAACTCGCTCTTTAAGAATATAAAGATGTCCCTCTCTTATCTTTAGAATATCCCTAAGTGGTCTGCTAAATCTTCGACTAGGGGGACTATAGCTTATGGTCCCCGTAGCATCCTTAGAATATGATCTACTCTTTCCATGACGTTTTGTCACTCTTTAAAGAATACTAAAATGGATCCTAATTTTGTAGATTTTTTATTTGTGGTGGATTTGGATGGGGTTTCTGCACTTCCTAATGTGAATAATGTGATTGAGATGTTATCACCTATTAGGAAATGTGGGAGGCCTAAGGGTGTCACACCCCGAATTTTGAATAATAAAAACTCAAATCCGAAAATGTGAAAACTCACAAAATGAACTCAAAATACTTAAAAGTTATCTTACAAATAACCAAGTATAAGAAACTAAGTTTAAAAGAGTGACTCAGTCGGCTCAAAATAGTACACTACCAAATGTTTACAAACATATAACATAGATGATATGTAAAGTTCCCGCTAATCTTCCTCTAACTAAAAAGATAGAAATTAGGTCATAGTCCACACGTACTATCTGTACCAAGTCAGTCGCCGCCTCCCGCCTGCTAATCCATACCTGTAAGTCTAACCCATACACCATAAATTAGTGCACCGGGTTATAAACAACAAACCCGGTAAGCTTTCAAAACTCATGTGATTACAACAAATAAAATCAAGACAATATTTGCTTACAAACATCTAAAGTTAAGAATAATAAAATAACAAATGAGAACCACACAAACACCCACAACTCAAGGACACAACAATTTATATTGCACAACATCACATCCTAAACAAGGACCCGGGGCACAATGACCAATGTCATATTATGTACATATTATATCTTCTATATATAAAGGTTTATTCTATGAAATACATTGATTATACTTCCCAATTCACTCTCTTGTATTACTTTCTCCTACAACACGTTATGAGCCATTGTTCTATCCTTCAGTTAATAGCCAAAACCCAAACAAAAAGAAAAAAGAAACCCTAAAATAAAAAATATATAAAAACAAAAGATTCTTTCGGGCACCACCACAGCTCCACACCACGCCACCATCCATACCCTCCTCCCGATATGTCTGCTGTTGATTATGAGATAAAAAAGATGGAACTTAAGTTTCAATTACGTAGTGTGTTATGGATAAGAATAGGCTAAACTACATTAGGTGACATTATGCTTGAGACGACAGATTTTTGGTCTACTGTCGTGTAATTTTTTTATATATTTTCAGACGACATATAATTAAAGTTTTGTCATCTTTAATAGGGTGAAAACTCAAGGATTTTTGTTTTTTTTCCAAGATTTTGAGAGAGTCGATGAACTCAAACTACATATAAGTGTTGTCTGAAAAAAGTTTGATATGAGTTGTGAAATTGAGAAAATCTCGTTCAGTCTGTCGACAACAGATTTATGTTGTCCGAGTAATAAGCTCATTTAATACCTCTTGTTTGACCAAAAAGTAAATTTTTGGTACACCTACAATTTTCCTTTCTCAAAGTAACCCCCCCCCTAAGCCCGTTTTTGTAAACATTTGGTCATTTTCACTAAACAGAAAACAATTTTCTCTCCGCTTCTCTTCGACCCTAACTAAGGTTTCCTTTATTAGCTCTAAAGCAGTTCACCTCTGGACGAAGCCGAGCACTCATTCATCAGCTCTATCTCTATTCGCCGCCAGCTGGTAAGCCTTTTTATGAATCGATATCTTCAAATTGGTTTATTTTAGGATCAAAGTTTACAATTAAATGTTTTTGATAATAGCACTACTACAAAAAAGTCACTACACAATAGCGTAGTAAAATTTCCGTTGTATGACTTATATGTCAGGTCATGACCGGCTTAACATGCGGGGCAGTAGCAGAACACTGACTTGTCCAGTTTACACAACAAAACATAAAAAATTTCAGTTGTGTGATTTTCTTACATACAACATATTATTGCCTTTTTATTCAGTTGTTTGATTCACACAATAGATTTCATTTCATAGTAATGAGTTGTATAATTCACACAACAAATTTCATTTCTTAGTAATGAGTTGAATGCTTCACACAAATCAGACAACAGATTTATGCATTTTGTGATATAGGTTTTGATATAACATTTGGTCATACATACAACACATGATTTTGTTATCTTGTTGTATAATGTTGTATCACATTAAATTTAAGCATTTGGTAATGAAAACTTTGTTGTTTGAGCTTCAAACACAGCTATTTTGTCTCAAAAGCATGTAAACTATTGTACATCAAAAACCAAGTAATATCCATAAAAGCAATATCACCATACCATAAAAAACTGAACCATTGCAGATAAATTAAGCTTCCATTCATATCATTCAAGTGGCATGTGTAGACCATTGCACCACATACATGGATAGAGCAAAACCAAATAGTAGCATTACCATTAACAAACTAAAGCCTAGCCAGCATTTCAACTAATACCATAGCTGCTAAAATGCTCTCCCAAACACAACTCAGAAGTCCTAGCATTCCTACCTATAGCTACATCCAAAAGCATAGAAATGCTTTCCCAAAACTACCTCTGTCGTATCAAGCCAGATGCCAGATGTGCCTTAACTCAAGATGGAAAAATGCCAGATGCCATATGCACCTTAACTCAAGATGGAAAAATGAATACTTGGCATCTTAACAAATTCAGGACTTAGAGATGAAAAGCCCAAGCAACAAAACCAGCAAACCATGCACTAGTGTAGCAAATTACCTAGGCACCAGTAAAAGAATTTTAAAATAAGGATTGCAGTTCTTTAAGTATCACTCTCAAAAGAATATCCATTTACTACTTGTGCAAAACTGTGCAAGTGTACATGCACATTAGAATGTTTTAGTGTCAATTATACCTAGGCAAAAGTGTATTGTCCAACAACCTTCTCTTCAAGTCCAGGAAAAGACATCACTGAATCAAGTATGTTACCATCTTCTTCCTCTCTTCCCTATAACAGAAAATGAAAATACACTTTTGAATTTATAGCAAGTTAGCTAAGCAGATTAGAGAAGAATCAGTTGGCTCTTCAGAATTTTGAATTTATCATTTACTTGATAGCAATAGCAAAAACCATCATATTGCTGCTACCCATACATAAATGCCATGTCAATCCCCAAGGCACTAATCATGACTGGGTTTGGCACTTGATAACACTCCTCGCCACCCCTCCTAATTCACAGTTCAATTGGATAAACAGTTTTGACAACTATCAAGTACTTATTCATCACTTCATGGAACCTTCTCTTCTGCCCACAAAAAGACATCATTAGATCATGTATGTTACTATCCTCTTCCTCTCTTTCCCTGTAATAGAAATTGAAATTATACGTTAATAAATATTAAGGGTATGACTTATATACGTTAATAAATATTAAGCTACTATGTCTTGGAATCTGTATAGTAGGCCTCTCCACTATTTCCAACTTTATGTACAACATAAAAGTTAATGAACAAAACGCTCAAAACTTAAACTATCACCAGCTCCTACAACAATAGAAAGACCTAAAACTCAGATTCCATATCACCCATTTGCATAGTACCTAACAATGCGAGTATAGTAGAAGTCTGAAGGTCACCAAACTAAAATACAACGACAAAATCAGCAAAGATTAGTAGACCACTACCTTACAAACAGCAATACTGAAGAAAAGAAAGAAAGAAAGAAAAAAAAAACACATTTAGTAGATTACTTTAACATAACATTATATGAAGCTAGAAACATTAGAAGAATACCTTACAAACAGCCTTCAAATCTTTAACAAGTTCTTGCGAGACTTGCATGTGAGAACCTTTAACCACAAACTAGGTGCTAAATTTGATCAAAATATAGAAATGCCTGTAGTTCATAAGAATCAAACAAAAAAAGAGAAGTAGTCAAAACCAACTCTTGAAGCTGATATTTATTCCAAAAAATTTACCTCTAGTTTACAACAGCAAAACCATGGATCAGAAGCACATCTATAACATACAAGACTCCAAAGTTACCAACATATATATCATATAACCTTTCAGGAACTGAAACCCCAACTTTCTTTTCTGAATTTTTCATTTGGCACATGGGACTAAAACCCAATAAACTAAAACACAAACCCTACAAAGATTCTATGATGACAAACACAGGCCTAACATAATAATTGTTATCGGAAACTGTAAACTGAAACACAAACCCTGCAAAAGATTCTATTGTTACGCCTCAACATAATAATTTATAATACTTGTTTATGCTTCAAGAGTCACCTAAAAGACTAGTGAAGTTTGAACATATCACCTGTATTGAGACGTAGTCCCACATGCAACAAATATATATATATATATATATATATATATATATATATATATATATATATATATAGGCCTTCTTGGCTAAGGACCTCCGCACCAATTCTTATGGTGCGGATTTGATATTTTGACTAACTTTTCGATTGAATTTTTACATCTCAACCGTCTAGTCTTTAAGTACTCATGTATAGATCATCTCTGTAAATTTTCAGCCAATTTGATAACCATTAGCATATCAAACTAGATTCAAACCAATGGACAGACTGCATTTTATCAAAACTGAAACGTTCATGTTTATGATAGGAAATCGCACTTTTGAATGCCTTAACGATGATCAAATTGGCTGAAATTTTGCAGACATGATCTATACATGAGTACCTAAAGACTAGATGGCGGAAATGTAAAAATTCAACCGAAAAGTTAGTCAAAATTTCAAATCAGCATCAATCTTCATGTATAGATCATTGCAAATTTTCAGCCAATTTGATAACCATTAGCATATCAAACTAGATTAAAACAAATAGACATACTGCATTTTGTCAAAACTGAATCGTTCATTTTTATGATAGGAAATCGCACTTTTGAATGCCTTAACGATGATCAAATTGGCTGAAATTTTACAGACATTATTTATATGAGTACCTAAAGAATAGACGGTGGATATGTAAAAATTCAATCGAAAAGTTAGTCAAAATATCAAATCCTGACTATGAGGATTGGTGCGGAGGTCCTTAGCTGAGAAAGTTCCTATATATATATATATATAGAATTTTTTTCAGGTGCGGACGTCCGCACCGTGCGGATGCCGCGTTTCCGGCCACCGACGAGACGGCGACGGCGACGGCGTATCCGGCCACTGGGCTTTGCTCCCCGGTGGCCGGCGACCCCGTCTGTGCCGGCCCGAGCTCCATCGCCGGTCGGCAGCCGGCCGGAATCCAGAAAAATGCAGAAAAATGACAAGTACTGTTCATTTTTCTGCATTTTTGCAGATTCCGGCCGGCTGCCGGCAGGCGATGGAGCTCGGGCCCAGTGGCCGGATACGTCGTCGCCGCCTCGCCGGTGGCCGGATACGCTGTCGCCGCCTCGCCGGTGGCCGGATACGCCGCATCCGCACCTACTGTTCATGGTGCGGACGTCCGCACCTGAAAAGGACTGTATATATATATATATATATATATATATATATATATATATATATAACTGCATAATCGTTCTTCTTATACCAAGTTCATAGCTAGGTAAAGGCTCATTTCATTGAAACACCGTTTTCAATTTGTCAATAATATAAATTATGCATGCCATTACTTTAAAATTTAGACCCTTAAGCTACATAATACCAAATCAAAGTAGAGGAAGATTTTGACAATTACATGCACCCTTTTTTTTGGTCTGACACAATTACATGCACTTATAGCATGAAGTATCTTCCACATGATGGGTTTAGTTTAAAACTTGCTATAAGCTAACAAATTACTTTTGAGATATAAGCAAGACCTGTTTTCATACCTTTACTTGCGATAGTTAATAGAACTGCCACAAAATTACCTTATAAAAAACAAAACTGAGAAGCACAAAAATTAAGCAAAACTCCTTAGCCATGGACTTAGATAAAAGAAACCGAATCACTCAAAAGTCCCAAGCCAATACCAACAAAGGAAAGAATTATACAGCAGTCAAGAGCAGCAATAATATAGGTAGGAGTCGTAGGACTACAAAGAGACACTAAAAAGGCATATGAAAAGTTTGTATGTACTAAAACAAAAGCTTCAGTCTTAAGGAGAAATAGAGTAAGAGTTCACACATAAATATCTAACCTTGAAGTTGTAGAATAAGGGTATGGTTTAGGGAAAGTGTGCTGCTGCAACTACCATGAGAAAAAGAAAGACTAAGAAAGTAGACAACTGGAACTCAATATCTCACTGCAGCAGCTTGGTCCACGATCCTCACCACAAACCTCTTGAAAGCCTTGTCCTAAATCCTATCCTCACCACAATTTAACATGCTTATTCTGAAATGTGCAAAATGTTGAACATATGCTAAAAAAATGGAACTCCTGAGCCTCAGCCTCCGTCAACATAGCACCAGAGACCGACACAGCTCTGCCACCACCACATCTAGGTAAGAGACGAAGCAACCTGACGAAAAAATTACAAAGAATCAATAAATCCCCAAATTACAAAATTGAAGCAATTACAGCATTAGTTGATTAGTTGGAGAGGGACGAACCGAATGGAACTTACAGGGCTGAGCCCCATCTTTAACGAGAAACCAGGACCGAGTTTAGTCCTTACCGAGGAGCTGAAGACGAAGGCGATATGAGAGAAGACGAGGCACTGGGCTTGAAGGAGATTATGAGGCCTAGGGTTACTGTTGCGACGACGGGAGTGTCGCCGAGGTCAGGGAGGAAGGAGGTCAGAGGAAAAGTGCGAAGACGACTCAGGCGATGCTGAAACCATTACTGAAGAAGGAGGCAAAGTTGAGAGACGAAGTGCTAGCCAACGTGGAGAGAGAGGGGGCAGGAGTGAGGGTGAGCAGCAGTCTCTGGGTTTCGAGAGAGCTTGGGTTTTCAATTTAATATTTTATTTATTAGATGTCATAAACTAATTTCATCCGATCACATGTGACATTGTCAGATGTTGTTATCACCGAAATAATGTTATAAGATTTCTGATAGGATTTTTGACCAATTAAAATACGATATGTGTCATTACCATTGTTTCTGCCTAAACCCGGGGATCTAGTAGATACTTGATGAATCCAACTGTCTCCTGCAATCCTGCTCAGTAAGGAGAATACCGGGCGGGCCGGCCTTCACCTCTCCGATGCCTAAGTTAGTATAGTTGGAATATATATAACCAAGGCACGTATGTAAGCGGGGAGAGAGACGAGTTACCTCATAAAGAAGGTAGTTGGGGCCCATATATAGGTGGTTGGGGGTAAGGACTGGCCTTACTCTTCGATGTGGGACTGATTCCCTTCTGCTTATACTTTCTGAAGCCCTCTTAGGCAGGCTGGCGCCCCCGGCCCCTGGGTTTCTGGAGGCAGGGTAGAGTGCCAGGCCCCGAGGCCGGGTGCTGATGATCCGGTCCCGACCCTTGGGCCGGGCCCTGGTGCGCTTGCCGCGGGTCTGTGGGCCTGCTGTAGCCTCTCTGCGGCTACTGTCAACAAGTTCCCCAAGTTCCCGGTCAAGTGCAATCTTGAATGGGGACTTAAATCTGTCTTGCTCTTGCCCGCAGACCCGCGGGGTTACCAATCTACCGGTGCCCAGTCCCCCAAGTCCGCGTTGAAGATTGGGCGTGACCGAGGTGAGTACCTGTTACCGATGGGAAGCAATAGTTTATAAGCACACTTGCAATATAAGCAGCAATATGACTAAGTGTGGTGTTATGAGCGTGGAGCCAAGATGATAATGATGATGTCATGATGCCATGATGCCATGCAACAGACGTGTGCATGGAATGATAATGAGGCGTTGAAATCCGCCATGCAAGAGATTTATGCACGGGATGATAATGAGGCGTTGAAATCCGCCATGCAAGGAATGTGCACGGAATTTCGGCCGGGCACTCTTCCCTATCGGTACGAAGCGGAGCTTCACTAGGCTTCAACTGGCCGATCTGCCGAAATGGGATTCACTGAGCCTCTACCGGGCTATCTGCCGAAACGGGATTCACTGAGCCTCTACCGGGCTATCTGCCGAAACGGGATTCACTGAGCCTCTACCGGGCTATCGTTTCCCATTGCTAGGCTGCAGGGAGATTACCCTGGTGTTGCGGCCTGTTTGAAGCACCGGTGAACACTTGCTAGTTCTTCTCAGCTTATATTGAATAAGCGTTGAGGTAAGGGGGTGGCATTGAGGTGACAAAGCTCGCCATGTAGCCCCATGTTTGATCGCCTTTCAATGCGATGCAGGGTTTTTATCCTGCTGGACAAGCGTGCATGGGTTAGATGCAGACTCGCCCGGGTGTATAAAGCCCGCCGGTCGAACATTTTCGACCGGTGTCAGCCATGGTATTGGGCGGAACTCGACCGTTGGCGGACATCATGCCATCTCCGGACGAGTCCCCCAGTGAAGTGCCATGGGCCAGGTGCATTATGTTCCTGGTAGGGGGGCGGCGTTGAGGTGACAAAGCTCGCCCTGCGTCCCCCTGTTGCCGCAGCTAGTGCGATGCAGGGTTTTTATCCTACTGGACAAGCGTACATGGGTTAGATGTAAACTCACCCGGGTGTATAAAGCCCAAGCCGGTCGAATGTTCTCATGACCGGGGTCAGCCATGGTACTGGGCGGAACTCGACCGTTGGCGGACATCATGCCATCTCCGGACGAGTCCCCCAGTGAAGTGCCATGGTGTCGGGTGGAGCCTATTCCCGGAATGTGTTCTGGAGCCGGTTGAATGCGTCGAAACCGGTGAGCGGAACTCGACCGGGCGTCCTGCCATATCGAGACGAGTTCCCCCAAAAGAGATGCGACTGGACAGACCTCAACCGTTGTTCGGACGCCATTGCATATCCGGACGAGGTCTCCAGTAATATACGATGAAGAAGCCATGCAGCCGGTTGAATGATCATAACCGCGAACTGCCATGGTGCCGGGCGGAGCTCGACCGGGCGGCCAGCCGTATTGAGCCGAGGCTTCATACCCGGATGGGTGCTCTCCAAGTGGTTGGATGATCATAACCGCAAGAGAGGTCTTCGAGAAATGCAGCGAAGAAGCCATGTAGCCGGTTGAATGATCATAACCGCGAACTGCCATGGTGCCGGGCGGAACTCGATCGGGCGGCCAGCCGTATTGAGCCGAGGCTTCATACCCGGATGGGTGCTCTCCAAGTGGTTGGATGATCATAACCGCAAGAGAGGTCTTCGAGAAATGCAGCGAAGAAGCCATGCAGCCGGTTGAATGATCATAACCGCGAACTGCCATGGTGCCGGGCGGAGCTCGACCGGGCGGCCAGCCGTATTGAGCCGAGGCTTCATACCCGGATGGGTGCTCTCCAAGCGGTTGGATGATCATAACCGCAAGAGAGGTCTTCGAGAAATGCAGCGAAGATTGTGGTGCAAGCGTGGAATCTGGGGAAGTGGGAGGGCCTGACTCCTTGATTCCCGTTCCTACCTTCCTGCCGTCAGTGTGTGGGACAAATGGCTGACATGCATTTAAGGAGGAAGTCCATCAATCTCGTCAGCTTATGATGGCGTGGGGAGGTTACCAACGCTGGGACACGTGCCAGTGCGGGGCGTTCTTGAGATGGAGGGCCTGGATTCGCAGGCTTTTGAGTTGCTCCGATTACTTGTTTTGGAGGGATTTCGATTGCCTAGGGTATTGGTCCCCTCTATAAAAAGACCTCTTCCACTCTTCTTTCTGCTGTTGCTTCTTACTTTAGAGAGACTGAGATAAAAGGAGAAATCCGGCGACCACTCTGAGCCTTTCTTGCCTCACGAGATCTGTTTTCCTTGAACGCTCCCTACCATTGCGCGCTGCTTTCCGCGGGCCGATTGTCCTCGGTTGAGCATACTAATCGGTAAGTTTGATTTCTTTGCCCCATCGTTATTCTTGTTTCTGGGTTTGTTGTTTTGCCTTGGGGGGGAGGGATCTCTGCCGTTGACGGAACTGCTTTGCGGCGAACCTGGGGAGAGGCCGCAGAAGGCGTTGTTGTACCTGTTGCTGACAAGTGCTAGGGTTTTGTGTTCTTCCCCTAGGTTAAGATGACGTCTTCAGGTTCTGACCGGGTTTCCGAAACGGCTGTCAGAGGTCCCCTCATGGATGATGCGCAGAGGCTGGACGACTGGCTGAGTTCGGAATCTCCGGAGACCGAAGTTGCTGACTGCTCCGGGAGCAGGGTTTCGACTCCGTCCTCGGCTTCGTCCTCCGGGGCTGAATCCTCGGAGACCGAAATACCGCACGGGGTGCGATTTGCAGATGCTCCGGTTGCGAGCTACACCATGGGGAAAGGGAAGCACGCTGTGGTGTGCGATGAACCGGAGGAGAGCATGACCCCGGAAGAGATTGAGGAATTGCGGGAAGCGTGGGATATCCCAAATACCATTCTGCTGCGGCCCTTGAACCCTGGAGAGTCAGCCTGCAACCCGGAAAAAGGTTGGGTTGCTGCACATCCGGGCCAGTTCCGGCATGGACTGTCGTTCCCGCTGCCAGACTACGTGCAGTACATGCTGAGTGCGCTGCAGGTGTCACCCGCTCAGCTTCCTGGGCTCCAGTGGAGACGACTACTGAGCCTCGGCTGCTTGTACGAGTTCTCTGGGATGAACATTCCCACTGTGAACGAGTTCCGGGCCCTGTACAGGCTGTCGTACTCCCGGAAGCAGGGGTCCCATGGTTGCTTGTCCTTCAACAGCCGGAAGCCTCCACCGATCGTCACCAATGTGCCTTCATGGGTGGACAACAGCTGGAGGAAGAAAGTGGTGATGGTGGGCGGGAAGTGGCAGGCGAGGAATAGAATGTACTGTGTTCTATTGGTGACCAGTCGTATGAACTATCGGACCTGGAGCGCGAGAGGATTTCGACCATAGCCGGGTGCTGGGACGATCTGGAACGGAGTTCGTATAACTTCATTCGACGGGAAGTGCTGGAATACTGCCAGTTTGGGCGGGGTCCCGGTGCGTAGGAAGCGGTTGAGCGGTGATACTTTGTGTTAACTTCTGCAATATACTAACCGTTTGCTTTCCTTGCAGGTGCATCTTCTCGGGCGACTATCAAGCCCGAAACCACTCTCTCCATGGACGGGGAAGATCTCCTCAACCAGTTGATGGAGAAGGCCGAGATCGTCTCGCGGACGTCAGTGGAGGACGGGTCCGGCCGGCTTGTGACCCATGCGGAGCGGAGGGCCATGGATGTTGATGAGGACGCCTATGTCCTGAAGCGGGTTAAGACCCATCACTCTACAGGCCTGCTGGCGGCTGGAAAGGGCAAGAGCACCGGGGGGGCCTTAAAGATTCCCGGTGGAGCAAACAGGATCCCCAACCGCCCGGTGGCTGTGCCGCGCGTGGCTCGCGCTCCCCCCGCAAGCGCACGATCTTCTTCTCCGGAGGGCCGGGGAGAAAAACGGAAGGTTGGAGACGTTCCTTCCTCCGCGCTGGTGACGCTGACCGGCGAGTCGGTACGGGAGAATCTGGCGAAACGGTTCAGGAATACCAGCGGCGCGCAGACCATCGCTGCCGGGGAGAATGCCGCTGCTGCTGCTCGGCAGAGTAGTCCAGCGCCTGCGGATGCATCAAGGGGAAGCCTGAGTGGTGCAATCGCGCAGCAGGTGGCGGCGGACCTGGCCGGGCTTGGTCTGGATAGGCCCGGGGTTGCTGGAGTCCTGGCGGGCGGGAAACGTCCAAAATGCAAGGAATCCGTCCTCCGGGTAAGTACCGCATGGTACCACTATACTGCTTGACTAACCTTGCCTTGCTTTGCTGTTTGACAAACTCTTCGGTGTTGCACAGTTGCTGTACAGTCTGTACGAACCGGACGCGAGCGAGGGGCTGTCGGAGCTACAGAGACAGATAACTGCTCTATTCGAGTCCCGGCAGCGCCTGGAGGTGGAGAAGTCTCGCTTGGCCCGGGAGAAGGCCAGATCGGAGGAGAAGGCCAAGAGGCTGGAGGAGCAGAACCGGATCCTGGATAAGGAGAGGGCTGAGCTGAAAGAGCAGAATCGGTTCCTGGAGGAGGAGAGGGCCGCACTGGAGTCCAAGGTGGACGAGCTCCAAGTGGGAGCTGCTGCTCTGCACGCAGGCTGTGCTGCTCCGGCCGGGGAAGTTGACCCGGAACTCTTCGAGCGGGTCGCTCTCAAATACCGCGAGAGCGATCAGTTCCTGGAGTTTCTGGTGAAGGCCAGGGAGGAAGGCATCTCGGATGCGTACACGGAATGGGCGGGGAAGGGATGGTTAGACACTTCCCTGATGTCGACTGCTGCTGAAGGAGATATCCATGAGCAGTCGGACGTCCATCAAGAGGCGGTGGAGGAGGAGCCGGGTGAAGTGATTCGCTCGCACTTGGATTCTTTTACCACCGGTGCCGAGTCTGTCCGGGCTGAAGACCATACCGGAACTGATGTCGTCGACGAGGGTACCGCAGGAGAGGCTGGCGGATTGCCTGCCGAAGGCGCAGTCGTAGGTCCTTAGGATTTTCTTGCCCTTTTCCTTGTAATGTTTCCGGATCGGTTACTGCTTGTATACTTGCCTGAATATGAATATAATGGAACTGGCAGAGCCGGTGAAATTTTCTCGAAAGTAGTTTGCATATATACTTGTTTTTACAACGGTTAGACCGTGAACTATGCCAAACTAACCGCTCAGACTAGCGGGTTTTACCAAGACTGGTCATTCTCCCGGTCGGGGTCTGTTCCTCCTTTCCCCACGTACCGCTGGAGCTGGCCGTTATCAATCAAAACCTGCACCGCTTGCCTGAGGGCGTGGCACTTGCTCGTTCGATGAGTAGCCTCATCATGGTAGGAGCAGTACTTGCCCGTCTGCGCCGTTGTAAGTTTCCCCTTTGGGAACCTTCTCGGGGGCGGTGGAGGAATGACACTCCCGTTCTCAAGTAGGATATCCTCGCAGGATGTGGTGAGAGCGGTGAAGACTTCTTGGTTGATCGGGGGTGCTGGTATGATTGCCAGGGGACGCTCTTGGCGGAACGGCGCTGGCTTGTGCTCATTCTGAGGCTTATCAGAATAGGACCTCTGCTGCCGCTGTGGCCAGTTTCTGTTATTGGCGTTCCGACTGGGCCGAGCGGTGCGGTTATCGGTCCGCTGATTGGGCTTGGCTTCCTGGGCGGGTGGGGGGTTCTCTTCCCGGGGATGGTCCTCCTGCTCCTCATCTCGGTTCCTCTTCAGGAGGTGGTGCCCATAGGTCTCATGATCGGCCTGAGCATGCCTGATGGCCATAGCCATCAACTCATCGTACCCCTGCGGGAGTTCTACCCGGACGGCGTAGGAAAATTTGCCCGCTCGGAGCCCTTGCTTAAATGCCATCTCGGCGATGCCCTTGTCCAGGTTCCGAACTCCGGCCGTAGCCGTCTGCCAGCGGTTGACAAAGGTTCTCAGCTCCTCTCCGGGGGCTTGCCTGCAATTGAAGAGGATGGTCGACGTCCGGGCTCCCTCGACTCGGAGGATGAAGCGGCTCACAAACCGGTCGGCCAACTGCTCGAACGCTTCAATCGAGTTTGCCGGAAGCTCGTAAAACCAGCTGAGTGCTTCTCCGGACAGGGTCTCCTGGAAGATGTTGCAGCAAACTGCATCGGTGTATCCCTTGGAGCAGGTTTGGGACCGGAAGCTGTCCAGATGCTGGTATGGGCAGCCGGATCCTGAGTAGGTGAGCTTGAGGGACTTCTGGTTGCCAGACCTTCCCGACTCTATGACTCGGTGCGAAAAGGGGTCCATACGTTCATTAAACCGAGCGCCCTCCATTGGTCGCGCAGCCCTTCTCTCGTTAGCCTACATCTGGGCTTTCAAGCTCGACACGGTGTCGGCCAGCACCTGCAGTGCTCGCGCGGTTGGCGTCTCAGCTCCATCTACTGACGAGGCGTTGGGCTGGCGGGAGGTCGTCGCGCTCTTTGGCGGGATGGCGCCTGATGGCGACTTCTGCTGCACAGGGTTACCGGACCGACCGCCCGAAGAGTGCCCTCCATCGGTGTGCTGAGGTGGAACTGGCGGGATTGCCGCCTGTGCCTCGGCCATGGCGCCACTGCGCTGCTGCCCCCTCTCCAGGGCAGCCACCAGTGCAGTATTCACTGCCTCCATCTCCTCGTACCGAGCGTTGGACCTAGCTCTGTCCCTATCGCTCTCCTCTTTCAGACGACTGACCTCTGCGGCCATCGCCCGTAGTTCTCCCGCCATACCGCTATGGCCGGGGCTGTACGTGGGGTCCCGGCCCGGGCTCTCCGGGCTCTCGGATCGATCGCTTGAATCATCCGAGAACGTCAAGGCGAAGCCCCGCCGCTCTGGACTGTCTTCCTCCTCTGCCAGGCCTTTACCTCGCGGGCTGTCGCGATGGGGATCCGGCACGCCGGATGGTCCCCCGTAGCTTCCTACCTCCTGACCGTCGCTTCGGTCGAGGCGCGGCTCCCTCTCAATGGCTGGGGTGGAGGCGAGCGCCTGCACTACTGCAGGGTTTCCCTCCTCGGTGGTTCCTTTCTCTTGATTCATCTCTGATCTCTTTCTCAACGGTGTTGCTTACACGACTTTTCGTTCAAGATTCCCGCAGACGGCGCCAATTGTTTCTGCCTAAACCCGGGGGTCTAGTAGATACTTGATGAATCCAACTGTCTCCTGCAATCCTGCTCACTAAGGAGAATACCGGGCGGGCCGGCCTTCACCTCTCCGATGCCTAAGTTAGTATAGTTGGAATATATATAACCAAGGCACGTATGTAAGCGGGGAGAGAGACGAGTTACCTCATAAAGAAGGTAGTTGGGGCCCATATATAGGTGGTTGGGGGTAAGGACTGGCCTTACTCTTCGATGTGGGACTGATTCCCTTCTGCTTATACTTTCTGAAGCCCTCTTAGGCAGGCTGGCGCCCCCGGCCCCTGGGTTCCTGGAGGCAGGATAGAGTGCCAGGCCCCGAGGCCGGGTGCTGATGATCCGGTCCCGACCCTTGGGCCGGGCCCTGGTGCGCTTGCCGCGGGTCTGTGGGCCTGCTGTAGCCTCTCTGCGGCTACTGTCAACAACCATATATCTTTGTCGGCCAATAATGTCATTGGATTTCTAATCAGACTTTCGACGAATGACGATTCGACACATATAAAATTTTATCATCTGAAACTAACCATAAATAAGATTCATCACAAACTATCTATACACTTCAATCTTCACAACTTTCTTATATTTCAAAACACATTCTCTCAAATAGTTCACCAGATTTCCTCATTTCCCCATCACTACGATGAGTTTTTTCCACAATTTGTTGAAGTAGAAAGAACAACACAGTCAAGAGGATGCTGAGATGATGGATACGATGATGAATATTGCGGCCATAACGATGCCCATCTTGATACGATGATGAACTATAAAGACGCGATTCACGTCCTGCTCGCTCTTTCAATCACCCTAGATATAAGTTAACAAGGGGAAAAAAATCTCATGGAAGATTACTTCATCGAGCATCCGATCTTCAGACCGGAAGAATTTCATCGGAGGTACCGGATGCACGGTCATGTGTTCAACCGCATCATGATGGCCCTGTGCAACCACGACCGTTATTGGCATCAAAGAGCAGTACTAGGGTTGCGGCCACAACAGAAGATGACAGGTGCCCTGTGTATGTTGGCGTACGGGCAGCTGCTGATCAATGTATTGAGATAACCAGGATGGGGGAATTAACTACGTTAGAGTGCATGAAGAAGTTCTGTCAACAAGTGGAAGGTATTTTTGGTCCAGAGTACCTTCGCGTTCCAACAAAGGCTGACATTCGAAGGCTTCTAGCAAGGACTGATCACCGAATATTTTCAGGTATGATCGGAAGTATCGATTGCATGGATTGGGAGTGGAAGAACTGTCCAACCGGATGGCAGGGGCGTTACACTGGACGGAAGGGACGTCCCACAATTATTCTTGAGGCAATGGCCTCGTATGACATATGGGTATAGCATGCTTTCTTCGGTGTGCTAGGAGCTCAAATAATATATTAACGTGCTCGATGAATTATCAGTTTTTGAAGGGCTCATAGTCGGAAACACCCTGTCTGTGATGTTTCATGTCAACGGAAGGAGATATAGCAATGCTTATTATCTTGCTGACGGAATAGATCTAAGGTACTCAACATTCGTTAAAACTATGTGAAACCCTGAATCTCAAGCACAGAAACTATTTGCAAAGAAACAAGAAGCATACAACAAAGATGTTGAGAGGTGTTTCGGCATCCTGCAATTTCGTTGGAAGATCATTTGACATGGAGTTCGGATACATAAGAGGTCGACACTGAGAAGCACAATGATGGCTTGTATTATATTGCATAATATGATTGTAGAGGATGAATTTGTCGAGCAGGAAGAAGAAGATCTACTAAACCCACTACTTGCAAGAGTTTATGATGGGCCCGTGGATCATCAGGGGGTTCGAATTCGTTTTTTACCAGTGGGAAGAGATGCACGAAACCAACACGCATTTTGAGACCGTATTGACCAACTCGAGTCAGCTTATATCACAACATTTTCAAAATGATTTAGTGACCCATAATTGGGCTTTAGAAGCCAACTAACAATAATCAATTGTGGATTTGGTAATGTAATTTTATTTTGCATTATATTTAAATTTGGTATTGTATTTTAATTAGTATTGTAATTTTATTTTGCATTGTATTTTAATTTGGTATTGTATTTTAATTTAGTATTGTAATTTTATTTGACATTGTAATTTTATTTGGCATTATTGTTATATTTATATTGTTTTATTTCGTATAAAAAATAACTTGAAAATGAGAAACATAAAATTACTAGTATTAGAACATAAAATTATTTCAAATATAATAACTTGAAATTGAGGAACATAAAATAACTAAAAAATATTACAACAACATAATATCACTCTTCATCAAAGTGAACATAATAAGCATCACTAGTTCTACTACTCTCATTCATTTTTCTCATGATCGCCGCTTTCCTCCATGTGTGCCACGTCAACTTTCCCAGGGTCATCATACTCGTATCCAGTGTCATAATTTTTATTTCTTCTTCCAACTCCAGCTGCTGATCACGTCGAGCCAACCTTGCTTCTTTTTATTTTTCAAGTTCTAAGTCCTCCATAGTCAACCGAAGGTTCTCCTCATCTCTTCTCATGCTAGCCTCCATAAAAGTTTTTTGATTACATTGCATATTATGAAAAACCACTAAAGACATCTCTTCTTTCTCCATCATACATTTTTTTACATTTCTTTTTTGCTTCCTTTGCCGCCTTAATTTATTCCTATAGGTCTAACCGGACTCAAGGGGCGGGGTCTCTCTTGATTAGGTAGTGGAGTTGTGTATCCGTCATCATCATTCAAGTCGATATGCTCATCCGTGTCAACGGAAGGGGATGGAAAATTTCGCTCAAATGGAAAAGGAGTACTACTCTCAACCTTATAAAAGTGAAAAGCTATAGAAATCCCAGATTGCTACCTCAAAATCGTCTTACCTCTTTTGCAAACAGAGGAAAAGGTTTCGCTAGATAGCATCAGAAAGTGATTATCGTCTACCTCTTTCGCCGATAATTACCTAGTTACCCATTCTCTATTCAACTACTAGAACTCTAGAAGCTTCATGAGAGAGAACCAAGGAGTGGAGAGCGAGCAAAGGAGAAACTCAACACACTATAACACCTGCAATTGGCAATCACATGATCATAACCCATAAACAGACAACGAAAACAAATGAAAGTCTGCAACATAATCTTTTTTAAATTGGTCACAAAAGAATAATAATAAGAACTCTTTTATGACCTATCAAAGATCAATAAGATCTCAATCCTTACTTAATGACATCAAAGATCATATGATCTCAATCCAAACCCGATTCCCTACTTATTGATATCCATATAATCCTTATTAACTGATGACCCAATAATCCTTTCATACTGATAACCCAATAATCGTCAATTACAGGATTCAAACTACATAAATATTTTGTACCTTTGTATTTCTCAAGTCCTACTTTTCTATTTCAGTCATGCCCCTGCGAATACCAAACAAATAAGATGATTACCTGCTTTAGAACTACTAAGAAATAAATCAAATAGAATATGAAATAGGGACTGGTATACTGAGAAACACATACATAAGATGAAGAGAATTGAAAGTTGTACCCACCCGGCAAACCGTAGGAAGAGAAGGCGATCGAGGATGGGAGTCAAGCCATGGAGGCACCGAGAATGAATTCTGCGTAGCAGTTTTTGGTTCCAGTGGAAGAACGTCAAACCGGTTGTGTGGGTCTCTCGGATAAATCCTCATAATTGTCTGGAACAATACTGTTTTAACCCTATTTTATTTACTGAATTTACTGTAGACCTCGCGGATAAATCTTCATAAAAAGAGGGACATTGTAGGCATCAGTTGTTTGGCAGTTCTATAAGCAGAATCTGCTTAATTAATAGAGATATGAGTAAAATACATATAAGTTCGAATACGAGTAGCATAAACATCTAAATTACTTCCAACTACGATGTTCTTCCACATCCTCAGTTCTTCAGCTCCTCATCATTTTTCTCTTTCAATATCGAACTGCATCATATAAGAACTCCAGATCCCAGTCAAAATAGTGACAGTTGTTGCAAGACCAAAATTGACGGTAAGGATTCTTATCCATTTGAGACATTTCCAACTGTAGAATAGCGTCGCATGAACATTTATGTTGTAACGGACGTAAGAAAGAACACAGATTTACTGCGAGACACATGCTTCAACCCAGGCCAGCCGCAGTTTCCTCCTCTGCGACCTTGGTGATTATATCATCTGCGAGACACAACAAAATTGTCGAGTGTGCCTTCTCCTCCAGACTGGCCATCTCAGCATTTTCTGGATCCACCGACTTCTTCACAAGCGGTGATGAGTCGCCTAAGCGAGCATCAAACAATAATAACCCTACAATCGTTAGCAGTATAGACATAAGTAGGGATCGTTCTAAGCCGGGGATTAAGGGTACCTGAAACATGAGATTGTTAGACAAATATATTCACAAATACACATCAAAATCGTCACAAATGGGGGATATGTTGGCGTCGGCAGCAAAGGCTGCCTCTAATGTCCTAAGCACGAAATAAAAGCACGAAAATAAATTCTAAACTACTATTTACAAGTTTGGTCGACATCTTTCACACAAAACACTCCACACTTAACTCTTTAACACATAAGACTCACACAAAAGAAAGTAAGGAACAAGTATTTAGCATGCATTGGACTTAAACAAGTTTCGACCTACAACTAGAACGTTTCCGATTTTACCTAGTTGAGAGACTTTCTAATGTTTTAAGATCAAGCTATTCGCAAAGTGACCCTAAAAGTTATGCTACTGTTATACAACTCGTAACATTGAAGCACAAACGTCTATAATCGAAGACATGTAAACAAGCAAGGTTGTCAATCATCTCATTTAACATGCAAGTTTTAGCTAAGGTTATACCCTAAGTGAGCACAATCGAATCAAAGCAACATACGTTTCATCTTTATTCATTCTACTCGGGTTAAACAAAACTAATGTGTCGGTTTTTAAGTCATGCCCTTATATTACTAACCAATTTAAATCCTCAACATGCATCAATACCATTTTCCTAATTATCTACGTGTACAAATCTTACAAGTTTTATATTGCAAATTAGCATGAAAATTCATTGTTGCCGAAATTTAAACCTAAATCTAAGCATCAATTCAAACAAATTTTTAACATACAAATTATAAAACCAAGCTCCAATTCGGTTCATACATAGACATATAATCCAAAACCAAAAATACATGCAAGTTTCATAGACAAAACTAAGCATAACTACATAAAATTTACTAAACCGAAAGAGGGGAGTGGATCACACTTTTGTAGACACCTTGATGACTTCGACTCGTGTGGATCCGACGGAAGACGGAGGGGTGGCTGCTCGGCAAAAGGGTGTGTCGACAAAAAAATCCAAGTTTCGGCAGAAACTTGGGTGAAGGGGAGGGTGGTTTTCGACTAGGGTTTATGTAGGATCTTTGGGGAGGATTTGATAGAGCTTTGGCTTTGTGTTTTGGCTTGAGATGTGACAAGTTTTTCTGTGGAAAAGATGGCTTTATGTAGAGGAACAAAGCTAGGGTTGCCGGCCACAACAAGGAAAGAGGTTTTCCTTTTCCTAGTTGGCTTATGTTTCCTTGTTGGATAATTATTGCATTCTTGGACTTCTTTTTCTGAATTTTCTTCATAGCATGGGCTTCACATCTTCATGGACTTCATATGTGGGCTTGACAACTCCATTTGGTGAACTTGATCCATGAAAAAATGCACAAACCCGCCAAGAACACAGATCGGCAGCTTTGCTTGCCGATCGGCAACCATTCCTAGCTCGACTAGGAAAGCATCTTTTCTTCGTGTTTTCCTCCATTGCCTTGGCTCAATGTCTTCCTCTATCCTTCAATAAGCTTGGACAATCTTCATATATGCAATTGTACGCCAAAATGTCCATCGAAAACAGAAAGAAATGAAAAGAGGCAGAAACTTGGTGGAATCGGCTAGAATGACCTTTCTCCAGTAATTCTGGCATAACTACTCCCTCCTCGGAGCTCCGATTGATGCGATTCTAAGTCTCAGAGAAACTAGACACATAGAGCTTTCTCCACATAAAAGGGCTTGATCACATTCCTTGTGAAACGTCCGGAGTGAATTTTTTTGTAGTTGTGACACAGTCTCAGGAAAAATCCTGGAAGTCCCTGGATTGTTTTGCTCGAACTGCTGATTTGCAGCAATCTTTTGGGTGACTTCCCGAACTCCAATTAATCTGTATTTAATTATGATACAAAACCCTTTAGCAAGCCAATAAAATACATACCAAATTTCATCAAATTTGAAAAAGGATAGGTCACAATTCCATTCATCTTAGAATCACGAAAAAGACACATTTTGCATTATTTTCCAGAATTCTCAGACTTAGTCATTTTTCGGATTCTAAAGCATATATTTTCAAAACTCTATCAATTCGACACTAAACTAAATTATGATTCAATCTTAGACAAATAAGGGTTAAACAAAGCATAAACGAGGGCAAATACATATTAATATCGTCGCACATTGTGCTCCTATCAAGCAGCGCCCACATCCCTTGTTGTTTTAACAAGACTCGCATCTTGATCTGCCATAAACTGAAATTGTTTCTCCCCATGAATTTATCAATTTTCACGTTCAAACCAGACATCTTTCTTACCAGAATTCAAGCCCCTCCTGGGCTCTGATACCAGTTTGTTGTAACAGACATAAGAAATAACACAGATTTACGTGATTCGCTAACGATGTGTTAGCTACGTCCACGGGCAGAGGAGAACAGTTTTATTATCTTGAGGAAAACGAAATACATAATACAATTAGGTTTATAACGTTTATATACTAAGTCCAACAAGAAACTATAACCCAGCATAACAGATATTGTGGGCCTCGGGGGCGTTGCTCTCGAACCCCCAAAACATATATTAACAATTTCTTCATACAAATCTTTTTCTTATAGCGGTTGGCAGACGTGTTGCTATCAGCACTATCAGCCCAGGAGCTTCCGTCCATGCCTATCACAAGAAACATCAAATATGAATGGGAAGATACTACTCAACCATTTGAAATAATTTCTTCATGTACTCTGTGAACTATAAACATAATCTGGCTATTTGATTCAAGACCATTTGAAATCATTTCTTCATGTACTGTGAACTATAAACAAACTTTGCACAAAGTTATAGTTTACAAGGCAGTGGTCATATACTAGTTCCCATAAACAAATTACTACATTTATAACATTTTCGATAACACGTGAATCGATGGCAGTCAACAGGACATGACTACATAACCACAAGGCCGGTAACACCAGAGCAACAGTCTTGCAAACCAAACTAATTCTTTAATCGAAATCCGATAATGAGAAGGATCAGATTCAAAGAACACAATGAATCTTGAAGAAAATTTAAAAAGAAAGCCCACACTTCACCTTTTTATTCCTAAAACTTAGCAATGAATTCTTTCCCTGACTTGAACTTCGGGCGTCTGCAAGGTACGTAGCATATAGCCCGAAGTTCGCAAACATGATTTCGGAGTCTACAGTCGCTTGTCGGCGTCCGCTGGTTAACTTGTGAACCACCAAACCTCTTTTACCTTTCACCCGTAATCTTACCCTTAGTTAGTTACACCCGTTAACAGTGTAGTTGTTTCTTTATTTATTTATGTGTATTTAAACCTCTATAAATGAATAATGTTGGAACTATGAAAAATTATTATTTTAAAAAGATTATTTATCAATAGATGAATATATATATATATATATATATATATATATATATATATATAATTCCTACCTAGAGTGGGGCTCCGCTCTGAAATTAAAGAGTGGGGTTCTTTATTTGATAAACTTTCTGATCAAATTTCTACATCTCCACCGTTCAGTATTCAGATATATGTGTGTAGATCATCTCTGCAAAATTTCATCAAATTTGATAATCGTTTGAACATTCCCAGTCGTAATTAACACAAGTGGTTCATACTGAACAGATTCAGTATGTTCATTGTTTTTTTATCGTTTTGATATCTTAACGATCACCAAATTTGATGAAATTTTGCAGAGATGATCTACACGCATATACCTTAATACTGAACGGTGAAGATGTAGAAATTTGATCAGAAAGTTGGTCAAATAAGGAACCCCGCTCTTTAATTTCAGAGCGAAGCCCCGCTCTGGATATGGGCTATATATATATATATATATATATATATATATATATTACATTATAGAGAATTTTGTTTGTTGATAGTTGAACTAAATAACTTAATCTAGCTACGAGGTCTATTTGCAGGTGGATTTTTTTTGTATTATAATTATTTACTTTCCAACTTTTGTATAGTGTGAGGATGAATTTCAATTTGGTTAGACACGAAAAGAGAGTAAAGAACTATAGAAGGAAACTTCGAGGAGAAATAACTGCATTAGAAAATAATAAATTATTAATATTTCCTTAATTTGTAATATAAAATTATTTTCGTTTATTATTAATCTCTTTTGTGGATTTTTCAATTATAGTTTAAGTTTTTTAAGCCTCATGAGAGTCTTGAGGCGAGTTTTTTAAAACATTGATAATTTTACAAGACAAGAAAAACCCAATGACATCTCGGGTCATGTTGGACCGCTCTAGCCCGCAAGCGTCTTCCATTTCAATTAAAACCGGAGCTTCATTTTAGCCACTATCATGACGCTCTCCGCAAACACAAATGGCAATAACTTCTCTTCAACATTTATGGGTGCGAAAACCCCCTTTGCTTATAAGAAAATAAGGGAAAAGTGTTTGGTAAACTCAACTCCACCCAGCTTCTAAGAAAAGCCCTGACTTTCTTCCTTTAAAAGCAGAAGTAGGGGGAGGCCAGCTTCTGCTTCTGCACTGTAGCGGGGTACTATAGTTAAATGAACTTTTCAAAAATACCATCTATTGCCCCTCACTGTTGAAACTAATTACACCATTTAAAAACACCAAAACCCTTCTCTCTCGCCTCCTCTCTCCCTCAGACTAATCGCCTCCTCTCTCTCAGACTAATCGGCTGTGATGAATCCCTCGCCTTTCTCACTCTATCCCCAAATCTCCAAACCCTAATTTCCAACCAGATATTCGTTTTCCAAATCTCCGCTTGCCTATCTCTTTGGGTCCTTCCCTTTCCTTTTACCCATTCATCACAGCCGCCTCCCTTGGATCCTCTCACCCAGCCGAGGCTCTTTTATGGACCACTCTCATACCCACCTCCTTATTTGATCCACAACTTCGTAGCTATAAGGAAGAAGGATCGTCAGAGAGGCAAAAGCGCCGTTAAGCAGGTCCGGCTTCGAACTCGAGTTAGGGATGGGAGTTTATTTTTTGCTTAATTTTGGTATTGTTTCTAGTTTGTTGTTAATTTTGGCTTTTAATTAGGTTTTGATTTGTGTAAATTGCTTGATTTTTGATTCTGGAGTGCTCCTTTTTTAGTGGTTTGATATTGTATGAGCTTCGGTTTATTGAATTTTAGCCCCAATTTTGGTTAGGGAGTTTATTTTGTTGTTGATTTTCATCGATTTTGGTGAAATCAATTGTACTAAAGTGTTGGGAGTTCAATTGACAAGTTGCAGAGCTAATTCAGTTAGGGACTTGGTTCAGTGTGTAATTCTTGATATGTTTCTTTGTTCTTTTACAAGTTCTTATCGCAATAACGTGTTTTGATTGTTTATTACTATAGGCTTTAATTTTATCTAAACTGGGTTTTTGTTCTTTAGGCCTACGGAGGAGAATTGGTTGCATTGCCACACGGGCAGACTCTGAGGAAATTTCCAATCGAGGAGCTTGTTGAAAAAGTTGTCCTGGTCAGATTTGACTCTACCCTTTTGCTTCAGCAAGAACAAAAATCTCAATGCAATGCTGTTTTTACGATATAAGTATTTACACCAGTCTGAGGCTGAAGTAGTTCTTGTTAGTGATTGGAGTGCTAAAACTAATCCTAAAGTGTTTATTGCACAGTCTGTTGCATGTATATAATGCTTGTTGCTAATTATTAGTTTCATTTTATTACTAGCATTATTTATAGGATAATGATAATTGATCACAGTGGAGTTGATGATATGATCAAATCAAGTGATAAAACATAGTATTAACTAATTCAATGCTTAATGGTTTGATATTCAGATTTGTTGTAACGATCCGAACCTTAAAATACCCCCCCTAAAGGTTTTAATTTATTTTAACATTTTGAAGGGTTCCAAAGGTTGACTTTTTATAGGTTGATCCGACCGAGAATTTTATTTCTCAACGAGATTGATGTCATTAAAACGAGTTCGCGGACACGTACAGGGTTAATTTAGTATTCGTAAGAAAAAGTTATGACATAAAATCGGAGGGGAGGGAATTTCTGGAAACGAGCAGAAATTTCTGGAAAAAGAAATATTCTAGACTTCGGAAGAATATTCTTCCTCTTTTTTATTTTTTCTTTCTTTCTTTCTTTTCTCATTTTTTTTTCTCTCTCTCCTTTTTCTCTCCCCCGATCGGGCTCAAGCCCGAGATCCCCACTTAGAGACGCCGACCATCGTTCTCCGTCGTCCGGCCACCGATCGGTACGCCACCGGTGCCGATCAGTTCGTTTTCTTCTCCTCTTCATTTCTGGGGTGGGTATTCGGGGCGGATCGCCGCCGTTCGGCGGAACTTTTTGGGAGAGGGGTCGACTGTATCGACCCGGGATCGCCATCTCCGACCGCCAATCGGCCCGATTCCAAGGGGGAAAGAGAGGCCATAATCGGCACGTCGGTTTCCTGAGAGGAATCGGCCCGAATCGGCCAAGGTAAGTGGAAATTAGGTTTTGAAATTTTAGGGTTTTTGTGAATTGTAATGGAGTTTGTGATGTTGACCTTTTTGATGATTTTGGAGGCTGAAATTGAGTTTGGGAGGTTGATTGGAGTAGATTAGGTGTGATTTGAAGTGCGATTGGTTGAATTTTGGATAGAAATTGGAGGTGGTGTGCTGCTGCCGCCGTGTCGGCAGCCGTACGGGGCGGCTGCGCGGGTTGTTTGGCGACGGGGGCGACGAGGGAGAGCCCCTGTATTGGTGGCGATCGATTTGGGGTTAAAATTTGGATGAATGGGAGGCATTTTGGCCTCCTGTGGCGGAGCTGGTGGCGGTGGCGGCGACACTATTGCTGCCTGCGGCGAGAGATAAAAGAAGGGTAAAAAGGTAAAAAGTAAATAGTAAAAAGTAAAAGTAACATGGTAATTCAGTAAATAGTTTATAGTAAAAAGTAAAAAGGGTTAAATAGTGAAGTAAATGGTATGTCTGACTTTTGACTTTGACTTTTAATGTTGACTTTCTAAAAAAAAGTAAAAATTGGTTAAAAACGGGGTTTTACGTCAAATTTAGCAATAAAAGATTTGACCGGATTTTATTCTCAGTGGGTGGGCGGTTGCGGTATGGGAGCAAAAAGATGTTTGTTGGTTTTTCGGTTTTATTTCGAACCTATTTCGGATTTTCCAGAGGGAAATTTCCAGGACGGGTTCTTACATTTGTTGTCATCGGTTCTTGACTAGTATAGGTGGAGAAGAAGAATGTGTTTGAGGTGAATGTTGATTAGGTGGAAAAAGAAGAGGCTGGGACGTGAAGGATTCCGACAACGCATTGCTACTGGGGATGGACATGGCAGGGTTGAACAAGGAGGATGTAAATGTGTCTGTGGAGAAGAACACTCTGACTGTCAAAGGAGAAGGAAAGGACTCTGAGGATGTAGGATATGGAGGGAGGAGTTCTCTACCAGATTGGATATGCCTCCTACCATTTACGAGCTCGATTCGATCAAGGCTGAGATGAAGAATGGGGTTCTCAAGCTGGTGGTTCCTAAGGTGAAAGAGGAGGAGAAGAAGAATGTGTTTGAGGTGAAGGTTGATTAGGTGTTTGTCTTGTGGATTGTTGAGGTCTTTGAACATATGAGTCCTTTATGGATGGTAGGTTTTTTGTGGTTTCATCTAGGATTGTAAGCTCTGTTTTTCGATGAATAATTCTTAATCAGAGTGGTGAACAGATTGTAACTTCAGCCAAATGCAGTAACGTTGTTCTTAAAAATTTTCATTTAGTTCAGTTTGTTCCTTTTGTATCTGTCTGGCATTCAATGTCTTTTACTGCTATTTCTGATCTAGTCTTCTCTGTTTGATATCCACACATAGATCTACATTACAAAAATTTCAAGCAAATCTATATTGCACATGATACTGCGTTCTATTACATGAGATTGTAACCTTACACGAATATGATCACTACACAAGGACAAGACTTCGAAGGTTTGAAAGAATAAGAAATCTACATTGCACTGAAGAGACTCGATGACATGTCTCGTGACATAGAGATGGATAATAATGCATAAGAAGAACATCATGCTCATGGTGGTGTACAAAAAATTGAAAGAATAAGAAATAGCGTCACTCAAAGCTTGATGAGTACCCGTAATACTGGTTAATATTTAATGGTGTTAATGTATCATTTTGTAGTCATTTGATGTCAATGAAACTCAATGGTTATTTACAAAATATAATTTCACCGTAATGATTAGTAATTATTTATATTTAGAAATAATTTCATATAAGCATAATGAAGATTCAATTAGCCGTAAAATAAAAAATTAATAGCCATTCAATTAAAGTTAAAATTTCTTTCATGTCTAAATTGGTCATTTACAGACAAAAAGCACAAGCCAACTTTCAGTTTACCAAACACTTTGCACTTTGCCAATGTCTTTTCCACTAACAACACTTAAAAAAAAGCCAGTTTACCAAACACTCAGCCAATTTGCTTTTCAGCAGCTTATTTTAAAAAATAAGCATAAGCCACATTTTCTGTAAAACTCAGCTGCACCAAACATACTCATAGCCTTCTCCCCTCAACTAGGGGTGGACGTTTGGGCCCGAAGGACCGAAAGCCCGGCCTTGCTAGGCGAAAAAAGCCCGACACGGGCCGAGTCCTGAAATATTAAGGACCGGCCCGAAGTTGTGCATGTCGGTCCGAGCTCAGGCTTGAATTTTTTAGGACCGAAAGCCCAGCCCGGCCCGACTTTTTAATATATATATATAAATAGAAAGTTCGTCTCCTGACCTAACCCATTTCGCCCATTCCTGCAATCAACCTAAGCCCTCCTCAAGACCTCCTCCAGTCGCCAGTCGCCCCCAACTCTCCAAGACAGGCAAGACCTAGACTCCGGCTCCGGCTCTTCCTTCCCTCTTCCTTGAGTTCCTTCCCTTGCCAGTCGCCAGTTTCCACAGCTCGGTCCCTAGACTCCGGCTCCGTTGCGCCTCCTCTGCGTCCGTGTCCATCTCCGCCTCCTCCCTGCACCTCCTCCGTCTCTGCCTCCTTCCTCCCTCCTCTCCTCCTTGCCTCTCCTCTTCGCCTCTCTCATGAGTCTCCTCAGCTCATCTCCATCTCCGGCTCCAGCTTTGTCGCTCAGCTCCTCCTCTCCTCCTCTCCTCTCCTCTTCGTCTCTCTCCTGAGTCTCCTCAGCTCGTCTCCATCGCTCAGCTCGTCCTGAGGTAAGTGAAGGGCCGAAGGCCACTTCTCCAATTCGTTCTTTGAAATTATGAATTGTGAATTGTGATTGTGTGCTACTGCATTTGTGCATTTGTGATTGTGTGCTTTAGTTATTGTGTAGTTGGCTTCAAGTAATTGTGCATTTGTGGTGCAGTGGTGCTAGTGTGCTATTGCATTTGTGGTGCTAGTGCCCATTTTGGTGAATTTGTGTTATACTAAAGCCAGTGAAGTGTTGTTGGCTTGTTGCAAAATGTGTGGAACTGTAAAATTTGCATTATACATTTATACTAAAGTCAGAGAATACTACTGATTGCTATAAACTTGCTGTAAAATTTACTGCATAACAGGATTAACAGGTTTTTTTAGGACCCGAAAAACCCTGAAAGCCCGGCTTGGCCAGTCTGGCTCGGGCTCGGGTCGGTCCCCAGCTTGAAAAAAGCCCGGCTCAGCTCGAACCGAAAGGGTTGGGCTTTGGGTCGGACTTTTGAGTTCGGCCCGGCCCGCGCCCAGCCCTACACTCAACCTCTTTTCCTTCTCAATCACGGCACAAAGCGCAAAATACGAGACATAAAAAATAAGGCTTCCACGTGTAAAACAAGTAGATAGGCTCAGAATACTGGCAACCATCCGCGTTACGACAAAGACATGAATTCTTAAGGACAAAGGGATTGTGAGAAAGGGGACCTGATAGGACGGCCACTTTCCGTAATATACTCCCCAACGCCTGGTGTCTGGAACAGCAATCCCCCCATAATAATTATAAGCCGCGCAAAATAAACCAAGTAAATAAAGTGTTCTTACAAAAGTTGGGGGACTCCATATGACCTAACTAGAGGCACATCCGCTAGAGACGAATGAAGTAGTGTGCCAAGGCACGTTCACACTTGAACAAGTACGCCTCGGTTGATAATTTTAAAATTCCCAACCTAGAAGATCTCATTTCTTGGAGAGTAGGTGGACTTGTTGGTGCATACTACCCACTGATCGTACGACCCTTAGAGTGCGAGCGTTCTCTTCTAAAAGATTGTCCGTATGCTTACATGGACACACGGACAACGACCAAAGTCTTCTGGAAGGGGACAGTTTGTCACACGTTGGAAGTGATCGAGCTTCAAAAGGCCGCTTATAAAAGGAGGTCGTGACGCCCACTCAGGTATGAGATTCCATTCCCTCCTTATTTTGTCAATCCTACCCATGAGTTCTCTCTCTAATTTGAGCATCCGAAGGTCAAAGCCCAGAATCCTCCGGGCGTGACCCTAACATGTTTACCCAGTTAGTTACACCCGTTATCATGACCTAATTGGAAAGTCTTAAAGAGCCCAGCCAAGCTTGGACTTGATGGGCTCAAACGGACTGGGTTGGGCAGTCCACTCAAATGCAGGGACCGAGTCCACTACAGGTTGAGCGAGTTTAAGGCCGAAGAGTCAAACAATGACACCCACATGCTAGTCACGCCTGGTGTGGGATATGACTTTCAATGAACGCACTCACCGGGATACTGAGGAATGTTTTGCGTATTTCATTTAAAGCGGTTGTTTCACCATAGGAAAGAGTTTCTCTAGAGCGAACCCATGCAAATGTTCTTATAGGACGAGTAAAGCGGAAAGAAACCTGGTAAATTCAATACAGATTCATAAGAACTAATGGTAAAAGTTGAAGCAAAATGTTCAAGCTTCCCAAAAATTTGGTGAAACTGCACAGTCTACATTTTTTTTTTCAAACTATCAACCAAAAATGAAAAATAAATGTTTGAAGCACATTTGCACTGGTTCAACGGATGTTAGAGTTCCACGTCTGAGAAAGATATAACGAACATCAAGGGAAAGAGGAATTCACCAAATGAAAGTAATAGGCGATCCAAGCTTCAGGAGAGTCACTAGTCAGTATCTTAAAGAAAGTCGAGGCTTTTGATATTGTAGGCCATAAGAGGGCAAGGGAAGGGGTTTCTCATTCATTTCTTTACATTAGCAATCAGATGACAACAGTAGCTAATACTTTACGTCTACCCACTACATAAATTTTACGCAAAATACTCTACATTTAGTCAGCACACCAACCAATTTTGACATTCACTAAAAAAGATAACTCAAATGTATAACCAATGCCATCAATGCCAAGGCTGTTTATCATGTGGCATTTGTATTTAAAGAAAGTTCTGGTTTCTAATCTCCAATTATATAAAAAGTTACAACTTACTAGCCAATTATATGTTTGATAGGGATTCTCACACTAGACGTTTGATAGGGATTCTCACACTAGACCTTGTTGCGCTCATATTAGCCAGGGGGCCAGTTCATTTGCCTTCCTCCAATGAGGTGGACATGAATGTGATAGACCGATTGACCTGCACGAAGACACAACTCATTACTATGTTACAAAAAATATGCTACAAAACGACACACGTCTGATAAAGACTATATGATGTCATCACTTCCGTGCATTCAAACTAAATGAGTACGCACATCCTTTTGGCCCATCATTGATCACAATCCTGAACCCATCCTCCAGGCCTTCATGTTTAGCAACAAGCTTGGCAGTGTAGACAAGCTGACCAAGAATCTCACAGTGCCTATCTTCTGCCTGGGAAAAAAGAAAGATTGTGAAAAAAGAATAAATATCCAGCTATAAGTGCAATCTGTTAATAAAGATTGATCTTGAACTGTTTTTGATAAATGACTAACTAATTCCAAGACTTGACATCTTTCTTCAAAAATCAACTAATTGTAAGGGACAAGTAACAGGATACCTACATGGGATTTCATGATTTCGCTTAATTGTGAATATTTGGAAAACAAAAATCTAAAATTACCTAATCTCCTTTTTTGAAATAGAAAAATAGTAGGTCAAAAGGAAGGTTTTTTATAAAACACTCTTGTCATCTTACTTAAAAACCACTACTAGAGCCAACTATTTGGAGTCTTAAAACTTGAAAAGCAGAACTACAAAACTAGTTTTTATGGGTTTTTAATTACATTTTTACTACTAATCCCTAACTCTAAAGCAGAACCCTGTTTAAGATAACAATTTTAACCAAAGCAAATACAACATAAAGGACAAGAATCGACTTCAACAAACCAAAGAACAACTTAGACAAACAAGCAAACAATGTGAATTTACAGCTGCATTTCATTCATAAGAAATGGCCAGAAAAGAATAAGAAGAGACAGAGACAAGGGAGAAACCATATCCCATAGTTGATCCATATGACCATATCTCACCCTCAGCTCGCAAAGATTCTTTTTTTCCTCCCCATGTGAACCACAGAAAAGACAGCCTGCGGAGTAAATCTCCCTAAAGTAGTGTCCCTTTTACTTAATCAAACAACTTGTATATCTTACACAGGATACAAAAAATAATAAGAGAGGCGCACGGACCAATAAATCGTATTGGCCATATTTTTTGTTGGAATGAAAAGAGGAATAATGCGTCCTAGCACAGGACATAGAGTAGGCAATGAAATGAGCAGTAAACTTTGAGTTCACACTTACCACCGTAACTATAACAAGACACTGGAACAACACATGCTTCGATGGTTAAGCACAAACATTAGCTCCGCAGCTATATTTGTGCCATAATCCTATGGCTTATTTTTTAAGTGCTATCAGATCATATACATATAATAAACAAATATTGATGATACTACATGCATTTACACATCATGCAATATGGCTTTCCTATTCAAAATATCAAAAGCCTGTGCATGTAAAACTAGAATTGCATTCGCACAATATATAATTACATATCTATGTATGTGTGTGTTTATATATATAATATTGTGTTCTTACTGTTCTAAACTCATGCGCAACGGAACTGCAAAAGTCAAATCAGAATAAAGCATATATTTCCTGTACTCAAGAGAGAAAGTGTACTCACGAATAAAAGCATCAGATTAAAATCTGACCCTCCTTTTTAAGAAAAAGTGTCATTCTTACTAAAATAGAATATATTATTTAAATGAAAACAAAAAAAAATGGATTGGGAGCCAAACACAAGTCAGTAATAATCACCTTCGACAATCCAGTTAAGCCATCTCTAACTTTGGGAATGATCAAAATGTGTGTTGGAGCTTGGGGATTGATGTCCCTAAATGCAAGGACCTGTTCAAAATAGAAACCCAAATGGAGGAGAATTACAAGGAAGCACAATGCTCTATAATCAATAACAGAGAGGAAGCACCACCGATACTACATTTTTGAATGAACAAGAGCATGTTGAGTACATATCTCATGGAATGCAGACACACATACCCAGCCCAATGAGCCTACCCAATTCTATAAGTTGAACATCAGCTACCATAAAGAAGAAAAAATAATGATAAAGTTGGGCCAACAATACCAGTGAAACAAATTGCAACTCAAATAAAAGATTTAGAGCAAGCAAATGCAATTGTTGTCCTTAGAAGCAATGGTGATCTCAAACAGTAATACAAGCACAACGTAAATAAAATGGAAGATTCTCATCTTAAATAATAGAAAAATAATGCAGTAAGCAGCCAGATCTCAACATCAAGGTTCAGAGAAGGCTTAACCGAAGCTGAAAAAAAAAAATGTACAGAGGCAGATACAGTGGAGCACCTTATCGTCCTCAAAAACCACATTAGCTGGTATTTCCTTATTGATGATCTTATCAAATCTGCAGAGTTTTCAATGACAAAACAAAAATTAGGTTTCGTGTATAGATACAAGATAGAAAAGAGTTTAGATCAAAAGGCACGAAATTACAGTACATAGTGGGTGAATCAGAGGGTACAGCAGCAAGAGCAGCCTCCTTCTCAGCCATATTGACGGGGATTGGAGTGATCAAGTGAGAACTTAAAACTGCGAATCGGCTGCTTATATTGTCGCTTCCCCTAATTTTCTCTTTCTTTTCCATCTCGTGTCCTTGATAGCTTTCTGTTTTTTTTTTGTTTTCTTTCTATATCTTTTTCTTTTTCTTTTTTTCTCCCCAAAGATGAAGGGGCTGGACTACCGGCGTTTAGGCACTCCTTTGTGGGTCATTGACACGTGGCTCGTTACCAGCCGTCACTTTTTTTATATCGATTGCGAACTGCGAACTGCGAACACCGGAAACAACATACCGTGTTTTGTTAACAAAGTCATACAAAGACTTGAAGAAATATAGATAAGCCTTAGTCTGCTGCAAATATACTAGAATTGGCATGAAGGGAGAGGAAGGAGTAGATGGAAATCATTGGAACGGGATGTCTAGGAAAGAATGCTACCTTACTTTGATTCAATGAGATAATATCAAAGTATCAAGTAGGCATCATTTCCATGACCTCCCGCCCAAAATTTCCAGCAAAACTCTCTCTCTCCCTCTGTTCTAACTACTTCATTTTTATCCATTCTAGATGTTCACGTTGGATTTTACTCCTGTCGAACTATCAACACGTGGGGGTGGCAGACGTAAGTTTCAGTCCTGATGCGAGCGTGCCAGTACCTTTGGGTTAGGTACAACCTTGGTGGCGGACGACGTCTGGCGAGCGAATCAACCTTGGCGAGCGGATGACTCTGGCGAACGTGTTCGTCTGCTCCCTGCTACCTGACTTCTTGATCAAGCAACTGTACGCGGGCGTTGAGAAACCGGCATAAGGGCTCGAACAAGACCTAAGTAAACAATTACTAGGATTTTTCCTCAACCTTTCGGTAGATTGAGATATCTTACTTCGATCCTGGGATGCAAAGCAGAGCTAAGTATCAAGACTGCGGATGGCATTCGTCCAACCTTTAGCAGATTGGGAAAGACTGTTACCGGGGTAACGACTTGATTTGTCACGAGGCGTGACGACTGACACTGGGTGCTTCAGCGAACGCAGACACGACGCAAGTTTGCAGCTCTGACCGGTGCAAGTGTGCAACTCAGGTTGGTGCAGGTGTGCTGGGACGTTTGGATGCTGGAAGCGATAGGTCTTAGCGATGCTTCGACACGAATGCAAGACACTTTCGACAACTGCGGCAAGTAAGGTTGCGGCGAGGTTGGAACGGTGGTTGTTTGCAGTTTGTGGAAGGCAGTTCGCGTAAGATTGCTCCGGAGAGGCTTGCAAGATTTGCAGGGCAAAAGCTTGTAGTTGTATGGTTGAGAACCCTTTTTACGTTGTCCTAGAGTTCTTTATATAGTGATCTCAAAACCCCAAATACATATGTAACAAGCATATGGATTCTGATATCGAATAGGATTGTATTACCTTAAATCATCTCCAATTCAGACTCTAAGAAGGACTCCAAACCCTTTCTCAAACGGAAACTGATTTAAATGAAATCGGATTACTACCAAAAGGGTGACCCTATGGGCTCCGGCCCAAAGTTTCGGATAAATGTTAATTTAGGCCCAAACATTGCCCCCCAGCCTTCAAGATTAAAAGCCCATTGAAATTGAAGAAGGTTGAGAAGGCCCATTCGGACTCATTTAAAAATCTAACAAACATGTCGTTCCCTCTAACCGATGCGACTTTACCAAATTGAGCTCGAAGGACTGTTCAACAAACCCTAAACCGCTTCAGATCATACCGATTCAAAAATCCACAGACCCCCTTTCAGATTCTATAAAGCCGTAATCCAGGAACGTGAAAAACCAATCCGAAACCTCTCAACGATCCTCATGGCTCTAGAAATTAAACACTCAGAAGCGCTTCGCGGAAAAGAAAGAATTCAGAAAGCCGTCACCGAGGTCGGAAGTCCCTGCTGCACCTCGCTGATCTCACCGGATGACTATAGTCGTGCCGGACTGGGTCCAAGGCAAAGAGAAGTCACCCTTCAAGGCATGTCTTCATTCGCGGATTACTGCCGCCCGCCTCCAATAGCCTTTCGCGATCAAGACATCAAGCTTCAAAAATGCTCAAGCCACTTCGAAGCCCCCATCACTACCGGTTGCTGGGTGGCCACTACCAACCTCAGAAATGATCAAGTGTTACAAAACCAGGCAAAAGATAGATGCCCTGAGATGGAAACGCGCTGGAATAACAGAAGTCCTCGACCTCTGTTTCAATCTAAACCAAAAAGGCGGAAATCGGTGTGTCTTCTTGCCCCTGGTAAGCTTTTGGAATCCATCTTCCAACACCTTCGATTTTCGATTTGGTCAAGCCAGCGTCACCCTCCTAGACCTATATGCTGGGTTAGGATTTCCTCTGAGCGATAAACCCTTTGATGCGGATGATTATCCCCAAGACCGATTCCCCTCCACCACCATCGCTGGCTCTTCAGGAGGCGAAAGAGAAGGCTCTTGAGGGGGGGCAATGTCATTCTTGAAATAGAATCAATAAAAATTTTATATTGACCTTGATCGAAAAACAAAAATATTACTGTTTTCCGTGTTGAATGAACAAAAATTGTTGAAAACCATAAACATTGATTCTCAATCAAACTAAGTAAACGAACCTTAAACAGATTAATAACAAAAGAAAGCGAATTACAAAACTAATGAACCTCAAGTAGATTCATATTCTAAACTCTGTAAATCGTTGGCGAGCTGAACCGCTGGTGGACTGAACCGCCAAGTCTTCTATGAAGAGTATCCCTTGTATTGCCCCCCTAGTAACCTTAGGCTGAGGCGAAGTATGCTGCCAAAGTCAAGGGGACTAAGGCAGAGTGTTTGTGTGTTGGTAGGAAGTCTTCAAGTTGAAGTTTTCCCCCCGGTCTTGACCATAGCGAGTGGCTCTTCATATTCCCAAACGCTAGAGAAGTACTTCTTAAGGTGGCGCCCATTGATAGGGTTACGATGGACCTCACCCTCCAAATCTCACTACCAGAAAAAACAGTATAGCCGACAAAAAAAACAAAAAACGGCCGACGACATACTATTTTCGTCGGCTATTCCCAAGAATGGCTGACGATTTTTTCTTTCGTCACTAAAAAATACTTTTCGTCGGCTATACCCTAAGAATGGCCGACGATTTGAATTTTCGTCAGCCTTTCTCTTAAAGTATAGCCGACGAAAACTTTAGAAAGTTTGGCCGACGAAATTGGAATTTTCGTCGGCTATAAGTCTTTATATTTTCAGATCTGGACAGAAGCTGCTCATTTAAAAAAAACGGAAAAAAACGGGAGAAAGAGTGAAAAATCTGTGGGTATTGTTGAAATCCGTCCTCTCTTACATTGTGGAGCTATATATAGGTACGTATATGTGTATATATGTTGATTTTGAGTTTTAGTTGAGTTGATTTTGAGTTTTAGTGATTTTGATATAGTAAGTGATTTTTTGTTTTGTTGTTGTTTTAGTGTTAGAATGTATGTATATATGTTGATTTTGAGTTGTAGTTGAGTTGATTTTCAGTTAGAGTATAATTATGTGTTTTAATTTAATGTTATTTTAATTAGTGTTAAAATATATATAAATATGTTAATTAATGGTTGTTGATAGTGTAATGAACTTAAATAATGGTTGTTAATTAATGGTATATATATATATATATATATATATATATATATATATATATGAGTTGATGTTGATAATAATATATATTGTAATATATATGTGTTAATTAATTTATTATTAATTAAAGTTATACATATATATTATTATCAGGCTATATATGGATCGAGATAAGAGTTGGATTTCGCTTCCAAGGCATGACCGACGATACACTACAGGAGTTGTGGATTTTTTACAGTTCATCGAGGAAAATGCAAACGGGAAGGAATACCATTATTGCCCGTGTAAGAAATGTAAGTGTCGCAGTGATATGTGTCGATTTCCGATTAGGACAGTATGGGAGCACCTAAAGAGTAATGGGTTTTGGCCGAAGTACAAACGTTGGATATATCACGGTGAGCCATCATTAGATGGATCGCATGATCATGGGCAGTTTTTTTAGGCGGGCAGTAGTAGTACATCCAACGATCCAACAATGACATTCGTCAACGACGTGTTTCCTTTTGAAAGCGGTGTACGTGGGGAACAATATATGCATGACCCGGTGCAGCCGTTCCCACAAGTTGTCAACACTGCTGCCTTTGACAAGTACAACAAACTGATTGAATTGCAACAGACCCCTGTGTCTTCAAGTTCTGAGAAGACAGTTCTTGAAAGTGTGATGGAGGTAATGAGGATTAAAGTCGAGGCAAAATCGAGCATCAGGCAAGTGGATGAATATCTACAGTACACTTCTTCGTCGTTGGAGGAGGGTCATCGTAATCCTACCAATCACCGTAAGGTCCGAAGTATCCTCAAAGATCTAGGGCTTTCCTACATTAAGATCCATGCATGCGCATTTGACTGCGTTCTCTTCTGGGGTAAAGATGCAGAAGGGAATGACCTTGCTAGCCTTGACGCATGTCCGATATGTCAGTCTGACCGATATAAGTTGACGGGAGCAGGCAATAAGAAACCTGTGAAAGTGCTTCGGTATTTTCCGTTGAGAGATAGGCTTGAGCGGTTGTACATGTCAGAAACCACCGCAAAAGCTATGAGGTGGCACGGTGAGCGGGACGCGGGAGACGCAGATATCATGACACACATCTCTGACGGAGCGGCTTGGAAGCATATAAACAATGAGTTTCCTCATTTTGCGTCAGATGTCAGAAACGTCAGGCTCGGGCTCTCAACCGACGGGTTCAACCCTTTCAGCACCATGAGTCTTTCATACAGTATATGGCCGGTGGTTTTGGTACCTTACAACCTTCCTCCGTGGATGTGCATGAAGAAGGAATATAATATGTTGACGTTGTTGATTCCGGGGCCTGGTTACCCAGGGAAATGTCTCGATGTGTATATGAGACCATTGATTGAAGAGCTTAAGGTATTGTGGGACGTTGGTCATCCCACTTTTGACAAGTACAAGCAGGAGACGTTCCAGATGCATGCCATGGTTATTGGTACCATTAGTGATTTTCCTGCTTATGGGATGTTGTCGGGCAGCGTTGTTAGGGGATACAAGGCTTGTCCAGAGTGCCTCAGCGATTATGGGAGCACCCCTCATTGCAACAAGATATGCCGAATGGGTCATCGTGTGTTCCTTCCGGCGGATCACCACTGGCGTTACGAGTCTGCCGCATTTGATAGAACCGAAGAACACGGTGGTCCTCCCAGAAGATGGACGGGAAGAGAAATTTTAGCAGTGCTTAATGAGTACGATTTTGGGCCCCTCAGCAATTATCCCGATATTGTAGCGGAAATACCTGAAAGACCTGAGCAGTACAAATTCTGGACACATAAGAGCATATTGTGGGAACTCCTGTACTGGTGTGAGTTGCTGATCCGTCACTTCCTAGACGTTATGCACATAGAAAAAAATGTTTCTGAAAGTGTGGTGGGCACAACGCTGAACTTGGAGGGGAAGACGAAAGACGGTCCTAAGGCTCGCACTGATCTGCAAAACATGAATATCAGAAAACAACTATGGTTGAAACAAGGGAAGAGAAAAATGCCTCAAGCTCCTTACACCGTCAAGCCTGAGCATAAACCAGAAATTTTCCATTGGATAAGTCGGGCCAAGTATCCTTCAGGCTTTGCTGGAAATATAGCCAAGTGTGTGAACAGACAATTCAACAATCTGTACAGGTTGAAAAGTCATGACAATCATATCCTGCTACAACGTCTCTTCCCTGTGTTCATTCGACCGTTCCTTCCCCGTCACGTTGTGGAGTCGTTAGTAGCGTTGGCAAGATTTTTCCAGAAGGTATGCACACGGAAAGTGAGAAAATCTGACCTCCGGGAAATGCAACAAGACATCGTTCATATCATGTTGAAATTTGAGATGATATTTCCTCCAAATTTTTTCGACATCATGCCTCACCTCATGATCCATCTTCCTCGGCAGTTGTTGCTTACCGGTCCTGTGCACTTCACTTGGATGTATCCGATGGAAATGATATTCTTAAGTATAGCCGACGAAATCTTTTTAATTCGTCGGCTATACTTTCGGGTATAAGTTTGTTGCAGCCGAACCCTAGCCTCCATTTGCTGCATTATTCCAAAACCTCCGCCGCTCGCCTCGTCCTCCTCCAATCCGGCAACCCCGGCCCTCCTCCCTCTTCCTCCTCCAATCCGGCAGCCCCGGCCCCTCCTCCCTATTCCGGCCGGCCCACCCTTTCCCTCCTCCTCCCTCCTCCGGCCGGCCTCCTCTCCTCTGCAAAATTAATGTAAGTGTTTTTTTTTTTCATTTATGTTAATTAATTGTTAATTTAGATATAATTGTTAATTTAGATATAATTGTTAATTTAGGTATAATTTAGGTATTTATGTTAATTTAGGTATAATTTAGATATTTAGGTATAATTTATGTATTTATGTTAATTTAGGTATAATTTATGTATTTATGTTAATTTAGGTATAATTTATGTATTTATGTTAATTTAGGTATAATTTAGGTATTTATGTTAATTTAGGTAATTTTTAGGTATTTATGTTAATTTAGGTAATTTTTTTTAAATTTTTTTTAATTGTATAATTTAGGTGTAATTGTATAATTTATACGTATAAATTGGTTGTTTAATTATATAAATTGGTAACTTAATTGTATAATTTAGCTTAATTATATATATAGCTTAATTATATTTAATTTTAATTATATAAATTGTTATATATTTGTTAATAAATTAATTATATTTGTTATAATTTAGGTAAATAATTTGTTAGATATTTAATTTTAATTATATAAATTGTTATATATTTGTTATATATTTGTTAATGAATTTAATTGTTATATATTTGTTATAAATAGGTATATAAATTGTTATATATTTAATTTTAATTATATAAATTGTTATATAAATTGTTAAATTAATTATATATATAAATTAGTAGTCTAATTATATATATATATATATATATATATATATTAATAAAGAAATATAGTTATATTTAAATATAAATAGTTATATTTAGGTTGACCGATAGTATTATTTAAAATGGCCGCGGCTGCAGATGGCCGATGCAGTCAGAAAGTTCTTCGGAGGCCGTCGTTCCAGATCGAGAGGTTCTGCAAGTTCCGCCGGTTCCGCAGACTCCGACAGGACCCTTAGCCAACCTGAGAGGACCACCAGCCAGCCGCGGAGGAGTGTGGATTCCTCCCAGCCGCGGAGGACTGTGGATTCATCCCAGCCGCGGATGAGTGTGAGTTCTCGGCACCAGACCCTTCTCCAGGCGGGGCGGCGGTCGAGCAGTTCACTTCCGCCTGTCGGGCCAGATGCTCCGAGGTTCAGTCGGCAGCTATTTCAGGACGACATAGCTGCAGATGTTCCTCAGGTTCGTATACCTGAGGTTCATCGGGAGTCGATGAGGAGTCCGACGACGTCTGCTGCCGACTCGACTGAGGCTCCTACTCTCCCAAACCAGCTCTTCCTCCCGTACAACATTCCGGCGATACCGGAGGTCGACTATCGTGGTTTGCCCCTATGACCTGATATGCCTCAGTACGTGAGTGCTGCGGAGGCATTCCAGCAGCAGCCATTTGAGAACCCTGACCACCTTATTTCGGCGAGGAGAAAAGGAAAGTCGACAGACGAGTCATCCAGTTCAGGTAACATTTGATTTTATTAATTAAATGTTTTATTAAAATTAACGCACTAATATTTAATTTTATTAACCAATCGTCGTTTTTGTGATAGGGACAGCCGCTAGCAGTTCACGGAGGAATACGAGAGGTGTCATATGTTTTGACACGCTCAGGAGAACTGTTGAGCGCAGCGGGAGGATTCAGATCAACGAACCTCCTAATTAAACTCGACTACTCGGGTTGCGTGGGGTCACTGATTAGGGACAGAGTCCCTATGTTGTGGACCCGGTGGGCTGATGTGCCCGAAGAGATAAAGAGGGAGGTAAACAACGCCGCGTCGGTGAGTAATTTAAAATATTTAATTTATTTATCGTAATATTTAATAATTTTCGGTATTATTACAATTGTAAAACTAATAAAATATTATTTTTCAGACATTCTTCGAGATTGCCGAACACAGGCGGGATTGGGCGGACACCGTGCAGAACTCGAGGTACGTTTGTTTTTATGATATTATAATTATCTTATAATTATTAATATTTTATGATATTAATAATATTTCTAATGCACTTTTGTTTTTTTCGTAGGTTCAAAGAGTGGAAGAACGAGCTGGGTTCCCACTATAACGAATACGACAATCTTGGTCGTATGGGTACTCCCAGGGAGTTCATGTTCAGGGAGTACGAGTGGCGTTGGTTGAAGACAGTAGACTTCAACAACCCAGTTATGCAGGTAAATACTAAACTTCAGTAAAAATGTTTATTTTGTTAAAATTTTAATTATTAGTTTAATTATTTTATAATTATTACACTAATATTTTTTGATGCATTTTTCTAACATTTTATTATTTGTTTGAAGCAACGTTCTCGGATAAACTCTGAGAACCGCCGCCGGAACACAACCCCCCATCATGCTGGTTCTAGGCCGTTTGCACAATATCAGGAGGAGGCGCTTAGAGATCATCCTGATAGCAACCCGTACGTGGAGACGTTCAAGATCGCTTATCCACAAGCGACAGAACAGCTCGTAAGTCGTTCATTATAATTTTAAAATTTTAATTATTAATTTTACTTAATTATATATTTGTTATAATATTAATTTTTTTTCCCGTCCAATTAGGAGAGGGTCAACCGGGCCGAAGAAGAGGTGTTCCAGCAAGTAGTTCGAGAGACACAACCGAACATTTCAGAGGCAGATCTGGAAGAAGCCATGCGCCATGTTGACCGGTCCAGTGTCCAAACGGCAGCGAGGATGTTCGACGCAGCCTTCCCAAACCGGTCAAACAACTACTACTGCCGGGGTTTGGGAAGTTCTGGACTAGGGCTTCTGAAGACCACTAAGGGAGGTCAAAAGAAGGGAGGCGGGGAGAGCCAACATATGAGGGGGGAAGTGCAGCGATTGGCCGCAGAATTAGCGACCTCGTCCCAGACAGTACAGGAGCTGCGCCGCAGAACACAGCAGTATCATTTGGATATGGCCCGTTGGCATGCTGAATGCGACAGAATTCGGCAACACAACTACGACGGCCAACAAAACTGGTGGTATGAGATGTTCGCGGCACAACAACAAGGCCTTGAACCCCCGCCCTCGTTTCAGCGGTTAGTGGAGCCTCCAATACCTCAACCTCCCGAGTTCGGTCAGCAGGATGACGAGCCTGATGGAGAGCAGGATGCTGGGGATGACCTGGTGGACTTTAGTGGTTTAGGTGATGATTAGGGTTATGTTTTATGTATATTGGAACGAATTTAATAAAAAAAGTATTTAGACGTGTTTCTTGTTGGTGCAAATGCATGGACTGTTTTTGTGATTTGCAGGTTGCTTGGAATGGTAATTTAGAAAATAATTTAATTTTTTTTCCCCAAATGTAAGAAAAGCCGACGATTTTGGCATTATTTCGTCGGCTATAATAACTATAGCCGACGAATTTTACCAATTTTCGTCGGCTATAAGTTGTATAGCCGACGAAAATTACATTATTTCGTCAGCTATAACTAATTAATGCCTATTAAATATTAATATATTTCGAGAAAATTGCCGACGAAAATTTATAGAATCGTCGGCTATTGTGAACACCCAATAGCCGATGAATTTCGTCGGCTATAATTAATGAATTTCGTCGGCCATACTCGAAAATATCCGACGAAATTCGTCGGCAATTTCTCCCAGGTTTGGCCGATAAAAAATATTTTCGTCGGTAAGTTCGTCGGCCATACTCTACTATAGCCGACGAATTTGTTTTTTTCGTCGGCCATTGGTATAGCCGACGGGGTTGTTCCGACGAAGTATAGCCGACGAAAATTTCGTCGGTAGATGGTATAGCCGACGAAAAATTGGCATAGCCGACGAAATTTTTTTCGTCGGCTATTCACTCAGATCTGGTAGTGTCTCTAAGTTGATAAGCACCTTTGCCAACAATCCGATCAACGACAAAGGGGCCCTCCCATTTAGGAGACCATTTACCACGTCCAGTATCTCGTTCGCCAAAGGGAAGCATAGCCTTCCAAACCAAATCACCTTCACCATAGGATTTACCCTTAGTGCGTTTATCGTAAGCTCTGGCGACCTTTTTCTTTTCCAAGACTATGTTTTGTAAAGCGTCTAGTCGCTGCTCATCAAGATCTTCATGTTCCTGAAACATGGCCTGAACGTAGTCATCTCCAATCAGCTGATGCTGCTCGCGAACCCGGAGAGAGCGAGCATTGATTTCCAAAGGAAGAACAGCATCATGGCCAAACAGCAAGGCATAGGGAGTAGTTCCTGTAGGAGTTCGTTTAGACGTACGATACGCCCATAGAGTATTGTCTAACTCCGTGTGCCAAGTTCGAGGATTATCCGCCAGCATCTTTTTAATGATAGAAATAATAACCTTATTGCTAGCTTCAGCCTGGCCATTTGATTGAGCGTAGTATGACGAAGAGTGCAAAAACTGAATGCTATAATTTTAAATGAACGTCTGCGTACTCTCTGCCATAAACGCTGCCCCCCTGTCCGCCACAATACACTCAGGAATGCCATAACGGCAAATGATATTCTGAAATATAAAGCGAATGACTCTTGCTGCATCACAATGTCGAACAGGGATGGCCTCCACCCATTTGGTGAAGAAGTCTGTGCCAATCAGTAAGTACTTATGCTGGAGAGAAGAATTTGGATGGATTTCCCCAACAAAGTCAAGTGCCCAACCCCTGGCGGGCCAAGGTTTGATGATCGGCTACATGGGGATATTAGGAATTCGTTGAACCGGTCCATGAATCTGGCACTCGATACAACTTTGGGCAAAGCTGATGCAGTCTTTGAGGATAGATGGCCAAAAATAACCATAACGGCGGATCAGCCACCTCATCTTTGATCCACTTTGATGCGAACCACACACGCCCAAATGAACTTCGAGCATTAGCCTCTTGGCTTCTACGCCAAAGATGCATCTGAGGTCCACACCTTCCTCGCCCCGGCGAAGCAACTCATCACCCTTAAGTAGGTAATTTGTAGCTAAGTACCTGGTTCGCCTTTCGGATGGGGCAGAAGGATCTTGTAAATATGTTATGATTGGTTTCCGCCAATCAATATCGATAGTGTCGAGGGTAGCAACCAACCAATCGCCTCGCTGTTCCCTTCGTGTAGCAAAAGATGGTAACGTCCTACGCTCTACTTTCAGGATGCGTTCTTTGACGCCGTTGGCAAGAGTAATACCAGTGGCGAGCTATGCTAACTCGTTGGCTGCAAAGTTCTTTTCACGAGGGACGTAATCGAGCACCACATCAACAAATTGTTCCAACAACTCTGATGCTCGTTCCCAATAATGTATTAGGTGGAAAGATACGCATTTATAGTCACCTAACAGCTGCTTGATGATTAGTAGAGAATCACCATATACTTCGATCTCTTTAGCGTCCATATCCAGTAGTAATTCCAGACCAATAATAAGGGCTTCATATTCAGCCTGGTTGTTTGTGCAAGTCCACTCCAACTGAAAAGAATAGGAGTGGCTTATCCCTGATGGACTCTGGATGCAAATTCCTGCACCCGCCAAAGAGTTTGTGCTACTTCCATCAAAGTACAGGATCCAGGGTACCGTGCCGACCATGTTGACGAAAGGGATAGGATCTTCAACCGATTCGTCTAAAGGATGATGAAGTAAGAAGTCAGTGACTGCTTGACCCGTCATTGCCTTGAGCGGTGCATACTGCAATGAAAACTTAGAGAGAGCCAAGACCCACTTGCCAATCCTACCACGTAAGATAGGTCGAGTAAGCATGTACTTGACCAAGTCCGTTTGAGCTACTACAATGGTGGTAAAGGAAAGCATGTAGTGACGGAGCTTGGTCGCGGCAAAATACAACGCCAAACAGAGGCGCTCGATAGGAGAGTACCTTGTTTCTGCATCCAAAAGGGTTCTACTGAGATAAGAAACCGCGTATTCGACTTTCTTACCCTCTGTAGTAGTTTCATCCTGAGCCAAAAGCCCAGCAACAGAATTGTCAGATGCAGAGATGTATAACTTGAGTGGGATCCCTGGTTTTGGCGGTCGTAATACTGGCGGACTGGCCAAATATTCCTTAACCTTATCGAACGCCGCTTGATGCTCGGGTCCCCAAACAAAGTGCTCATCTTTTTTGAGTCTCAATAAAAGAGAGAAATGAGCAATCTTCCCAGCTGAGTTAGAGATGAAGCGTCGAAGAAAATTTATTTTGCCCAGCAAACTTTGAAGCTCCTTCTTGTTCCGAGGCGCTGGGGCGGCTAAAACAGCTTGTGCTTTGTCTCCCGCTACTTCAATGCCTCTTTCATGTACCACGAAGCCAAGGAAATCACCAGCACGAACCCCAAAAATGCACTTGGCTGGATTCATTTTGAGCTGATGCTTCCTCATCCGCGTAAAGACATCGCGTAGATGGCCAATATGGTCTAACCTGGATTTAGACTTAACCACTACGTCATCAATGTAAACTTCCAAAATGACTCCGAGGATGTCATGGAAGATTAAGTTCATAGCACGCTGATATGTAGCCCCTGCATTTGTTAGGCCAAATGGCATGCTAAGATATTCAAAGGCTCCGGCAAAGCCTGGGCAACAGAATGCAGTCTTGTGAATGTCCGGCTCGTAAATTGGTATTTGATGATAACCGGCCGTGCCATCCATGAATGATAACATTTTGTGCCCCGCAACTACATCCACCAAAAGATCCGCAATAGGCATAGGGTATATATCCTTTGGTGAAGCAGCATTGAGATCTCTGTAATCAACACAGACCCTGATTTTGCCGTTCTTTTTCTTAACAGGAACCACATTCGCCAACCACTGTGTATATTGGGCTGGCCGGATGATTCCTGCATCCACCATGCTCTGAACTTCCTTCTTGACTGCTATAGCGGTTTCGGCGTTCATTCGCCTCTGCTCTTGCCTAACAGGCCTGGCGCCCTCCCTAATAGGTAATCGATGGCACACCAAATCCTTGGACAGTCCAGGCATATCCTGATACTTTTCAGCAAAGCAATCCTTGAATTCGTGCAGCAAATTGATTAACTGCTGCCGCAGTTCTGGTTCCAGCTGCTGACTAATCCCAACTTCTAAAGGTTCTTCGAGTGTACCAAGATTAACCTTCTCCACTGGGTCCCGTACCTTAGGCGCAGTGTCGTCTAAAGCGGCTGGTGCTGGCGGAATGGCTTCTACCTCTTCAGTAGTAATGACATCGTCTTCATCGATACACTCAACTAGAGCGACCGTATCCGAGGCCAACTGCTCGGCTCTAAACATTGCCAGTCGCTATAGCAAAGAAATTACAGTTTCTGTCTCTTCAGCTGTAAAATTGTCAATCATGTTGACAATTGGTTGATAGTCGATGGAAACAGGCCGAGAACAGTCTGCCTGAGCCTGAGCTAATCCCCACCGCGTCAAGTCAGTGGAGGTCACCCCGAGCGGACGACCTTTACTATCAACCCCATCAATTACAAGAGGACGCATAGTGCTGAAGTAATAATCCGACTCCAAAGTATTAGTTGCTATAGAAAAGGAGCGCTCGTCCGCCTTGACTAAAATTGGTTTATCAGAAGCTGGATCCCACATGAGCATCTCCTGATGTAGTGAAGATGGGACTGAGTATGTTTTATGGATCCAATCACGTCCCAAAATCATTGAATATGGGACCGTAGTCTCCGTCACGAAAAGACCCTGACAAGCGTTGGAGGGCCCGAGTTTAACCCTAAGCACGAGGAAGCCAGCCGTTTGAGCCACAGCACTGGCAAACCCTCTAACCCTAACAGAAGAGTTCTGGATCTTATCTGCGGGAATCTGAAGTCGCTCCACAGTACTAAGCGTAATAACACTCACCGCCGCGCCATTATCGATGAGTATTCTGTTTACCTGGACACCCTCCACCTCTGCTGTAACGTAGAGAGGTTTGAGATGTTGAGTCATTGTAAACGTAGGCTTAGAAAAAGCCATGTGCGAACTATCCAGATTAGCGACCCCCTCATGGTCACTATGTGTTGGTGAGGAATTTAAATCCTCGTGGGCGCGAAGATCCTCCTCGTCTGGCGCCTGAATAAGACAAACCGGCTTGTCCACCGCCTCCTCTTGTATAAAATAAGCAGTTGGGATTGGTTTAGTCAAAGCATAACTAGAGGATAATATGAAAACCATATTACAATCTAGAATTGGCTCGTCACCATCTGTAAAACCTTCCTCATCCTCCAGCATCTCATCATCCGCATCCGGCATGTCTCTATCAACCCCTGATGAGCTCGTAGGCGCCTTAGGCTGAGAAGTTATAAGAGCTACGCCTGCTTGCTTTACGGGAAAATCGGTCTTCAGCTGCTGCGCGATGAACTGAGGAAAGGGCTGATCACCTTGTTGACTTACAGCCTTCTGACCTGTGAAAAGTGGAATTGGCTTAGCCGATGACCTACTAAGGACCGGAGTAGATCCCTGAATTTCAGGTTGTAGTTCAGGGACCTTAATAGTTGTTGATGTAGAAACTGCTATCATCCCCTTAGGCTGCCATTTCAAAATAACAGAATCTGTCTTCTCTGTTTTGTCAGAGGTTGTTTGGACACACTTAAGTTTTGGTGGGGACTCAACGGCTGAACGCAGTGGTGTCCTTTCTGGAGAAAATGCTAGCTTCCTGCGAGGAGTTTTCTGAGGTGCACCATCCGCCGCTGTAGGATGCGCAATCCTTTCGTGAACATTCCTCCTTCGAGTTGGCGATTTCTCCTCCTTTCGTACCCGACGAGAATCTATATAAGTCTTAGACTTATAACGTTTATAGGCATCGCGTATGTGCTCGACAGGCATGGAGAGTTCGTCAGGAGTCACCTTCCCTTTGTTCAAATCCTCTAAAGTCCTTCTCGCCTTGCCATACCGCTTTTGAACATTCCTAGTTGGAGGTGTTGGCTCCTCTACTATTGGCTTAGTTCCTGAAGGTCCAGGGTCTTGCCGGGACCTCGCTGGAGTAGCGAAAGCTGCTTTCTCCTAGTGATGATACTTCATTCGCTTGGGGTCACCGGACAGAGAGCGTTCCGACCATGGATGAGTCCGTTTGGCTGTCTCAAGAGCCTTCTCTTTCGCCTCCTGAAGCGCCTTCATTAGCTCTTCGTGGGTAAGGGGTATTCGACAATTTATCTTACAGTCCAAGCATAACTGAGCCCTAGGTATCGTCACCATTTCCTCCTCCGCTGGCGGATTCGCTTGCTTGTCTGCTCGGGAGGTGCTATGAATTTTGTCCTGATCGATGGCATTCACCCAAAAGTGCTGAAGGGTTGCCACCGCGGCATTATCAAATTGGAGGAATCCCTCATTCAACCATTCCTGGATTTGATCCTTCAAACCAATGCATGCAGATGTACCATGATCGTTTGAATGGTGGAAAGAACAATAAGATCCACTTGACCCATCGTGCTCGTGTTGCTCCAGCATGCAGTCAGGAGCAACCGTCCCCTTCTAGCTCAAGGTTCGCCAGATCTCCACCGCTTTATGCGCATTGTAGGTATAGGTCTGGAATCTAGAACCCTGTTGACCAAGTTCCAGTTCACAACCTTCATGAGGAATCAGAGTAACCATGTTTACGTCCGGAAAGGGTCGAGTCTCCGTCCAAGTAGGTTCCTTTGGAACGTCCATCACCATGCGCTTATCGTTAATCCAAGTCTGGATCTGGTCCTTGAGCTTGACACAGTCTTTAGTATAATGGTTAGTCATGTTGTGGAAGCTGCAGTACTTCTTACCCGCCATATAGTCTGGCTTGGGTATGAAACCGCCTTCGTGTTGGAGCCGCCCTTGCTTAAATAATTCAGCGAGGATCTCCGGTGCTTGATGAGCATTGTATGTATATTTCTCGAAAGCGGACTTCAGAGGTAAAGAAGCCATAATCTTAATAGGTTCCTTGGCGAACCTTACACTTTTCGGTTGTAGGGGTTGGCGACCCAACACTTCTACAACCGCTACGTTTTCTTCATCCTTTGTATCATCAACCCAAGTGACCGTTGGCGCTGGTTCAGCTTCGATAGTCGCCATTGTTTTAGTAACATGAGGAACATTTGTCTTAGGTTTCAGAGTACCTGGAAAATACGATAATGGGATGCCTTTCCTCTCACTGGTCTGAGCCCTTGTTTGGTCGAGGAAGTGCTGATGTTTGGCTAACCTATTGGTTAAGTCGGCCATATTCGTCACATACACTTGCTGGAAGTGCGCCTGGATATCTGGCTCGAGCCCCGCAATTGCCAGCTCGACCGTGGTCTCTTCCGTCAGCCTATCTCTGCATTTAGCTCGCAGGAGTTTAAAGCGCTTTAGATAGTCGATGGCGGACTCGTCAGGTGCCTGGTTAGTATCCGCCAGAACCTTAATGGTTATCTTAGCTTCGACAACCCCAAACATGGTCCTAAAGAGGCCCTCCATGGATTGCCAATCTGGAATAGAACCTGGTGCTAGGTCTCTGTACCAAGCTAAGGCCGACCCGGTTAGGGAAGTTCCGAACAACTTCAACTTGAGGACGGGATCTTGGGCGTAAGGGCCACATTCATTGTGAAAACGAGTTATGTGGGTCTCTACGTCTTCAGAAGATTCGCCCGAGAAAGGGGTAAACCTTATATGCCTGAAATTCGCGGGCCATGGCGTCAGATTTACAGCTAGTGTAAGAGGATTGGTATAGGTTACATCGAGATCCGACAAACCTTAACTGTTCATGAAACAGCCTCTGTACTTCGTTGCGGGTCATAACACCCTCACTGTCCTCCTCTTGAGCTTCGCCTTCGTTGTCAGGTGGGGGGTTTATCAACCGACCACCTTTCCTCTGCTGTCTATTCGGGTGAGCAGTGTCAGATCCTTTATTAGAAGGCTTGGCTATCTTAAGTGGACCCTTCTCCATTGTCTTTGTGGGTTTTAGTGGAGGGGTCTGTTTGTTTGGTTCAGATGCCTCAGTCTCGAAACCCATCTGCACAACCTGCGCCAATCGCTCGACAGCGGCGTTGGTCTTTTCCATCTGTTCCTGCTGCTGCAGCATATGGGCTCTGAACTCCTCCTGCAGTTGCTGGAGTTGTTCACTGAAATTGGCCTGATGCCCCCTCACTAATCTATCAAGATTTTTAGTGAGAGAATTAATATTATCAGTATTCCTATGGGTTTGCTCCGCCAAAGCATGGATGTTAGTCATATGACCAATCTGTTCAGTCTTCAACTCCTTTAGCGTAGCTTCTATCTTCTCTAGGATCACATCAGTAGCCTGAGATTTGGATATTATAATGCCAAAAGACTCCATTATTTCATCAGTGGAAGGTGTCCGAGTCGGGAACATTCCATCTCCATCATTGGCTTCAGTATCCAATGGAGCCACGGCGGCATTCGGGATATCGCCTTCCTGATAACGATCAGCGACACCCTCCAAGTTTTCGGGAACTTGGTTACCTCCTTCGAGGACCTCAGTCAGATCCTCGATTTCAGGTCTGCCATCTCCAAACTTGGCTTGCAGTTGGGATTCGGACAGACCCCTACATGCAGCTGAGTTATGCTGTTTCAACAGCTGATGTTCTGGTTTCTTACAGAACGACATTGGTCGCTTATAGATATTGGCTTGCGCAATCTTGACACTGGTCCCACTGAGCGTGCCAAAAATGTTCGCGTTGGATTTTACTCCTGTCGAACTATCAACACGTGGGGGTGGCGGACGTAAGTTTCAGTCTTGATGTGAGCGTGCCAGTACCTTTGGGTTAGGTACAACCTTGGTGGCGGACGACATCTGGCGAGCGAATCAACCTTAGCGAGCGGATGAATCTGGCGAACGTGTTCGTCTGCTCCCTGCTACCTGACTTCTTGATCAAGCAACTGTACGCGAGCGTTGAGAAACCGGCGTAAGGGCTCGAACAAGACCTAAGTAAACAATTACTAGGATTTTTCCTCAACCTTTCGGTAGATTGAGATATCTTACTTCGATCCTGGGATGCAAAGCAGAGCTAAGTATCAAGACCGCGGATGGCGTTCGTCCAACCTTTAGCAGATTGGGAAAGACTGTTACCGGGGTAACGACTCGATTTGTCACGAGGCGTGACGACTGACACTGGGTGCTTCAGCGAACGCAGACACGACGCAAGTTTGCAGCTCTGACCGGTGCAAGTGTGCAACTCAGGTTGGTGCAGGTGTGCTGGGACGTGTGGATGCTGGAAGCGATAGGTCTTAGCGATGCTTCGACACGAATGCAAGGCACTTTCAACAACTGCGGCAAGTAAGGTTGTGGCGAGGTTGGAACGGTGGTTGTTTGCAGTTTGTGGAAGGCAGTTCGCGTAAGATTGCTCCGGAGAGGCTTGCAAGATTTGCAGGGCAAAAGCTTGTAGTTGTATAGTTGAGAACCCTTTTTACGTTGTCCTAGAGTTCTTTATATAGTGATCTCAAAACCCCAAATACATATGTAACAAGCATATGGATTCTGATATCGAATAAGATTGTATTACCTTAAATCATCTCCAATTCAGACTCTAAGAAGGACTCCAAACCCTTTCTCAAACGGAAACTGATTTAAATGGAATCGGATTACCCGCCAAAAGGGTGACCCTATGGGCTCTGTTTCTGCCTAAACCCGGGGGCCTGGTAGATACACGGTGAATCCAACTTGATCTCCTGCAATCCTGCTCACTAAAGGGAATACCGGGCGGGCCGGTCTTCTCCTCTCCGATGCCTAAGTTAGTATAGTTGGAATATATATAACCAAGGCACGTATGTAAGCAGGGAGAGAGATAAGTTACCTAATAAAGAGGGTAGTTGGGGCCCTTATATAGGTGGTTGGGGGTGAGGGCTGGCCTCACCCTTCGATGTGGGACTGGCTCCCTTCTGTTTGTACCTTCTGGTGCCCTCTTTGGCAGGCTGGCGCCCCCGGCCCCAGGGTCCCTAGAGGCAGGATAGAGTGCCGGGCCCCGAGGCCGGGTGCTGGTGATCTGGTCCCGAGCCTTGGCCCGGGCCCTGGTGCACTTGCTGCGGGTCTGTGGGCCTGCTGTAGTCTCTCTGCGGCTACTGTCAACAAGTCCCCCAAGTTCCCGGTCAAGTGCAATCTTGAATGGGGACTTAAATCTGTCTTGCTCTTGCCCCGCAGACCCGCAGGGTTACCAACCTACTGGTGCCCAGTCCCCCAAGTCCGCGTTAAAGATTGGGCGTGACCGAGGTGAGTACCTATTACGGATGTGAAGCAATAGTTTATAAGCACGCTTGTAATATAAGTAATACTGTGCTCAGGTGTTATGGTGTTATGAGCATGGAGCCGGGTGGAACCCGGAGAGTGTATGAGATGATGCCATGATGCCATGCAATAGATGTGTGCATGGAATGATAATGAGGCGTTGAAATCCGCCATGCAAGAGATTTGTGCATGGGATGATAATGAGGCGTTGAAATCCGCCATGCAAGAGATGTGCATGGAATGATAATGAGGCGTTGAAATCCGCCATGCAAGAGATGTGCATGGGATTTCGACCGGGCGCTCTGCCCTATCGGTACGAGGCGGAGCTTTACTGGGTCACAACTGGGCGATCTGCCAAATCAAAACGGAGCGGAGTTCACTGAGCCTATACCGGGCGATCTGCCAAAGCGGAGTTCACTAAGCCTCTACCGGGCGATCTGCCAAAGCGGAGTTCACTGAGCCTCTACCGGGCGATCTGCCAAAGCGGACGGGGTGAAGTTCATGGGACCTCGACCGGGCGTTCTGCCATATCGAGACGAGTCCAGGAGTATGGGAGCTCGACCGGGCGTTCTGCCATATCGAGACTGAGTCCCATATTGCTAGGCTGCAGGGAGATTACCCCGGTGTTGCGGGCTGTTTGAAGCACCGGTGAACACTTGCTAGTTCTTCTCAGCTTGTGTTGAATAAGCGTTGAGGTAAGGGGGGTGGCATTGAGGTGACAAGGCTCGCCGTGCAGCCCCCGTTTGCCGCAGCTGGTGCCATGCAGAGTTTTTATCCTGCTAGACAAGCGTACATGGGTTAGATGTAAACTCACCCGGGTGTATAAAGCCCAAGCAGGTCGAATGTTCTCATGACCGGGGTCAGCCATGGTACTGGGCGGAACTCGACCGGGCGTCCTGCCATATCGAGACGAGTCCCCCAGTGAAATACCATGGGGCCGGGTGGAGCCTATTCCAGGAATATGCTCTCGAGCCGGTTGGATGCGTCGTAACCGGCGGGCGGATCTCGACCGGGCGTTCTGCCATATCGAGACGAATCCCCCAAGAGAGATGCAACTGGGTGGACCTCGACCGGGCGACATGCCATATCGAGACGAGGTCTCCAGTAGGATGGCGTGCTGACGTGAGCCGAAGCTCGCATGCAATAATAAACCCTGCAATCGTTAGTAGTATAGACATAAGTAGGGATCGTTCTAAGCCGGGGATTAAGGGTACCTGAGATATGAAATTGTTAGACACACATATATACATATATACATTAAAAACGTCACATATGGGGATGGAATGGATCGGCAGCAAGCTGCCCTAGAACTAGGTTCGGCACAAAAATTGAAAGAAAAGAAACTTGAAACAAAAGATCCTAGGTTCGGCAGCAATAGGCTGCCTCTACATCATGCATAAAAACAGAAATTTAAAGTCCTAAGTTACTATATACAAGTTTGGTCGACACTCTTCCACAAAGCACTAACACAAAAGCAGTCAAAACACATAACAAACAAGCAAGTAAGATTCACAGCAAAGCATTAAAGCGTTCTAGACTCAACTTAACTCCGACCTAGTTAGCTCCCTATAGGTATTACTAACCGATAGATTTCATAAGTATTCAAGATTAACTTTACGTCTAACCCTAAAATTGTACTAAACATATTTGAGAACTCCTATAGATGAAAACAAACATGCATAGTAATTGAGCACGAAATCTTTTTAGTCGGAAACAAGTTAATGGAGTAAGGTTGTCAATCATCTCCTCAACAAGCATGTTCTTTAAATTACTTTAGCCCTTGTGAAAAACAACACAAACAAAGTAACTCGTTGATTACTTTAATCCATATTAAATTTCGGCTAATGAGATTAATAATCTAAGTACTGCATTTACATAGGCTACCAATCTTTAAGCACACGAATTTAAAGAACAAGTCAAGAAATCCCTAAAATCAATTTAACACATGTTCTTGCCGAAAATCCTAATTACTAATTCATCATATATTTTCCTTATTCTTTAGCATGCAATCCATATTCTTACATCTAAAACATTACTTAAAGAGAAAGAAAATAAATTGACATGCAAATCATAAAACCAAATTTCAATCCAATTCATACATAGACATAAAAATTGAAACCAAGAATTCATGCTAACTTCATAGACAAAGTTTAACATAGCTACAACAAAAATTACAAAGCCAAGAGTAGGGAGTGGATCACACATTAGAAACCTTGAAGACTTCGACTTGTATGGATCCGGCGATTGGTGGTGATCGGATGGAGGCTGCTCGGCAGTAATGATATCGGCAGCAAAGAACCAAGGTTTCGGCAGGAAACTTTGGGTGTGGTGGAGGTGGTTTTGGCTAGGGTTTTTGTGTAGGATTCTTGGGAAAATTTAGGTAGAGCTTTGGCTAGATTTTTACATTGGAATGTGACCCATTTTTCTGTGTAAAAGTTGGGTATTTATAGGGAGAAACTAGGGTATTGCCGGCAGCCTCTTCATGTACAAGGAAAAAGAAAACCAAATGGGAATAGGATTTGAAACCTTCCTTTCATAGTTCAATTAGGTTTTCTTTTTCTGAATTTTTCTTCAAGGCTTGGGCTTCACATCTTCATGGACTTCTTGTATGATCTTGGACTTCATTTGATATGTCTTGGTCCATCGAAAAATGCCCCAAACCGGCAGCTCTTCACTTTGGCAGAAATCTGCCCCATTCGGCAACTTCTCCTAGTTTGACTAGGAGAACTTCTTTCTTCGATTTCTTCTTCAATGCCATTGCTTGGTGTCTTCCTCTTCCCTTCTTAAAGCTCGAACCATCTTCATAAATGCATTTGTGCACCATTTGATCCATTAAAAACAGAAAACACAAAAAGGGGGCAGTAGGTTCCTGGAATCGGCAGATTTGACGTTGCTGTAGTAATTCCGACATATCTCCATCCTCGGAGCTCCGATTGATGCGATTCTAAGTTTCAGATAAACTAGACACATATGGCCATCTCTCCATAAAACAGTTTGATCAAACTCCTTGTGAGTCGACGGGAATGATTTTTCGAAGTTAGGTCAAAGTCCCAGGAAAATCCTGGAAGCCCCTGGATTGAAATGCTCGGACTGCCGTTTTGCAGCCAACTTTTGGGTGGGCTTCCCGAACTCCGATTAATCTGAAATTTTAACACAACATGCCTCAGCATATGAATATTAAGCACACCAAATTTCATAGAATTCGGACAAGGATAGATCATATTTGTACTCGTCACAAAATCGCGAAAAAGACATGTTTTGCACTATTTTCCAGATGTCTCATACTTAGTCATTTTTCGGACAATTAAACACATTTCACCAAAACTCTACCAAAATTGACACTAACTATATTATGACTCTATCTTAGACAAATAAGAGTTAAACAAAGCATAAACGAGGGCATAAGCATATAATATCGTCGCACATTGTGCTCCTATCAACTACCCCACACTTATCCTTTGCTAGTCCCTTAGCAAACTAAATTAAACTAAGACTCAAAACAACTATTGCCCCTAATAATTTGTCTCAGGCTCGTATGCACACATAGCTTTCAAGTTAATGCATGGGAATGCTAAACACGAAAATTTCGAGCTTCATGAACATGTGACATCAATATGAACATATAAGAGCAAAAGGTAAGCATGTAAACATGTTAAAGCTAATTCAAATCACCTCACAAGGCATACTCTCTTCATTTTTCTCTCGAAGCATGGTCATTCACACATAAGTATATGCAAGCGAAAGATAATTAATTACAAAGAGTGACTTGCATATGTCAAATAAACGAAAGCACTTTGTGAATTTTGATGGAAAAACCTCATATGATAACTATATGCACTAATGAACCAAAACCATAAGCTTACTCTTGAAATAATCTCCACAATCAATTTTAACCATCTTAAGAATCATGAAAAAGATCAATAAAAGGGGTAGTAATGGGGCTTGGCTAAAAGGTATTCGATATTTGGATAAGGAGGCTCAAAACGTCACCATGGCTTTTGGCAAAGCTCAAATCTCCTTATGTCTTCTCGCCGAAAGGGTCAAATTCCGTCTTGTTGGACCCATGCTTCATTCTTTTCTTCCCATAACATTACAACAATACTCAAGACAATAGCCATGCACAAAATTTTCTTTTCTATGCCGTGCCTTACACATTTTTTTCTTTTTCTTGCTCTCGGTATTTTTCTTTTTCTTTTTCTTTTGGTCCGAGCACATTTTTTTTTCTTTTCAATTTTCTAAAGCACGGCATACATACTTCTCATATAGATTCATGGCTAAGTCTACCCCACACTTGTTCTTCTTCATCACACACGCGAAAACGCTTTCAAAAATCAAGCTTTGCCAATACTTTGATCAAGGAAAAACTATACTAAGCTCATGGAAAGTGTTTAAGGGTGATGAAAGAAAAGGCTCAACATAGGCTCAAAGGGGTTTACTAAGGTGTCCCACGACGGGCTCAAATAGGGCTCATGCTTTATTTGGCAATGGTGGTAAACCTAAATGATCTTTATTCAATCACATTCAAAATCAAGGTATTTTATGATTAAAAACGTTTCGAAAATCAACAAGAGTAAGTTCTAGCATACTAGAGTTCATTAAAAGCTATGGCATATAGTTATCGAATATGCAAAGAATTATGAGGTTTCATGCTTCCTACGAATCTATCAAATTTTTTCTTTTATCGCTCAAGAAGAAAGCAAATTGGCTCTAAAACTCACATAGGTTATTATTGAAGTAAATTAGCTAAAACATGCATGCTTAATAATCAACACATCCTACATGCTCCTACCAATGCACATAATCCATGAAACTCACAATTTTAATTGTATGCACAACTATCATCTATGTATGCAAAGAGGAGAAAAACATCATTGACATATTAGGGGCATCCTAAGACTCGAAACAAACAATTTAAACACTCTATTTTTGCATTATATTTTTCTGGATTTTTCTTTTCTAAACTAAGCACATGAAAACATAAACGGAATACGTTATCCCACCCCACACTTAGAAAATTACATTGTCCTCAATGTAAGCACAAAACAATATCAACGAATTCCCTAAGCATGCAATTGTCTAACATATTCCAACAAATCATCACAAATCAAAGTAGAAGAGAAGGGTTAAGAAAATTCAAACTCTCGGTGATGGCTCCTTCACTGTACTTTGATCGACATGGGTTACCTCCCAAGTAGCGCTTTGTGTTTAAAGTCCATAGCCTAGACTTTTCACCATTGCATATTGCATGTGTTCATCTTGTTCCAAAGTAACTCAAATCGGCGTGAAGTAGTTCAAGAAGTAGCTTGTTGCATGTTGCATCTGATTCGGCCCAATTCAGCGTGTCCGACTTTTGCATCGTGTCCGGCATGATATCCGGCGTATCCGGCTTATCCTTGAGGTCAGCTAGGTTGTGCTGCACCTCATGCATCATATCATCAATCCTGCCGGCGATGGCAGGTCCGGCAGGATGTTCGGTTGCAGCTGGAATGAAGGATGGTCGTTCGGCAGGGTTGTTTGTGTCCCGCAGTGTTGTGTGTAAGCTGCCGGCAATGGCAGGTCCGGCAGCTCCTTGGTCTCGACATTGGGGTGCTTGTGGAGGCTGCAGCTCGGCAGGGTCTTGTGGTGGAGGATCATGGACAAAAGTTTCATCGTTTAGAGGCTCGAATGGTTTGTAGTAGATCTTGAGTCTATGTCCATTTACCTTGAATATATTCCCCGTGACTTCATTCCGAATTTCTATTGCTCTATGGTGAAAGATACGAGTAATGGTGAATGGCCCCATCCATCTTGAGCGAAGTTTTCCAGGAAAAAGTCTAAGCCGAGCATTAAATAGAAGCACTTGTTGGCCAACTTCAAACTTCTTCTCTCGAAGCATCTTGTCATGAGCAACTTTGGTCTTTTGCTTGTAAATCCATGCGGCTTCATAAGCTTCATTCCGTATTTCTTCAAGTTCGTTGAGTTGAAGCTTCCTATGAAGACCGGCCTCATCAATGCTCATGTTGAAAGCCTTAACCGCCCACCATGCTTTATGCTCAAGTTCAACCGGTAAGTGACATGCTTTGCCATATGTTAACCGAAAAGGTGACATACCTATCGGTGTCTTGTATGCAGTCCTATATGCCCACAAAGCATCATCGAGACGATCACTCCAATCCTTCCGTGAAGGTCCAACAGTTTTCTCAAGTATTTGCTTGATCTCTCGATTACTTACCTCGGCCATACCGCTTGTTTGGGGATGATAAGGTGTAGAAACCTTATGTGTGACTCCATACTTCTTCAATAAGGCTTCGATGGTGCGGTTACAAAAATGGGATCCTCCATCACTAATCAAGACTCTTGGAACTCCAAAACGTGAAAAGATGTTGGTCTTGAGAAACTTGGCTACCACCTTGGCATCATTGGTGCGTGTAGCCCTTGCTTCGATCCACTTTGACACATAATCAACCGCAAGCAAAATGTAGAGAAAGCCCTTACTCGAAGGAAACAGTCCCATGAAGTCAATCCCCCAAAGATCATGAATCTCAATGGCGTTGATAGAAGTGAGCGGCATTTGATCTCTAGCTCCAATGTTCCCCATTCTTTGGCATCGGTCACATGACTTACAAAACATGTAAGCATCTTTAAAAATTGTACGCCAAAAGAAACCACAAGTAAGTACCTTCAATGCCGTTTTCTTAGCTCCAAAATGCCCACCACAAGCTTCGCTATGACAAAAAGCAAGGATGGAGCGATGCTCATTCTCCGGAACACATCTTCGAATAACTTGATCACCACATTGCTTCCATAAATATGGATCATCCCACAAGAAGTGTCGAGCTTGCTTCCTTATTCTCTTTTGTTGATGGCTCGGCATCTCCTTGGGAAATCGGTTTGTAGCAAGAAAATTTGCAATGTCGGCATACCAAGGCTCATGTACTTCAAGTCGAAAAAGTTGCTCATCCGGAAAGGTCTCACATAGGGGCAGCCGATCCTCATCCTTGACAAGTCTACTCAAATGATCGGCTACAACATTCTCTACTCCTTTCTTGTCTTTTATCTCAATATCGAACTCTTGAAGCAAAAGAATCCATCGAATGAGCCTCGGCTTAGCATCCTTCTTTGTCATAAGATATCTCAAAGCGGCATGATCACTATAAACAATAACTTTGGAATTCAAAAGATATGATCGAAACTTTTCCAAAGCAAAAATTACCGCTAAGAGTTCTTTCTCCGTTATTGTGTAGTTGAGTTGAGCATCGTTGAGAGTTCTTGAAGCATAGTAAATGGCGCATGGCTTCTTCTCAATTCGTTGTCCAAGTACCGCTCCAAGTGCATAATCACTAGCATCACACATCAACTCAAATGGCTCGTCCCAATTTGGTGACACCAAAACCGGCGCCGTACATAAAAGTTCCTTCAATCGGCAAAATGCTCTCTCACATGCCTCCGACCACTCAAACGTCACCTCCTTTTGTAACAAGTTGCTCAATGGCTTGGCAATTGAAGAGAAGTCCTTGATAAATCTTCGATAAAACCCCGAATGGCCAAGAAAACTTCTCACATCCTTCACACACCTAGGGCTCGGCAATGCTTGTATTAGCTCCACTTTTGCTTTGTCAACCTCTAAGCCTCTTGCCGAAATAATGTGCCCTAGAACAATGCCTTGTGTGACCATGAAGTGACACTTCTCCCAATTGAGCACAAGATTTGTCTCTACACACCTCTCAAGTATCTTCTCCAAGTTCCCCAAACATGCATCGAAGGTGCCTCCATACACACTAAAATCATCCATAAACACTTCGATAATGTCTTCAATAAAATCCGAGAAGATAGCATACATACATCTTTGAAAAGTGCCGGGTGCGTTGCATAGTCCGAATGGCATCCGTCGATAAGCAAACGTGCCAAATGGACAAGTAAAAGTGGTCTTCTCTTGATCATCCGGGTGTATCAGAATTTGATTGTAGCCACTATATCCATCAAGAAAGCAATAGTAAGAATGGCCGGCTAACCTCTCTAGCATTTGATCCATAAACGGCAAAGGCATGTGATCCTTCCTTGTTGTAGCGTTGAGCTTCCTATAATCGATGCACTTCCGATGACCGGTTACAAGTCTTTGTGGCACAAGCTCATTCTTCTCATTCTTGACAACCGTTACACCACTCTTCTTCGGCACTACTTGCACGGGAGATATCCACTTACTATCCGAAATTGGGTAAATCACCCCACAATCAAGCAACTTGATAATTTCTTCTTTCACAACTTTCATCATGGGAGGGTGAAGTCGACGTTGAGCTTCTTTTGTCGGCTTAGCTCCTTCTTCTAATAAGATGCGATGAACACAAGTAGTAGGGCTTATTCCCTTGATATCCGCTAAGGTCCAACCTATGGCGGTCTTGTACTTCTTAAGCACACGTATCAAATCCACTTCTTGCTTCTCACTAAGCATTGAAGACACAATAACCGGTAGTGTATCTTCTTCTCTAAGATAAACATACTTCAAGTGACTAGGGAGTTCTTTAAGTTCTAACTTTGGGGCCTCTTCCACACTTGGTCGAAATTTTGTTGTGGCAATTGGAATTGACAAGAACGAGTTCCTCGGATACATTGGTGTGGCGTCGAGTTCGGCAACCACCTCTCTAAGGCTCGGCATCATGGTGTAGGGCTCGGCAATGCTTGGCTCGGCCTTGCTTGGCTCGGCCTCTTCTTGCACTCGTTCTCCCCTCTTGTCAAATCCGACCCCTTGCTCAATCGCTAATTGCTATGCGTCGAGCGAGGTCGACATAACTTGCTCGACCTCCTCCAAAACTTCAATGGCACAACCCTCCTTCAAATCAACATTAGGGAACTTCATGGCGTCAAACACATTGAACTTGATCATCTCACCATCAAACTCCATAGTTAGGTTGCCCTCGGCCACATCTATCTTTGTGCGCGCCGTCCTCATGAATGGTCGCCCTAGTAGCAATTGAGTGTTATTGACCGGCGAATCCTCTATCTCAACCACATAGAAATCGGCAGGGAATATCAATTGGTTGACTTGCACCAACACATCCTCCACATAACCCTCCGGATACTTACTTGAGCGATCCGCAAGTTGAATGATGACATTATCCTTCTTGAGAGGCCCTATACTCAACGTTTGATACACATTGAGTGGCATGACATTGATCGATGCTCCCAAGTCCAACATCACATCCTCAAAACGAGTGTTGCCTATCACACAAGGCACATTGAAGCTTCCCGGATCCTTCATCTTTGGTGGCAACTTCCTTTGAATAACGGCTGACACCGTCTCGCTCATAGTCACCACACTAGTCTCCCTCGTATGCCTTCTAGCCGTGCAAAGCTCCTTCAAAAACTTAGCATACTTCGGTACTTGCTTAATGCACTCCAACAAAGGGATGTTGACTTGCACTTTCCGGAAAATCTCCAACACCTCCTCATCGGACTTATCCTTCTTCGTTCTAGCAAAGCGAGAAGGGAATGGAATGCTTGATGTCGGCACCCCTCCCTTGCTTGCTTGGTTCGGCACTAACTCATTCTTTGAGGTTGTGGAATCATACTCAAGCTCATTGCGCAGCCCCCTATCTTTTACATTGGTGTTGTCGGCCCCTCTACCTGGCTGGGCAATGTTCTTCTCGGCAGCAGCCCTGCCGGCTGCATCATAGGTTTCGGCTGCAGCATGGTTGCCGGCTGCAGCCCCTTGTTCTTCAATATGGCTGCCGGCAATGACAGGTCTGGTAGCCCTCTCGTTATCCTCAATGCCCTTAAAAGTCACTCGCTTCTTCTTTGGACTTGTTGGAGGAAACAACTCTCTTCCACTACGAGTTTGAATCACTTTGGCTTGCTCGTTCCTCGGATTGGGAATCGTATTGCTTGGCAACTTCCCTTGCTCATTAAATCTTCCCATGAAATCTACAACTTGGCCCATTTGAGTCTTGAGCTCACCAATGTCCTTTTGATGATTTTGTTGCCCCGCGAGCAATGCTTGAGTAGCACTTGACAAAGATTGAATCAAAGCATCGTAGTTTGGATTGCTCGGTGCGGCTTGGCCTTGGCTCGGCCCTCCTTGAGCTTGGTTCGGCAATGCCCCATATGGCCCTTGGTTCCGCTGAAAATGTTGCCGAGGCACAAAGGGTGCTCTCGGTGTAAATGGTGCTCCTCCCTCTCTCGGTTGCATAGGTGCCCTAAGCACATTGTCATTGTTCGCCCATCGAAAGTTAGGATGATCATTGAACCTCGGGTTGAAGTTACCAAATCGTTGGCCTCCTTGAAAGCCAATTGCATTGCACTCTTCTTCTCCCTCACTAACTCCAAATTGAGGGCATTGTTCGGTCTCATGGCCCTCGGTGCAAATTCCACAAACACTAGCACGCTTCTTCATCAAATTACTTACCAAGTCGGTAAGCTTGTCAACTTTCTCCTCTAGCTTTGAGCTCGAAGACGTCTCATGCACTTTCTCATTCCTTTGCACATTACCTCGTGCCATGCCAAATTGTTGGTTGTTCAAAGCACGAACTTCCAACAAACTTCTTGCCGCACCGGCATTCAACTCCAAAAAGCTACCTCCCGCGGCCGAGTCAAGAAACTCTCTCTCCATGACACGCAATCCCTCATAGAAATATTGCAACAAGAGCCCATCGCTAATGCCATGCGATGGACACAAAGAAACTAGGGACTTGAACCTCTTGTAGTAGTCGAAGAAAGTCTCATCTCCGGCTTGCTTCACACTAGTAATTTGCTTCCTCAGATCAGTGATACGTGAAGCAGGAAAGTACTTGAGCAAAAACTCATCCATCATAGTACTCCACGAAACGATGCGACCACTAGGCACTTCAAACAACCACTCCTTCGCTTGATCTTCTAAAGAAAACGGAAAAGCCTTTATTTTGAAGTGTTGCAAATCGGTCCCTCTTGGACACATAGACTCCGTGGTGAAGTTAAACCACTGTAGATGCTTATTAGGGTCCTCACTCGGCATCCCATAAAACAATTTCAGCTTATGGAGGAATCCACTCCTCAATTAGATCAATCTCTCCCGTCTTGTCAGCTTCCAAGGGAGGATAAGTGATATTCGAAGGAGCAATACCAGCTCCAGCAACATGACCATTCTGTGATCGGATTGATGCCATTATCTCTTCTTCTTCTTCTGATTCGGCAAAGGCCTCAAACTCTGGATTCTGAAGATCACACGACGACGAAATTATGGAAGGGGAACTCGGCAAAGAATCTGAAATGGACGGCACAATTGGTGATGATGGCAATGATGATGAAACTGATGAACTGGTTGGTGATGATGGTGGTAATGGCACAAAACGAGCAATAGCGAGTTCTTGATCTAAACGTTGCAAACGGCCTTGAAGATCTCTTGTCCAAATATTAGATTCGGACATGCATTATTTCTGAAATTTGCAACATTTAAACAAGTTAGAACATCGTAAAAGAAATAGAAAACAAGAATATACATCATTACAAACCACGGCATTGGCGATTACATAACATATTTCAAACAATATCACACAAAACCACATTCGGCAAAGGCAAACAAATTTCGGCAAAGCACAATATACATTCGGCAATGAGAGATCAAAAATTGGAACGTTCATGATCATGTAATCGCTAAGTCTAATTCCTTTTAATTTTTGTTCTAACTCTCGAAGTACGTGGAGCAGAGGAGATAACGGTGCAATGGACTGATACAGCCCCCGGTAGTATCATGCTTAACCCGATATACTTCAAGAGTTTGAACCACACAACATGTTTTATCTTCGAAGAGAATAGGCCACATATGTCAAGTTATGTTCTAGCGTCTAAAGTGAGGTGATGCTTCGGCACAAGCTGTCGACTAGGTCGTGCGGATTTTACGTTTCAAAGGTCATTAAAATCACGGAGGACGAACCCCCTACAGGAACCAGGCAGGACTCGTTGTTGGACACCACGGAGGGCGAACCCCCTATCGACTCACTCACCGAGAATGAACATCAGTCTACGGGCCTTGAGATCCAGTTAAACAAACTTGAGAACCATATCTATGAAAATAACTTACCCATACTTTGTAAAACAAACACGGATCCCTAGCAGTCTACAAGTGTTGATTAAAACCGCCCTCAACCTCATAGAAGTAATACTATTACCGAAAAAACGCTTATATGCGTGGGGGGGGGAAGTATCCCACGTTTCCCAATCTACATAGAAACGGTCTCCGACATAGCACCATTCACATGAAGGGTTTTGGTTATGATCAACAAAAGTGGCTTCACCTACATGTTACACTTTAGAAACTACAATAAACTCAAACATACACAACACTATCAACTCCCTAGAAATTAAACTAAGTGATTACCTACATACATCAATATACATCATGCAACTTCCGAAATTTAAACTCTACATGCCGAAGCATATTTCTACTTTACAAAATCCCAAAATAAAATTGAAATTACAACTTTACACATTCACAACAAAAATTTCCAGCAACATTATATACACAACAATAACACAAAACAAGCTTTTATAATCCCCGGCAACGGCGCCAAAAATTGACGTGAGCCGAAGCTCGCATGCAATAATAAACCCTGCAATCGTTAGTAGTATAGACATAAGTAGGGATCGTTCTAAGCCGGGGATTAAGGGTACCTGAGATATGAAATTGTTAGACACACATATATACATATATACATTAAAAACGTCACATATGGGGATGGAATGGATCGGCAGCAAGCTGCCCTAGAACTAGGTTCGGCACAAAAATTGAAAGAAAAGAAACTTGAAACAAAAGATTCTAGGTTCGGCAGCAATAGGCTGCCTCTACATCATGCATAAAAACAGAAATTTAAAGTCCTAAGTTACAATATACAAGTTTGGTCGACACTCTTCCACAAAGCACTAACACAAAAGCAGTCAAAACACATAACAAACAAGCAAGTAAGATTCACAGCAAAGCATTAAAGCGTTCTAGACTCAACATAACTCCGACCTAGTTAGCTCCCTATAGGTATTACTAACCGATAGATTTCATAAGTATTCAAGATTAACTTTACGTCTAACCCTAAAATTGTACTAAACATATTTGAGAACTCCTATAGATGAAAACAAACATGCATAGTAATTGAGCACGAAATCTTTTTAGTCGGAAACAAGTTAATGGAGTAAGGTTGTCAATCATCTCCTCAACAAGCATGTTCTTTAAATTACTTTAGCCCTTGTGAAAAACAACACAAACAAAGTAACTCGTTGATTACTTTAATCCATATTAAATTTCGGCTAATGAGATTAATAATCTAAGTACTGCAGTTACATAGGCTACCAATCTTTAAGCACACGAATTTAAAGAACAAGTCAAGAAATCCCTAAAATCAATTTAACACATGTTCTTGCCGAAAATCCTAATTACTAATTCATCATATATTTTCCTTATTCTTTAGCATGCAATCCATATTCTTACATCTAAAACATTACTTAAAGAGAAAGAAAATAAATTGACATGCAAATCATAAAACCAAATTTCAATCCAATTCATACATAGACATAAAAATTGAAACCAAGAATTCATGCTAACTTCATAGACAAAGTTTAACATAGCTACAACAAAAATTACAAAGCCAAGAGTAGGGAGTGGATCACACATTAGAAACCTTGAAGACTTCGACTTGTATGGATCCGGCGATTGGTGGTGATCGGATGGAGGCTGCTCGGCAGTAATGATATCGGCAGCAAAGAACCAAGGTTTCGGCAGGAAACTTTGGGTGTGGTGGAGGTGGTTTTGGTTAGGGTTTTTGTGTAGGATTCTTGGGGAAATTTAGGTAGAGCTTTGGCTAGATTTTTACTTTAGAATGTGACCCGTTTTTCTGTGTAAAAGTTGGGTATTTATAGGGAGAAACTAGGGTATTGCCGGCAGCCTCTTCATGTACAAGGAAAAAGAAAACCAAATGGGAATAGGATTTGAAACCTTCCTTTCATAGTTCAATTAGGTTTTCTTTTTCTGAATTTTTCTTCAAGGCTTGGGCTTCACATCTTCATGGACTTCTTTTATGATCTTGGACTTCATTTGATATGTCTTGGTCCATCGAAAAATGCCCCAAACCGGCAGCTCTTCACTTTGGCAGAAATCTGCCCCATTCGGCAACTTCTCCTAGTTTGACTAGGAGAACTTCTTTCTTCGATTTCTTCTTCAATGCCATTGCTTGGTGTCTTCCTCTTCCCTTCTTAAAGCTCGAACCATCTTCATAAATGCATTTGTGCACCATTTGATCCATTAAAAACAGAAAACACAAAAAGGGGGCAGTAGGTTCCTGGAATCGGCAGATTTGACGTTGCTGTAGTAACTCCGGCATATCTCCATCCTCGGAGCTCCGATTGATGCGATTCTAAGTCTCAGATAAACTAGACACATATGGCCATCTCCCCATAAAACAGTTCGATCAAACTCCTTGTGAGTCGACGGGAATGATTTTTCGAAGTTAGGTCAAAGTCCCAGGAAAATCCTGGAAGCCCCTGGATTGAAATGCTCGGACTGCCGTTTTGTAGCCAACTTTTGGGTGGCTTCCCGAACTCCGATTGATCTGAAATTGTAACACAACATTCCTCAGCATATGAATATTAAGTACACCAAATTTCATAGAATTCGGACAAGGATAGATCATATTTGTACTCGTCACAAAATCGCGAAAAAGACATGTTTTGCACTATTTTCCAGATGTCTCATACTTAGTCATTTTTCGGACAATTAAACACATTTCACCAAAACTCTACCAAAATTGACACTAACTATATTATGACTCTATCTTAGACAAATAAGGGTTAAACAAAGTATAAACGAGGGCATAAGCATATAATATCGTCGCACATTGTGCTCCTATCACGTGCAGCCGGTTGAATGATACCTAACCGCGAACTGCTACGGACCGGGCGGATCTCGACCGGGCGACATGCCATATCGAGACGAGTCCTTTGGTAATATGCAACGAAGAAGCCATGCAGCCAGTTGAATGATCATAACCGTGAACTGCCATGGTGCCGGGCGGACCTCGACCGGGCGACATGCCATATCGAGACGGGTCCCCCGGTGATATGCAACGAAGATGGTGCTAGAAGGGGGGTTCATACCCGGATAGATGCTCTCGAAGCAGTTGGATGATTACCACCGGTGAGAGGTCTTCGAGATATGCAGCGAAGAAGCCATGCAGCCGGTTGAATGATCATAACCGTGAACTGCCATGGTGCCGGGCGGACCTCGACCGGACGTCCCGCCATATCGAGACGGGTCCTCCATTGCTCATATCCGGATGTATGCTCTCGAAGCGGTTGGATGATTACCACCGGTGAGAGGTCTTCGAGATATGCAGCGAAGAAGCCATGCAGCCGTGGGATCTAGGGAAGTGTGGGAGGGCCTGACTCCTCGTTTCCCGCTCCTACCTTCCTATCGCCAGCGTGTGGGACAAGTGGCTGACATGCATTTAAGGAGGAAGTCCATCAGTCCCGTCAGTTATGATGGCATGGGCAGTTTACCAATGCTGGGACACGTGCCAGCGGGGGGCGGTCTTGAGATGAAGGGCCTGGATTCGCAGGCGTTTGAGTTGCTCTGATTACTTGTTTTGGAGGGATTTCGATTGCCTAGGGCACTGGTCCCCTCTATAAAAAGGCCTCCTCTGCTCTCCTTTCTGCTGTTGCTTCTTGCTTTGGAGAAACTAAGAGAAAGAGAGGAATCCGGCGACCACTTTGAGCCCTTTTGCCCCACGAGATCCGTTTTCTTGAGCGCTCCCTACTCTCTTCCTACCATTGCTTGCTGCTTTCGCAGGGTAGATTGTCCTCGGTTGAGCATACTAATCGGTAAGTTTGTTGATTTCTTTGCGCCGGTGTTGTTCTTGTTTTGGCTTTGTTGTTTTGCGGCGGGGGTGGGAGGGATCTCTGCCACTGACGGAACTGCTCTGCGGCGAACTTGGGGAGAGGCCGTAGAAGGCGCTGTTGTAGGCTGTTGCTGACGAGCGCTAGGGTTTTGTTTTCTTCCCCTAGGTTAAGATGTCATCTTCAGGTTCTGATCGGGCTTCCGAATCGGTTGCCAGGGTGCTATCGTGGATGATGAGGAGAGACTGGAGGACTGGCTCGGTTCAGAATCCCCGTTGTCCGAAGCCGCTGACTGCTCCGGGAGCAGGGTTTTGTCTCCGTCCTCCTCTTCGTCTTCCGGGGCTGAATCCTAGGAGACTGAAATACCGCACTGGGTGCGCCTTGCAGATGCTCCGGCCGTGAGCTACACCATTGGCAGAGGGAAGGGTGCTGTGGTGTGCGATGAACCTGAGGGTAGCATGACCCCTGGAGAGATTGCAGCGCTCCGGGAAACATGGGGTATCCCGGATGACGTTCTGCTGCGGCCCCTGAATCCTAGAGAGTCGGCCTGCAACCCGGAAGCAGGTTGGGTTGCCGCGCACCAGGACCAGTTCCGGCATGGACTCTCGCTCCCGCTGCCAAATTTCATGCAGTATATGCTAAGTGCGCTGCAAGTGTCGCCCGCGCAGCTTCCTGGGCTCCAGTGGAGGCGATTACTGAGCCTCGACTGCCTATACGACTTGTCCGGAATGAGTATGCCAACGGTAAACGAATTCCGGTCCTTGTATAGGTTGTCCTACTCAAGGAAGTAAGGGTCCCAGGGTTGCCTGTCCTTCAACGCCCGGAAACCTCCACCGATCATCACCAATATGCCTTCATGGGTAGACAACAGCTGGAGTAAGAAGGTGGTGATGGTGGGCGTGAGGTGGCAGGCGAGGAGTAAAATGTACCGGGTTCCTGGCGCCTTTCAACCCCTTGGCGACCAGTCGTACGAGCTATCCGATCTGGAGTATGAGAGGGTCTCGACCATAATCGGATGTTGGGACGATCTGGAACGGAGTTCTTTCAACTTCATCCGACGAGAAGTGCTGGAATACTGCCAACTCGGGCGGGGTCCCGGTGCGTAGGAAGCCCTTGAGCGGTGATACTTTGTGCTAGTTTTTGCAAAATACTAACTGTTCGCTTTCCTTGCAGGTGCATCTTCCCGGGCGGTCATCAAGCCCGAAACCACTCTCTCCATGGACGGGGAAGACCTCCTTAACAAGCTGAAGGAGAAGGGCGAGATCGTCTCGCGGACGTCGGTGGACGAGGAGTCCGGCCGGCTCACGACTCACCCGGAGGCGAGGGCCATGGATGTTGACGACGACGCCTATCTCCTGAGGCGGGTGAAGACCCATCATGTCGCGGGCCTTATGGCGCCTGGAAAGGGCAAGAGTACCGGGGGGGGGGGGGGGGGGGGGCAGTGAGGGTTCCCGGTGGAATGAACAGGATCCCCAACCGGCCGGTGTATGTGCCGCACGTGGCTCGCGTTGCCCCGGTAAGCGCACGATCTTCTTCTCCGGAAGGCCGGACAGAGAAACAGAAGGGCGGGGACATTCCTTCCTCCGCGCTGGTGACTCTTACCGGTGGGTCGGCACGTGAGAACCTGGCCAAACGGTTTAGGACAACCGGCGGCGCTAAAGCTAACTCTGCCGGGGAGAAGGCCGCTGCTGCTGCCCGGCAGAGTAGTCCCGTGACTGCGGAGGCACCGGGGGGAAGCCCGGATAGTGCACTCGCCCGGCAAGTGGCGGCGGACTTGGCCGGTCTTGGGCTGGACAGACCCGGGGTTACTGGAGCCCTGGCGGGCGGGAATCGCCCAAAATGCAAGGAATCCATCCTTCGGGTAAGTACCGCACGGTATCACTACACTGCCTGTAGCTTGTTTTCTTTTGTTGCTTGACTAACTGCCTTTGTTGCTGCGCAGCTGCTGTACAGTCTATACCAACCGGATGCGAGCGAGGAGCTGTCGGAGCTGAAGAGACAGATAACTGCTTTATTGGAGATCCGACAGCGCCTGCAGGTGGAGAAGTCTCGCTCGGACCGGGAGAATGCCAGATCGGAGGAGAGGGCCAAGAAGCTGGAGGAGCAGAACCGGAGCCTGGAGAAGGAGCGGGCCGAACTGGAAGCCAAGGTGGACGAGCTCCAAGTGGGAGCTACTGCTCTGCGCGCCGCCTCTGCTACTCCGACCGGGGAAGATGACCCCGGAACTCTACGAGCGGGTCGTTCTCAAATACCGCGAGAGCGATCAGTTCCTGGAGTTTCTGGCGAAGGCCAGGGAAGAGGGCATCTCGGATGCGTACACAGAATGGGCTGGGAAGGGATGGTTAGACACTTCCCTGATGCCGATTGCTGCTGAAGGAGATATCCATGAGCAGTCGGACATCCATCAAGAGGCGGTGGAGGGGCAGCCGGATGAAGCGATTCGCTCGGACTTGGATTCTTTTACCAACGGTGCCGAGTCTCCCCAAGCCAGGGTCAACACCAGAACTGATGCCGACGACGAGGGTACCGCAGGAGAGGCTGGCGGATTGCCTGCTGAAGGCGGAGTCGTGGCTCCTTAGGATTTTTCTTGCCCTTTTCCTTGTAATCTTTCCGGATCGGTTACTGCTTGTATACTTGCTTGAATATGAATATACTGGAACTGGCAGAGCTGGTGAAATTTTCTCAAAAGTAGTTTGCATATATATTTGTTTTTACAACGGTTGAACCGCGAACTATGCCAAACTAACCGCTCGGGCTAGCGGGTTTACCAGGCCTGGTCACGTTCCCTGTCGGGGTCTGCTCTTCTTTCCCCCACGTACCGCTGGAGCTGGCCGTTATCAATCAAACCCTGCACCGCTGTCTTGAGAGCGCAGCACTGATTCGTTCGATGAGTAGCCTCATCATGACAAGAGCAGTACTTGCCCGTCTGCGCCGTTGTAAGTTTCCCCTTCGGGTACTTTCTCTTGGGCGGTGGGGGAATGACGCTCCCGTTCTCAAGTATGATATCCTCGTAGGAAGTGGTGAGAGCGGTGAAGATTTCTTGACCGGCCGGTGGTGGTGCTGGCATGATTGCCAGGGGCGCTCTTGGCGGAACGGTGCCGGCTTGTGCTCGTTCTGGGGTCTATCAAAAATAAGGCATCTGCTGCCGCTGTGGCCAGTTTCTGCTGTTGGCGTTCCGGCTGGGTCGAGCGGTGCGGTTCTCGGTCCGCTGACTGGGCTTGGCTTCCTGGCCGGGCGGAGGGTTCTCTTCCCGGGGATGGTCTTCCTGCTGCTCATCCTGCTTCCTCTTCAGTAGGTGATGCCCATAGGTCTCATGATCGGCTTGAGCATGCCGGATGGCCATAGCCATCAACTCGTCATATCCCTGCGGGAGTTCTGCCCGGACGGCGTAGGAAAACTTGCCCGCTCGGAGCCCCTGCTTAAACGCCATTTCGGCGATGCCTTTTTCGAGGTTCCGAACTCCGGCCGTAGCCGTCTGCCAGCGGTTGACAAAGGTTCTCAGTTCCTCTCCGGGGGCTTGTATGCAGTTGAAGAGGATGGTCGACGTCCGGGCTCCCTCGACTCTGAGAATGAAGCGGCCTACGAACCGGTCGGCTAACTGCTCGAACGCCTCGATCGAGTTTGCTGGAAGCTCGTAGAACCAGCTGAGCGCTTCTCCAGACAAAGTCTCCTGGAAGATGCTGCAGCAGACTGCATCGGAGTATCCCTTGGCGCCGGTTTGGGACCGGAAGCTGTCCAGATGCTGGTACGGGCAGCCGGACCCTGAGTAGGTGAGCTTGAGGGACTTCTGGTTGCCAGATCTTCCCGACTCTATGACCCGGTGCGAGAAAGGGCCCATGCGCTCATTAAACCGGGCGCCCTCCATCGGCCGCGCGGCTCTTCTCTCGTTGGCCTCCATTTGGGCCTCTAAGTCCGACACAGTGTTGGCTAGCATTTGCAGCGCTCGTGTGGTCGGAGTCTCAACTTCATCCACTGACGAAGCGCCGGGCTGGCGGGAGGTTGTCGTGCTCTTCGGCGGGCCTGCGCCCGCTGGCGACTTTTCGTGCATGGGGTCACCGGGCCGACCGCCCGAAGATTGCCCTGCTTCGGTGTGTTGAGGTTGGATCGGTGGGAGTGTCGCTTGTGCCTCGGCCATGGCGTCGCTGCGCTACTATCCCCTTTCCAGGGCGGCCACTAGGGCAGTATTCACCGCCTCCATCTCTTCGTACCGGGCGTTGGACTTAGCTCTGTCCCTGTCGCTCTCCTCTCTTAGACGACTGACCTCTGCGGCCATTGCTCGTAGCTCTCCCGCCATACTGCTATGGCCGGGGCTGTACGTAGGGTCCCGGTCCGGGCTCTCAGATCGGTCGCTTGGATCATCTGAGAACGTCAAGGAGAAGCCCCGTCGCTCTGGACTGTCTTCCTCCTCTGCCGGGCCTTTACCGCGCGAGCTGTCGTGGTGGGGATCCGGCACGCCGGATGGTCCCCCACAGCTCCCTACTTTCTGACCGTTGCCCCGGTCGCCGCGCGGCTCCCGTGTGACGGCTGGGGTGGAGGTGAACGTCTGCACTACTGCAAGGCGTCCCTCCTCGGCGGTGCCTTTCTCTTGACTCATTTCCGAATTCTTTCTCAACGGTGTTGCTTACACGGCTTTTCGTTCAAGCTTCCCACAGACGGCGTCAATTGTTTCTGCCTAAACCCGAGGGCCTGGTAGATACACGGTGAATCCAACTTGATCTCCTGCCATCCTGCTCACTAAGGGGAATACCGGGCGGGCCGGTCTTCTCCTCTCCGATGCCTAAGTTAGTGTAGTTGGAATATATATAACCAAGACACGTATGTAAGCAGGGAGAGAGATAAGTTACCTAATAAAGAGGGTAGTTGGGGCCCTTATATAGGTGGTTGGGGGTGAGGGCTGGCCTCACCCTTCGATGTGAGACTGGCTCCCTTCTGTTTGTACCTTCTGGTGCCCTCTTTGACAGGCTGGTGCCCCCGGCCCCAGGGTCCCTAGAGGCAGGATAGAGTGCTGGGCCCCGAGGCCGGATGCTGGTGATCCGGTCCCGAGCCTTGGGCCGGGCCCTGGTGCACTTGCTGCGGGTATGTGGGCCTGCTGTAGCCTCTCTGCGGCTACTGTCAACAGGCTCCGGCCCAAAGTTTCGGATAAATGTTAATTTAGGCCCAAACACTAGATTTCTTTCATTATGAATGGCTTGTGAATGAAACTGGGATCAATGTATATATATTACTACCATGCACAGGGTTTGTAAGTGCCGGGACAGTCAAAGCAATGTGCCGGATTTAATTGGACTTCTCAGTCTTCTCAGTAGGAACTTATTTTTACATTCCAAACACACAATCTTTGTACTTCATTCTCCATCTCAGACATGACTTTCTCTCTTGAATATTGGAACCCGAAGTTTGAGTATCTTTTCTTGTTCACCCTAGAGCTTCTTATTGAACATTCTCATACAGAAGAAAAGTTGTGGAAGTCATCAACACTATATCAACTTATCAAGATATCCTAGCTCAAATAGATGCCTGTGTATATAATCTTCATTGTTCTGCAATTACACCCATCTATCATTGGTCATTCAAAATGTAGTCAATGGGTTCCAATTCTCTAGTACACTTGCTGTGTGGCTCAGAAGATTGAGACATTGTAAACTCCTTGCTGCCTCTGTATGCAGTATTTCTTAAATACTCTAAGCAAGTGATGGGAATTGATACCATGAAAAAACTAAGTGCAGAAAAATGGAAAGTATGAGCAAAGAAATGGACGAGAAACATTGAGAACTTGAAAAGAAAACTTCTGGCCTGACAGCAGCTTTCTCATTCATTGTAAATATACCATTCTGATGCAAATACATGTATATACATCAGTTCTTTTACAACGACAAACATAATCCACATGATAGCTAGAGCACCTCTCCATATAAGACTTCAGCTTTTAGCTAAAGGATGGATAGGGAGTGACCATATCGACTGCTCAAGTCTGTTAACTGTTACAAATCTAACTGGAATCACTCGATTTCTTTGATCAGTTATTGCTCCTCCTCTCTTCTCTTGATCAGATCGTAAGTTCTTTTTGATTAATTTCCATAATTTATGCATGATACAACGAGGAGAAAAAAACTTAGCCTAATCAACATGGATGTATGTCTCAAGCTATACATAGGCACAATTAGTCTCTGCATATATACACTTGATTAACTTGACTAACAGCATCTCATAGTTTTCTAAACGGATATACTCTTGATAATATGTTAATATTTTTAAGCCAGAGAGAGGGTCAATTACCTTGCCTCTCTATAATTGGTATACAGAATCCAAGTCGTTACCTGCTTCTAAATACCAAAGAGTTATTTATTCGAAGTTATATCTGCTTCCGTAGACATGGCAAATCCAAGACCAGTTCATGTGCATTCTCCAAAAAAACAAAAAACAAAAAGACCAGTTCATGTGTATTCCTTTCCATCTCTTCCATCCATAAATAGGCATTTGCTCCGGACAAGATTTTCATCCACCTCCAATTCTCTCCCGTACAAAACACTAACATATAGGAGTATTGTGATCACGATGATGAAAGGTAGTGCTCATTTCCCTACAGCTGCTGCTTTTGCCATACTGGCACTGGCTACCTTCCACATTTTCTCCATTTTATTCCATCTATAAATAGACAGTTTGTCCATACAAGATTTTCATTCGCCTCCAATTCTCTCTAGTACAAAACACTAACATATACGAGAATTGCGATCACAACGATAAAAGGTGCTCATTTCCCTACAGCTGCTGCGTTTGCCCTACTGGCACTGGCTACCTTCCACCTTGTCTCTGCCTCTGATCCTAGTTCTCTCCAAGATTTCTGTGTAGCACTTAAATCCACCCAGACTGATTCTGCTGGTACATAGTAGTCACTGGTATATTCAGATATTCCTTCCAATATATGCTTTATATAAGAGAAATTGTTGTATTTGCATGAATGCATGTTCTCATATGGTGTTTGTTCCATCCATATTGCAGTGTTTGTGAATGGGAAATTCTGCAAGGACGCAAAGCTTGTAACAGCAGAAGATTTTTTCTATTCCGGGCACCAGATTCCCGGAAACACAACAAATGCGGTTGGTTCCAAAGTCACCCCGGCGAATGTGGAGCAAATAGCAGGGCTTAACACTCTTGGCATATCCCTTGCTCGCATAGACTATGCACCAAAAGGTGGACTAAACCCTCCACACACCCACCCTCGGGCCTCCGAATTCCTTGTGGTCAAATCGGGTTTAGGGTTTAGTCAAATCCAACCCTGACAACCGCCTCATCACCAAAGTGTTGAATATGGGAGATGTGTTTGTCTTCCTGGTTGGTCTTATTCACTTCCTGTTCAACATCGGAAAGGTCAAAGCCGTGGCCCTTGCCGGTCTTAGCAGCCAGAACCCCGGTGTCATCACCATAGCCAATGCAGTGTTCGGCTCCACAGCTCCAATCAACCTTGATGTTCTCACCAAGGCCTTCCAAGTTGACAGCAATGTCGTTCAGTATCTCCAGAAACAGTTCTGGTATGACAACAATTAAGCACATGCTAACAAATGTATCACCATGGCCATATATCCCATGTTATACAACACAATCTTAGCTTTGAGTGAAAATAATATGGTAGTTGCTTATGTAATTTGCCTCTTCTTTGATCAGTGGATTATTGGAATTCGATACTAATAAATACTTGTTTCATATAAAGTGCTTGTGAGTTCTGTCTCTAAATCTCTTGCAGTTTAGACATTTCATCAATGAAAATTTGGTGAAGATTTTGAATTCAATCTACAATTCTTACAGAACTTCGTATTCAAAAACAAAAAAAAAAACAAAAACAAAAGCTTAGTTACCAAATTCACAGACATCTGATAGAGTAAGAAAGCAGAGGAAAGTGTAAGAAAAAGAAAAGGAAGGGGAGAAATTGCTGGAAAATGAGAGATATGAGCGGAATCGGAAAGAAAAGACTCCAAGATCTTTCCTTCCCCAAAAACCACCCAACCCCACTACTTCCCACCTCCTCTCTCCCATTTCCTCGTCCTCCATTGTAGTAGGACATTTCCTCGTCCTCCATTAGGCTAATAGAAAGAAGAAGGGAAAGAGAGGAACTTGGAAATCTCCAGAATTGGTATACAGAATCCAAGTCTTTACCTGCTTCTGAATACCAAGGAGTTACTTATTCAAAGTTACCACCTGTTTCAATAGACATGGCAAATCCAAGACCTGTTCATATATCTCTAGATCTCTTCCATCTATAAATAGACATTTGCTCCATACAAGATTTTCAAACACCCCCAATTCTCTCAAGTACAAAACACTAACATATATGAGTATTGCGATCACGATGATGAAAGGTGCTCATGTCCCTGAAGCTGCTTGTTTGCCCTACTGGCATTGGCTACTTTCCACTTTGTCTCTACCTCTGATCCTAGCTCTCTCCAAGATTTCTGTCTAGCGCTTAAAACCACCGAGACTGCTGGACTGCTGGTATATAGTAGTCACAGTAGATAACTATATATTTAAGTCACCAGCATCAATTCATCAAGAAGAATTCGGTTAAAATTGAGAATTTATTCTACAATAAACACAGAACTTCTACGTACCAAAGATGATAAAATACAAGGCTTTTATAAAGCATTTACAATAAACACAGAACCCTAACAGTAAATTTGCTTACTGGTTAAGATCACATAAAGCATTTATGCTGTCTTGTACTGGCTAAGATTACAGTTACTATCTTTTTATTTCTTTAGTAACACAGTTTTTAGTATGATCAGTGCTCGATCTGATTTGTACTACTAATGACCATTGAATCAGTCAATAAAGTAAGTTATTACTGATTCTCGAGGCAAAAAGATGTGTTGACTTAACAAGGTAATTGCATGGAAGTAAGGAACTCAAGAAAGAGATAAGTAGAAATTTACTTGTAATGAATGCCTCTTCCCAAACTTCATGCTCTGACCACAGTAGTGCAACTTCTCGGAGAGGGATTCCCTTGCTCAAGCATACTCTGCATATATTACAAGAAGTGCAATAAGTTAGAGCATGCAGAGTATGATAATAAACCCAGAACCTCTCACCTTTCGGCGGACCACAAACAAGTTCGACACACTGCCTTCAAGAATGCGATCACTATCATTGGACAACAAAAGCTCGGTCCCTGAAGGCGGCCTCAACCTCTCCAAAGGCTTCGTAATCTTGCAAATTAATTAAAACAACACATACAAACAGTCGAATACATGAATTAACGAGCAAGGACCTTACCAATCTGACAGGTGGAGTGCTGGAAGCCGTAACAATTATCAGAGGAGTGGTGATAACATGGCAGTCATGGCATCACAATATAGAAAGCTATGATGAAGATGCAAGCAATCTATGGAAACTGATGAAGAAATTACAGAGAACAGAAGAAGAGAACCTGCAGCAATTTTCTGATATTTGATTAATGCAAAAAACGTACAGAAACAATAGACTGAGTAGCTATTTATACTAGCAAGGAATAAACTTCAGATTATTACATCATAAAAGCTATTTGGGAAATATCTTGCTAAACTCACCATACCACAATTGACAGCTGTACTCCACTTCCTAATAAGATTAAAGTCCTAATTTTCAGAGATTACAATCATAATCAATGATTAACACCCCCTCTCAATCTCAGCAGAGGATAGCAGACGGAGATTGGAGCAATGTGACTTGAACAAAGGACTGTGTAAACCCTTAGTGAAGATGTCTACTGTCTGCTGCTCAGTAGGAACATACTGAAGAAGAAGATCACTTTTCTGCACTCTTTCACGGACAAAATGAAAATCATTGTCAAGATGCTTTATCCTTGAGTGGAATACTGGATTGGAGCACAAAGCAAGAGCTGAGAGATTATCACACTTCAGCAGAGGAGGAGCTGGAATCTTGACATGAAGATCACATAACACATGCCTTAACCAAGAGATTTCAGCTGCAATATTAGCTAAAGACCTGTATTCTGCTTCTGTTGAACTTCTAGAAACTGAACCTTGGTTCTTTGACTGCCATGACACTGGACAATGACCAAGATACACCACAAAACCAGTAGTAGACCTTCTGTTGTTCACATCACCAGCCCAATCAGCATCGATCACAATATGCTGTCATATATGGAACACTAGCAGAATGCTGATAGAACAATCCTTTAGTCAAAGTACCTTGAAGATACCTCAGAATTCTCTTAACAGCAATATAGTGCACATCAGAAGGATTAGACATAAATTGACACACAGTGTTAACAGAATAGGCAATATCAGACCTAGTGAAAGTCAGATATTGCAAAGCTCCAACAACACTCCGGAACAGAATAGGATTAGAAAGAGGAGTACCTTCAGTTTTAAGCAGTTGAGTATGAGGAAGACAAGGAGAGTTAACAGGAGTACATCCATCCAGACCAGCTCTAACAAGAAGATCTTTAGCATACTTCTCTTGAGACAGAAAGATTCCTTTGTCTTTGTATTGAACATCAATTCCCAGAAAGTAAGACAAAGGACCAAGATCTTTCATATCAAAGACTGAGCTCAGCTCAGCTATAACATAGTTAATCCCTTCTTTGTCTGAACCTGTTAGAACAATATCATCAACATATAACAGCAGAGCAATAATGCCTTGATCACCATGTTTAATAAAAAGACTTGGATCAGAATGAGTAAACTGAAAACCAAGAGAGGGAAGAAAATTAGTAAACTTCTCATTCCATGCTCTAGGAGCCTGTTTTAAACCATAGAGAGATTTCTTCATAAGACAAACATGATTAGGACACTTCATATCCACAAAACCTTGAGGTTGATGCATATAAACTTCCTCTTTTAAATCACCATGCAGAAAAGCATTTTTTTACATCAAGTTGTCTTAAATCCCATTTAAACATGGCTGCAAGAGCAAAAATGAGTCTCACTGTGCTGTGTCTCACGACTGGACTAAATGTCTCTTCATAGTCTAATCCCTTCTCTTGACTATAACCTTAGCTACAAGTCTAGCTTTATCTCTTGAAATAGAACAATCTGGATTTTTCTTAATCTTAAAAATCCACTTACTTCCAACAATATTTTTCCCTTATGGAAGAGGAACAAGTTGCCAAGTTCCTTGATTCTTCAAAGCCTCAATCTCATCACTCATAGCTAGATCCCATTCTGGAACTCCAACAGCAGATTTAAAAGACTTAGGTTCTACTGGATCATGAATATCAAGGGCAACAGAGAAACCACTAAAGAAGGCCAACTCTTCTAGCATATTTTTTCTGCACAATGCAAGAGTATGCACAAAAGTCATGAAAAGTCTTCTTCTTCACAATACCAGTTTTAGCTCTTGTCAGCATAGAATGGTTATTGTAGACTTGAGCTTGATCATTAATAAACACTAGTTCATGAGGTAGATCATGAACATTTTCAGTACTATCACCAGTACCATGACTCCCTTCACTTTCACTCTCATTAGCATTACCATCACCACTAGCATTTACAGAACTATCACCAGTACCATCATGCCCTTCACTTTCACTCACATTAGCATTATCACCACCACTACTCACATCAGCACTTCCAACACCACTACTAATATTAGCCCTTTGAATAGGAATAACAACCTGCAATTGATCAGAACTAAGGACATGCATCACAGGACCATGAGTAGGGGAAGGCATAGAAGAGTTAGACACAGGTCGATTAGAAGACTTAGAAGGCACAGGAGTGAGAACAGAAGATGATTGAATAAGATGAAAAGGAAATATTGTTTCATCATGAACTACATGGCGACACATCCACAACTTGTTTAGTTCAATACTATAACAAAAAATCCCTTTGTAGCCAAGAGCATATCCCAAAAAGACACACCTATAGGTTCTACAGTCAAGCTTATCATGAGTATAAGGTCTTAAGTAGGGAAAGCAAGCTGAACCAAAAATCTTGAGAAACTTGATATCAGGGATGGATCCAAAAAATTTAAAGTAGGGAGACACCATACCAAGGACTTTGCAAGGCATGCGATTTATGAGATAAGTTGCATGAGCAACAGCATGAAACCAGAAAGGTTTTGGCAATTTAGCTGCAACCATCAGAGTAATACAAGATTCAACAATGTGTCTATTCTTTCTCTCAGCAATCCCATTTTCCTGAGGAGTATATGGACAAGTAATTAAATGAATGATCCCTTTAGACTCAAGAAAACTAGTAAAAGCTTTGCTCATATATTCTCCACCCCATCAGTTTGTAAAGTTTGAATAGACGAGTGAAACTGAGTTTGAACAAACTGATAAAACTTCACAAAAGTGGGAAAAGTATCTGATTTATTTATAAGTGGGTAAAGCCACACAAAACGAGTACAGTCATCTATGAAAGTTACATAGTATTTGTATCCTTCAATAGAGAGACAGGGAGCAGGGCCCAAACATCAGAGTGAATCTTTTGAAAAGGAGAAACTGATCTAGATGATGACTCAGGAAATGGTAACCTATGCATTTTTCCAGATAGACATGATACACAAACTGAATATAAAGAATCAGACTTACTTTCTATTTTTGACATGGAAAGCATTTTAGAAACTACATCAGAAGAGGGATGACCAAGCCTTTGATGCCAAAGAGAAGACTTGATAGCTGAGTAACCAAAAGCTAGAAGACTTGAATGATTGAACTTTGGAGATTTGAAAAGAAACAAGCCTTCCCTATTACTCTTTCCTTTGTATAATGTTGCTCTAGATGCCTTGTCCTGCACAACAATATCAACATCATCCATAACAATATAGCAGTGATTGTCCTTGCATAACTTGTTAAAAGAAAGCAAGTTAACTGCAAGACTTGGAACATGTAACACATTTTTAAGCTAAAAAGTGTGGTGACTAGGAGTGATTTGAGATGAACCAATGTGTTTGATATTCAAACCTTCTCCATTACCAATTGTTATGGAGTTAGGAGACTCAAAATGTTGAGCAATTGTCAAATTTCTGATATCTACAGTCATATGATGTGTTGCTCATGTGTCACCTATCCACACTTCATTGTTTTGACAACTGGATGAACCAATACCAGAAGCTGACATAGTTGTAAGGGAGGAAGGAGGTTATGAACCTTGATAAGCATAGTTACTCCTCTGAGAACAGTCAAGGGCTCTATGACCCTTCATTAAACAAATCTGACAAATTACAACTGATGATGATGCTTGATCAGAAGGCTTGACAGATTTTAGATCACAATTGATTACTGTATGACCCTTCTTACAACAAAGTTGACATTCTGGAGAGGAACCAGAGTTGTTTCTGAATTCTCCAAAATTAGGTCTGTAAGATGGAGAATCAGGATTATTGAAGCACTTGCTTGCAATATGTCCCTTCCTCCCACAGTAAGTGCACACTGCATTCTGAAAACAGGTTGTAGCATCATGACCTGTCCTGTGGCAGATTTGGCATTCAACATTTGAAAGATTTTTATATTGATTTTCACCATTGTACCAAGGACCTTGCTTAGCATTATTTCCACTCCATGGACCTTTCCCTTTGTTACCACTGAAAGAATCTGAACCAGCCCTGTAGTTGTTTCTTCTAGCAGACATTGCAGTCATTGAACTGTGAGAAGAAAACTGAGCTTCAATGTCCCTTTCAGCAGCAAGTAACTGAGCTCTGAAGTCCTTAATAGAGATGAGAGTTTCTCTTGCACGAATTACAGTTTTGATCATAGAATAATCATCAGGTAAACCATTAAGAGCAACAACAATAATGTCCTCCTCCACAATTGACACTCCAACAGAATGTAGCTGATCTCTTGCATACTTGATGCGCAGAAGATACTTCTCAACTGTATCAGCACCTTTCTTGATAGTTTGAAGATCAGTCTTCAATTGCATGATATTTGCTCTTGACACTATAGAGAATCTATCTAAAAGAGCAAGCCATGCTTCTCTAGATGATTTACTCCCCACTATAATCTCCATGATCTCATCATCTAGAGTTTCCATCAAGAGGCTAAGCAAAGCTTTGTCTATCATTTTCCACTGTTTATAAGCCGAAGACACTTGAGCTGTTTCTACACCATTATCAGTGAGAACAAAACAAGAGGGACATGAACTTGTACCATCAAAGTATGAGAACAGGTCATTTCCTTCTAACACAGACTGAAACTGAAAGCTCCATTTGACAAAATTGTTCTCACTGAAACGAACAGTAATTATACTCAATAGAGAGTTGATATCTGACTAAGTAATAGTCATGATCCCACACTTTCTACAACAGACCACTAAGCTTGCACAGTTGAAACAACTTCCAGAAGATCTCTACACTTCAAATAATCACCAATTATCAAGAATATAAACTGCAAGCTTTAACAATTCAGCAACAATTAGTCAATTACCACCACACTAACTTCAATCAGACTCCACAAACTACTCAAGGTTTCAAAATCTCCACTCAAAACTGCACAATCTCTACCCAGACTCCACAATACACCAATTTACTAAAGGTTCCACAATCTACACCTTTACATCCACCAAATCTACTTCAGAATTGAGTATGAAATGATATCAAATCTCAGTACAACATATACTAGATCTAAATCAAAGCAGAACTACTCAAAACAAAAGCAAACTACTCAAAATCAAGAGCAATTTCATATCAACACGAGCAATTTCATATCTTCATAGTGAAAAATCAACACGACTGTAAAGATCTTCAACAAAAGCAACTCTAGAATAAAGTTAGGGTTTCACTTTCGGTATAGCGAATCGAAGAATCACAAGGCGGAAGCGAATTCATAAACAGCTACTGTAATAACAACACCAGTCTCAGGATCAAGAGCCGAAGCTCTGATACCATGATAACATGGCAGTCATGGCATCACAATATAGAAAGCTATGAGGAAGATGCAAGCAATCTATGGAAACTGATGAAGAAATTACAGAGAAAAGAAGAAGAGAACCTGGAGCAATTTTCTGATATTTGATTAATGCAAAAAACGTACAGAAACAACAGACTGAGTAGCTATTTATACTAGCAAGGAATAAACTTCACATTATTACATCATAAAAGCTATTTGGGAAATATCTTGCTAAACTCACCATACCACAATTGACAGCTGTACTCCACTTCCTAATAAGATTAAAGTCCTAATTTTCAGAGATTACAATCATAATCAATGATTAACAAGTGGTTGACATTTCATCGAACAGGTGGTGGCCGTTTTTGGTGCTTTGATTGGTGGACGCATCTTTTGAAATTATAAAGATTAGGGGAGTTGGTGGCGGTGTCCTGCGTCGGCCATTGACGGCGGAGATTAGATTAGGAAGAGAGAGAGAGAGAGAGAGAGAGAGAGAGAGAGAGAGGTTAAGTACTTGTATAACTTCTGTTAGATCAACGAAGGGGTAAAATTGTCTTTTTGTTGACTTATTTGGACGTATCAGTCTCCGTCGCGTATTCAAGCATATTTTCTGGTTCACATATATGACATTCTTGGATTCTTGGAAGCTTGTCTAATATTGGTTGGCGACGCTAGGATACGCGCTGGGTCGGATACATTATCAAAAGACAATTTTACCCCTGTGTTTTTTCTCGTTTACTGCCTCGCCATGGTTTGACGTTCAATGTGTTCACCACGTACATCACCCATTTAATTCTTAAGCTCCAGAATCTTCTTGCCTTGATTGTTTTGCCCATTCACTAGTACTTCAAGAAGTTTGTCGTACTTCTCCGGTACAAAATTGTTGGAGGAGTTAGATGCTTGGTTTTGCGGAAAAGAAACTTGAGCACTTTCATTGAACCCTGGAGGTGCACGGTTGAGAATTATCATTGTTACTACAATGAAAATTTGGGTGATTTCCTGGATCGTAGGTATTATATATAGGAGCATTCTTTGAAACAGTCCTTATTTCCTACATCTCGTACCGCTTCTTCCTCATACAAACGAGGGTAGCGGTCACTGGGGTGAACCTCCGTTTAGCATACACCACAAACCATAGCTCCATGCTTCTTACTACCTAAAACCTGAGACAACATAGAGAAAATATTTGTTAATTGTTCTTTAAGTTCAGGATAACTACACACCTTGAAGAGACTGCTTGAACACGTCTTGAGGCATTGTTGAACTACGGTGCATTCAATGCACGATCAGTAATAAGTTGCATTCCATCCTCATTGTACTTGTTTATAAACGACCCTCCTGCTGCTGCATCTAGAATATCTCGCTCAATGAGTCATAGCCCATCATAGAATGATGTCAACAAGCTTTCCTATGTTCTGTTTAGGACCATGTTGAGGACACTTAATAAGCAACGTCGGAAATGTTTCAAAGTACTCAGAATAAGATTCATCGTCTCCTTGTTAAATTCCTATGATTTGTTTCCTTAATGCAATAGTCCTTGAAGTGGGGAAGAATTTCTCCAAAGAGCATTTGTGCATAATGTCCCATGAAGTTATATAACCATTTCAAAGCCTGTACAACAATGCTTTTGCCTTATCTCCGAGAGTGAATGTGAATGCCCTCATCTTCATGATAACCTCATCATCATTATTTGGCTTCATGATTGTGATCTTCATTGGGAAATCCATTAAAGGTCAAAAATTTGGGAATCAAACCAGCCCTAAGTTCATAGTCTGATGTCTTTCCTAGGGCTGGTGGAGGATATCGAATGCAAGATGGGATGCCTCTAGCAATTAGGGGCGGCTCCCTAATCAATTTCCTTGGTTGTGGTGGTAGAGGTTGAGGATCTCTTTCGCGTCAGACATGTTGAAAAAGAAAGAGGGGATGAAAGAGTCGGTCTCTTTTTGAGTTGTTGCTGCTTTTCTTTTTTTTCTTTTTCCTGTTGTCTCGTACAAGCTTCTCTAATTCAGGGGTTCAGTGCACAAACTCACATTTCCGATTGTTCCTTGTATGCATATACTAATGCAAGTATCTATGGGAAAACAAAAGGCACACGTCAATACAAAATTGAGAAGATAAATTAATTTTATTTAGGACAAAATACTTGTTATCTCCTATTATATGTACTGAAAAATAATTTTGTCCCTAAATTTTCAAATTAAACTGAAACATCCATAATCTTTCATTTTTCAACACTTTGGTCCATTCAGTTATCATAACCGTCATAATATTCCGCTAAATTTCTAAAATGACAAAAATACCCCATTTAAAATAAATACTTTTTTCTTTTCTATTTTTGTTCATCAATTCTTTTCTGATTTGATATTATTGTTCTACTTACAAGGTGTTTGGTTTATCTATATATTGTTGTAGGAAAATCGAAATTGGTCTGCTCATTTCATTGATAATCTCCTTTATATAGGGTGAGTATTACAACGGTAATAGTAAATACATTAATGACAATAATGACTACGTAATTATCTCTCATCAGTTACATTGACGAATGCACATAATGTGTTTTTCCTTCAACACTCCCCCTTGTGCCGAGTCAGAGATAAAATAGTGCATGTGGTGTTGCCTCATTAAAAAACTTGCCAAGTAACAAAAACCCAATGGAAGAAAATAAAACTTTGGTCGAAGGACAAAAAAAGCACAACGCACCTATTACATTTAGAAACAACATGTGTGTGCTAGACTCCCCCTGATGTCTGCACCTCCCCCTGATTTTTACATTAATCATGGGATTCTCCCTTATTCTTTCATTTGATCAAGGGAGCTTCAGTAGTATTAGCATAGTTATGCATTTTCATATGTTTTTCCAAATGTGACTTTGAGCAATGATTTAGTAACTAAATCTTGCCACGTAGTCCTCAGATCCAACTTGATTTACTTTGAGGTTAAGGTTGTTCATGAACCGAACACATAGGTTCATATTGAATATCAGGTTCACTCGTGGTATGACCTTCATATAACGAAACAGTCATAACTTTGTCTAGAGTATGGATAAACCGTTAAGAGATTTGAAATTGATTTGTAATAACATATTTTCTTATTTCAACTTTAATGCGTTTTTCTTTACGCATAGTTAGCTATGACGTGGATAGTTTTTTTATCATGTCACATTCTATGTAGAGATTGAATAAGCCCCAATTTTTCATATCTTTAAGTATTTGAAAGAACCATTTGCGTTGCGTGGGCGCAGAGCTAAACATAGCTTTAAAAATTTTTATCGAATGGGAGGTCGAGTCTTACATATTGTGTTTCAGTATAATCATGTGTGATTGCACTTGTATATGAATTTCATTTCCGAACACTTCTTTATCATCTCCCATTAGATGGTAAATGGATCTATTGTTAGAGTAAAGACTACGACTGATCATGGGAGTATATGTAGGCCTCACTTTATTCTTTAGAGTGCCTAAGCCGATTGATGGATGATCACCATCATTACAGTCTTTGAGTTCCACTTCAAGACTGTGTATTCCCAATATCTTTTTCATTCTTAACTTAGGATTTACAATACATAGAGTATCTTTTAGTTCATTGAGAGTCTGTATATCCATAATGAAAACGCAAGGGCATAATTCACCAATCTCTTCCCAATCAATTAGTCTCTTTAGTGAACGTTTCAATTTCTTTTGCAAACGTACTCATGTGATCTAGAGTCACTTGATTTGGGTGAATGAGGTATGTTTAGATCCCCATAGAGATATATGTTTTGATCACTTTCTTAAGCTGCATGTTCAGTTTTTCGGAAACTACCAAACTGACAAGATAGTGGAGTGCAATGACATCCATTACGAGAGATTGTCTCATCGTAGTCCATTACGAGAGAATATCTCCTCGTAGTCGATTCTAGTTCGTTTTTGAGAGACCTTGTGCCATAAGGTGAGTCTACAGACTCTTATTCTCATTATGCATTCTAACAAAGATATATTTCATAGGGTCTATATTTGCGGTGTCGGCGTCACCTACCCAAAAGACCTATCTCTCTGTTTATACTGGATCGCTTCTTTCCATTTGGCCAATTTACTACATTGACATTTTTCAATGAAGTATGGTTCGATATTAGACTCATTTTTCCACGTCCTCATGTACATTAGTGTAATGTGTTTATAGAGATCTCTATACTTTAAGGATTGGTTCTAACATTTGAGGCATCCCCCAATGATAACTGCAATCCATAAATATTTTCATGAGACAGATTTGAGTATCACTGATCAATAGACCAAGTTGTGCCAAAACTTACTTTCTTCCTTTAAGCAAGTATTCATCGTACTTAAGGTGACCTTCCCTTCTTCCTTGGAGAGCCACGGCCTGTGACACTATTTATGCCACTTTATGGCATCATTATGCTACCATTCATGGTGGCAGTGCAATACCTAACTCATCTTGGGTGGTACCATGTCCTTTTGATAAAACACAATCTTTGCAAGCATGTTTGAAGCAGGTTTATGTGATCTCGTCACTTTAATGTATCATATATTTATGCACTTTACTTTGTGTGGTTTTGGGGATCAAGATGAGACATAGTGGGGACAAACCACGATAATTCCTGTCGTTCCACTTGAACAAACTTGTTCTTATCTCCCCCTAACGACGGGAAGACTGTCTCATCAAAGTGACACACTACAAATCTAGCGGTAAGGAGATCGCCTGTCAAGATTTCGACATAGCGGACTAGCTGGAAGTTCATATTCATCATAAATATTTATTCATCTCTAGTAACCCATCATTGTGTGCTGTGGCGGCGTGATTTTGGCACATAAAAAACTTTTAACTGAGCTAAAAGATTGTAGATCCATGTCAATCCAAATGAGCTCAAGGATTACAAGTTCGTTTGAGATCCTTTAAAATTCAACCACATAGTCACTAGCTATGGTGTAAATTGGATCAATGATGATGGTCATAAATGAATAAGTAACGCTGCATGCAAAATTGCATAACCCAAAACGGAAGTATTGGTGTGCTTTTACCAATATCAAGACTATTAATGTAGTCGTTTTCCGTGAGACTAATTGAGTTTTTATATAGGGGTATGGTGTCCATTACAGATCCCAAATAATAAGCTATAAAATCATCACACCTACAGAAATTAACCCGGCCTAGGTGTTTTGACTTTCTAGCATAAGCAGCATAAATTTTAATTGTGGATGGTGTCATGACACGTGACCAGCGTGTCTACACAACAACCAACACCATAAAAGATCTAAAGTGTCCGCAAGTTAGTTGAATCAGTCCACTGAAACCTCTTCAGATTCAATATAAGAACTTAATGAGAACACATGGGTCCTTTACATATGATGGTGTCAATCATAATTTTACGAGTTGGCTTTAAATGATGTGTTTTTATTCAAAAAGTCACGATGGATGTCAGAAGCATAATATGATATAAGTGCATATACTTGTGCATCAAATATATTATAATGTCACCATAGGGGAGCGGTGGAATTTAGGGATTGAACACACGTCTTCAACCCTACATGAATTGTGTCGAAACATTATTTGAGGATAAAATGTTCTTTAGTCGTCCTCGGTTTCGTGTGTGAACCATATTCTTCTGGTATTTGCTTCTATTCATCCAAAATATGGGTGTCCATAGTAATTTCTTTAATGTACGGATCACCAGATCAAAGCCAATCTATGTCAAAGTTCCAAAAGATCATTTTCTTTTGACTTTGGGATCAATTAGTGGTTACATATAACCCACTAAATTGACATATAAACCGCTCTAATACTCATTTACATATGCAGTCATTAGAGGTAATGCAAAGGAGCTCAAATGAATTCTCATCTGTGTCTTTTTACATGAACATCGTGGCATAAATTTCTTTAAAAATGTTGAACAAATTCAATTTTCTCTTATCGCATAAATTGTCAATTTGATATATGCTCAATATATATATATATATATATATATATATATATATATATATATATATTTATCGAAACGTAACTCAAGTTCCTTAGAGTAAGTCGATGGGGGGTATTGTAATCCCAGTTCAGCATGTGCATTATGAATCCCAAAGGAAAAAATATACCGATCCTTATCACTTTCATTATAGTACAACTATTCTTCAGTACTATTGTGCTATTTTTGTGATATATTAGTACCATTGTCCTTCAGTACTATTATTCTAGAGATCACATGGTGCGTTTCTTTGCCCACAGTTCGTTGTGTCATGCCTACATTATGTCTTTGCACACAGTTCTTTGTGTCATGGCTATATTATGATATGTTGTTTTACTTTATGCAATACTTTGCAAAGTTAGATGCAGAAAATTGAATCATGTATATTATGAATAAAATTTGAATAATCTCAATTCCTTTAGAGAAGATTCAAAAATTAACGTGTCAATGATTACATTTAATCTTGTCCAATTTAGAGATAGAAACTTTAAGGCCAAAAGTCTAGTTTAGGACCAAAAGTCTAATTTAGGCATAATATTATAAGGATATCTTGGAAATTTCGTTTTTGCGTAAGTTTAGGACCAAAAGCCAGATCCTTATAATATAGGACGGCCATATGGTATGTCTTTAGTTGGAAATTTAGCCAGATCCTGGATTGAGCCATATGGTATGCCTTTAGGACGACCATATGGTACAGCTAATCAAAGTCTATCTTGGATTGAGCCAGATCCTTTTTGCTCTTTTAATAGCTGCAATGATGATATGTGTCATTGACATATTCTTCCCATATGGTATGCCTTTAGTTGCAAATTTATTTTAGATATTGAAGATACTTTTCAAAAACCCGCGTACTCGTATGATTCTTCATACTTATTGGAAATCGTAGCTAATTCTTTGCTAGCTTGTAATGTACGTATCAATAGTTCATTGATTTACAACAATGGTAGTGCTTCATTGCACATGACGTGTCCCCTATGTCATCTTTTAAATAGTACATTGTTTCTACTTGCTTTTGGATGATTATATGATTCTTTTTACGTCCATGGTAATTGCTCTTTGTTTTAGGGTTGTTGCATTATTTTGCATAATTTATTCCAGGAAATTTCTTTTTCTCAGACCTTACATTGTCATTGCCTTTTGTTTTAGGGTTGTTGCATTACTTTACATAATTTTTTCCAGGAAGTTTATTTGCTATTTATATAAAACAGTTTGCATAAATATACCATGCTCAAGCCTTAGTTGGCTCAGTAGAGAAATTTGGTACTCAAGTTCTTCAGAGTCCAATGTGTCAAAACCAAATTGTGATGGTTAAACCATCTGTAAAATGGAGGAAGAAGAGAATGTATTAATTTAGCGGTCTAAATGACATGCACGACAACTAATATAAACCAATATACATTATGGTAAATCCGATACTTCGTGTGTAACAGCCCAGCCCAGCCCATACACTTAGGATATTGTCCGCTTTGGGCCCCGCCCTGACGGTTTTGTCTTTTGGGAACTCTAGAGCAATTTCCCAATAGGTCACCCATCCTAGTATGGCTCTGGACTCAGCAAGCTTAACTTCGGAGTTCCCATCCCCTCCGAAGCCATTGAACCCCCAAAACGCGTCCTTAGATATTGAGCTCGCTCTGCATGTATAAGCACAGCATCCACTCTCCCCTAGGCGATGTGGGATGCGTGACCTACCTACCTGCTAGCTTCTCTAGCCAGGTCAGGTCAAGTCATCACATCGTGAAATTTCGTTATCACAATAAAATTTTGGTTTCTCCATTTTCATTGCATATGAAGCTAATGAAATTCCATTATCGTTGCTTTTTAAACAATTAATAAGATATCCACCTTGAAAAAAAAATTAAGAACTAAAAATTGGATTTCAAGATCGAAATTTGTAATTGTCATATTTTTCTTGCTTCGTGAAAATGCTTTTTCACAGTAGTAGGTTTGTCTATTTTTCTTTATATTACAATGCTCATGAAATTACATTATCATGGCAATGGTCAAACTAAATAACATGTTAAATAAAACAATTATTTAACACTAATAAAATGAACATATAATGCTTCAAAATGTGATCAAATTGAATAGAGCATTATTTCATATAATAACTGAAATAAAATATAATGAAGGCAAAACTTCAATGTAAATATTACTTATAACTTTGCCAAATAAACTGCATCTGAAGCGATTGCTCGATCTCTGACTGTAAATTGTTGTCGCATATTGATTGCCGCATCATAATTGATATGTCACAGAAAAACAAAAAATATTCATATAATTAGTCACTTTAATCATATATAGTTCACATTTACCATATAATTAAATAATTTCATATTTACCATTAAATTCGTATAATAGTAAATAGTCACCCAGTAAGCATAAATTACTATGCGGTAATTTCAAATATTACCTTTAAAATTTACCAAAAGAGATAAAACCCTTTTTCGTGTGTCGGGTCGCATCAGGTTTGGTGGACATGGGTCGGATCGGGCCCATAGGAGCTGGGCCGGGTCGTGTTATTGGACACAGGTCGGATCAGGACCAAGGATCCGGGTCAAGATCTTCGAATCCGGGTCGAAATTTTCTTCCATCGGAGTGCGGAGCTGGGCTGGGATTTGCCAGCGTGGCGGCGTATGTCAGGACCCACTTCGGAATTTTACCCTTAAAAATCCTGCGGGGTCCACTTAAAGGTTAATTATACCGAAAAAAATTTGGCATAATCTCCCTTAAAAATGGACCAGCCTACCTGTAAGAACCAAACTATACACTCCTTAACAAAAACATACATCTGCCACCTTACTCCTAGAGCCATCTGCTCCTCCAACTCAATTTCAACCATCATAAATTCCCAACAACTCCCATAACATAATTACACAGTTTAAATCTTTTTAAATCTTTACATAAACCACATCCTAGTCTTTCAAGTGAAAATAAAATTAACTACAACCCATGGTTATCAGAGCGTCTAAAACTAGAAATAGAAATATACAATAAAGAGGTTAACTATTAACCTCCGAAGGAGAAGACAGGGGAAAACAGAAGATATGCCTCACTCCCTAGTCGCCGCTCGAACACTGCAGACTGGGCATTTTAAAACGAAGGGCCCAGGGGAGAAACATTTAAAACATTAGCGTGAGTGGACAATAACCAAAATGAAAGAGTTTAAGTATTATAAATAGCCAATAAACTTTAACAATGCTCTCCCAATTCTTATCATCAATTAAATCATTGTGCATGCAATAAATAATTTCAATATAACACAAAAGCACCAGTCAAGTCAATAAATCATAAAAACAAAAATTCAAACTCATTTGATTCGATAAATATATAACAATGGGGAATTGGCTACACCATATCGGGAAAAAAAAAATCGTGTCATCGATATAGTTCTATCGGTTCACTAATTGGAAAAGTGCAATCATATGGTCAATATATACAAGAGATATATGAAAGAAGATGAGAGTATATCCTCATGATTACAGATTTTTCGATTTTCTATTCAAAATGACTACAAATCTGTTTATTTTGTGAAGGCATGGACCTCACATGTGTGACTAATGCTACTTAGTCGATACACTTTTTATGATCAAGACTTTAATGTAACCGTTGGCATTTATGATGCATACATGGTTCGATTCTCTAAAAAGCTATATGTGAATGCAATGTATCGCATTACACATTTACATGGTATGTTGATTTCGGTTCACTAATCTAATTGGTGATGTTAACTCGAAAATCACAAAGATAAACAAGTCTATGCTCGTCAAGAAACATATAGACATGTTTGCGTACATGCACGGACGCATGCGCATTGCCCGGCCTCGGCTTCGGAACCCTTGCGCATGCCATAGCTCGCCTCACCTTGCTTCGGTTCGGCCTTGGCTTGGCTTGCACACGACTCGGCAAATAGATCCGCCACAACCACACCACTGCAACCGCCTCGGTCTCCCGACCTTGGCACGCACACGGCCGGCCTAGCCTCGCCCCGGCGCTAGCCTGCACATGGCCCAGCCCGCAGCCCGTCTCGGCCCTATAATCCCCTACACCTGCCCCAGCACATCTTGATTTCGGTCTCGGCATGCCTTCCGCCATTTGCATGGCATCGGCCTCGTCAGGTCCTTGCTTTATGCCTCGGTAAGCCTTAGCTTCGGCCTCAGCTAGCCATCGGCAACCCGCACGACCTCGACTCCAACATCAAATCTCGGCCCCATAAGTCTTTACCTTTTCCTGGACACGCCTTGGTTTCGGCCTTGGCGTGCCTTGACATTTGCTCGGCCTCGTCCAGCCCGTGCACTACCTCGGCTTCGGCCTTGCAACGTTGCACTCGCCTATACATGACCCCGGCCTTTCTTGCACTCTACCTTGGCTTCAGTCTCGGATAGCTAGCTCATGGTTTCGGTCCTTGATACTTGGTTTTTAGACATTTATGTCTATATAATATCGATGTTGGCTCATTTGGTTGTTTTTCCGGCTCTATTTTTGAGCATTAACGGATGTATCTACTACGCCTTCAAGCATGCCTATGTTTTATCTTGTGATACTACAAACCATGTAACCCTATATGAATTGAGTATATATTTGGGTTTATATGACTTGGCATAAAACTTTGTCTCTATACTCTTATATAGAGACATTGAGTGTGTAACTAATCTTAATGGATCTTGTAAATCCATTGTGCCTAACATAGAGCATTCTCATGCTCAATGTTTCCATGTCTTATGACATTATGATTCAAAGTCACATATGTTATCTATGCATAAAGAAGCAATCGAACATTGCTCACTACTTAAAGATATTCGTGCGCACGTTTATCACCTTGAAACTCATTATGAAAATTGAAGAAATTCTTTATGTATCGCTTCTAATGAATGCGCACAACTTATGAGTCAATATTGTGAATGTATTCACGTGTATTATGATTCGGATTCTTTGAATTGACGACTCATGTAGACTCTTCCATACATCGTCCGAAATTTTGGACATGTTTTGATGATCCATATATAAGAAAGTCATGGACATCGTTTCTTTTTTAGCAAAGAAGCTATTGAGATAAAAAATTACCAAAAGAATACTTGGTAACGTCATGAGCAATGCTCAAGGCTTAAAGATGACATTAACGTCACCCAAGCCTTCCTCCAAGTTAAATGGAATAACTATATATGCATTTAAATGTGCATATGATCCCCCCTTATGATCTTTCATTAGCGATGCTCAATATTTGGAAGCCCAATCTTTAGCAAAATTTCGGAGTAACACCCTCATACGCTAAAGATAATGATACATAAGTTGATGGCCTTATTACCCTATCATAATTCAAATTTTGAGATATAATGATACTTTGGTAATCCATATATTAGTTAAACTTAAGTCATAACACTTAGACAATGATTGTAAAGTTGAGAAAAACCTAAAAATTCCAGTTTTCTAGCTTGCGGACTCGTCATTAGACAGACCGGTTCACCAACTTTTAAGCTGGTTCTTGAGGTTAAATTTGGTCCGCCAATTCTTAATATCCATTGCTACCTGCTCATAAAATTTCAGAGTCATTGGACACCTGGAAGGTGGTGAACCACTCGACACAAATGTTCACTGATCTCCGGTGACTGTTCTGACAAGTTCGGTATGTTTCCGGCCGGTTCCGGCAATGAGCTAGTGGCATTAGAATTTTAACACACGTATCTACCTACTGTTAAAATTTGGTAGTATTTGGTGTCCCGGAACGTAGTGAAACGTTTCAGGAAGCATACATACGTGTTACATTTTGTAACTGAATGCATCTTGTTAACAAATAAGTGTTAACGATCAATACCCTTTACCGTCCACTTACTTTATGTGTCATATCACGCCACCACAAGCGCTTAATACTGGGTTATTTAATTATGAATATTTTTTTTGAATAAGACATAAGCTTCCACCTATAGTCCGCTATATAGAAACCTTAACAGGCGATCTCGTTTATGTCACTTTTTGATGTGTCAGTCTCCCCATCGTTATGGGGAGAGAAGAACAAGTTTGTTCAAGTAAAACGACTTGGAATTACCGTGGTTTGTCCCCACTGTGCCTCATCATGTTCCCCAAAGTCCCATGAGTCAAAGTGACGAGATTTGATATACGTGCTGCAAAGAGAAAACTATTGGTCTTTCAAGAAAAAGATCGGAATAGTACTCTTGTTTCAAACGTGCTTATAAGGATTGATGTCCGAATAAATGGACACATTGTCACTCATAGATGGTGACGTGGTGACTCCACAAAAGTGGTAGATGGTGTCACTAGGCCGTGGCTCTCACAAGAAATGTAGAGAGGACACTTAGTTCGATATACACTCGCCAAATGCGAGTATGGCACAACTTGATCTTTTGATCAATACAACTCATTCGTCTCATGAATTTTCTGGATTATGGTCATCATTGGGGGATGCCTCAATGAGAAGCCAATCCATATAGAGATCTCTACAAATGAAAATTACACTAGTGTACATGAGGACGTGGTTTATGAGTTAGATATCGAACTCACTCACTTCGTTAAAGCAAATACCAATGTTGTGAATTGGCCTACATGGAAAGATATGCAATCCAGTTTAAACAAAGAGATAGGTCCTTGGACAGGTGATGCCGACACCGCAAGTGTAAACCCTATTGATAATCTTTGATGGAAAGCGTAGTGAGAAAAAGAGTATAGATTCACCGTATGGCGCAAGGTCTCTCACAAACACGCTAGAATCGACTACGATGACATATGCTCTCGTAATGGAGTCATATTACACTCTACTACCTTGTCAATTAGGTAGTTCCGAAAAACTGAACATGCAGCTTGTATCATCTTTATTGGGACTAAGTAAAGAGATGTACATAAACATTCTAAACGGATTAGTTTTCACCCAAGTCAAGTAAGCAAAAAACCACGATTGAGTGACTACTTGATTAGAGATGGGATGAAAGGAATCATGCCTATTTGCGTATAAACTTGGGATGAATTGTGATTGAAGTATCACTAATCCTACGTTAAGAATGAAAAGACCTTGGGAATACTTGGTCTCGAATGTGAGAACTATTAGTGATGAACTTATTCATCTATCGTCTTATGGCTATCTAATGGACATTAAACCAAAGCCTATATGTATCCCATGATTAGTCGATGTCTTGAGAAAACTCGTTTCCTCTATGTGACGAGAAGTCTTGGGAAATGAAACTCGCCATCTAAGTACCATGTGAGCAATCATGGACTTGTAATAACATGGTCAAGTCAACATCTCATTAACTATAAACTTATAAAGCCAAGGTAATGGCTATATGCACCCACACAATACCATGGTATATGGCGGTACTTTTTTTCAAGTGTGAAAGGTATAGGAAATTCCAGAATCTGTCTGGTTCTATACGTCAACTTCCCCGAGATTTAGTACCATTGGAAAGGCCTATGTATCTATTTTCCAGAAACACCAACTATTTGATCATAGCTATCATATTGAGTGAGCTGCTGTTTTGGCAAAGTAGGACGAATCTGTCCGGTAATTTGCAGATCAGTCACCTTCGATAGAGCTTTGTGACCATCTTAGAACGAACCACATTGTGTACTTTATATCACTGAAAAGATATAGGTGTCTAGTTTCCAAAAATCTTTACTTTTTATTCATACCAATTGTATCAAAGGAGTTATGACTATTTAATTACACAAAGGTCATATTGCACGTGAATCTGATTTTCAACGCGAACTCTAGTTTTGAGTTGTTAAGCTACATTCTTCTTTAAGACCAAGTAACGCTAAATATAACTGGTTTAATATAAGGATAATGTGGCCATATTCAATTACTAGATCATTGGCCACGCCTACTTTTGAAGCTTGTAAGGAGCGTTTATATACGCCATTAATCTAAACTCCGAGATTGAGTTACCAATCAGGAGGAGTTGTCTTGTAGACATCAGAACGAGTCTAGCTCACATATAATCTTCAAATTGTAGTTAGTGCGTTGTGCTCTTTTTCCTTCGACCAAGTTTTTTATTTTTACCTAAGAGGTTTTGTTTTGCTTGGCAAGGTTTTAGCGAGGCAACATGTTATGTACCGTGTCATATTAGGTAAGCGACACAAGGGGGAGTGTTCAAGGAAGGTTAATTCTGTAACTTCCTATGTGTGTCTTGACATAATTAGACTAGATTGGTAGTTACCTTAATAGATAGGAAATCCCTGATTATTCGGAATACTTGATGTAATAGCTATATAAAAGTCTCCTTATCTATCAATAAAAGTTACGCTTTGCATCTGTTCCTTTTCTCTTAAACCAAAACTATCAATTATTGTATTGACTATAGTTTTATGCCAAGTTGAGCCCCTATCAAAATTGAGCCCCCATCAAATCCCTTAACTGATTCATATAAAAGATCATTACCTTGCTAAAGAACGATTACATTATATGTCGGAAAATACTGATTTTCACCATGTATTTTAACTAATTTAATTGAAAGAATTTAATTAAATGCACTTAATATTGATAAATAATTAAATATGAATTTTTGTGAGAGTCACAAATTCATGTAATCATCTACTTGAATTAATTATGGTGTTCATAAAATTAATAGAAAATGTCCATTTAGTGCTAATTTGGCCCCCTCATTGCCCATTCCAATGACCATCTTATTTTCTTCCCTATTCAATATAAGGTAACAACGCTATTGCCCATTTGAACAAATCTTTTTCAACCCTAGTACAATTTTAATTTCTTTCTTCCTTTTTTGTCCTTATGTCTTATCTAACATATTTTTGAATTATAATGTGCTGAGAAAGTGGAAGATAAAAAAACTTTGCCGAAAGGTCACCCAACTCCGCCGGCCTCCCATGACCGATCGCCGGAGTCGTCGGATTCCGATCACCCAATTTTTTTGTCGGAATTTTTTTTTTGCCTGAATTTTTTTTTTTGCCTGAATATTATTTTTTCAATATTAAATTACTGACTCTGACCTAAGCATGTTACTGACCCCCAGTAATCAGTTTATTGACCCCCAGTAATCAGGTTACAGATTCCATATTTTCCAGTAACCATGTTACTGACCCCCAGTAATCGATTACTGACCCCTAGTAATCAGGTTACTGACCCCCAATAATCAGGGTACATATTCCATATTTTCCAGTAACTATGTTACTGACCCCCAGTAATCGATTATTGACCCCCAATAATCAGGTTACTGACCCCTAGTAATCAGGTTACAGATTCTATATTTTCCAGTAACCATGTTACTGACCCCTAGTAATCGATTACTGACCCCCAGTAATCGATTACTGAGCCCCAGTAATCAGGTTACAGATTCCATATTTTCCAGTAACCATGTTACTGACCCCCAGTAATCGATTACTGACCCCCAGAAACCATGGTTACTGACTTCCAGTAATCGATTACTGACCCCCAGTAACCAGGTTACTGACCCCCAGTAGTCCAGGCATGAAGTTGCAAAACTTTAATCACCAAACATCCACATTATCCCAGAAATTGAAATTTAATCACCAAACATCTACTTTAATCACCAAACATCCAAATTTGGGAAACTCGAATCTATGAAATTGAAATTGCGGAAGCATAGAATCTCAGAATCACACAGCCACAAGAACATGACCATGGCTACGTATTACTGACCCCCAATAATAGTATTACTGACCCCCAGTAATAGTTTTACTGATTAGGGTAAATGTTAAAGAAGAATAGCTAAAACATGTGCCGACTCCGTTTCCTACCCTCACCTCCCCTCCCATGCATAGCCTTGCATTTTCAATCGCGTCTTCAATTCCAACTATTATAATCAACTATAATCAAACCTAGCTTCTCTTCCTCGATCTTAATCGCGAAACCCTAGATCGCCCATCGAACACCTAATTCCAGATGGGCTGGGCTGGGCTTTCATTTCCCGATCGAATTGAACGTCATATCCAACAACCACGTTCAATTCCCGACTCGCGAATTTGCTGGGCTAAGGGCTGTGTCGTTGGCGCTCGGCTGCGCTCGACATCAACGATGTGGGACTGTTGGGTCGACGCGGCGGAGGTCCAATTTGGGTTGAGCACAGGCAGTGGCTTCGATCTGGGCTCGATGTGGCGAGATCACGGGTGCAGGAATCGGGTGCAGGTGTTGATCCGAGATCGAGAGGGGTTGCTGCGGCGGTGGAGGCCGAGTTGGTGGAGCAGATGAAGTTGGAGGTTGTAGTTTCCGGCGGTGAGGTGGCGGTGGAGGAGAGGAGGAGGAGGGTGAGGGTAGTGAGGATCGGAGAGTAATTGAGAAAAGTGAAACCCTAGCTTGAGAGAGAGATATATATATGGTTTTAATATAGGGTAATTATGTATTTTTGCCAAGATTCATTGGAATGGGCAATAAACATTGGAATGGTCAATTTTTAACTCATTTTTGTGCAAATGGTCATTATCCCTAAAATTAACATGGTTAAACTCAAAACATGGCTAGCTACTTTTATTCTAAACCCTAAATGTAACAAGATAGCAATTTTCAATTTTCTAACTGCAAATTTAATGAGATTAAATTTTGTATGACATGTTTAATTGGATGAAATTCTGTAACTATTGAATTCATTGTATAACCATTGTAACGTACGTAATGAAATTGATTGAGGAAATAGTTATGAGATATGAATTGGAATTCATTTTTGAATTCATTATATAACGGCTATAAATTATAAAATGAAATTGATTTATGAATTCATGGTAATTAAAGTAGTAGCCTCTTTTCTCTTATATAATTAGTAACCCCTTCTTTTGTTCAAAACACTGAACTCAACAGAGATACAATACAAGAAAATAGAAACACACTTTATTCTCCCAAAGCTTGGTGGTTGGGTCAATATATGGGCTTCTAGCTGCATGAGCTGAGCTCATCTCTCAATGTGAGATTGATAGCTCCTTCTGCACAATTTAGATGCCTGTTTGCCCCTTCTTCTTAGGCTTTTCCCACCATCCCCGCGACCTCATTCGGGGATTCGACTACCAGGTCTCGGACTTCAAGCACCTAGGTTTGATTCCCATCCATATTACGGGTATGTGAGCCTTTGTAGCCATTTTGTTGCTACCGTCAACAGAACTTGAACTGTCGTTAATTATATCTTGGGAGACAAACACTAAATAGTTATTCTGCACTGATAGAGGCGGCATAATTGTCTTATGGAAAATATGTGATACACAAGACTCTGACTTCAACAAATTCAACTTTTTTTTGTTTTTCAATTTTCGTCGGTAATTGTTGATATTCTTTTATTTATAATTATTATTTAATTATAAATTATTTTTAAATAATTATATTTACAAAATCAAAACTCTGTTGTAGGAATATCGGAATTGGTCTACTCATTTCATTGATAATCCCCTTTATATAGGGTGAGTATTACAACGGTAATAGGAAATACATTAATGACAATAATGACTACATAATTATCTATCGTCAGTTACATTGACGAAGGCACATAATACGTTTTTCCTTCAACACTCCCCCTTGTGCCGAGTCAGAGATAGAATGGTGCATATGGTGTTGCCTCATTAAAAACCTTGCCAAGTAACAAAAACCCAATGGGAGAAAATAAAACTTTGGTCGAAGGACAAAAAGAGCGCAACGCACCTATTACATTTGAAAACAACATGTATGTGCTAGACTCCCCCTGATGTCTGCACCTCCCCCTGATTTTTACATTAATCATGGGATTCTCCCTGATTCTTTCATTTGATCAAGGGAGCTTCAGTAACATTAGCATAGTTATGCATTTTCACATGTTTTTCCAAATATGACTTTGAGCAATGATTTAGTAACTAAATCTTGCCACATCGTCCTCAGATCCAACTTGATTTACTTTGATCTTGAGGATAAGGTTGTTCATGAACTGAATGCATAGGTTCATATTGAACATCAGGTTCACTTGTGGTATGACCTTCATATAACAAAATAGTCATAACTTCGTCTAGAGTATGAGTGAACCATTAAGAGATTTGAAAATGATCTGTGATAACAGATTTTCTTATCTCACCTTTAATGCGTTTTTCTTTACGCATAGTTAGCTATGACGTGGATAATTTCTTTATCATGTCACATTCTATGTAGAGATTGAATAAGCCCAAATCTTTCATATCTTTAATGAAAGAACGATTTGCGTTGCGTAGGCGCAGAGCTAAATATAACTTTACAAATTTACATCGAATAAGAGGTCGAGTCTTACATATTATGTTTAAGTACAATCATGCGTCATTGCACTTGTATAGGAATTTCATTTCCCAATACTTCTTCGTCATCTTCCTTTAGATGAAAAAACGGATCTATTGTTAGAGTAAAGACTTCGACTGATCATGGGAATATCTGTAGGCCTCACTTTATTCTTTAGAGTGCCTAAGCCGATTGATGGATGATCACCATCATTACAGTCCTTGAGTTCCATTTCAAGACTGTGTATTCCCAAAATCTTTTTCATTCTCAACTTAGGATTTACAATACACTGAGTTTCTCTTATTTCATTTAGAGTTCATATATATCCATAATGAAAACGCAAAGGCATAATTCATCAATCCCTTTCCAATCAAGTAGTCACTTTAGTGAACGTTTCAATTTCTTTTGCAAACGTACTCATGTGATCTAGAGTCACTTGATTTGGGTGGATCAAGTCCGTTTAGGATCCTCATGTATATCTCTTAATTTAGATCCCCATAGAGATATATGTTTTGATCACTTTTCGTAAGCTGCATGTTCAGTTTTTCGGAAACTACCAAACTGACAAGGTAGTGGAGTGCAATGACATCCATTACGAGAGTTTGTCTCATCGTAGTCCATTACGAGAGAATATCTCCTCGTAGTCGATTCCAGTGCGTTTTTGAGAGACCTTGCGCCATAAGGTGAGTTTGCATACTCTTATTCTCATTACGCATTCTAACAAAGATATATTTGATAGGGTTTATATTTGCGGTGTCGGCGTCACCTGCCCAAAAGACCTATCTCTTTGTTTATACTGGATCGCTTCTTTCCATTAGGCCAGTTTACTAAGTTGACATTTTTCAACGAAGTATGGTTCGATAGTAGACTCATTATTCCACGTCCTCATGTACACTAGTGTAATGTGTTTGTAGAGATCTCTATACTTTAAGGATTGGTTCTAACATTTGAGGCGTCCCCCAATGATAACCACAATCCATAAATATTCTCATGAGACGGATTTGAGTATCACTGATCAATAGATCAGGTTGTGCCAAACTTGTTTTCTTCCTTTACACAAGTATGTATCGAACCTAAGGTGGCCTCCCCCTCTTCCTTGGAGAGCCACGGCCTGTGACACCATTTATGCCACTTATGGCGTCACCATGCCACCATCCATGGTGGCAGTGCAATACCCAATTCCTCTTGGGTGATACCATGTCCTTTTGATAAAACACAATCCTTGCAGGTATATTTGCAGCAGGTTTATATGATCTCGTCACTTTAATGTATAAGACATCTGCACACTTTACTTTGTGTGATTTTGGGGATCGAGATGAGACATAGTGGGGACAAACCACGACAATTCCTGTCGTTCCACTTGAACATGCTTGTTCTTATCTCCCCCTAACGACGGGAAGACTGTCTCATCAAAGTGACACACCGCAAATCTAGCGGTGAGGAGATCGCCTGTCAAGGTTTCGACATAGCGGACTATAGCTGGAAGTTCATATCCAGCATAGATATTTATTCATCTCAAGTAACCCATCATTGTGCGCTGTGGCGGCGCAATTTTGGCACATAAAACATTTAATGGAGCTCAAGGATTGTAGATCCGTGTCAATCCAAAAGAGCTCAAGGATTACAAGTTCGTTTGAAATCCTGTAAAATTCTCACACATAGTCACTAGCTATGGTATAAATTTGTTCAATGATGATGGTCAAAGATGAATAAATAACGCTGCATGCAAAATTGCATAACCCAAAACGGAAGTATTGGTGTGCTTTACCAATATTAAGACTATTACTGTAGTCATTTTCCGTGAGACCAATTGAGTTTTTATATAGGAATATGATGTCCATTACAAATCCCGTATAATAAGCCATAAAATCATCACACCTACGGAAATTAACCCGGCCTAGGTGCTTTGACTTTCTAGCATAAGCAGCAGAAATTTTTAATTGTGGATGGTGTCATGACACGTGACCAGCGTGTCGACACAACAACCAACACCATAAAATATCTATGGTGTCCGCAAGTTGGTTGAATCGATCCACTGAATCCTCTTTTGATTCAATATAACAACATAATGAGAAACTCATGTGTCCTTTGCATATGATGATCTCAATCATAATTTCACTAATAGGCTTTGAGTGATGTGCTTCGATTCATAGAATCACAATAGATAAGAAGCATAATATGATATAAGTGCATGTACTTGTGCATCAAATATATCATAATGTCACCGTAGGGGAGCGGTGGAATATAGGGATTGAACACACGTCTTCATCCCTACATGGATTGTATCGAAATAATATTTGAGGATAAAATGTTCTTTGTTCGTCCTCAGTTTCGTGTGTGAACCATATTCTTCTGGTGTTTGCTTCTATTTATCCAAAAATATGGGTGTCCATAGTAGTTTCTTTAATGTATGGATCACCAGATCAAAGCCAATCTATGTCAGAATTCCAAAATATCATTTTCTTATGACGTTGGATTTAATTAGCGGTTACTTAGAACCTACTAAGTTGACATATAATCTTCTCTAATACTCGTTTACATTCGCAGTCATTTAGAGGTAATGCAAAGGAGCTCAAATGAATTCTCACTTGTGTCTTTTTCACATGAAAATCGTGGCGTAAATTTCTTTATAATGTGGAAAACAAAATTCAATTTTCTTTTATGGCATAAATTGTCAATTTGACATATGCTCAATATATACATCGAAACGTAACTCAAGTTCTTTAGAGTAAATCGATGGGGATTGTAATAAAAGAGATTCTAATCCCAATTAGGCAGGTGTATTATGAATCCCAAAGGAAAAGATATACTGATCCTTATTACTTTCTTTGATATACTAATCATTATCATATACTATTGATATAGTACTACTGTTCTTCAGTACTATTATTTTAGGGATTACATTGTGCGTTTCTTTGCACACGGTTCTTTGTTTCATGCCTATATTATGATATGTTGCTTTACTTTATGCAATACTTTGCAAAGTTAGATATAGAAAATTGAATTATGTATATTATGAATAAAATTTGAATAATCTCAATTCCTTTAGAGAAAATTAAAAAAATGCCAACGATTACATTTAGTCTTGTCCAATTAAAAGATAGAAACTTTAAGACAAAAAGTCTAATTTAGGACAAAAAGTCGTATTTAGGCGTAATGGCCTTTATAAGGATATCTTGTAAGTTTAAAAGTAGACTAATCAAAGTCTATCTTGGATTGAGCCAGATCCTTTTTGCTCTTTTAATAGCTGCAATGATGAGTCGTTTCATTGACATCTTCTTCCCATTTTGTATGCTTTTAGTTGTAAATTCATTTTCAATGTTTTTTGTTGGATATTGAAGATACTTTTCCATAATCCGCGTACTCATATGATTCTTCATATATATTGAAAGTCGTAGCTAATTCTTTGCTAGCTTATAATGTACGTATCAATAGTTCATTGAATTACAACAATGGCAGAGTGCTTCACTGCACATGACATGTCCCCTATGTCATCTTTTAAATGTTACATTGTTTCCACTTACTTTTGGATGATTATATGAATTTTTACGTCCATGGTAATTACCCTTTGTTTTAGGGTCGTTGCATTATTTTGCCCAATTTGTTCAAGAATATATATATATATTTTTCTAAGACCTTACATTGTCATTCAAGATATTGAAATTATTTATTTAGCTATTTACATCAAGCAATTTTGCATAAAAATACCATGTTCAAGCCTTTGTCGGCTTAATAGGGAATTTGGTACTCAAATTCTTCAGAGTCCAATATGTCAAAACTAAACTGTGATGGTTAAACCATCTGTAAAATATAGGAAGAAGAGAGTGTATTAGTTTTGCAGTCTAAATAACATTCACCACAACTAAAATAAACCAATATACATTATGGTAAATCCGATGCTTTGTGAAATTACGTTATCACAGTAAAATTTTAGTTTCTCCATTTTCATTGCATGTGAAGTTAATGAAATTGCATTATCGTTACTTTTTACACAATTAATAAGATATCCATCTTGAAAAATTTTCAAGAAATTAAAAAAAATTGGATTTCAAGACCGAAACTTGTAATGGTCATATTTTTCTTACTTCGTGAAAATATTTTTTCACAGTATAGGTTTGTCCATTTTTCTTTATATTACAATGCTCATGAAATTACATTATCATGGCAATGCTCAAACTAAATAACATGTTAAATAAAAGTAATTATTTAACATAATAAAATAGACATATAATGATGCTCAAATTTCATAAGTATATGTCATGATATAATAAGGTAAGTTTGAGCATTATATCATTAACGATTTAATGAAAATGATGACTTTAATTAGATCTTACTTGTTAGTTTGCCAAATAAACTGCATATGATACAATTGCTCGATCTCTGACTCCAAATTGTCGTCACATATTGCCCGTATCGTAATTGTTATGCCACATAAGAACAAATAATATGCATATGATTAGTCACTTTAATCATATATATTTCACATTTATCATATAAATTAAGCAATTTCACATTTACCATTAAGTTCGTAAAACAGTAAATAGTTAAAAAGTAAATAGTCACACAGTAAAGTAAATATAAATTACTGTGCGGTAATTTCAAAAATTACCTTTAAATTTTTACCCCCCAAAATCCCCTTTTTTTCTGGGTTGGATCAGCAAATCCGGGTCAGGCCCAACAAAACCGGGTCAAGGCCAGGCCCAAAGAGCCGGGTCGGATCAGGCCCAAACCCTTCCTGTCGACGAGGAAGTTGTCGGGAAAACGGTGCTGGGGAACGACTGTGTCGTTGGCGTTGGCGTCGGCGCTGGTCCGGAAAAACCTTCGAGGCCGAGGGTATGCATCGACAGGAGCAGATCGGGGGGGATCGGTGTTGGGGCCGACTGGATGGTCCGATCCGGAGTCGTCGCGAGGAGGGTGCCCAGATGAGGTCGAAGGAGGGTGGGGGGGTCCGATCGTCGTCCGATCTGGGTCCGAATCGGGGAGCCTCGGGTCGAAAAATCGGGGAACCTCGGCTGCTGCTATCGTCGAGGCGATCGGAGGAGCGGTAAGGGGGGGCTGCTGCTAGCGTCGATCCACGTCGATGCTGCTAGGCGGCGCTGGGCTGCGGCTTCAAGATTCAATGTCCGGTCGAGGGCGACGGCGGAGGAGGGCACAAGCCATCGAAGGCGCCGATCGAGGTGGACCGGATCGGGGTCGAGCGGCGGGCCGGGACCGGAGTGGGACGGGCTGCTGCTGCGGCTAATCGAAGGGGACCGGGTCGGGATCGGGGCTGCTGCTAGGAAAAAGAGAGGCAGCGGCGGCGGCGGCCTGGTGGATGGCTAGGGCGGCGGAGGCAGAAAAACAGAAAAAAAATTAGGGTTTTTTTTTTCTGTGTTGTTTTTTTTTTCTCTCTTTTTTTCTTCTAAAAAAACTCATGGTTAGGCAAAGTGCTGATAACGTGTTGTAGGAATATCGGAATTGGTCTACTCATTTCATTGATAATCCCCTTTATATAGGGTGAGTATTACAACGGTAATAGGAAATACATTAATGACAATAATGACTACATAATTATCTATCGTCAGTTACATTGACGAAGGCACATAATACGTTTTTCCTTCAACAAACTCCTCTTTTTCCTTACATTATTATATTGGTCCACTTTACTTTATTGTTTGGCTTTTATGGAAAAGAAAACCATCTATGCAACTAGCACGTAGGTAGAAAAATGGGAAAAAGAAAGAAAAAAAAAATCACAATTTGTCGTGCATTTGGGCTTTTTATTTCATACATTCTTATATATTCTCCTTTAAGTAAGTGATGCATGCATGCATGATTTTTATTTCTTAGGCAAATATATTACATTAGAAACTTAGAAAGGTTAAGATTCAAAGCAACACACCTGATTACTTAAATAATTGATCGTAAAGATCAATCAAATTATTAAGATATAGATCGGGAGAGATGAATCTTTGACCAAAACTTTTTCTTCAATTATATTGGAAGACAAAGCAAACGGATAATAGAGATTTGCTATAACGTACGTACTCGGTCGGTCTCTCAATAATAGAGAGAGCAAGCTTTAAATTCATATCTTCGATCAATGAAATGAAATGTATGAATTGAAAGGTTGTAATTGTCACTATAAAGAGCACCAACGGACGACTGAATATTATCAAACTAAGCTTTTTCTTTCTTTTTCTTTTTTTTTTGTCGAAACCTAAGCTTTTTTCTGGATCTGTTTCAATTCTTTATATACTTTAGACATTGTTTGGTGTAGAAAAAGGAATGTGGGGATAGAAAGCTTATGATATGAAAGCAAGAATTAAGGTATAGCTGGTGGACAAATTAGTGTGTATGATCGAAAACTATAGGCATCAATCAATGGTTACGTTTCCGTATTGCTATCCGGAATTGGACGGACCGTAAAGAAAGCTGATCGAAGAGATTGAAAAGAAAACGAAAACGAAGTTGTAATGTGATTTGCGGCTTTGCGCGATGGCCTTGATCGGCCTTAATTCATATATATGTCAACGTTGGTTATTGAAGATGAAGAAGAGCTGGAGTGCACGAATGCATGCAAGTGGGGCTCTCGTCGGGAACCTCCGATCGACTTTCTTTATTTGAAAACAAAGTAGTGTAATTAATTTATGATCAATTTTGGATTGAAATCAAGTCCTTCTCAATTGATAAGATGAAATTACCAAATGGAAGTAAAAGGAAAGAACAAATACAGAACAGGAAGAACACAGGTATTTAACAATAGTGGAAATCTCATAAGAGATTAAAAAAACCACTACGAGACTGTAAAGTAGTCCACACTAGAAACCGAATTCACTAAAGTTGATCAAGAGTTACAGATATCAAGTTGAGATCAAAATCGTAATCTCATTACAAGCATTAACACAGCTAACTTGACAATGAACAGTAAGCAAATTGAAAAACTAATGAAGACAGCAACTCGGTTTGATCACCTTTGAAGCCAGGCTTCCTACAATCACAAATCACACAAGTGAGAGATGACAGAGGTTGAAATTCAAAGGAAGAAATCGAGAGGAATAAGAGTTCACACGAACTTCTATTAAAACAAAATGTGCTCACAAAAGCTCCAAATGCATATGCATACAGCCTTCAATATATAGAGAAGACTCCCCCATGAATTACGCCTTAATCGGCTAAGCTGATAAGGTTTTGAGATTTTAAACATAACAGAAAAAACCTTATCAAGAGGTTAGCAAAATCAATCAAATATCTCATATGGAAACAATCAATATATATCAAATAACTTCCATATAAGATAAATAGAAAGAGCATAAACAAAGGAGAAGGAAAAAGGAATCAGTTTTACATTTACAGCAGCTTTGGAAATTACTCAGTACACCCATTGGTCTTTCCTAGTAAGACCAGGAAAGACATGGTTGTGTTGAGTTTCAAACAAAAGCTGGTTCCAGCTTCTTACAAACTCCCCCTTTGATGCTCGACACAACCTGTAAAGACAAAGCTGCAGTATCAAATCAAGTAAACTAAGAGATAGAAAATCAAGAGATTCATAATAAATAAATTTCTAAACCGAAACAACTTCTCAGAAAGGATAGAAAATCAAGTAAAATGCGGAAGCAATAATTATCAGAGAATACCAAAAGATCTTCTAACCAAAAAGGAACTTTAACCGAGACACACACATAGTTAGAGAGAAGTTAGCAAGTATCAAATCAGAAAAACAATATTTTCTCTCAAGAAAAACTTTAAACCGAGGCAGAAAAAAAATTGATATCAAACTCGTCACTCCCCCTTATATCATAACACAGTTTAACAATTTTTTAGGAAGTCACATTTTTGCATCTTGATATAAAATCAAGATCAGACTTCAGAATCAACCAACAAGGGAATTAGATTCAGTTTCAGTTTTTCTCTTACCAAGTCGATTAGGTCATAACCAAAATAGTAATTACTTCCCTGAGAGAGACCTGAATAGAATTCTACTTCTTTATTTCTTTACTTCCCTGGAAGGGATCTGAATCATATTCAACTACACCACTGCCAGAGTTTAAACAAATTCTTGAGAACAAATATTGAAAGTCTGAAAAGATACAAAATTAATGAGTTAGATTTGACATAGAAGTCAGTTAATTTACATTGGACAAACTTATCACCCCAAGGGCATTTCGAAGAGTCAGAAACCTGTCAGCATCAAGAGCTTTTGTAAAGATATCAGCAAGCTGACTTTCAGTTTGAACAAAACTCAATTCCATAATATTTTTCTCAACTAAATCACGAATAAAATGATACCTTAATTCAATGTGCTTAGTTCGAGTGTGTTGAACAGGATTCTTTGAAATATTAATAGCACTGGTATTATCACAGAACAAAGTGAGGATACCTTGTTTCAAACCATAGTCCTCAATCATATGCTTCATCCATAGCATTTGTGTACAACAGCTTCCAGCTGCTATGTACTCAGCTTCAGCAGTGGAAAGAGAAATGCAAAGCTGCTTTTTGCTATGCCAGGCAACTAGATTGTTGCCAACAAAAAAACAGCCTCCAGAAGTGCTGCGCCTATCTTTCATGTTACCTCCCCAATCAGCATCAGAGAAGTCAGCAATTTCTGCATTTGTCACGAGAATAAAATACACCACAAGTTAATGTGGTAGAAACATATCTGATAATCCTTTTTACAGCTTCAAGATGTGATTCCCTGGGATCAGCCTGAAACCTTGCACAGACACCAACACTAAAACAGATGTCAGGTCTGCTGGCAGTAAGATATAGAAGACTACCAATCATGCTACGATAAAGTGTTTGATCGACATGTTTGCCATCTTTATCCTCAGTTAACTTTAAGGTAGTGCTCATTGGAGTGACAACTGTTCTCTTTTGCTTTATATCAATGCCAAATTTCTTTACTAAGGCTTCTGCATATTTGGTTTGACAAAGAAACAAACCAGTGTCAAGTTGAGTGACTTGTAATCCAAGAAAATATGTAAGACCACCAACCATAGACATTTCAAACTCAGTTTCCATGATTGTCTGAAATTGTTTCGAGAGCTTTTCACAAGTTGATCCAAAAATGATATCATCAACATAGATCTGTGCAACCACAATATGTTTTTCAAATTTTTTAATGAAAAGAGTTTTGTTAACAGAACCTCGTGAGTAACCTTTATCCATGAGATAGCTAGACAGTCTGTCATACCAAGCCCGAGGAGCTTGTTTGAGACCATATAAAGCTTTCTGCAGTTTATACACATGGTTAGAAAAATGAGGGTCAATAAAGCCTTTAGGTTGTTCCACATAGACTTCCTTATCAATTTTACCATTCAGAAAAGCAGTTTTTACATCCATTTGATGTAAATGAAATTTAAAATGACAAGCAAGAGAGAGGAGTAATCTGACAGACTCCAGTCTGGCCACAGGAGCAAAGGTTTCATCATAGTCAAGTCCTTCAACCTCTGAGTAACCCTGAGCAACCAACCGAGCTTTATTCCTTATAATGTTGCCTTTCTCATCACTTTTGTTTCTGTAAATCCACTTGGTTCCAATTACATTGCAATTTTCTGGTCGAGGAACAAGATCCCATACCTTATGTCTGACAAATTGATTTAATTCCTCTTGCATGGCACAAATCCAATCACTATCTGTCAAGGCCTCAGTGATATTTTTAGGTTCAATGGAGGACACAAAACCAATGTTACTAATAGCTTTAATCTTTACCTTGTTAGTAGTAACAAAACTCAAAAACACATTTGTGTCAGCCTCAGCTCTATTTATAACATCAGGTGACTCAGAAACAGAAGTAGATTTAGTTCTGGTTAGAATACCTCTACTAGTACCTCCAATAATATCCTGAGAGGAATGATCACGCTGTACTTGCTTGAAACCGGGTCTGTTTTTAAGAGCATCTCCATATACAGAATCATCATCAGACAGATCATTTGCCTTCTCAGTTTCTTCAACAGAAGATGTAGACTTACACAAAGGAAAAACATCATCTGAATCTGCAATATGTCTAACAAAGAAATCATCAATTGCAACATTAATACTTTCCACAATGTTTTTGGTTTTTCTGTTGTAAATACGATAGGCTCGACTATTTACAGAATAACCAAGAAAAATTCCAGGATCACTTCTAGAATCGAATTTTGCTAAATGCTCTCTATCATTATAAATGAAGCAAGGGCTGCCAAAAACATGAAAGTGAGCAACATTAGGGGTTTTTCCTTTCCATAATTCATATGGAGTTTTATCTGTTCCAAATAGAAGAAAAACCCGGTTACTTGTATAACAAGCAGTACTAATGGCTTCAGCCCAAAAAATAGGTTTAATTCCTGCAAAATGAAGCATAGATCTTGCCATTTCAATTAAAACTCTATTTTTTCTTTCAACAATACCATTCTGTTGAGGAGTTATAGGAGCAGAAAATTCATGTAGGATACCATGTTCATAGCAAAAATTTGAGAAAGCAGTGTTTTTGAATTCTGTACCATTATCAGATCTGATTCTGACAATCCTACAACCAGCATTTCTTTTCTCATTTGAAATTTGTAAGCTAAGACCAAGAAAAGAGTCAAAAGTCTTACTTTTATCCTTGAGAAACAGAACCCAAGAAAACCGTGTAAAGTCATCAACAACCACAAGTACATAACTTTTACCTCCATAACTTACAGGTTCAGCTGGACCAACCAGATCCATATGCAACAATTCCAAGGCATGAGTCGAACTAATAGCATTCAAAACTTTATGAGGAGTTTTAGTAAGCTTACCTAACTTGCATCCACTGCACAGTTGTTTTGTTTTACCTGACAACTTGGGTAAACCTCTTACACAGTAATTTGAAGACAATTTCACCAGGTTCTGAAAGTTAACATGTCCCAAACGTCTGTGCCAAAGAGTAAGAGCTTCCTTAGCAGAAGCACTTAATAGACAAGGAATATCATGAGACTTTTTATCAGCATAGACATGATAACAATTATCAGAAGCTCTAGTTCCACTCATAACACAGGAATTGTCAAGGTCAAGAACATTACAACTTTTATTATTGAACCAAACATTATTATGGTCATCAGTTAACTGACTGACACTAATTAGATTAGCAGTCAAACCTTCAACATAATACACATTTTTTAAATCAGGAATATTTGGAGCTTTAACAGTACCTTTACCAAGAACTTGAGCCCTTTGACCATCCCCAAAAGTAACTTTACCAGTAGGAAACTCATCATCAAAACAAGTAAACCAACTGATATCACCAGTCATATGCCTAGAGCAACCACTGTCTATATACCAAAGAGTGAGATTTCTAGTTGTTAAAGCAGTGAATGCAACAAGACAGGTACCAACAGTATTATCATTATCCAGAATAAGTTCAGAGAATAGACAGACATTATCAGATTGACTTGAATTTTTCGAGCAAAGATTTTGAAATTTGCAGGTCAGTTCTTGAAACATTTTCATTTGAGTTTCCATCTGTTTATGCAAAGTAGCAAATTTATCAGATTCAACAGGAACATATGATTTTGTAAAAGAGGGACAATTAGGTCTAATATGACCTGAAACACCACAGTGATGACAAACTGGAAAAAACTTAGGTTTTTCAGAAGAAATATTTTTTACCAATGGTGGTGCCACAGACTTATAGTCTTTACCAATTTCTGGACAAGGTTTTGTTGACTCTTTTACAAAACAGGTCTCATTTGAATTTTCACCAGAGAAACCAAGACCAGCTGTTCTAAACTGAGACCCTGATTGAAGTAGCATCTTCACAGCTTCTGAACTTCCTTCAAACTTAGAGAATTTGCTGTGAGACTCATCTAACTTGACCTGCAAGCTATTCATGTTATCAAGGTAATTATATCTGTCAGATTCACAAGACAGCAGATTATTTTTTAAATCAGCAATTTCCTGTTTCAAGGAAAGTTTTTCAGAACCCCAATCAGTTTGATTTAGCTCATCTTGTAAATCCTGCAGAGAATTTGTTAGCTTGCAATTTTCATCATTCCACAGTTTCTTAGAAGATTCTAATAAGACTTCTGATTTTTCAATTTCAGCTTCAAGAGTTTTATTAGAAAGTTCTAGCTGTCTCATTTTTAAGTTCATGCCTTCTAAAACATCACACAATTGAGAATATTTATCAAGCAAATCATCATAGTCATTAGTTTGAAAGTCACAGTCACCATCTTCTGAGTCAGAAGAAAAAGAAGCCATGAGAGCCACATTCTTTTCAGTAATGTCTTCTTCATCATCACTCCAGGAAGTTTTAAGAGCCTTTTTCTCAAGAGAGTCCCTGTATTTCTTATTACCACAGTCAGCAGCTAAATGTCCAAAACCACCGCAATCATAACATTTAGGTTTAGAGGAACTAACTTTAATTTCAGATCGATTACCTTTTTGATCAGAGTGAGAAAATTTTCCTTTTGACGAAGAACCATTTTGCTCCTTTTTCGAGAAAGAGTCAGAAGAATATCTTGAAGAAGAATTTTTCTTACTTAAGAATTTTCTGAATTCCTTGGTTAATAAGGCATATTCAGTAGCACCATAATCCTTTTCAGCTTTATCAGTTTTAATAACAGATTTAAACGCAATGTTTTTTGAAACCTTCTTCTCCCTAGAATCTTCCTCAATTAATTCTTGTTCAAAAGCTTTAAGATTACCTATTAATTCTTGTAGGGAATAGGTATCAAGATCATGAGCTTCTGAAATAGCAGTCTTCTTTTCCCTGTAACGTCTAGGAAGAGATCTAAGAATTTTCATAACAATATCGTCTTCAGCAATGGCCTTTCTTGGATTTACACTTTTAATAGAACTAGTGATAGAAATCACTCGTTTATAAAAATGATCAACACTTTCATCGTTTTTCATCTGTAAAGAATCAAACTCGTGTAATAGCAATTGTAATTTGTGTTTTCGGATTTTAGCATTTCCCTCATAAGAGGTTGCGAATGTATCCCAAACCTCTTTTGAAGTTTCACAGTGCTTAATCTGTACTCTTTCATCCTCTGAAAGAGCAATAAAAAGAGCATTCATTGCTTTATTCTCAGCCTCACTATAGGCAATTTCCTCAGGGGTCCATTTCGCAAAGGGAGTTTGAATGAAAACATTTTTTTCTTTTTCAACAGTTGGATGAGTCCAACCATGTAAAATACACTGCCAAGCTCTAGAGTCCTGTGCAGAAATAAAGGCTTTCATCATGCCTTTCCAGTCCTCATAACCTTCACCTTTGAAGGCAGGAGGAGTATTTACTGAGGTACGTTCCATCTAATAAAAATCCAAGGATCTCACTTAAAAAAGAAAAAGTGACTTGCTCTGGTACCAAATGAAATTACCAAATGGAAGTAAAAGGAAAGAACAAATACAGAACAGGAAGAACACACTTTATGAATTCATGGTAATTAAAGTAGTAGCCTCTTTTCTCTTATATAATTAGCAACCCCTTCTTTTGTTCAAAACACTGAACTCAACAGAGATACAATACAAGAAAATAGAAACACACTTTATTCTCCCAAAGCTTGGTGGTTGGGTCAATATATGGGCTTCTAGCTGCATGAGCTGAGCTCATCTCTCGATGTGAGATTGATAGCTCCTTCTGCACAATTTAGATGCCTGTTTGCCCCTTCTTCTTAGGCTTTTCCCACCATCCCCGCGACCTCATTCGGGGATTCGACTACCAGGTCTCGGACTTCAAGCACCTAGGTTTGATTCCCATCCATATTACGGGTATGTGAGCCTTTGTAGCCATTTTGTTGCTACCGTCAACAGAACTTGAACTGTCGTTAATTATATCTTGGGAGACAAACACTAAATAGTTATTCTGCACTGATAGAGGCGGCATAATTGTCTTAAGGAAAATATGTGATACACAAGACTCTGACTTCAACAAATTCAACTTTTTTTTGTTTTTCAATTTTCGTCGGTAATTGTTGATATTCTTTTATTTATAATTATTATTTAATTATAAATTATTTTTAAATAATTATATTTACAAAATCAAAACTCCTCTTTTTCCTTACATTATTATATGGACAAACTACAAATTAGTACATGACAACAATTTGTTTTACAAATAACTCACTTACATATTTAATTGAACAAATTAGGACAAAAATTTACAAATAAATACCATGTGCATAACAAGCTGCCACATGTTATTAACTAATTTACTCTTTTGTCCTTAATATTTACAAGCATGTATTTAGTCCTAATTGCTGCTACTGTCTATTACAAAACTAGTTGCTACTGTCTATTACAAATCTAGCTGCTACTGTCTATTGCAAAACTAGCTGCTACTGTCGACTAGGAAACTAACTGCTACTGTCGACTTGGAAGACACCTGCTACTGTCGACTTGGAAGACACCTGCTACTGTCGACTTGGAATGTACCTGCTACTGTCGAGCATGAAAGTAACTGCTACTGTCGATTTGAAAGGTGCTACTGTTGGCTGGGAAGGTCTCTGCTACTGTCGATTATGTATCTAACTGCTACTGTGGGAAGGCACTTGCTACTATTGACTATAAATCTAGCTGCTACTGTCGACTGAGATACTAACTGCTACTGTGGTTTTTGGTGAGCAAAATTCGAAATTTTAAAATTTCTCAAAACATATGCAATATGGTACTTAAATGAAAGCCCATGACATAAGGAACAACTTTATATATTGGCTCACCTCCAAATTACTGGTAGTTTAGCCGGAAAATTTAAATTTGCTTGAAAAAAACTAAAAAAAGGAGGAGAGAGAAACTTGTTAGATCTGGGTGGCAGTTGGTAATTTTCACGAAAATAAGGGTATTTTAGATATTTTTACATTAATTACTTAATCAATTTTAGTCTACTTATTTTTTGGACTTGGGCTTATGTCCTAATTTGTATAAGAAATATGGAAAGTGAGTTTTTAGTTAATTCAAATGTGGTCAGGTACTATTAAGTAATTCTCCCTTATTATATTGGTCCACTTTACTTTATTGTTTGGCTTTTATGGAAAAGAAAACCATCTATGCAACTAGCACGTAGGTAGAAAAATGGGAAAAAGAAAGAAAAAAAAAATCACAATTTGTCGTGCATTTGGGCTTTTTATTTCATACATTCTTATATATTCTCCTTTAAGTAAGTGATGCATGCATGCATGATTTTTATTTCTTAGGCAAATATATTACATTAGAAACTTAGAAAGGTTAAGATTCAAAGCAACACACCTGATTACTTAAATAATTGATCGTAAAGATCAATCAAATTATTAAGATATAGATCGGGAGAGATGAATCTTTGACCAAAACTTTTTCTTCAATTATATTGGAAGACAAAGCAAACGGATAATAGAGATTTGCTATAACGTACGTACTCGGTCGGTCTCTCAATAATAGAGAGAGCAAGCTTTAAATTCATATCTTCGATCAATGAAATGAAATGTATGAATTGAAAGGTTGTAATTGTCACTATAAAGAGCACCAACGGACGACTGAATATTATCAAACTAAGCTTTTTCTTTCTTTTTTTTCTTTTTTTGTCGAAACCTAAGCTTTTTTCTGGATCTGTTTCAATTCTTTATATACTTTAGACATTGTTTGGTGTAGAAAAAGGAATGTGGGGATAGAAAGCTTATGATATGAAAGCAAGAATTAAGGTATAGCTGGTGGACAAATTAGTGTGTATGATCGAAAACTATAGGCATCAATCAATGGTTACGTTTCCGTATTGCTATCCGGAATTGGACGGACCGTAAAGAAAGCTGATCGAAGAGATTGAAAAGAAAACGAAAACGAAGTTGTAATGTGATTTGCGGCTTTGCGCGATGGCCTTGATCGGCCTTAATTCATATATATGTCAACGTTGGTTATTGAAGATGAAGAAGAGCTGGAGTGCACGAATGCATGCAAGTGGGGCTCTCGTCGGGAACCTCCGATCGACTTTCTTTATTTGAAAACAAAGTAGTGTAATTAATTTATGATCAATTTTGGATTGAAATCAAGTCCTTCTCAATTGATAAGATGAAATTACCAAATGGAAGTAAAAGGAAAGAACAAATACAGAACAGGAAGAACACAGGTATTTAACAATAGTGGAAATCTCATAAGAGATTAAAAAAACCACTACGAGACTGTAAAGTAGTCCACACTAGAAACCGAATTCACTAAAGTTGATCAAGAGTTACAGATATCAAGTTGAGATCAAAATCGTAATCTCATTACAAGCATTAACACAGCTAACTTGACAATGAACAGTAAGTAAATTGAAAAACTAATGAAGACAGCAACTCGGTTTGATCACCTTTGAAGCCAGGCTTCCTACAATCACAAATCACACAAGTGAGAGATGACAGAGGTTGAAATTCAAAGGAAGAAATCGAGAGGAATAAGAGTTCACACGAACTTCTATTAAAACAAAATGTGCTCACAAAAGCTCCAAATGCATATGCATACAGCCTTCAATATATAGAGAAGACTCCCCCATGAATTACGCCTTAATCTGCTAAGCTGATAAGGTTTTGAGATTTTAAACATAACAGAAAAAACCTTATCAAGAGGTTAGCAAAATCAATCAAATATCTCATATGGAAACAATCAATATATATCAAATAACTTCCATATAAGATAAATAGAAAGAGCATAAACAAAGGAGAAGGAAAAAGGAATCAGTTTTACATTTACAGCAGCTTTGGAAATTACTCAGTACACCCATTGGTCTTTCCTAGTAAGACCAGGAAAGACATGGTTGTGTTGAGTTTCAAACAAAAGCTGGTTCCAGCTTCTTACATAAGATAAATTCTACAAATACAATTTTAATCACTTCGTAGCCATTAAGCCATGCATGTTATATATGTCCGAGAAACTAGCCATCAATCTTATATCGGCAATGTAATATAATAGTGCATTTACCGCTTCCCATTCCAAATTATTACTTATAGGCTAAGAAACAAAGACACTGTAGAGGCCATGCGTATCCCGTGTCAGACACAGATAAAGCTAGGAAACGTCCGGACACGCATAAATACCTCCAGACACGCGTGTTTTCCTTGGATATAGACTGGACACGTGCGTATCCTGAATGGACACGCAAATAAGTACAATACGACGCTCATCTTCTTCGATTGGGTTGTGAAACTCCAAGCTTGAATCGATTTCTCTCTGTACTATGGTTGGAATTAGGTATATATAAAGCTTTTACATCGATTTGTTCTTCTCTATGATTCTTGGGATTCCTATTGCTGTGTGGAATTTAGATTTGGATTGAGTATATATATATATATATATATATATATATATATATATATATATATATATATATAGTTTGTATCCAGAGCGGGCTCAACTCTGAAATTAAAGAGTGGGGTTCCTTATTTAACCCACTTTCTGATTAAATTTCTACATCTCCACCATTCAGTATTTAGGTATATGCGTGTAAATGATCATCTCTGTGAAGTTTCATCAAATTTGATAATCGTTTGAACATTCCTAGTTGCGATTAACACCAGTGGTTCATATTGAACAGATTCAGTATGTTCCTTGAGTTTTTATCGTTTTGATACCTTAACGATCACCACATGAGTCTGAAAATTTGTAGAGATGATATACACGCATATACCTAAATAATTAACGGTGGAGATGTAGAAACTTGATAAGAAAGTGGGTCAGATAAGAAATCTCGCTCTTTAATTTTATAGAGGAGCCCCGCTCTGGATAGGAATTACATATATGTATATATATATATATACACACACTCAATCCAAATCTAAATTCCACACAGCAATAGAAATCCCAAGAATCATAGAGAAGAACAAATCGATGTAAAAGCTTTATATATACACCTAATTCCAACCATAGCACAGAGAGAAATCGATTCAAGCTTGGAGTTTCACAACCCAATCGATGAAGACAAGCATCGTATTGTACTTATTTGCGTGTCCATTCAGGATACGCATATGTCCAGTCCATATTGATAGGAGTATTTTATGCGACGGTTTTAATATATTTTTACCTCCATTTATGCATTGCTTAACTCTTATTTGTGTAAGATCGAGTCATTAGATTGAGTCTTGAGTCTTTGGCAGAAATAATATGAAAATGTGCTCAATGATATTGAAATAGGAAAGTTTCGGAAAATCCTAATCAAACTAGGAATCGTAATTGAATCATTGTGCTTATGTGTTTCTTGGTTTAATTTCTACACGAAGTGTCTTTAAACTGATTAGCACTATGTTTAGGATTACGCACGAAGCTGATTCTAAATAATTGAGGAGTTTTGATAATTAGATGAACCACGAAGGGCTCTAATTAAATTAGAACTAAAACTAATTTTGAAAGCTTGCCAAATTTGTTTTCATGATTCTTTGTTTGATTTTGTTATATGTTATGTGACTTTTGTGTGATGTATTATGTATGAAAGATGATGATCATGTATAAATAAGAGTTTAGGTTTTTATTTTATTATTTTCGTAAATTTCAGTAGTTTTTAGAATCCAATCTCAAACCCCCTTATTAATTTGTGATGCTTCATGTGATTAAATGCCCTTGATTTCCCCGGATAAAAATCCTACTTGTTTAATCCTACAATCGACACAAGAAGGGTAATATATGTATGAACTTATTTTACAGGTACAATATGCTTGGATAATAATTCCATCACATATTCAGATAGAATATGCGTATTTGGAGGTATATTTGCGTGTCCAGACGTGTCCGAGCTTTATCTGTGTCTAACACGAGCTTTATATATATATAGGCCTTCTTGGCTAAGGACCTCCGCACCAATCCTTATGGTGCGGATTTGATATTTTGACTAACTTTTCGATTGAATTTTTACATCTCCACCATCCAATCTTTAGGTACTCATGTATAGATCATCTCTATAAATTTTCAGCCAATTTGATAACCAGTAGCATATCAAACTAGATTAAAACAAATGGACATACTGCATTTTGTCAAAACTGAATTGTTCATGTTTATGATAGAAAATCACACTTTTGAATGACTTAACGATTATCAAATTAGCTGAAATTTTACAGACATGATCTATATATGAGTACCTAAAGAGTAGACGGTGGAGATGTAAAAAAGTCAATCGAAAAATTAGTCAAAATATCAAATATGTACCATAAAGATTGGTGCGGAGGTTCTTAGCTGAGAAAGTCCCTATGCCTTTCCACTAAGGGATCCTTCATTTTGTCCATTTTAAGGGATCGGTTATTAGACCAACTTTTTTTATCACATTTTAACATCTCCACCGTTCAATTACTGTGTTTTGTATGTGTAGATCATTCTTGTAAATTTTTAGGCAAAAATGGTGATCGTTAAGGCATCTAATTATATGAAATCAATAAACGTATGAAATCTGTTAAAAATGAACCGTTCATGTTTTTATTTGTAAATTTCAATTTTGAATCCTCTAATGATTATCAAATTGAATGAAAATTTACTAATATGATCTACTCATATAAACATGAAAGTTGAATCGTGGAGATGTTAATATGTAATAAAAAAAGTATGTTAAATGATCGACTCCTTAAAATGAGCAAAATTAGAGATCCCTTAGTAGAATGGGGCATATATATATAGAGAGGACCCTTCTAGTGAGAGATCCTTTTTTTAGAACAAAAAAAAAAATACTAGATGAACCACCTTTTGAGATCCCACCTAGAACCCACCTTATGTGTCAGCATATGTGGGATGTACATGACGTGTCACTACCCAATCATGAGGAATTTTTCAGTATGACGGGAGAACCACATGGCAGTGCCTAGTGGTCCTTCCTACCAATGAAATTTTGACACTTGAGACTTTGTGACAGAAAATTATTTTTGTTATTTTGTTAAATATCATTTTAGATTTATTATTGTTTTTCAAAATCCTATACCCTAAACCCTAAACCATAAACCCTGAACCTTGAACCCTAAAATATTGATTAAAGTCATTTTACAAAAAGTAAAATACATAAATTTATAATTTTTGTGATAAAATTACATGTGTTGAAATTTAATTGGGAGGGAGGACCAGTGGACATTGTCACGTGGTCCTACCGTCATATTTAAAAATTTCTCCCCAATTAGAGTGTTTCATTAAATGACGTGGTTGTGTCACATAAGGTGAGTTCTAGGTGGGAAGCCAAAAGGTGGGTTCACCTAATATTGCTAGAAAAAAGATAGAAATTCACCATTAGATATGTTTTTTAATGACTTTGAATGGATAAAACTAAGTTAAAAAGTCGTACACTTCTAGACAAAGTCGAACCGTTCAAGATCATTACAATTTTTTAACACCTTAACGATCACCAAATTTTCTGAAAACTTACAGAAATAATCTACTCATATAGACTTACAAACTGAACGGTAGAGATGTGATTGTGATCGAAAAGTTTGTTAAATAACATACCTCTTTTTTTGTACAAAAAATTATTCCCCACTAGAATATATATAAAGGTCTGGAAATCTGGAGATGAGATTGGATATATACATAAAGGTCTAAAATTCTGAAATTGGGTGGCCGACGGTGGTTGTGTTGTTGAAGGTTGGAGTCTCTGAAGATTGTAGAGAAAAAAGGGTTAGCATGTTTGGGGGAGTAGATCACGTGCTTCTATCCCTCATAGTTCAACTATCAAAGAGTGTGATCAAAAGAATAAAACTTACCAAAATCTTTATACATTTGCTGCCCATTAAATAAGTTTAGCCCAACTTTTTTTTTCCATTTATATATATATATATATATATATATATATATATATTAGAAATAATATTGAAGTAAAGTGTCTATCACGTGTCATGTTCAAAATATTTTTTTATTTTAAGTGTCCACTTGTATTGTGTCTATTATGGACACTCGTATCCGCGTCTGTGCTTCTTAAGTTTTAGGGTCCTCGCCTCATTAGTCAAATTATAGGATAAGTAAAATTTTGGAGCATTTATAATCCACTCTTCTTTTCTTTTGTTTGGTTGGAATTTTTACAAAGAGCCCAGCACCGTTCGGTCTACTAGCATGACTCTATCATTTACAAAGGAGAGACCATGAGTTCAACTCATAAAATAATAACTGTAGCATATAAGTTCTTTATTTGATTTAAAAAAAAAAACATTTTTAAATAGACAAAACACATTTTACTCACAACCAACACAAAATTAAATTAATGAAAAAAAAAGGAAAGAATGAGCGTGGATTCTAAAATAGAGAGTGCCTTTAATTCCCGAAATTGTTCATATAGGTTACCAACAAAACCACTTCCTCGTCAGCCTAGCCATTTGAACGAACAAGGAATAAAAACAAAAATAGTAAAATTTACAGAATTACATAATGTGCTTCTCTCTTTAATAATTTTGAAAACGGGGATGTTTGGCATCATTTTAGAATAACCAAGTAAATCGTCGGTTCACTCGGTTGCAATAATCAAGTGACGCCTTATACCTAATTCTTTACAACCATAAATTGGAGATTCTCAAAGAAAAAAAAAATAAAAAATTTGAGGACCGAATTTAAATTCTAATATAAAATGAAACCCAAAACCCTTATTGATAATTTATTTAAAATATAAATGTTGAAGTCAGTATTGTTCTTTCTTGAGATATGAATCTCACATCGGAAATATGAGACTTTGTCTGTAGATTTAATAAGAGTTTGGGTCTCTTCATCTATTGTCAATTGATTTTGGATGTGAAGTCCAAATTACTCAAATTACATTATCATTCTCTTTCGGGTATTCTTCTTTCTAGTTGTCCTAGATGAGGCAGCACTAACCAATATATCAACTCAAAAATTTCCTAGTCCTCCCTTCCTTATGAATTTTTCCTTGATAGCAATAAATTACTTTTTGATAGCTCTGAGGGAGTCTGCTTCAATTTCCTTTGCTCCATATGAGGGAATTTCAAGAGTACAAGATATGTTTCAGGGGCTTCGTCTCTCATCTCTGCGTCACAAATCTCCGAATTTCACTCATGTCCAATGGGTTCCTCATCCAGATAATTGGGTAAAAGTCGACACTAATGGTCCTTTTCATGATTCTGTTACTGCGGGTTTTGGTGATATCTTTAGGAATCGTGAGGGGTTATTCATGGGGGTTTTGTAAGGAAGCTGGAGGTTCATAGTGCCATTGATGCAGAGATTTTGGCAGTGATTGAGGTTTTTCGGGTTGTCTGGACAAGTGGATAGATCCGTATCTAGTTAGAAACTGATTTTTCTTTAGTAATTCATTATTTCATGTATCATAAGCTTGTTCAATGGAGGTTAAGAGTTGTTGACAGTAGCCGTAGAGAGGCTACAGCAGGCCCACAAACCCGCAGCAAGTGCACCAGGTCCCGGCCCGAGGCCCAGGACCGAGCCACCAGCACCCGGCCTCGGGGTCTAGCCGTCTATCCAGCTGCCAGGGACCCTGGGGCCGGGGACGCCAGCCTGCCAAAGAGGTCACCAGAACTGCCCTTTGAAGGGAACCAGTCCCACATCGAAGGGTGAGGCCGGCCCTCACCCCCAACCACCTATATAAGGGCCCCAACTACCCTAATTAAGGGGTAACTTATCTCTCTCACTGTTTACATACGTGCTCAAGTTATATATATTCCAACTATACTAACTTAGGCATCGGAGAGGAGAAGACCGGCCCGCCCGGTATTCCCCTTAGTAAGCAGGTTTACAGGAGATCAAGTTGGATTCATCTGTATCTACCAGGCCCCCGGGTTTAGGCAGAAACAATTGGCGCCGTCTGTGGGAAACTTTGAACAAAAAACCGTGTAAGCATCATCCATGGCCGAGAGTTCGAAAACAAGGCAAGAGAGAGGTACCACCGAGGAGGGACGTGTTGCATTAGTGCAAACGCTCACCTCCACCCCGGCCGTCACGCGGGAGCCGCGTGGCGCCCAGGGCAACGGTCAGGGAGGAGGAGGCTGTGGTAGGCCGTCCGGCATGCCGGGACCGGGACACCACGACAGCCCGCGCGGGAAAGGCCCGGTAGAGGATGAAGACAGTCCAGCGCTCCGGGGCCCCTCCTTGACATTCTAGGATGATATGAGCGACCGATCTGAGATCCCGCTCTGTGATAGTGACCGGGACACTACGTACAGCCCCGACCAGAGCGGTATGGCAGGAAAGATACGGGCAATGGCCGCAGAGGTCAATCGTCTAAGAGAAGAGGGCGACAGGGACAGAGCCAAGTCCAACGCCCGGTACGAAGAGATGGAATCAGTGAATGCTGCGCTGGTAGCCGCCTTAGAGAGAGGACAGCAGCGCAGCGACGCTATGGACAGGGCGCAAGCGGCACCCCCGCCAGTCCAACCTCAGCAGTACGAAGCAAGGCAGTCATCGAGCGGCCGACCCCATGATGCCGAGCGAGCGAGGTCACCGGGCGGTGCAGGTTCGCCGAAGAGCGCGCCAACCTCCCGCCAGCTCCACACTTCATCTGTGGATGAAGTTGAGACCCCGACTGCACGGGCATTGCAGATATTAGCCGACACTGTGTCAGGCTTGAAGGCCCAAATGGAGGCCAACGAGAGAAGAGCCGCGCGGCCGGTGGAGGGCGCCCGGTTTAATGAGCGTATGGGCCCTTTCTCGCACCGGGTCATAGAGTCGGGACGATCTGGCAACCAGAAGTCCCTCAAGCTCACCTATTCAGGGTCCGGCTGCCCGTACCAGCATCTGGACAGTTTCCGGTCCCAGACCTGCGCCAAGGGTTATTCTGACGCAGTATGCTGCAACATCTTCCAGGAAACTCTGTCTGGAGAGGCGCTCAGCTGGTTCTACGAGCTTCCGGCGAACTCGATCGAGGCTTTCGAACAGTTAGCCGACCGGTTTGTAGGCCGCTTCATCCTCCGGGTCGAGGGAGCCCGGACGTCGACCATCCTCTTCAACTGCATGCAGGCACCCGGAGAGGAACTGAGGACCTTTGTCAACCGATGGCAGACAGCCACTGCCGGGGTTCGGAACCTGGACAAGGGCATCGCCGAAATGGCGTTCAAGCAAGGGCTCCGGCCGGGGAAGTTTTCCTATGCCGTCCGGGTAGAACTCCCGCAGGGGTATGATGAGTTGATGGCAATGGCCATCCGGCATGCTCAGGCCGATCACGAGACATATGGGCACCACCTGCTGAAGAGGAAGCGTGATGAGCAGCGGGAAGACCATTCCCGGGAAGAGAACCCCCCGCCCAGCCGAGAGGACAAGCCCAGTCAGCGGATCGAGAACCGCGCCGCCCGGTTGAGCCGGCCCAATAGAAACTGGCCACAAAGGCAGCAGAGGCCTTATCCTGACAAGCCCCAGAACGAGCACAGGCCGGCGCCTTACCGCCAGGAACGTCCTCTGGCGATCATGCCAGCACCACCGGCCGGTCAAGAAGTCTTCACCGCTCTCAGAACTTCCTACGAGGACATTTTACTTGAGAACGGGAGCGTCATCCCCCCACCGCCCAAGAGAAGGTACCCGAAGGGAAAGCTTACAACGGCACAAACGGGCAAGTACTGCTCCTATGATGATGAGGCTACTCATCTGACGAGCCAGTGCTGTGCTCTCAAGACAGCGGTGCAGGGTTTGATCAATAGCGGCCAGCTCCAGCTGTACGTAGGGGAAAAGAGAGCAGATCCCGACCGGGAGCAAGACCAGGCCTGGTAAGCTCGGCCAAGGCTCGCCCACGCCTCCGGTTAGTTTGGCGTACATCCGGTTCAACCGTTGAAACACCACAAGAAATGTACGCAAACTACTTTTGAGAAAATTTCACCGGCTCCGCCAGTTCAGATATATTCATAATCAAGCAAGTATACAAGCAGTAACCGTTCCGGAAAGATTACAAGAAGAAGAGCAAGGAAAATCCTAAGGAGCCACGACTCCGCCCTCAGCGGGCAATCCGCCAGCCTCTCCTGTGGTATCCTCGTCGTTGGCCTCAGTTCCGGCGTCGACTCTGGCTCGGGGAGACTTGGCACCGTTGGTAAAAGAATCCAAGTCCGAGCGAATCACTTCTTCCGGTTGCCCCTCCACTGCCTCCTGATGGATGTCCGACTGCTCATGGATATCTCCTTCAGCAGCAATCGGCATCAGGGAAGTGTCTAACCATCCCTTCCCCGCCCATTCCGTGTACGCATCCGAGATGCCCTCTTCCCTGGCCTTCTTCAGAAACTCCAGGAACTGACCGCTCTCGCGGTATTTGAGAACGACCCGCTCGTAGAGTTCCGGGTCGTCTTCCCCGGTCGCAGCAGCAGTGGCGGCACGCAAAGCGGCAGCTCCCACTTGGAGCTCGTCCACCTTGGCTTCCAGCTCGGCCCTCTCCTTCTTCAGGCTCCGGTTCTGCTCCTCCAGCTTCTTGGCCCTCTCCTCCGATCTGGCTTTCTCCCGATCCGAGCGGGACTTCTCCACCTCCAGGCGCTGTCGGGCCTCCGATAAAGCAGCTATCTGTCTCTTCAGCTCCGACAGTTCCTCGCTCGCGTCTGGTTGGTACAGGCTGTACAGCAGCTGTACAACAACAGAAACAGTTAATCGGGCAGTAAGACACACAACCTACAAGCAGTGTAGTGGAACCAGTTAGTGCTTACCCGGAGGACGGATTCCTTACATTTTGGGCGGTTCCCGCCCGCCAGGGCCCCAGCAACCCCAGGTCTGTCCAGACCAAGGCCGGCCAAGTCCGCCGCCACTTGTCGGACGAGTGCACTGTTCGAGCTTCCCCTCGGTGCCTCCGCAGGCGCGGGACTACTCTGCCGGGCAGCAGCAGCAGCAGCCTTCTCCCCGACGGAGTTAGGTTGTGCAACCCTGGTTGCCCTGAACCGTTTGGCCAGGTTCTCCCGTGACGACCTGCCGGTAAGCGTCACCAGCGCGGAGGAAGGAATGTCCCCGCCTTTCCGTTTCTCTCCCCGGCCTTCCGGAGAAGAAGATCGTGCGCCTACCCGGGCGACACGAGCCACGTGCGGCACAGACACCGGCCGGCTGGGGATCCTGCTCACACCACCGGGAACCCTGACTGGCCCCCCGGTAGTCTTGCCCTTTCCAGGCACCGCATGGGGCGCAGCAGGATGGGTCTTCACCCGCCTCAGGATGTAGGCGCCGTCATCAACGTCCATGGCCCTCGGCTCCGGATGAGTCGTAAGCCGGCCGGACTCCTCGTCCACCGACGTCCGCAAGACGGTCTCGCCTTTCTCCTTCAGCTTGTTAAGGAGGTCTCCCCCGTCCATTGAGAGAGTGGTTTCGGGCTTGATGACCGCCCGGGAAGATGCACCTGCAAGGAAAGCGAACAGTTAGCATTTTGCCAGAACTAGCACAAGTATCACCGCTAAAGGGCCTGCTACGCACCGGGACCCCACCCGAGTTGGCAGTATTCCAGCACTTCTCGCCGAATAAAGTTGAAGGAACTCCGTTCCAGATTGTCTCAACATCCGAATATGGTCGAGATCCTCTCATGCTCCAGATCGGATAGCTCGAACGACTGGTCACCAATGGGTTGGAAGGCGCCAGGAACCCGGTACATTTTACTCCTCTTCTGGCACCTCCCGCCCACCATCACCGCCTTCTTTCTCCAGCTGTTGTCTACCCTGTAGGCATATTGGTGATGATTGGTTGATGGTTCCGGGCGTTGAAGGACAGGCAACCCCGGGACCCTTGCTTCCTTGAGTACGACAGCCTATACATGGACCGGAACTCGTTTACCGTTGGCATACTCGTACAGGCAGCCGAGGCTCAGTAGTCGCCTCCACTGGAGCTCAGGAAGCTTCGCGGGCGACGCTGCAAGAGCATATACTGCACGAAATTTGGCAGCGGGAGCGAGAAACCATGCCGGAACTGGTCCTAATGCACGGCAACCCAACCTGCCTCCGGGTTGCAGGCTGACTCTCCAGGATTCAGGGGCCGCAGCAGAACCTCATCAGGGATACCCCACGTTTCCCGGAATGCTGCAATCTCTCCAGGAGTCATGCTACCCTCCGGTTCATCACACGCCACAGCATCCTTCCCTCTGCCAATGGTGTAGCTCACGGCCGGAGCACCCGCAAGGCGCACCCCGTGCGGTATTTTAGTCTCCGAGGATTCAGCCCCGGAAGACGAAGACAAAGACGGAGACGAAGCCCTGCTCCCGGAGCAGTCAGCGACTTCGTCTCCTTGGATTCCGAACCGAGCCAGTCCTCCAGCCTCTCCGCATCATCCACGATGGGACCCCTGGCAGCCGATTCGGAAGCCCGGTCAGAACTTGAAGAAGACATCTTAACCTAGGGGAAGAAAACAAAACCCTAGCGCTCATCAGCAACAGGCTACAACAGCGCCTTCTACGGCCTCTCCCCAAGTTTGCCGCAGAGCAGTTCAGTCAGCGACAGAGATCCCTCCCCCCCCCCCCCCCCCCCGCCGCAAAACAACAAAACCAAAACAAGAACAACACCGAGGTAAAGAAATCAACAAACTTACTGATTAATATGCTCAACCAAGAAATGGTAGGAGGAGAGTAGGGAGCGCTCGAGAAAACGGATCTCGTGGGGCAAGGGGCTCAGACTTTTCGCCGGATTTCTCTCTTTCTCTTAGTTTCTCCAAAGCAAGAAGCAACAGCGGAAAGAAGAGCAGAAGAGGCCTTTTTATAGAGGGGACCGGTGCCCTAGGCAATCGAAATCCCTCCAAAAACACGCAGTCAGAGCAACTCAAACACCTGCGAATCCAGGCCCTCCATCTCAAGACCGCCCCCTGCTGGCACGTGTCCCAGCATTGGTAAACTGCCCATGCCATCATAACTGATGGGACTGATGGACTTCCTCCTTAAATGCATGTCAGCCACTTGTCCCACACGCTGGCGACAGGAAGGTAGGAGCGGGAACCGAGGCGTCAGGCCCTCCCACACTTCCCCAGGCTCCACGGTCACACGCCATTTCACTGGGGGACTCGTCTCGTTATGGCAGAACGCCCGGTCGAGATCCGCCCGGCACCATGGCAGTTCGCGGTTATGATCATTCAACTGGCTGCATGGCTTCTTCGCTGCATCTCTTGAAGACCTCTTATCAGTTATGGTTTCCCAAACCGCTTCGAGAGCATCGTCCCGAGTATTGTCCCGGCACCATGGCAGTTCACGGTTATGATCATGCAACCGGCTACATGCCATTTCACTGGGGGACTCGTCTCGATATGGCAGGACGCCCGGTCGAGGTCCACCCAGCTACATCTCTCTTGGGGGACTCGTCTCGATATGGCAGGATGCCCGGTCGAGCTCCACCCACCGGTTAGGTAACATTAAACCGGCTCGAGAGCATTTCCCGGGAACACGATCCACCCGGCCCCATGCCATTTCACTGGGGGACTCGTCTCGATATGGCAGGACGCCCGGTCGAGGTCCACCCAGCTACATCTCTCTTGGGGGACTCGTCTCAATATGGCAGGACGCCCGGTCGAGATCCACCCACTGGTTACGTAACATTCAACCGGCTCGAGAGCATTTCCCGGGAACGCGATCCACCCGGCCCCATGGCATTTCACTGGGGGACTCGTCTCGATATGGCAGGACGCCCGGTCGAGTCTCGCCCGGCTCCATGGCATGACCCCGGTCATGAGAACATTCGACCGGCATGGGCTTTATACACCCGGGTGAGTTTACATCTAACCCATGTACTCTTGTCCAGCAGGATAAAAACCCTGCATCGCATTGAACCGCGATCAACGTGGGGCTGCACGGCGAGCCTTGTCACCTCAACGCCACCCCCCCCCCTGACGAGTCGCCGGGAATGATTTTTCGAAGTTGGGACACAGTCCCAGGAAAATCCTGGAAGTCCCTGGATTGGTTTGCACGAACTGCTGTTTTGCAGCCATCTTTTGGGTGACTTCCCGAACTCCGATTGATCTGAAATTTTAACACAACATTCCTCAGTATATGAATATTAAGCACACCAAATTTCATTGAATTCGGACAAGGATAGATCATATTTTTACTCATCTCAAAATCGCAAAAAAGACATATTTTGCACTATTTTCCAGATTTCTCAGACTTAGTCATTTTTCGGATTCTAAAGTATTTTTCGCCAAACTCTACCAAATTAACACTAAACTATATTATGAATCTATCTTAAATAAATAAGGGTTAAACAAAGCATAAATGAGGGCATAAGCATATAATATCGTCGCACATTGTGCTCCTATCAACTACCCCACACTTATCCTTTGCTAGTCCCTTAGCAAACTAAATTAAACTAGACTCTAAACAAACTATCGCCCCTAACAATTTGTCTCAGGCTCGTATGTACACATAGCTTTCAAGTTAATGCATGAGAATGCTAAGCACGAAAATTCCAAGTTTCATGAACATGTAACATCAATAAAAACATAGAAGAACAAAAGTAAGCATGTAGACATGTTAAGCTAATCCAATCCTCCTTACTAGGCATACTCTCTTCTTTTCTCTCGAAGCATGGTTATTCACTCATTAGTGTATGCAAGTGAAAGATAATGAATTACAAAGAGTAACTTGCATATGTCATGAAACGAAAGCACTTTGTGAAATTTTCAAGGAAAAACCTCATATGACAACTATATGCACCAATGAACCAAAACCATATGCTTACTCTTGAGAAAATCTCCACAAATCAAATTTAACCATCTTAAGAATCATGAAAAAGATCAATAAAAGGGTTGTAATGGGGCTAGGCTAAGAGGTATTCGATATTTGGATAAGGAGGCTCAAAACGTCACCATGCGTTTTAGCAAAGCTCGAATCTCCTTATGTCTTCTCGCCGAAGGGTCAAATTTCATCTTGTTGGACCCATACTTCATTCTTTTCTTCCCATAACATTACAACAATACTCAAGACAATAGCCATGCACAAAATTTTTATTTTTCAAGCCGTGCCTTACACATTTTTTCTTGCTCTCGGTATCTTTTTCTTTTTCTTTTGGTCCGAGCAAAAAAAATTTTCTTTTCTTTTTCTTTTGGCACGGCATACATATACACTTCTCATATAGATTCATGGCTAAGTCTACCCCACACTTGTTCTTCTTCATCACACACGCGAAAACGCTTTCAAAAATCAAGCTTTGCCAATACTTTGATCAAGGGTAAAGGCACAACTATACTAGGCTCATGGAAAGTGTTTAAGGGTGATGAAAGAAAAGGCTAATCGTAGGCTCAAAGGGGTTTAACTAAGGTGTCCCACGACGGGCTCCAATAGGGCTCATGCTTTATTTGGCAATGGTGGTAAACCTAAATGATCTTTATTCAATCATATTCAAAATCAAAGTATTTTATGATATAAACGTTTCGAAAATCAACAAGAGTAAGTTCTAGCATACTAGAGTTCATTAAAAAGCTATGGCACATAGTCATCGAATATGCAAAGAATTATGAGGTTTCATGCTTCCTGCGAATCTATCAAATTTTATCTTTTTATTGCTCAAGAAGAAAGCAAATTGGCTCTAAAGCTCACATAGGTTATTTAGGACATAAACTAGCTAAAACATGCATGCTTCGTAATCAACAAGTCCTACATGCTCCTACCAATGCACATAATCCATGAAACTCACAATTTTAATTGTATGCACAACCATCATCTATGTATGCAAAGAGGAGAAAAACATCATTGACATATTAGGGGCATCCTAAGACTCGAAACAAACAAATTAAACACTCTATTTTTGTGGAACAATTTTCTGAATTTTTCTTTTCTAAACTAAGCACACAAAAACATAAACGGAATACGTTATCCCACCCCACACTTTGAAAAGTACATTGTCCTCAATGTAAGCACAAATCTATATCAACGAATTTCCTAAGCATGCAATCGACTAACATATTCCAACATATCATCACAAACCAAAGAAAAAGAGAAGGGTTAAGAAATTTCAAACTCTCGGTGATGGCTCCTTCACTTTTCTTTGATCGACTTGGGTTGCCTCCCAATTAGCGCTTTGTGTTTATAGTCCTTAGCCTAGACTTTTCACCATGTGTGTTGTGTGTTCATCATGCCATGTGCAGCTCCGCAGTTGCTGCCCTCTCGGCAGTAGGATTTTCTTGGCAGGCAAGCTTCTCTCGGCAGACGTGTCTGCTTCTCTTGAGGCCTGATTTTGGATGTGTTCCACTATCCTATTACAAAAGTGTTCTGAATAAATGTTGTAGTGGACACACAGAGCTTTCCAACGGTATAAAATTTGCCCCAATCGGACCATCAGAAGTACTCTTTCTTTGGCCTTTTGTCAGACCTATTGATCTGCCCAGTTCTCTATTCCGCCAGATTGACCTTGCTTCACTCAAATTGAAAGTGGGAGCAGCTCGAGACTCCAAATCCACTTCTGTAAAATCCTACGGAAAGTAGACTCATAAATCTTTCCAACGGCGTATGGCTTACTTTCCCAGGTTTTGTGAGCAGCAAACGGCATCCTTCCAAAGTCGACTGACTGCACTGCCCGATTTCTGCTTTGGGCAGAACTTGGTATTTCCTGCACTTTTTCTTTTCAATTCAATCTGCACACGCATAAGACACTTCAAAACGAACAAAACCAAAAATAAATATAAGAAGAAAAAATTGAGTTAGAAAAGAATGAGTTAGAAAATCATAGTTAATATGTTAAAGTTAGTAAAGGTTAGCAACAATTACAAGTTAGAATCAAGTTACGAGTTAAAGTAACCATCGAAAATTTTCTACAATACATCCATGAATTAGCAAAGTTAGAGAAGATTTATACAAAACTGAAAATAAAGCTATACGAAATTTGCACAAATATACAAAGTTAACATTCAAATATAACAAGATTTTATAATCCCCGGCAACGGCGCCAAAAATTGACGAGTCGCCGGGAATGATTTTTCGAAGTTGGGACACAGTCCCAGGAAAATCCTGGAAGTCCCTGGATTGGTTTGCACGAACTGCTGTTTTGCAGCCATCTTTTGGGTGACTTTCCGAACTCCGATTGATCTGAAATTTTAACACAACATTCCTCAGTATATGAATATTAAGCACACCAAATTTCATTGAATTCGGACAAGGATAGATCATATTTTTACTCATCTCAAAATCGCGAAAAAGACATATTTTGCACTATTTTCCAGATTTCTCAGACTTAGTCATTTTTCGGATTCTAAAGTATTTTTCGCCAAACTCTACCAAATTAACACTAAACTATATTATGACTCTATCTTAAACAAATAAGGGTTAAACAAAGCATAAATGAGGGCATAATATCGTCGCACATTGTGCTCCTATCACCCCCCCTCCCCCCCCCCCTTACCTCAACGCTTATTCAAACAAGCTGGGAAGAACTAGCAAGTGTTCACCGGCGCTTCAAACAGCCCGCAACACCGGGGTAATCTCCCCGCAGCCTAGCAATATGGACTCGTCTCGATATGACAGAACGCCCGGTCGAGGTCCTCTACTCCGCTCCTTACCGATATGGCAGAACGCCCGGTGGTGGCCCAGTGAACTCCGCTCCGTACCGATATGGCAGAACGCCCGGTAGTGGCCCAGTGAACTCCGCTCCATACCGATATGGCAGAACGCCCGGTAGTGGCCCAGTAAACCCCGCTCTGCACTGATACGGCAGAGTGCCCGGTCGAGCTCTCATGCACACATCTATTGCAAGGCGGATTTCAACTCTCCATTATCATTCTATGCACCATCTATTGCATGGCGGATTTCAACGCTCCATTATCATTCTATGCACCATCTATTGCATGGCGGATTTCAACGCTCCATTATCATTCCATGCACACATCTTTTGCATGGCATCATCATCTCATACACTCCGGGTTTCACCCCACTCCATGCTCATAACACCACAACACTTGAGCACAGTACTACTCATATTGCAAACGTACTCATAAACTATTGCTTGCCGTCGGTAAATAGGTACTCACCTCGGTCACGCCCAATCTTCAACGCGGACTTGGGGGACTGGGCACCGTTGGGTTGGTAACCCTGCGGGTCTGCGGGACAAGAGCAAGACAGACTTTAAGTCCCCATTCAAGATTGCACTTGACCGGGAACTTGGGGGACTTGTTGACAGTAGCCGCAGAGAGGCTACAGCAGGCCCACAGACCCGCAGCAAATGCACCAGGGCCCGGCCCGAGGCCCAGGACCGAGCCACCAGCACCCGGCCTCGGGGTCCAGCCGTCTATCCGGCTGCCAGGGACCCTGGGACCGGGGACACCAGCCTGCCAAAGAGGTCACCAGAACTGCTCTTTGAAGGGAACCAGTCCCACATCGACGGGTGAGGCCAGCCCTCACCCCCAGCCACCTATATAAGGGCCCCAACTACCCTAATTAAGGGGTAACTTATCTCTCTCACTGTTTACATACGTGCTCAAGTTATATATATTCCAACTATACTAACTTAGGCATCGGAGAGGAGAAGACCGGCCCGCCCGGTATTCCCCTTAGTAAGCAGGTTTGCAGGAGATCAAGTTGGATTCATCTGTATCTACTAGGCCCCCGGGTTTAGGCAGAAACAAGAGTAGTTTGAAATAACTGTCTTTTTACTGCTTATCAAATGCATTGTAGAGTTTCTCATATTTACAGGAAAGGAAATGTGGTGGCTGATGCATTGGTAAATTTTGGTGCTAGTAATGTTGAATATAAATGTTGGGATGTTTTGCTTGTTTTCATTGACCGGATTTATGGGAGAGATTTGTCTTCAGCAACAATTTATAGATTTCACTAGTTTGAGCTGGCATTGTTATTGTGGAAAGTGTTTGGTTTTACATTAGTATTTTTAGTCCAAACGATGGGGTTGCTCTGTGTCACGGGCCGACTTTGCGGGAGCGCAAAGAGGACCGTGCGGCACTTACTGTCCCTTTGAGAAGGTAGTAAGTCAGCCTTGAGCGTACCTTGCAAGGAACAATGGAAACCACACGATATTAATATATTGCACGCAACAAGTAAGAACAGTATAATATAGGTGTGAGGCGAGCTCGTCGACAAGCGAGCGAGCAATTGAATGAAAAGTTGCAAAAGATCTCACGCGACACAGATGATTGAATAATTCCTCTCTTTATTGATGGTAAGACGTTTACAGGGGCGCAAGTACATGTGCTTACCTATACTAGTTCACTAGTCCAACCGTCGCCGACTAGGAACCCCCCTGTATAGAGCAAATCGGACAAATAGTAACTTGGCACAGGGAAACATGAATATAACATGAATATTCCCAGGAGGACCAAGCTAAAACAAAGGAAACATAAATTACAAAAATGCCACTAGCACACAAGCAACTGGCCATAGGCTTAACTCTTGACCTTGGACAAGGTTGCTTGTGGCATTACAAGTTATATCCCTAACATGCTCCCCCACTTAAGCTGTCGGCGCTCTCGACGACGGCATTAAGGCTAGAGTGATGCAATCTTCTCCCTGTGCTGCTGGCTTCGTCTTGTGCCTTAAAGTCTTCAATCTGCTGCTGGAACCTCTTGAGTGCTTCGACGTTCTCCCAGCTTGTCTCTTCGTCTCCAACCCCCTTCCACTTGACTAAGAACTGCTGCTGCGGGACAGCTCGGACAGCTTGACTGGTGCCTTGGCGATACTGGTTCACCACCCGTTCGGCAAGGATCGCTTCGACTTCCCTCGACTTAGTGACCTTGATCTCCACATGGGGTCGAGTTGGCTTGTTGCGAGAGCCATCTTCAGGATCTGGATGATGGGGTTTGAGACTGCTGACATGAAAGACCGGGTGAACCTTCATCCAAGTGGGGATGTCGACTTTGTAAGAGCACTTCCCCACTTTCTTTAGAACCGGGAGTGGGCCTTCATATCGGCGGAACAACCTCTTGTCTTTGTTGCGAAGGAACCGGAGCTGTTCGGGGAGTAACTTGACAAGCACCATGTCTCCCTCTTTGAACTCTCGAGACTGGCGGCCTTGGTCAGCCCACTTCTTCATTCGCCCCGCCGCTTTCTCCAAGTAACTCTTGGCAATCTCTGTATTGGCTTTCCACTCTTTAGTGAAGTTGAAAGCCCGCGGGTTCTTCCCCTTGTACACTTCTTGTACTGTATGAGGCAGGAAAGGCTGCTGACCCATCACTACTTCGAACGCACTCCTGTTGGTGGCTGAACTCTTCTTCGAGTTAAAACAGAACTGGGCCACATCTAGGAGTTCCACCCAATTCTTCATGTTGGCATGGACAAAGTGTCGCAAATACTCTTCAAGCATTCCATTGAATCCCTCAGTTTGCCCATCTGTCTGAGGATGGTAACTGGAAGAGATGTTGAGCTCCGACCCAAGCAGCTTGAACAACTCTGTCCAGAAGGACCCAGTAAACCTTGTGTCTCGATCACTGACAATATTCTGTGGCACGCCCCAATACTTGACCACATGCTTGAAAAAGAGACTTGCTGTGTCTTCGGCAGAGCAATGCTTTGGGGTTGGCACAAATGTTGCATACTTAGAGAACCTGTCCACCACAACGAGGATACCAGAAATGTCCCCCACCTTAGGGAGGCTTGTAATGAAGTCCAGGGAGACACTCTCCCAGGGCCGAGTCGGTGGGGACAGTGGTTCCAACAAGCCCGGTGTCTTTTGTCTCTCCACCTTGTCTTGCTGGCAGATGAGGCAGGTTCGAGTGTACTCCATCACGTCATCTCTCATTTGTGGCCAATAGTATCCCTGCTTCAAAAGAGCATGTGTTCTCTGCCATCCTGGGTGCCCTGCCCACAAGGTGTCATGACACTCTTTCATAAGCATTCTTCGTAACCCATCAGCACGAGGGACATACATTCGGCCCCCTTTTACCATTAGCAGGCCGGCTTCCACCCAAAACCTTTGACTTTTCCCTTCCTCTACTAGCTTGACAAGGGCTTGAGCGGCAGGATCCTTTCTCAGACCCTCTTTAACTCTTCCTTTGATGTCGGTTGCGACGGCACTGCCTGTCAACGTCGCTAACACTCGGGTGCTAGCAAGATCCACCTTCCGACTTAAGGCATCGGCCACTTGGTTCGAGTGACCCGCTTTGTGCTCAAATTGGAAATCAAATTCTGCTAGGAACTCTTGCCACCGTGCCTGTTTAGAGGTCAGCTTCGGGTGTGTCAGGAAGTGACTGACTGCAGAGTTGTCTGTCTTTACAATAAATTTTGCCCCCAACAAGTAATGTCTCCATGTTCTCAGACAATGGATCACCGCCAACATTTCTCTCTCATGTGCGGTATATCTCCTCTGTACCGGAGATAGCTTGTGGCTTTCATATGCCACTGGATGTCCTTCTTGCAACAAAACTCCCCCGAGCGCAAAGTCAGACGCATCAGTCTGCACTTCAAATGGCTTGTTCAGATCAGGTAATGCTAGGACAGGATCTTTCATCACGGCCCCTTTTAACTTCTTGAAGGCCTGTTCACATTCCTCCTTCCAGTCCCACGTCACTCCCTTCTTTAGAAGCTCTGTCAGGGGAGTGGTCTTCAGCGAGTAATTCTCAATGAACCGCCTATAGTAGTTGGCCAGTCCAAGGAAGGATCGCAATTCTTTCACATTCTTGGGGCTTTGCCACTCTTCAATGGCCTTCACTTTCTCCATGTCCATTCGAATTCTCCCCCTTTCTATGACATGCCCCAAGAATTTAATGGTATCCTGCGCGAAGGAGCACTTCTCGCGCTTGACATACAGCTGGTTGGCACGCAGCTGCTGGAACACTATCTTTAGATGTTCCACATGCTCTTCCAATGTGGAACTGTAGACCACAATGTCATCTAGGTACACCACCACGAACTTGTCCAGGTAGTCATGGAAGACCTGGTTCATCAATGTGCAGAATGTGGCTGGCGCGTTGGTCAATCCGAATGGCATCACTAGAAATTCAAATGCGCCGTATCGGGTGACGCAAGTAGTCTTTGGCTCATCCCCTTCCGCAATGCGTACTTGATAGTATCCCGACCGAAGATCCAGCTTGGTGAAATATTTGGCACCACTAAGCTGGTCGAACAAGTCGGCAATCAGAGGGATAGGGTACTTGTTTCGCACCGTGACCTTGTTGAGAGCTCTGTAATCTACACACAATCGCAAGCTCCCGTCATGCTTCTTTTGAAAAAGTACCGGTGCGCCATATGGGGCCTTCGAAGGTTGAATGAACCCTGCTTCTAATAGCTCTCCCAACTGTCTCCTTAACTCGGCCAGTTCTGGTGGAGCCATTCGATAGGGAGCCCTCGCGGGTGGTTTAGCCCCGGGGAGCAACTCAATCTCATGATCCACATTCCTTCTTGGAGGAAGTTCTTTGGGAAGCTCTGCCGGCATCACATCTTTATAGTTCTCGAGCACTCCCTGAACTTCTCATGGCACTACTTCCTGTTCTATCTCGCCTTTCCTCAAAGGAACGAGAACATAAGAGGGGTCTTGACGCTTCACCCCCTTCTTGAATTGGAGTGCTGACAAGAGTCGAGGTTCACTTGGCGAAATTATTTTCGCAGGCACTACACATGGCTTCTCTCCCATAATTAGTAAGTTTCGTGCATTCGGAATGGGGATGGCTTTGTTCTCCAGCAAGAAGTCCATCCCTAGTACGACATCGAAGTCATCCATCTTTACAATAACAAGGTCCGCCTTCCCTTCCCAACAGTCTAGTTTCAAGGACACCCCTTGAGACAACCCGACTGTGGGTGACGGTGGGGAGTTGACTGCTTTCATGCGGCCGACATCTTTCTCCCACTTTAACTCCAGTCTGCGTGCCTCTACTTCTGACACGAAATTGTGGGTGGCGCCAGTGTCAATCATCACACTCTTGGCCACTTTCCCATTTAGGCTTCCGCTCACAAACATGAGACCTTTAGGCTGAGACTTCTTAGATGCAATCGGTTGCTTCCCCACTGCATTCAGAAAACTCAGAGCCCCCATATGACCAGGTTCTTCCTCTTCATCTGGGTGGACTTCCGACTCCTTTGCATAAATGTGGGCTTGCAGGGCTGTCAATGCTGTCTTGTGTGGACATTCATTCACCCTGTGAGACCCTTTGCACAGAAAGCATGATGGGGGTCTTGGTGTGAACCCAGTAGCATTAGGTTGTCTTGGAGGGTACACCCCAGTTGAGGCAACTGGCTTGGAGGAGGCGGTATCTCTCACGTTACCCACTCTTCTGTCTCCTCCCCGAAAACTCGAGAACCTTGACTCGGCTCCCCCACTTTTGCTCTGCCCTGGTCTCGCATTTCTGTGGACATTCATGTTTGTAGAGGTGGGTCTCTTGGCAGAGTTCTCTTCAAAAGTATAATCTGTTAGTCTTTCTGCAGCTGCCTGAGCAGAAGCTAGATCTTGAACTCTTTGCCTCTGGAGTTCCGTCCTTGCCCACGGTTTCAATCCTTCAAGGAAATAGAATAGTCGATCCTTCTCTGACATATCTGGAAGGTCGAGCATGATCACAGAGAATTTGCTCACGAATTCTCGGATATTGTTGGTGTGTTTCAACTCCCTTAATTGCCTTCTGGCAATGTAATCTACGTTCTCGGGGAAGAACTGTGCCTTCAATTCTCTCTTGAGGTCTTCCCATGTTTCAATAGTACAAACATTCCTCTGAATGTCGTTGTACTTCGTTCGCCACCATAGTTTTGCATCGCCTGACAAATACATTGTCGCCATGTTCACTTTGGCTTCTTCCGAATCTGGTTTCACCGCTCGGAAGTATTGTTCCATATCAAATAGAAAGTTCTCAAGCTCCTTGGCATCTCGCGCCCCTCCGTAAGCTTGAGGTTCCGGAACCTTCACCTTCCTGTAGTCCGTCACAGTTTGGGTGTTCATCGCCCGGATAGTTAGGTTGAGCTTTGTGTTCATCTCGAACAGCTCATTCTTAAACGCATCGATAGTGGCACGGACATCCTCCGTCATCGTGTCCACAGTCACTTGTAGCGTCTCAAGGGCATCGCCCATTGCCCCCACTTGCTCTGGGGAGATAATTCCTTCGTCTCTTTCAATCTCTGTTTCAGACCTCGGGGCTTCCTTCTTCTCAAGGGCCTTCACTCGCCCTTTTAACCCTTCAAGGTCCGCAACACGCGTCACCAATTCATCTAGGTTGACGCGGCGTAGAGCGGCACTAATATCAATCACAGTGTCAGGGACACCCGCAAGTTCTGTGAGTTGAGTCTCGATCCATTCGAACTTTTGTGCATTCGTCATCCCTCCCGGCATGTTCTGAGCCTTCGAGCCAACCTGGCTCTGATACCAGCTGTCACGGGCCGACTTTGCGGGAGCGCAAAGAGGACCGTGCGACACTTACTGTCCCTTTGAGAAGGTAGTAAGTTAGCCTTGAGCGTACCTTGCAAGGAACAATGGAAACCACACGATATTAATATATTGCACGCAACAAGTAAGAACAGTATAATATAGGTGTGAGGCGAGCTCGTCGACAAGCGAGCGAGCAATTGAATGAAAAGTTGCAAAAGATCTCACGCGACACAGATGATTGAATAATTCCTCTCTTTATTGATGGTAAGACGTTTACAGGGGCGCAAGTACATGTGCTTACCTATACTAGTTCACTAGTCCAACCGTCGCCGACTAGGAACCCCCCTGTATAGAGCAAATCGGACAAATAGTAACTTGGCACAGGGAAACATGAATATAACATGAATATTCCCAGGAGGACCAAGCTAAAACAAAGGAAACATAAATTACAAAAATGCCACTAGCACACAAGCAACCGGCCATAGGCTTAACTCTTGACCTTGGACAAGGTTGTTTGTGGCATTACAAGTTATATCCCTAACACTCTGCTTATTGGTTTTGTTTCTGGAAGTGGTCAAGGTATAGTCTCTGGCCCCTTCCTCTTATATCTTTTTGCCTTATCAATAAATTTTCAACTAAGTGCGATGCGTTAGCCCTTAAGTCGCTTAAAAAATTAAAATAATAAATAAATAAATAAATTTTTGACTCAAGATAAGAAGTTAGCCCTTATATCGCTTAAAAAAAAAAAACCTCCAAATTTTGACATGAAATTGATATATTCAATTTAAAATCCATTTAGCCTAGGAAGGATAAAGTATCTCAACACTGGTTTAATTCCGGGACATATTTGCTTGGTTGGCTGCTGATTGATTTAGATATTGTTTTTGTAGGATACAAATTTTTCAATTGAAAAGGGTTTCATTTTGGGTATAAGGCAGGCATGGCTTAGTCATCAAGCATCCATGTCTTTTTCTGTTTCTGTTTTACTTATATTATATTAGGCAAACAAATCCCAAATGATTTTCCCTGTGACACAAATTCGAAAGTGGGGTGACTCCATGCAATTTGCTGCACTATTCTATGATTGCCAATATTGTCGAGAGGACGATTATTAATTGGATGGTGATTAGATCCCCACATTAACCTACCCATACAAATGCTTCTCATTATGCTCCACTCACTACCATCTTTTGGTCGATATATATTTCTTGCGTTCATTCAAGGCTTTATTTCTATATATTTTACATGGTGTTGATCATTTTAAATGACTAGCATGCCTACAACACAAAATATATGAAATTAGTGAAAAGAAATATCATTGAGAGTCGGTGGCAGTCACCCTAGCCTTTCATGGGTGCTTTTGCGCGAAACTAGTCTCTGATATGAGGCTTTGTGCTATTGAACAACGACAAGCATGGCATCTGAATTACTATCGGTATAACAATATCACATCTTAACCACTTATAAGGTATTAGGTTTTTGATGCATCTGTTAAGAGTCCAATGCTTAGTCTAATAACCTTGTTTTAGAAGTGCAAATAGTAATTTAATTCATGGTCTCTAGTCATGCGTATGGGAAGTTGTTATGTTAGCCTTGGTCATAGTAAGAGTCCTATTGAAACTTGTATTTCATTTAATTTGTGTCTCTTATATATATCATGTTGTATTAGCCTTGTGGGGAGATTAGACATTATGAAAAAGTATATTTACAGAGTAAGTTCTGTTATTTGGTGAGTGATTCTTGAAACTCTATCTTCTTTGGTGAGTGATTCCTAAAATACTATTTTCTGGTTGAGTGATTCCCAGATCAAACCATTTCTTATAAACCCCCTTTACTTTCCGCTGCATCAAGTGGTATCAGAACAGGTTATCCGTTGTCTATTGCTGGTTTCCTTGTAGCTATGATGGAAGAGATCTTGAGGCGGCTCCCCGCTCAAGACGGTGAAAGTAATTTTGGTGGTGGCAATCGACATTCATTCCATATCCCAGAAGAACAAGTTAGTTTTGAGTATGAATGTTCAAATTCTATCTTTACTTTTTCACTCGATGAAAATATGGAACAAGAAGAAAATAAGAGCGTCGTGGATTTTAGTAAGCCACCAATTTATGATTGTTGCTTTGAGGCTTGCTGCTATTGTTTTATTGGTGATGACAACATTGGTGCCGATCATGGATTTTCAAGACCAAGGCATGAGCATGATTTAATCTCGGATGATAGTGACACAAATTTGGGTTTTGGAAGAATTACCTACAAGAAAAAAATTCACAACTTTGTTGATTTTTTTGGGTTTGAAGTTTTCAATTTTCATATTCCCAAGATATTAATCGATACTATTAATCTCATAAAAAATGGTGGTAAGATTTTTGGGTTATTTGGTGTTCCTCACAAGTCAAGGTTGAGCTTCCTGGAAATTATAATGTTCATGCAATTTTCAATATTGCACATCTTTCGTCATACTATGAGAATGATTATAGAGAAAATTCAGGGACGAGTTCACGCGAAGCGGAAGCGAATGATATGGGAAAAGACCTACCAACCAACCTGTGAGCATGTGTGGATTAGTGAAGAAGAATTGCATATGATTGACAAGGCTGCTTGGGAACAAGTCTTCAAAACTCCAAACTCGAGGACGAGTTTTTTCCAAGAAGGGAAGATTGATGCATCTGTTAAAAGTTCAATGCTTAGTCTAAATAACCTTGTTTTGGAAGTGCAAATAGTAATTTAATTCATGGTCTCTAGTCATGCGTATGGGAAGTTGTTATGTTAGCCTTGGTCATAGTAAGAGTCCTATTGAAACTTGTATTTCGTTTAATTTGTGTCTCCTATATATATCATGTTGTATTAGCCTTGTGGGGAGATTAGACATTATGAAAAAGTATATTTACAGAGTAAGTTCTGTTATTTGGTGAGTGATTCCTGAAACTCTATCTTCTTTGGTGAGTGATTCCTAAAATACTATTTTCTGGTTGAGTGATTCCCAGATCAAACCCTTTCTTATAAACCCCCTTTATTTTCCGCTGCATCAGTTTTAATTAGCAAAAAAATTATGTACAATTTTATATTAGTGGGATCTTTCCTTGAGGGAATATGTGGTTGTATCGACAATACTACAAATACTATATAGGATCCATGCTCAATTAGATTTATGTACACTCAATCAATGTTCAGTATCTGGTTACTATTCTTGAACCAGTTACTATTTAAAGTACTAGAGGCTTACAGATCAAATGTTGAGTACACTTTTTCTCTAATTGTTTTTGCCATATTTGAAGAGATTCTTATTTGAAACTCGAAAAGTTATCAACAAAAACTCTTTTTCAATTGGTGCATACCACCCGCTGAGTACGAGTACCACGTCTAGGATTGCGAATGTGCCCACGCTTGAATTGCCCGACACATTGGCGGAACTAGGATTTGAAACAAGGAGCGGTCCAATTATAGTATATGAAATTGTAAAGTTTGGAAAGAAATTTACCAAACTCAAAATTTTTGGCAGCTTTTTGTAGAAGATGATTAATTATCTTCAATGAATAAAAGTACATTGTATAATGTATATTCATATCTTCTAAACTCAAAAAAATTAAAAGAGAAGTTTTATATACACTCCCCAAACTATTTAATACACATACCTATTATTATATATTTCAAATATGATTGTGTAAGTATATCAAATGACTAAAACAGACATATGAAATAATTAAGAAAATCATAAGAAAATAAATATAAAAAATCAAAAATTTATTTTTGGAAACTAACATAAAGAATCCGATAAAGAGTTAGGGTTAGGGTTTTGAAAATAAATTATTATGTGTGTAGTCAAATAATAGGGTATTTCATGATTTTTAGTTCAAGGGTATTTAAAGTAGTTTGAGTTGTGTATTTATCAGAAATATGAGATTCATAATTTGAATGGGTGGTGTATTGAATATGTATGTGTATTAAGTACTTTTAGAGAGTGTATTTAAAACTTTTCGAATTAAAAACATATAAGTAAAGAATATAAGTAATAGTTTATTCATTTATTATCCCACGCTTTTTATTTTGGTTAATCTATTAATTTTTCTATTTACGAGATGTAAATCTATAAAGAAAGTCTAAATATTTTAAAACCTAGGGGAAGGGGGTGTTGGCCCCTTTCAAACCTGATCATAGACATGCGTGGACTCACAAATATACATTTCGAGTCTGGACGTGCAGGTAAACTGTCTCAAATGTTTTCAGGCAACCCTTTAGGGCATCTCCAACCATGAAGTCCTATAATGAGGTCCTATACCTATTATAGGACTTCACTTCGACACTATTCATTATAGGACTTTAACCATCTCTAATGGTAAGGTCCTATAATGGGGTCTTATATTTATAAATTTGATTTATCTTTATATTATGTTGTAATTAATAATAATTTATATTTGTAAACTATTATTGTACATGATAAATAAATATAATATTCATTTGAAAAAAAAATTGAATTTTGGACCCGTATGCATTATCCACAATCGGACACGTGTACGATCGACATGTGTCGGTGGATATGATTTGAAATTAAATTTTACATAGATATTATCACAAATCGGACAAGATTTTGGTAGACATGTGTCGATGTTTAATTCGTTGTCGAGATTTCGTTATCTGCCACGTGTTAATTTCTATCTTCCGAGATCATGTTCATCTTCTATAAAAACGGAGTCGTTCACTCCATCATATCTCACCAATTCACAAACACTCCATCAAAATTAAATTTTGCTATATGAATAAAAATGATGGGGAGGAGAGAATGTTTGAGAGGATGTAAGAAATGGTGTGGAATGAATGAAATTTTGAGTTGGTATTTATAGAAGAAATGTACATCTACTGTAGCAACGGACATAATTTTTTTAAAAAATATTTTATTATTTTTTTCGTCACTTTTATTACCGTTATATATAAAATTAAAATTAGTCAAATTACAACCGTCGATTAATCTGAAACATTTATCTCTAACCGTCAGAAATGGTGGGGAGGAGAGAATGTTTGAGAGGATGTAAGAAATGGTGTGGAATGAATGAAATTTTGAGTTGGTATTTATAGAAGAAATGTACATCTACTGTAGCAACGGACATAATTTTTTTAAAAAATATTTTATTATATTTTTCGTCACTTTTATTACCGTTATATATAAAATTAAAATTAGTCAAATTACAACCGTCGATTAATCTGAAACCTTTATCTCTAACCGTCAGAATACAAATTTATTTAAGAAAATTAAAAAATTAAAATTATTCAGGGATGAATTGAGGCCGTTGGATTGGAAGAGGATTAAATGGTGGCCATTGGATAAAAATGGCCGTTGGAGTGCAGGGGGGGCAACGGTCTCTGACCGACCCACGTTTTGACTGCAGCGCGCGGGACCCGTAGCAGCAGCTTTGTCTCCCACTCGCCTCTCTTCAATCGCGCGTGCGCGTGTGTTGGGCGTCCTCTTCTGTCGTCTAGCCCGTCTCTCCCCTACCCCCGTCTCTTCCGCGCGTCGCCTTTTCTCTTCTCCTCTCTCCTCTGTATTCCCACATGCACGCTACCTCTCTCCTCTGATTATAGGACGCGTCCTAAACGAAGTCTCATTTTGAGACTTCATATGAGACGGGGTCTTAAAATTTTAGGGTATAAGACCCCAATTTTTCACCATTGGAGAGCAAAAAAATTTAGGACCCCTAAATTTTAGGGTAGGACCTCCCATTGGAGATGCCCTTACGAGTTTGCTTCTTCTTTGCAGTCACTCACTGACATTACTGCAAAATTTCGACCCCTCAAGCGGCACACAGCAACATCTTCCACTTCTCTATAGTCGTACAACCACCCCGTCAAAGTTTCACACCCATAAACATTTATGGTTGGGAATAACATTCATAAATTCTTCATTTTTGGGGTTGAGATATGCTAGAAGTGTGAAATTATCTTTACAATTTTTCGGTTGTTTGGCAGTGATAGTTTTCGCGTAGGGTCTTTAAAAAAAATAAAGAAAAAGGTGAGGAGCATTATGATTATAAAGAAATATTTGATGGTATCATGTTTATGAAAAATTTGGAGAGATGAAAATAGTGGAATAGGATGTCATGTAAAAGGCTGTATTGTGATTAGATTAGTAAAGATATGAAGAAAAGCAAGGTTAAATTAGTGGTGTGTTGTGTGCAGGAGATGTGCACTAGGAATTAGTTGCAGGATAACTTTGTGTGTTTAGGAATTATAATAAGAGATATTGTTAGGCAAATTACTGTAGAAACAGATGAGACGAGTGAGTCGGAATGCCGCGTCGAAATAGAATTGTGGGTTGGGGAACACCTTCGCACGCATTAACCACCTGGTGAAGGCCCACCACCTTTGTTTGTGTTCGCTAGTGCTGCCACGCACCACTCGTTAACTCTTTTTTGCTTCTTTAATTTACAAACAAATACAATTACGGAAACTTATATCATTTGTATTTGCTGTCAGTGCAAAGCTGATGATGCAGTTTGTTAGTTACCCGATTATGGAAAATTTCCAAACATACCTAGGTGTAGGCGAACTGACGATGAAACATACAATTTTAACTATTTGTTTAATTATTAATTATTTATATAGTCATAATATTTGAGGGATGAGTAAAATGAAGTTGTAAAATACTATAATTAAAAATTGAAGAAAAATCACTATGTCAACATAATTAGCAACAACAGTAATCGCAAGAAAAAAAATTTAAAAAAACAGTGTCTACAATACCTAATTATTGAGGCGATAAGAGAAACTGAAAAAGTTAAAGAAATGGTTACATAAACGAGTTATACGCTATTTGTGTAAATACAGCTTGGTGCGCTGACTCCACTTCCCCTATTTATATACTCTTATTGGGGAACTCCTTAGTACTAGACAATACATGATTGCAATTTTCTTCGAGAAATATTTTACCAGAAAAAAAAACTAATTTGATATAAAAAATTAATACTCTGTTTAGATTCAATTTGAAAAATTAATATCTTAACTAAAAATTGGAGACAAGCCACTATGTCAACATAATTAACAACAACAGTAGTCGCAAGAAAAAAATATCATAAAAAACAGTGTCCATAATACTCAGCTATTGAGGCGTTAAAAGACACTGATAGAGTTGAAGAAATGATTGCGTAAGTGATTTATACATTATTAGTGCAAATGCACCTTGATACGCTGAATTCGGTTTGCATAAAAGATAATTTTACATAAAAGAAAAATTAATACTCTTTTTAGACTCAGTTTAAAAAGCACCTCTTAGTGGTGTCTCTCGTAAAGTTTAATGTTTATCTCAAATTAAGAAACAAACTCGTTAACTAATTTGCATGAAGCCACATACAAATTACCCATCTAATAATGAAGAGTTTGATGACCATCGAGAGTCTTTTGTTAAGTAATTTTGATCAATCAAATGCAAATGGTGGTCCCCAAGGAGGGGCTTATATATATGGTAGCTGCTACTAGTATTCCCTTAGGAGACACACAAGCAAACTTCAAGTGTCCTTCCTCATTCCTTTCTCTCAGTCAGTGACTCTGTAACTCCTTTCCAACTTATTAACTAGCTAGCTAGCTTGCCAAGTATGGAGGGAAACGGCGGGTGTTTTCGAAATTTCATTCAGAGTTCAAAGCCATACATAGCTATGATTTCTCTGCAATTCGGCTATGCCGGAATGAACATCATCACTAAGGTTTCGCTCAACCGTGGAATGAGCCACTATGTGCTTGTTGTTTACAGGCACGCCTTCGCCACTGCAGCTATTGCTCCCTTTGCTCTTGTTCTTGAGAGGAAAATAAGACCGAAGATTACATTCCCCATTTTCATGCAACTTTTTGTACTCGGTCTTCTTGGGTAAGTACTGTATATATATTTAACAATGTACACAAATTAAACGGAAGCAACAATTATTTATTAGCTAATTAACTTAATTATTTTGTATTTACAGGCCAGTGATTGATCAAAACTTCTACTATGCCGGGCTGAAGTTCACATCCCCCACCTTCTCTTGTGCCATGAGTAATATGCTCCCGGCAATGACGTTCGTCATGGCCGTCCTTTGCAGGTACGGATGACTAACTACTTTGAGATTAAGTTAAGTTTGCTTAAGCGAGAGAGAAAGAGAGATCATAGACTAGCTATATATATATATATATATATGTAGCTAATTAGATTGATGTTTAATTAATTAAGGATGGAGAAGCTGGACATGAAGAAGGTTAGATGCCAAGCGAAGCTTATAGGCACAATAGTGACAGTGGCCGGAGCCATGTTGATGACCTTGTACAAAGGAAACATCATTAACTTTCCCTGGTCGGCTCACTCACAAAACTCTACTGCCTCTAGTGCAAATATTAATGAAGACAAGGACTGGCTCAAGGGATCCATTCTGCTCATCTTGGCCACCTTTGCCTGGGCATCTTTCTTTATCATTCAGGCAGTGACACAAACGAGGTACCAAGCTCCGCTATCCCTCACCGCAATCGTCTGCTTCTTGGGCACTCTGCAGTCCATAGCGGTTACCTTCGTCATGGAACACAAACCGGCGGCTTGGACCATTGGTTGGGACATGAACCTTCTTGCTGCTGCATATGCTGTAAGTAACTCGATCGAGTATTTAAATTAAATTGATCCATCATTAACAGTTAATTAACAAATGAACGTGTATTTATGGCAGGGCATTGTATCATCGAGCCTTGCATACTACATTCAAGGGCTGGTGATGCAGAAAACAGGTCCTGTTTTTGTCACTGCTTTCAGCCCTCTTATGATGATCATTGTTGCTGTCATGGGTTCTTTCATACTTGCTGAGAAGATCTATCTCGGAGGGTACGTCGATCTCTAACTATTGATTACTTTTAACTTCATAATTACAATCATGTTTCATCGAATCTGATCAAGTTAATTTTATGTGGTCTCAATTTCAGTGTTCTTGGTGCTTTACTAATAGTCATGGGACTCTACTCGGTTCTATGGGGCAAGTACAAGGAGTACAAAGAAAAAGAAGCTGAGAGCTTTAGTATTCCTCAAACAATAAAGAATACCCGAACTACCACCGATTTAAAAGACATTGATATACAACCGAACCCCAACCAAAGTATTTAGAAAACATCCAAAGACTCCAAGAGAGGCCTTTCTTTTCAATTTTGTTCCCGTAGTTGCATCTTGCATATGACCCTTTTCTTTGTAGTTTTTGTTTTCTTTAGCGATTTACTTACTGTGATGTATTCCGACATATTTCTTGTATGACAATTTATGAGAAGAATAATGAGATATAAAAATACATTGCCATAACTAAAAGGGAAAAAAATGCTAACTATATACATGACGTACATCACCCAACCTACTTTAATTAGCTAGCTCTTTTGGTTATTTTTGTCTTTTTTTCTTTTTTTTTAAAGAAGGGTCACCTTATTTTTGTCTTTTGGCTACTTTAATTGAGCCTAAACCTCTGCTTACAAGGATTTGAAATAATATCAGAATTCTCTATAACAACCAAGTAATCAAACAGACAACAATAACTAGCAAATAATGTTCTATTGGCTACTCCATTTTAGTCATTAAGAGAATTATTGTCCCCGGACATAGTTAAATCGAAATATTTGCACGCCTCATCAGTCTTAACTAAGTCGATTTGTTTTTTTTTTTTTAATCGAAATGTCAACAATTGTATTTCTCAGCGAACAACATAGAGAATAACACATCTATTTGGGTAGACATAAAAAATTACTCCCTATGAGTATTAAACACCTAACTACACCTACGTCTCTAACAATCAAACATATATTCACTATTTAAAGACCACTTATAGCACCATTATTTTAGCAGTTCTCGAAACACTTAGAAGAGGGTAACGGCCAAGGCAATCAAGAACTGCCCGTGATGCAAATTTAAATCTTACTCTGGACCATAAAGGCCCAGTCCAACAAACCTCACACTAGAGGTAGTGCCCAAACTAAGTTACTAACTTTCATGATTGCCCAAGCCCAATCAGCAATAGACCCACAAGGGAAAACCTCTCCGCCATCTGGCCAAACTGGGCCGCCGCATGGTCGCGTTCGGACCGTCTCGGCTCCCTCGTCACCCCTGCGGCGGTGGTTCAAGGAGAATCGCCACCGTTTGGCCGTGCGAAGCCCGAGAAGGTTCGACACAGTCGAACCGAAGCTTCCTCCTCCAGCTGCCATTTAACCCAAATCCGGTCGAAAAAGGAAGGTCTCGGCCTGTGCAATCATTCCATGGGAGGATTTATTCAATTCGAACTAAGTAAGGACAATTTGGGTTTTGAAATTCTAGGGTTTTTGTGTTTTCAGAGGAGATAGCGGAGACGATGAAATTTGTGTAATTGGAGGTTGTAATCGTGCTCAGAGCATTGAAAAGAGTTGATTAGGTGTTGTTTGATGTTTAATTCGTTGAATTTTGTGAAAATTAGAGGTGAGGTAGTTTGGACCACCGTCTTGGCCGCCGTCTATGGCAGAGGACGCCCCCAATGACGGTGGAGGAGATGGAATTGAGTTCATGTGGATGTGGTGATGTTGCTGCGAAAGTTTGGAGGGTTGTGGTGGTGTTTTTGGCCTCTTTGGCAGAGTTACAATCGGCAGCGGCGGCGGTGGCACTGCTGTTGTTGGCGGCGGAGGAGTTGAGGGAGAAGGATAAATGGTGAATAGTAAACAGTAGAAGTAAAACAGTAACAGTAGAGATAAAGGGTAAACAGTAAAAGTAAATGGTAAATAGTATTCGGACTTTGACCGTTTATTGTTTGACTTTGACTATTACTGTTTGACCCTAGAATATTACTGTGGACTTTCCGTAAAAAGATAAAACCTGTTTAAAAGGGTTTTACAATGAAATAACCAGTAAAATAATTGATCAGACTCAGGATGGGTGTCCTGAGTAATTTTGGATGTAAATTGTTTCGGTATTTGATGTGTAATTCCTATATCGATAAGAAGAAAAAAAATTGGGATGTTTCTTGTGAGTGAGGACGTCCGTAGATTTAACTTTTATAAATTAATTCCAAGTTCTAGAAAATTTATAAATACGTCTCTGTTACAGGTCAAGGGGTTACTCGACGTGACGAGAGCTCGGAATAGTGGCAAGCTCGGCCGTGCTGTGAGTGGATTTTATTTTAAATAAATGCATGCCACTACCAGTTTTGACATAATAGCTGACGAAAAAAATTTCGTCGGCTATTCCTTCTACCGACGAAAATTTCGTCGGCTATAAGTCGTCGTTAAAAGCCCGTCGGTAAAACTAATGGCCGACGAAAATAACGAAATCGTCGGCCATTCCAAAATTATCACCGACGAAAATTCATTTTCGTCGGCCAAACCTTAGCAAAATATCCGACGAAATTCGTCGGATATTTTTGAGTATGGCCGACGATTTTGGCAACTATAGCCGACGAAGCAAATCAATTTCGTCGGCTATTTGTTCTTAAATATAGCCGACGATTTTGTCTATTTCGTCGGTTATTTCGTCAGAATATATTAATATTTTAAGAGGCATAGCCGACGAAATAATGTGATTTTCGTCGGTAATAAAAGTTATAGCCGATGAAATTTGGTAAAAATCGTCGGCTATAACAGTTATAGCCGACGAAATAAGGTCAATTTCGTCGGCTATTCTTAAATTTTGGGGAAAAAAAATTAAATTATGCTTTGGTTCAACTGAATATGCAATCTTCCATAGTTATGTCTAACTTCCATGGAAAAGGAGGAGGAGGAGGCCGGAGGAGGAGGACGCCGGCGCCGATTTGAGGAGGAGGAGGAGGAGAGCGGCGGATTGGAGACGCAGATCGGCGAAGGAAAGCGGAGGAGGAGGATGTCGGAGGAGGAGGATGCCGGAGGAGGATGTCGGAGGAGGAGGACGCCGGCGCCGATTTGAGGAGGAGGAGGAGGAGAGCGGCGGATTGGAGACGCAGATCTCGCGGAGGAGAGCGGAGGAGGAGTTTTTCTGGAGGTGGAGAGAAAAAAGGCGAGCTGAAAGATTTAAAGCAGAGAGAATAGCTGAAAATTTAAGATATTTCGTCGGCTATACTTTGGAAGATCAACAGCCGTCGGATCTGAGCCATCCAACGGCGGACAATAAAAAGGCCCGGATCGCAAGAGTTTAGCCGACGAAATATAATTTTCGTCGGCTAAACTTAGAGAATAGCCGACGATTTACAATATTTCGTCGGCTATTCTATGAACATTGTCGGCTATACTTTGGAAGATCAACAGCCGTCGGATCTGAGCCATCCAACGGCGGACAATGAAAAGGCGCGGATCGCAAGAGTTTAGCAGACGAAATATAATTTTCGTCGGCTAAACTATAGGTCAAACCACTAAGTCAAACCTCTAAACGCTTAAAAACGGAAATTAGTCTAGTTAAACGACGGTTTCTGACGCAGTAGAAGTGTGGAAGGGTTGATCAACGTCGAACCCTCAATGAATAGAGAGTACAATCAACGTCGTACTCTAAAGAACAGGTCTGGAATCCACTAAGAATCAAGAGAAAACTCTTAGGGTTTTGATAAAATATGATTAATTAATTATATGTGATCCCAAAGGGATGCTTAAATACTGAAAAGAAACCCTAGGGCAACTAACAAGGAAACCTAAAAGCCCAAGGAATTAAAACAAAACGAATCCAAAACAAATTAGAAAACTTAAATCTTGAAAACATATTAAACTGCCGTTTTGAGGCCCTTAAATCTTGAAAACATATTAAACTGCCGTTTGATTCCTGGCGTCGTTCTCTTTCCGGAATGGTATCACAATCGTCATTCGGACGCCGGACGCCAAATCTGCAGTAAACCGGGTTTTGACTTGCAACGGTCAATCTGCTCTTCAATGTTTGCTGCCATCCTTCCTACATCAGTTTCTGGTCTCACCTTCAACATATAACAGTTTTAAATCAATGAGACGCAACTAATCATATAAAAATTTTACAAAATTGATTTAACGAACGTCAGGCTACCCATAGGAAAACGAAAGTAAAAAACAGTTAACTGCAACATTCGGCACTCAGATTTTATCGGAATCTTGTCATTTTTCAACCGTAGACGTATTTCATTATTTCGGTCATATCTTATTTGACGAAATATTTGCATTTGAAGAGTGTACGTATAGTCACTATTTGAAACTATACTTTCACTTAAATACTTAGTAAACAAGTTAAGGAACATTAGTTCATATGTTCTGATTTTGAATCTAAAAGTTTAGAAAATCTATTCCAACCGTCAGATATCACCGTTTCGATTAAATACATGTATGGAAAAAAATCCAACTACATCTGACAACGTTAAAGGCTCGATCGGAACGGTCAACCGGGTCAGTCAAACCTCTAAATGCTTAGAAATGGTAATTGGACTGTCTAAATGACCTTTTTTGGCCTGACCTTCAACAGATAATAGTTTCAAATCGATGAGACGCAACTAATCGTATAAAATACCCACAGATTTTTCACTCTTTCTCCCGTTTTTTTTCGTTTTTTTTTAAATAAGCAGCTGCTGTCTATATATGAAAATATATAGACTTATAGCTGACGAAAATGCCAATTTCGTCGGCCAAACTTTCAAAAGTTTTCGTCGGCTAAAATTTCAGAGAAAGGCCGACGAAAATTCAAATCGTCGACTAAAATATGAATATAGCCGACGATTTTTTTTTTTAGCGACGAAAAAAAAAATCGTCGGCCATTCTTGGAAATAGCCGACGAAAATTTTATGTAGTCGGCCGGTTTTTTTTATTTCGTCGGGAAAAACCTTTTTTCTGGTAGTGTGCACAAATATTTTATTGAAATGAAGTTTATTTTCATTATATGAAATCTCAAGCATAATATGAATTATCGAAGACCGATAATTCATATAGTTTTATGATATTTGTCTATTTACTATTTAAAGAGAAATACAGATTTGGGTTATATATATTTACTACTAATTTAATACTACGTAATTTTACCCGGAAATGAGATTTTCGGAAAAAATATGATTTGATAAATCATACTTGATCATTTTGAATGTATGTATAATTAAAAGACCGAAAATGAGATTTCCAGAGATTTTATGATTTTATTATTTGTGATTTCACGACATGTAAGACATGTCGATGTTTTATATATATATATATATATATATATATTTTTTTCGATATTATTTTGCGGCATGTGGGATATGTCGGTTATATATTTTCTTCGAGACTATTATGATATATATAAGCCTTGGATGTGCGGTCGGGGACCGTACCGATTTATGATATATAAGAGAAAGTGTATTTTCGGTTTTATTTTCAGATTTCATTCACCATATCAGGGTCCATAGATATTATTGCTAGCTAGCTTATTAACCTCAGCCCATGGGAGGTGACGACTTGACCACATAGGCCAGATTCACCTCCGTGGTCCATGCGTGGAGATTTAGCGTGGGACGCTACAAAGCCTGGGAGTCTCCGACCCTTAGCGTGGGATGCTAACTATTACATGGTGCTAACGTTCCCCTATTTTATTTATATGGCCAATGAGATTGGTCATGATAATATATATATATATATATATTATTTAATTTTCGGGAATATTTTCTCTTACGAGACTTTCATTATTTAATAAATTCTCGAACCAGCGGGGTTAGGTTTTTATATGACCAACGACATTGGTCTTGATATGTTATTATTTGATGTTCAAAAGTATTTCATTTTGAAAATATAAATAAAATATTATTTATTTATTTGATATTTCAGCAGGGAGTTATAACCACGATTTTTTCCTGAAATGTGGGACGTTTATTTGAGGTATTATATTAATTATTTATTTTTAATACTTTTATTTGAGGTATTATATTAATTATTTATTTTTATCCACTCACTCTAACGTTCGTTTTTAATTTACTTTCCCCTGAAATGTGGCCCTTCGTTTTAAATCGCCCAGTGTGCAGATTCAGAATTAATATTGAAAAGGTGTGTAGAAACTAACTTTGTGGTGCAGCGTGATTCGCTACCATTTGGCCGTGCGAAGCTCGAGAAGCTCTGCCACCGACAGAACGCAACTCCCTCCTCCGGCTGCCAATCGATACGATTCCGGTCGGGAATCAAAGGTCTCAACCTGCAACAATTCCATGGAAGGAATTGATCCAATTCGAACCTTATAGGGTTTCCAAGTTCGATCGGAGGGTGGTGAAAACGATGTTTTTGGTGTAATTGGAGGTTGAATTTGTGTTCAGAGCGTTGTTTAGAGTCAATTAGGTGTAATTTGGGAATTAAATTGTTGGAATTTGGTGAATTGTAGGTTTTGGGAGTTTCTGCTACTGTCTCGACAGCTGTTAAATGCGGCTACGATGGTTTTTGATGGCGGAGGTAGTGGGAATGAGGTCTTAAGATGGTCGTGGTCGTGTTGGGATGAATTAGAGTTAATTGGAGGTGTTTTTGGCGTTGCCGGCAGTGGCGGAAGGTTGAATAAGGGTGAAAGTAAAACGGTAAAAAATTAAAAGTAATTGGTAAATAGTAACAGTGTAGTAAAGGTGAAGAGATAAATGGTAATTCGATAATTGGAAATTATTGTTTGACTTATATTGTTACTGTTAGACCTTTAGTAAAAAGTGGAAAATTTGTATAAATGGATTTTACGACAAAAAGACCGATAAAGAATTAATCGGACACCGGATGGGTGTCCTGAGTAATGTTGGATGTAAATTGTTTCGTTATTTGAGGTGTAATTCCTATACAGATAACAAGAAAGAAAGTTAGGACGTTTCGTGCGTGCGAGTGAGGACGTCCGTAAATTTAACTTTTTAAAATTAATTTCAAGTTATGGAATATTTATAAATATGTCTCTGGTATAGATCAAGATGTTACTCTGTGTGACGAGAGATCGGAATAGCGGCAAACTCGGCCGTACTGTGAGTAGATTTTATTTTACATAATGCATGCCTAAATATTTTATGAAATGCAGTTTATTTTTGATTGAATGATTTCTCGAGCATGACATGAATTATCGAAGACGATAATTCATATCTTTTTATGTTTACTACTATTTTAAATAATACGTAGTTTTATCGGGATATGAGATTTCTGGAAATAATATGATTTGATAATTTTGAATGTATTTATATTTAATGACCGGAAATAGGATTTTCGGAGATTTTATAATTTCACTATTTGTGAATTTCACGACATGTGAGACATGTCGATGATATATATATATATATATACGGAGCTTTTCAAATACGAACGTCCGTATTTTAAGTTCCGTACGGATTTCCATTTTTCCACCATTTCCCGATCGAATTTCATCAAACTTCCTTCTAGACTGCCCGTTAAGACCCTCAAAATCAAAAAACAAACCGGACGGTCTGAAATCTGCCCGGTTTTGATATATAACAAAAAAACTGAAGTTTGAGGGCCTTAACGATCACCAATTTGGCTGAAATTTTACAGAGATGATCTACACAACATGATCTAGATAAGTCTAGAAGGAAGTTTGATGAAATTCGATCGGGAAGTGGAGCAGAAAGTGAAAATCCGCACGGAACTTTAAAATACGGACGTCCGTATTTGAAAAGCTCCGTATATATATATATATTTTTTTCCTTCGATGTTAATTTAAGGCATATGGACATGTCGGTTAAATATATATTTTTAGAGGCTATTATACTATTTAATTATATTTATAAGCCTCAAATGTGCAGTCGGGGACCATACTGATTTATGATATATTGGGAGAAGCGTGGTTTTGGTATTGTTTTCGAATTTTATTCACCATATCATGGTCGTTTATTTATAGCTAGCTAGTCTATACAGATGTATGTCTTGCCTCCCATGCGAGCGATGAATTGAGGTGGTCAACGTATGTAAGATACACTTCCTCATCCCGTGTGAGGGATGGTTTGACCAGATAGGTCAGATTCACCTCGGTGGCCGACATTTTTAAAGAGTAGTGTGGGACGCTACAGAGTTTTGGAGGCTTCGACCCTTAGCCTGGATGCTTACTTTTACATGACGCTAACGTTCCCCTTTTTTATTCGATATTATTATATGGCCAATGAGATTGGTCATTATATTATATTATTTAGCTTTTGGGAATATTTTTTCTTATAAAACTTTCATTTATTTAATAAATTCCCGAACCAGCAGGGCTGAATTTTGTTTATTACTAAATTATTTCGAATTCGGCTAATGGGATTGGTCCGGATATGTTATTATTTGGCTTACAAAAATATTTTCTTTTAAAAATATTATTTATTTATTTGATATATCAGTGTGTCTGATTTATAACCACGATTTTTCTAAAACGTGGGACGTTTTATTAGAGTGCATGTATCGTGGTTTTTAAATATAAAATATCGGGAAAATAATATAATACTTTTATTTAAGGTATTATATTAAATTATTTTATCTACTCACTCTAACGTTTTTAATTTACTTTCCCCTGAGCCCTTCGTTTTAAATCGCCCAGTGTGCAGATTAGTTTATTTGAGATCAAGAGTACTCGGAGTTGAGACATAGTCATCGTCGTTGCGTCCGCAAGGTGGGACCTGTTGATCCCTTATATGTCTGTTTCTTATTCTTTTCTAATTCATTGTATTAGACTGCTCTGATTACCTGTGAGCCAATTAAGTATATGTTGAGTTTAATTTTGTGTTTATATGTGGCGGTTGTTGTGATTTGGGAAGCAGATGGTTCCAGGTGTTGAGGTTGGAACTGGATTTAGAAATGTTTTTGTTCGTTGCAGGTTTTAAGGTTGTCCATCCTAAGATTGACTTATTGATTTATCGATAGAGTTAGTCTTAAATGGTCTCCGTAGGGCCTCATCTGGGTTTTAGGATGAAATCTGGGGCGTGTCCTGTCAAATTTAGTTTAGTTAGATTTTCTTTTCTTTTCAGTGCGAATTAAATACCTTCCGTCTCTAGCATCGAACGATTCTTGCTTATTCTATACTACAATTGACAATTTTTTGCAGGGTTAATTGTGAGACTATTTTTTATGGGATTAGGGTATTGAACACAGGTCTCAAACGATCAATCAAAAGACACCAGAATTTAGGAACAACAAACTCATATAACCGGGCAAAATCATACCACAAATAAACTGATATATTATTCATAAAACCTCCCTAACAACGATTACAATACTCATATATATATATATATATATATATAGGGTTTACAATACTTGGAGAATAACTAGGCTTAATCTAATATGGAAAGAAATTATAAGTAAATTCTAAATAATTGTAAAACTATTCCCTAAAAGTACCTAAATAATGAAAGATTAAAGATTGTAAATCTATAATTAAATGAATAAATAATAACTTGATGTCGTCCCATAACTGCTCCTGCATCAATTTTGGCGTCACGTCGCAGGGAACTGATTTTAATTTTGCACGCTTTTTAGTTTTAGGATTTTTCTTTAGTTTCTTATAAAAAAAAAGAATAAAATACTTGTTAATCCCTATACCATGCACCAAAAAATAGTTTTGTTCATGAGTTTTCAAATTAAATTGAAACACCCATAATCTTTCATTTGTCAACACTTTAGTCTATTCCGTCAAATAAATCCATTATTGACAAACTTTTTTTATTTTTCCCTTTCTCTTTCTAATTTTTTGTTGGGGTCTAATTAATTACCTCTTATATATATATATATATATATATATATATATATATATATATATTGAAGGAAAAACACATTATGTGCATTCGTCAATGTAACTGACGACAGATAATTACGTAGTCATTATTATCATTAATGTATTTACTCTTACCGTTGTAATACTCACCTTATATAAAGGGGATTATCAATGAAATGAGCAGACCAATTCCGATTCTCCTACAACACGTTATCAGCACGTAGCTTTAATCGCTGAGATTTTTAAGCTAAGAAAAAAAAAATCAAAAACAAAAAACCCTAGCTTTCCCCCTGGCTGCCGTTGCCACCGCTGCTGCTAGCCTTCCTAGTAGCAGCCCCGCAACCATCCCAGCTAGGCTTGCACCAATCCGATCGGTAACCTCCACAACCTCCGATCGTCTGCTCCTCCGTAACCGCCAAGTTGGACCAGATCGGACAAGGACCATCTCAGATCAAACCCAGATCGGCGTCCGACGACTCCAGCTCGCCTCGACTCCGACAACTCTGGCTCGTCGCTCCAAATGGCTTTTCTTCGCACCCAGTCGACGCCGCGTGCTTTCCCCATCACTCCAACCGACTCACCTCTGATCGGCCTCGTCCTACTCCGATCGACCTCCTCCAGATCGACTGATCGTTTGCTGACCCAACCTAGTGCCGATGAGGATGAACCTTGCCTCGACGATGTAACACCCCGACCCTTAGTATAATTAAAATTATCTAAAGTAGTACGTGTTACTGCTAGTAAATCTTCCGAGTGATCAAGTAAATAGTTGGAAAATTATTTTTGAGTTGGATAAATAATTTAGAGTATGTCGAAGAGGTCGTTGTTACGGACTCATCGGTATATTATTAGCTGAAATCGGAGTTAGAACGCAAAAGTTATGACGTAAAGACGGTAGTATCCATTTTAGTTGTAAGTATAAAAGAAAATGAGTAAGGGTAAGATGGTAGAAAGGCCAAAATATCAGAAAAATTTTTGATTTTCTTCCTGTCTCTCCCCGAACCCATGCTCCTCTCCTCCCTTCGGTTTTTCCGTCGCCGCGCCGCCGTCCGGCCACCATAGGTGGCGTTCTTGGTATCCAAACGAAGCTGATTTTCCCCTCTACAATTCTAGGTAAGTAGCTCATCCCCTCTTGCAGTAAATTAAGAGGAATCAAGTGAAGTAAGGATGTTTTATTATTCATTGAACTTCTTGTCGATTCTCTCTCCTCGGGTCGAATTAGAGCGAGTTCTTGGTATTGAATTGAAGCTTATGTTGTCATGAACAACTCCTTAAAAGAAATTGGTTCAATTTACAGTAGGCAAGGAGAAATCAACGAATTTGATTTCTAGGGTATATGATGAATAGTGCCGAATTGGGGATTTTTATGAATTGACCCCTTTAGACTTGAAATTGGTGATTGTTGTAGAAGCGAAAGATGTTAGAAATGTTGAGATTAACCTTCTATTAAATTTTGGTGATTTTTGGTGGCGGTGGCAGTGTTGACCGCCGTTGACTGCCTCCGCCGTGGGGGAAATTTTGAGGATCAATTTGGTTAGTTGTGAAGAATATAGTTTATTGACATTTATTTTGGAATTTTTAGAAGAAATTTTAGTGGGTTAAGATATTGTCTAAAGCTTTTGCGGATTATGAGTTAGGGGAATTGTTGGTAAAATATTAGGCCACCGTGTCGGCTGCTGTATAGGGCGGCTGCAGGGATGTTGGTGGCAGAGGTGATGGCGGCGGAGGCGGAGAAGTGAAATGGGAGTTGAAGAGAAATGGGAAATAATATTAATAACACTAAAGGTTGGATAGAAAAAGTTAAGGGACACGATTGTTTGGGCGTGTCGAGATTGTCTAATTATAGTGATTTAAGTTTTTCTTACATTTAAGAAAAATTAGAGATTAATGATGTTTTTATTCCGGACCTGGGGACGCTCTTTCTGACAGGACTTCCGAGAAGCGTCAGACTTAGGCCATATATATAGTCAGTGGACTTTTATTTAAATAAATGTGCATGCAATTATGTTTTAAGTATTTATGTTGATATTTATAATTGAAATATGTTTAATGGCTTCTTGGTTTATTATTGGATTTTTTCCATGGTTTTGAATGGATATTTCTGAAACTGAAGATAAAATTTATTAAGTCCTTGGAGGTTTTTGTTTTATGGATTCTAGAGATTTCACGATTTATTGATTTATGAAATTCATGACATGTTGGATTTATATATATTATCTTCGGTATTATTTGCTCGGCATGTAAGACATGTCAGAAGTATATGTTTGTTTTTCGAGGCTGCTATTGTAAATAATTATATTTATAAGCCTCATATGTACGATCGGGGAACCGTACAGATTTCTGATTTATTGGGGAAGCGTGTTTTTCGGATTTGATTCTTATTTGTTTTTACACCACTTATTGGGTTGTCATGATTGATAGCTAGTATTAGCGTGGGATGTTGTTTAGTAGCCCTGGGAGGTTCCGACCCTTAGCTTGAGAGGCTGGGTCGTCTTATTTACTAGCTAACAGTAGCGTGGGACGCTACTTAGTAGCCCTGGGAGGTTCCGACCCGAGCCTGGGAGGCTCCGATATGGTATAACCACTTCTCCATTGTTATATATTTATCGAATCAAATGAGTTTGAATTTTTGTTTTTATGATTTATTGACTTGACTGGTGCTTTTGTGTTATATTGAAATTATTTATTGCATGCACAATGATTTAATTGATGATAAGAATTGGGAGAGCATTGTTAAAGTTTATTGGCTATTTATAATACTTAAACTCTTTCATTTTGGTTATTGTCCACTCACGCTAATGTTTTAAATGTTTCTCCCCTGGGCCCTTCGTTTTAAAATGCCCAGTCTGCAGTGTTCGAGCGGCGACTAGGGAGTGAGGCATATCTTCTGTTTTCCCCTGTCTTCTCCTTCGGAGGTTAATAGTTAACCTCTTTATTGTATATTTCTATTTCTAGTTTTAGACGCTCTGATAACCATGGGTTGTAGTTAATTTTATTTTCACTTGAAAGACTAGGATGTGGTTTATGTAAAGATTTAAAAAGATTTAAGCAGTTTAATTATGTTATGGGAGTTGTTGGGAATTTATGATGGTTGAAATTGAGTTGGAGGAGCAGATGGCTCTAGGAGTAAGGTGGTGGATGTATGTTTTTGTTAAGGAGTGTATAGTTTGGTTCTTACATGTAGGGTTGTCCATTTTTAAAGGAGATTATGCCAAATTTTTTTCAGTATAATTAACCTTTAAGTGGACCCCGCAGGATTTACTTCGGTTTTAGGGTAAAATTCCGAGGTGGGTCCTGACAAGTGGTATCAGAGCATAGGTTTACGTGTCTCCTGTAACTACTTTACATGTTTAGCGATGCTTAGCATCAATAGAGTGATGGTTCGACCGCGGCGGATCCATTGGTATTTGTGTTGGATGCTAAGTAATTGATAAACATGTGAGTAGTCATTGTCTGGTTTTCTTTTATATTCTACTGAATGTTTCGATTTCAGGTACCATGCCTCCTCCTCATCGAACACGCAGACAAGCTACACCGACACCGACACCAACACCGGATGAATCAGTGAATGCACCAGGTGGTGCGCGGGATGCCGTAGGGCAGCTTCTTGATGTTTTTCGTACCGCTATGGGCTCCAACATCAATTATGAGAAGGCCCAGAGGCATGGGGCTAGGAGATTTAGTAGTGCTATCGAACCTATGGATGCCAAAAATTGGTTGGAGGATATGGAGAAGATGTTTGTGGTGGTGAATTGCCCAGAAGAGCAGAAAGTGGGCATTGCCACCCAGTTTCTTGAGAAGGAAGCTTGGCATTGGTGGGGAGACTTGAGAGGAAGTCTGGGCGATGCTACAATCAACCATATGACTTGGGATCGGTTACTGCTCATTTTAAGGAGCGTTACCTCAGCGATGCTCACATTAACTGAATGAGAGAGGTTTTTTTGAGTTTAAGAAAGGGGGATATGACTGTGATCGCTTTTGAACAGCGGTTTCGTGAGCTAGCATATTATGTGCCGGATTTGGTGCAATCTGAGGAGGACAAGATCTACCAGTTCATTCGGGGTCTCAGTGGTATTTTTGCTGAGAGGATGACACCTGTACCCTATCAGTCTTTTCATCAGGCAGTAAAGTTTGCCCTGCATATTGAAGCCCAAGAGCTGGCAGTTGGCCGTGTTCATGAGATGGGTGGTTCGAGTCAGGGCACAACTAGGAGGTTGACCTCCACCTCCAGCTCAGGATCATCGGCTGGTAGCGGTCGAAGTAGCAGTTCGAACTCCGGAACAAACTTTCGGGGCAGGTTCAAAAGGTATGGCAGAGGGCTTGCTAGGAGTCAATTCAGTGGTCATCGGTCTGGACAGTTTAGGGGCAGATCGAGCAACCAGAGGGGGAGTTTCGGTGGTTCCTCCTTTCAGGATGGGCGGCAATCATTTCAGTCATAGGGGTGTTTTCATTATGGCCAGACCGATCATTTTAGGAGGGAGTGTCCCTTCTTAACTCAGGAAGCCACTTCTACGCCTGCACAGGTCGGCAGCCAGTCGAGAGTTGGTACTTCTAGTAGCGGTATTCACAGCAACGCCCCAGCGAGAGCTGGTACTTCGCGAGGTATGGGACATCGGGGCCGTCCTACTACACATGCTAGATTGCACGCCATGACTCAGCAGGAGGGCCGTACCTCTCTAGATGTGATTATCGGTACGCTGTTAATTTTTGGTCAACCTGCTTTTATATTAATAGATCCTGGATCAACGCATTCTTTTGTATCAAGTAAATTTTCATATTTCGCCAATGTGCCGTCATCGCCATTACCAGGCGAATGACATGTATCCTTGCCCTCTATTGATGTAATGAAGATAGACTGGGTATTTGAGGGTTGTGAAGTAACGGTAGATGGTGTTGGATTTGAGGCCGATTTAATCTTTTGGAATATGATAGAGTTTTATGTAATATTGGGGATGGATTTCCTAGAGGCTCATAGGGCAATGGTTGATTGTTTTAGTAAGGAGGTGGTATTCAAAAGTCCTGGAAGGCCTGAAGTTACATTTCAAGGAGAAAGAAATGTTATTCCTAATTGTTTGATATCAGTTGTGGCTGTTAGGAGATTGTTGAACAAGGGTTGCCAGGCGTATTTGGCACATGTGGTTGATACAACAAAAGAAGTGGTGCAGATAGAACAGATTCCGATGGTCAGAGAGTTTCCAGATGTATTTCCAGATAAGTTACCTAGTTTACCTCCTGAAAGGGAGATAGAGTTTACTATTGAGTTATTACCTGAAACCACTCCAATCTCTCAAGCACCTTATAGAATGGCTCCCGCATAACTTAAGGAATTAAAAATCCAATTGCAGGAGTTGGTGGATAAAGGTTTAATTCGTCCTAGTGTGTCTCCTTGGGGTGCTCCAGTGTTGTTTGTTAAGAAGAAGGATGGCACACTAAGACTTTGTGTGGACTATAGGAAGCTAAACCGAGTTACAGTGAAGAATAAATACCCCTTACCTCGTATTGATGACTTGTTTGATCAATTGAGGGGTGCCGCAGTATTTTCCAAAATTGATTTGAGGTATCACTTGCGGATTAGAGAGAGTGACATAGCCAAAACTGCTTTTAGGACCCAGTATGGACATTATGAGTTTGTGGTGTTGCCATTTGGGCTTACTAATGCCCCTGCTGCTTTTATAGAACTTATGAATATGGTGTTTCGCCCTTACCTTGACCGTTTTGTAATTGTGTTTATTGATGACATTTTGGTTTATTCCAAAGACGAGAGGGATCATACTAAGCACTTACGGATAGTACTGCGGAGATTGAGGGAAGCCCAGTTATTTGCAAAGCTCAGTAAATGTGAGTTTTGGTTGGATAGGATTGGATTTCTGGGTCATGTTGTCACAACAGAAGGTGTAAGGGTAGATCCCCAAAAGGTGGAGGCAGTTATGAATTGGAGCAGACCCAGTAATGTGACGGAGATTCGGAGATTTCTAGGATTAGCAGGATATTATCGTCGGTTCATACAAGATTTTTCCAAGATTGCTGCTCCTCTCACAAGATTGACCAGAAAGGGGGTAAAGTTTGAATAGTCGGATGCGTGTGAGCAGAGTTTTCAAGAACTTAAGGAGCGGCTGACTAATGCTCCAGTGTTGGCGTTGCCGGATGATAGTGGGGAGTATGTGGTTTACTGTGATGCCTGTTTACAAGGTCTGGGTGGTGTATTTATGCAGTATGGTAGGGTGATTGCCTATGCTTCCAGACAACTAAAGTCTCATGAGAGAAATTACCCCACCCACGATCTTGAGTTAGCAGCTGTGGTTTTTGCACTCAAGATATGGAGACATTATCTCTATGAAGCCAAATGCCAAATTTTTACTGATCACAAAAGTCTCAAGTATGTGTTTGACCAAAGAGATATGAATTTGAGACAAAGGAGGTGGATGGAACTGATTGCAGATTATGATTGTATTATTGAGTACCATCCTACGAGAGCTAATGTGGTAGCAGATGCCTTGAGTCGAAATCCTACTGTGTCATTGGCATATCTGAGGGCGGTGCGAGTCCCACTTTTGTGTGAGCTACGGGCTACTGGTGTTAACTTGATACATGATTGGTCTGGTACTTTGGTGGCTAGTTTCCATGTGAGACCTGTTTTGGTAGACAAGGTCCGAGAGGCTCAATACCAGGATCCCTATACAATTGAATTGATTCAGAGAGCTACTGAAGGTTCCGCGGTGAATTATTCTGTTAGGAAAGATGGAACTTTATTATTCAAGAAAAGGCTTTGTGTTCCTAGTAGGAGTGAGGAGTTAAAACATGCGATAATGGAGGAAGCTCATAGTTCTGCATATGCTGCGCATCCAGGTAGTACGAAGATGTACCAGACTATTAAGGAGTTTTACTAGTGGCCCAACATGAAGAGGGAGATTGCAGCCTTTGTAAGTAGATATCTAATTTGTCAACAAGTGAAGGCAGAGCGCCAAAAGCCTTCAGGATTACTTGAACCTTTACCTATTCCGGTGTGGAAATGGGATGATATAGCTATGAATTTCGTATTCAGTTTGCCTCGTAATCGTGATGGTCATGATGGTATTTGGGTGATTGTGGATCGACTTACGAAATCCAATTGGGTCGTCATGATTGCTAGCTATCATTGGTATTTTTCGGATTTGATTCTTATTTATTTTTACACCACTTATTGGGTCGTCATGATTGCTAGCTATCATTAGCGTGGGATGTTGTTTAGTAGCCCTAGGAGGTTCCGACCCTTAGCTTGAGAGGTTGGGTCGTCTTATTTACTAGCTAGCAATAGCGTGGGACGCTACTTAGTAGCCATGGGAGGTTCCAACCCTTAGCTTAGGAGGCTGGGTCGTCATGTTGGCTAGCTAGTACCCACGCTGTTTTAGTAGCCGTGGGAGGTTCCGACCCGAGCTTGGGAGGCTCTTTTTTTTTTTCAATTACTCTTTTCTTGCTTTTTTCTTTATGACATGGGGGTTTCGAGGCGTAGCCTCCCCCTCTTTTTCTGAACGTGTGATATGAATTTCGTCACTTGTCATATTAGGGTGGATTTTGCGGTCAGATTTCTTATTCTCAAAAGAACAAGAGGGAAGGTATTGAATTTAGGTCGCGACCAAGATTACAGTAACTCAATTTAATATTTGCTGTGACAATTTCCGTCCCATATCGATGTTACAGTGATAATTTCCGTCACATATCATGAGTTTGTTCCTTTGTGACTCCCTTACGATCGTCACAAGTATCCACAATATTCTGTCGGAATCGTGATAAAATAGTCACGAAGAGTTGTGGTTCACAGTGACATCACAGCCACAAGCACAACTTTGAATGGTAATATCACAGTTACCCCTTAAGTACTTTGATACGCCAGGGTAGGTGGGGCCTCTTTGTATCATCCCGAGAAGCAGAAGAATCAGGATGAAGTAGCAGGGAGTTTGAAAGTCCTGGAAAAGACAAAAGTCCCAACAATTGAATTGCAGAAAGTAGGAACTTTTAATAAAATCTTACTTGTTAGTTCATTAAATGAACAGTGTTGTAAATTGCGCTTGAGGACTCGGTTCTGATCCTTATGTAAATTGCAATAGTCGTTTTGATTCTTGAACGAAATGCGGAAAATTGCTTCTCTTCATCGCGTACATATCGTCATAATAAGATGACGATTTTTCAACCAAAAGGGCTACTGGGCTCGGCAGAAGGCCCAAAAGCTGACTGGGCTCGGCAGAGGCCTAAACCCGAATTAGGTCGGGTTGTTTGAACCGGGTCGAGACAGTTCTGGGTCGGGTCGGATTTGGGAATCCAGGTTTGGCTGCAAACGGTGTCAAATCGAGCCGCTCCACTAACGTCGAGGCGGAGGGCGGCGACTGGTCGTCACCCGGGCAGGCGAAGGAAGCGTGGCGGCTCTGGGAAGAGGATGCACGGCGACACTTGGGTAGAAGCTTCGTCGATGATCGGGTCGTCGTCGAGCAGAGGCCGGGGAGGTTGGATTAGAGCGACCCTGGGCTTTGGCGATGTCCACTTGGTTGGGCAGCTAGGCTGCTGCGCGGAGGAGCGTCGACGATGACAAGAACGACGCCGATCGGAGAAGGGTGCCCAAAGAAGATTTCTGGGTGCACAAATAATTTTCATTATCTGCCGACAAGGTTGTCGTCGGCAGAAGTTCTTCTTTTCTTTGCCGACAAAGAGTTACCTGTAGAACTTAGAGCCCTGAGAATTTTCTTTCTTTTCCGACGAAGAGGTCGTCGGCAGAAGAATTTCTGAGGGGGGTTTTCTTTTCTGACAAAGGGGTTGCCGACAGAAAAGAGCATTTAGGGTTTCTCAATTGTTTGTAAAAGTATTTTTGTTTTACTAATGATTAGTATTACTGATACGTCATGGTACAAGATTATTTGGACTGCAAGATCAAACCAGATTATAGAGCAAGATTTGATAAGTAATAGTCAACAAATTGGAATTCATTTATCAACAGATTTTTTATCGCCAAATGATTAAAAATGATTAATGACGACTCTAACCGGTTCTATAATTTTTTTATATCTATTTATATGTTATATGATATAAAAAAAAATTAAATATTCATTGATCAAAACATTCACTCCATCATAGTCCGATAAATTTTTTTATTTTGAAGAAGTTTTTAATCGGATTAAGAATAAAGATAGAGTCCCATTTTACATGTCAATATCGACAACAAAGAAATTTATAGTAAGAGGAAAATCCGTCGACTTTAGAAATCGTGAGGGTTCAAGTCCCTCTATCCCCAAAAAGACCTGGTTGCCTCCCTAATTATTTATCTTCTCATTTTGTTAGTGACTCAAAATTGTTTATAGTTCTCAGTCATTCTTACTCTACTATTTCACAAACTGATCTGAGCGGCAATTTTTTTTATTATCACATCACAAGCCTTGTATCTGATATATATCATACGTGTACAAATGAGTATCTTTGAATAATGTATTAATTTTAAATAATTAACAATCCATATCATTATTTGTATTATTTGTACTATATTGAAACTTACAAAGTTTTTTTTTTTTTGAAAATACAAGAAATTCTACCAGGGCCTAGATATTACTTTGTAATATCTTTTCGTTTTTTTAATTGACATAGACCCAAGTCCTATATTAAAATAAAATGAGGATGATGCGTCATGAATGGTCGGGATAGCTCAGCTGGTAGAGCAGAGGACTGAAAATCCTCGTGTCACCAGTTCAAATCTGGTTCCTGGCACATGAGTAATTTGTATGACACTACCAGATTTGACAGAATAGCCGACAAAATTATTTTCATCGGCTATTCCAAATTTTCGTCGGCTATTCCTTCTACCGACGAAAATTTCGTCGGCTATAATTCGTCGGTAAAAGCCCGTCGGTAAAGGTAATGGCCGACGAAAAAAACGACATCGTCGGCCATTCCAACCTTGGCCGACGAATTATGGCCGATGAAAATGATTTCGTGGACCAAAGCTTGGCCAAATATCCGACGAAATTCGTCGGCTATTTTCGAGTATGGCCGACGATTTCGTCGGAATATATTAATATTTTAAAGTTATAGCCGACGACATTTGGTTTCGTCGGCTATTTGTTCTGAAGTATAGCCGACGATTTGGGCTATTTCGTCGGCTATTTCGTCGGAATATATTAATATTTTAAAGTTATAGCCGACGAAATAATGTCAATTTCGTCGGCTATAACTGCATTTTGGGCAAAAAAAATTACCGGATCGGAGGAGGAGAAGGAGGAGGAGGGGAAGGAGGAGGAGGCCGGAGGAGGAGGAGAAGGAGGAGGGGAAGGAGGAGGAGGCCGGAGGGGGAGGAGGAGGAGGAGGAGGAGGCCGAAGGAGGAGGGGAAGGAGGAGGCCGGAGGCGGGAGGAAGCGATTTAAAAGATTTAGAAGGAGAATAGCCGACGATTTAAAAGATTTCGTCGGCTATACTTTGGAAGATCACCAGCCGTCGGATCTGAGCCATCCAACGGCGGACAATAAAAAGGCGCGGATCGCAAGAGTTTAGCCGACGAAATATAATTTTCGTCGGCTAAACTTAGAGAATAGCCGACGATTTACAATATTTCGTCGGCTATTCTATGAACATCGTCGGCTATACTTTGAAAACATATTAAACTGCCGTTTTGAGGCCCTAAACGAACTCGAAAGCCCGAAAAGGCCCATCTGCAGTAAACCGGGTTTTGACTTGCAACGGTCAATCTACTCTTCAACGCCAAATTTGGCCTCACCTTCAACAGATAATAGTTTCAAATCAATGAGACGCAACTAATCATATAAAAATTTTACAAAATTGATTTAACGAACGTCAGGCTACTCATAGGAAAATGAAAGTAAAAAACAGTTAACCGCAACATTCGGCACATAGATTTTGTCGGAATCTTTTCATTTTTCAACCGTAGCCGTATTTCATTATTTCGGTCATATCATATTTGACGACATATTTGCATTTGAAGAGTGTACGTATAGTAACTATTTGAAACTATACATTCACTTAAACACTTAGTAAACAAGTTAAGGAACATTAGTGCATATGTTCCGATTTTGAATATAAAAGTTTGGAAAATCTATTCCAACCGTCAGATATCACCGTTAAGATTAAATACATGTATGAAAAAAAATCCAACTACATCTGACAACGTTAAAGGCTCGATCGGGACGGTCAACCGGGTGAGTCAACCCTTTAAACGCTTAGAAATGGTAATTGGCCTGTCTAAATGACGTTTTTTGGTTTGACCTTCAACAGATAATAGTTTCAAATCGATGAGACGCAACTAATCGTATAAAATACCCACAGATTTTTCACTCTTTCTCCCGTTTTTTTTTCGTTTGTTTTTTAAATAAGCAGCTGTTGTCTAAATCTGAAAAATATAGACTTATAGCCGACGAAAATGCCAATTTCGTCGGCCAAACTTTCAAAAGTTTTCGTCGGCTAAAGTTTCAGAGAAAGACCGACGAAAATTCAAATCGTCGACTAAAATATGAATATAGCCGACGATTTTTTGAAATTAGCAAAGAAAAAAAAAATCGTCGGCCATTCTTGGGAATAGCCGACGAAAATTTTATGTCGTCGGCCGTTTTTTTTTATTTCGTCGGGAAAAGCCTTTTTTCTGGTAGTGTGAGTATATATTTTACAAATTAATTGATATGGGTCGACATACATATTCAGTGTTCTAGTTATAGATCATGATACATACTTATCCATCTAAGTGTCGGAGCTATACCCCTTACTAATTAAGTTTTATATATCTAAAACGGGTAAAAGAAACGATGGATATTGTATATTTTTTGTATTTAAAGTATATAAAAAAAACGAATTTAATTTTGTTTCTTCTTACTTTTTTATTTGTTCGTGTCTCCGCCCTAAAAAAAAAACGATTTTTTTTTTTTAGCGACAAAAAAAAAATTCGTCGGCCATTCTTGGGAATAGCCGACGAAAATTTTATGTCGTCGGCCGTTTTTTTTTATTTAGTCGGGAAAAGCCTTTTTTCTGGTAGTGTGAGTATATATTTTACAAATTAATTAATATGGGTCGACATACATATTCAGTGTTCTAGTTATAGATCATGATACATACTTATCCATCTTAGTGTCGGAGCTATACCCCTTACTAATTAAGTTTTATATATCTAAAACGGGTAAAAGAAACGATGGATATTGTATATTTTTTGTATTTAAATTTTAAAGTATACAAAAAAAACGAATTTAATTTTGTTTCTTCTTACTTTTTTATTTGTTCGTGTCTCCGCCAGTAAAAAAAAAATGTTACGACTTCATACATATTCGAAAGGGTAAATTTCAATTGTTTAGTTGAAAGACCAAAAAGCAGAGTCTAGGTGAGGGGCGGGAATAGCCAAGATTGATCTCAGATACAGTACAAATAGAATATTATTTCATTCTATTTTTCATATTCTATTTCTTTATTTCTTCCTATGTTACTTTCTAGAGCCCTTCTAAGTCATGTGCGCGGTACATAGTTCATGATGTGGAACTCTTTTAATTTCATCCTATTGGCTCGGCTCATCCAAAAAAGGATCTTAAAAATTTGAGAATTTCAATGAATCCTCTAATTTTTTTTTAGCCCACCTAATGAATGAAACGTCAATTACTATGTTTGGTCTATAAGAGAACGTCCAAATATTCTTTTAATACCTGGAGTTGGAGAAATCAATATTTGTTTCTAATTATTCAATAAGCATCTTGTATTTCATAAAAATTGGGTGCAATATAATCCTTACGTAAAGGCCAGCCTATCCAACTTTCAGGCATTAAGATACATTTCAGGCGTGGATGATTATCATAAAATATTCCCAGCATATCATAAGATTCCCTTTCTTGAAAATCTGCGCTTTTCCAAACCCAGAAAACAGATGGAATTCTAGGATTACATTTCGATAATTCTTTTAGTCGCTTTAATACATCGCACCGGATAAAAACCGTTACATATCGGTTAAACTCATTCATCAATTGGTTTCATATTCAATCGACTCATTCTATGAGTCTCTTCCTTTTTGCGTATGGCATCGCCACTCCCGTTGGCAGCAGCCACTAATTCGAAACTTAATTTGAAAACCATATTTCGACCTGGACGTTTTCGAGATGCCCCTAATAACCAACGAATGGTAAGTGTTTTTCCTTGTGTGGATCCTATTTTAATGGGAACTTGATGAGTGGATCCGCCTACACGTCTTGCTTTTACTGCTATATTCGGAGTTTCAAAAAATCTATTTTTTTTTATTAAAAAATCAAATTAATTTAAAAAAGACCTAAAGTTAGGGACTTATCAATAGATAGTGTTGCTTTGATATATCTTGTTCGGAAAAGTAGTTGAAAGAATTTCAAGAATTTAGTATTCAAGTCAATGATGTATTACATTAATTCGATTGATTCAACCTTTTTTATTTAATTATTTTTAATATTTAATTATTTTCAATTAAAAATAATTAAATATTTCATTTTTAGAATATTAAAAATGATAACGATAACATTCACATACGTACCTCACATTTGCAGCCCTCTCTTCAAGGTTTCTTCAAAGTGTGGTTCTCCCTACCTCACATTTACTGCTATATCCGGAGTTACTCCACGTATTGCTTGACGTAAAACAGATAGTGGATTTGTTTCTGTCTTTTGTTGAATCTTTTTCATGGCTTGATAGATAATTTGATAAGCCAATGATTTTTTTTCATATAAAAAACCCGACGAGCAAAAAGACCGTCTTTATTTTCTATTCTGATAGACTGAATATCTTTCATAAGGAATCGCAGAAATATGAGACGGTTTTTTCTAGAAAATCCCCAACGAAAATACACACTATGCCGTATTTTATATCAAATCGATCATAACCACTACCTACATTCCACGAAATTGTGCACCACAAGTAGGAGCTAATAAAGAGACCCGCGATCCCATAGAAAAACATCACGATCCCCTGTGGAAAAAAATTGATTTGCTGAGAAGGAAACAAAGATATAAAATTCCTACCAAAATAATTGGAGGTTCCAACCAATACAAACCCTAATGAACCCAAAAAAAGAATGAGGGCCCAACCGAAATTACTTATTTTTCGAGATCCCCCTATAAGTTATATCCATATACGTTCTAATCGCCAACTCATACTCTCACTAGACCTACTTGCATTTTATTGGAATTAGAAGAATAACAAAAAGAAATTTTAGTTTACTTTTTTTGTTTTCGAAGGTTCTTAATGTTAATTGAGTGCCCGGTTCTCCGATAGATTGGCCCGCAATAATGCCTACAGCTTCCCTTAATTCGACCAGGTCGCCATGAGTAGGGCTCCGACCATAACATAATAGACAGATCCAAGATGTACTCTTACAAGTAAAAGGGGTTGGAATAGGTATTGGTTGTGTTTGAAAGGTTATGAATCGATTGATAAGTCCAATTCCAATATCTTGATTTCGAATGGCAATGCAGCGCAGTCCTATATATATCGTCAGCTAATACACGGCCAATCAATGTTTGGATAAAAATCCTTTCCGGCATCATCCCATTTCGAGGACTCACAGAAATGCCTATGATGGTGCCACAATCTGTTCTACGTATAACAATGTGTTGAACTACTTTAACAAGTCTGCGTGTAAGATATCCAGCATCTGACGTGAGTACAGCAGTATCCATAATACCTTTGCGGGCTCCGTAACAAGAAATGATATATTATGTTAAAGACAATCCTTCACGTAAATTTCTTTGAATAGGTAAATCAATCATTTGTCCTTGTGGATCTGACATTAACCCTCACAATCGTCATTCGGACGCCGGATTCCTGGCGTCGTTCCCTTTCCGGAATGGTATCACAATCGTCATTCGGACGCCGGATGCCAAATCTGCAGTAAACCGGGTTTTGACTGATTTCATTATTTCGGCACACGGATTTTATCGGAATCTTGTCATTTTTCAACCGTAGACGTATTTCATTATTTCGGTCATATCTTATTTGACGACATATTTGCATTTGAAGAGTGTACGTATAGTAACTATTTGAAACTATACATTCACTTAAACACTTAGTAAACAAGTTAAGGAACATTAGTGCATATGTTCCGATTTTGAATCTAAAAGTTTGGAAAATCTATTCCAACCGTCAGATATCACCGTTAAGATTAAATACATGTATGAAAAAAATCCAACTACATCTGACAACGTTAAAGGCTCGATCGGGACGGTCAAGCGGGTGAGTCAAACCTCTAAACGCTTTAAAACGGAAATTGGCCCGTCTAAATGACGTTTTTTGGCCTGATCTTCAATAGAGAATAGTTTCAGATTGATGAGACGCGACTAATCGTATAAAAATTTTCCTCAAAATATTTATCGACCGTCAGGCTACCCATAGGAAAACGGGAGTAAAAAACAGTTAACCGCAACATTCGGCACACAGATTTTGTCGGAATCTTCCCATTTTTCAACCGTAGTCGTATTTCAATATTTTGGTCATGTCTTATTTCACGACACATTTGCATTTGAAGGATGAAGCAATGGTTTGTCGATAGTGATAGAAAATGGAAACTGCTCTTTTTTTGTTTTTTTTTTTTAATCATAGCCGACGAAATCAAACCTAGTATTCGTCGGCTATTCTTTTGTCGTTTTCTGTCAAAAATAATCGTATAATTATTTTTTAAAAAACTTATGGCCGACGAAATACTTAATTTTCGTCGGCCATTGTTCGTAAAATAATTATTTTTAAACAACGTATGGCCGACGAAATAATTAATTTTCGTCGGCCATTGTTCGTGAAATAATTATTTTTAAAAAAACTTATGGCCGACGAAATAAAAAATTTTCGTCGGCCATTCTTCCAAAAGTTTATAGCCGACGAAAAAGTTTTTTAGCGACGACGGAAAAAATCGTCGGCCATTCTTGTAAAATAGCCGACGATTTTTCATTTTTACCGACGAAAACAAAAATCGTCATGGAATGGCCGACGAAATTTTTTTTTTGCCGACGAAAAAAATTTTCGTCGGCCATTCTTGGGAATAGCCGACGAAAAAAGTGTTTCGTCGGCCGTTTTTTTTTTTTCGTCGGCAAAGCCCTTTTTTCTTGTAGTGGTAGTAAATAGGGGAGAAAATCGAATTTGTTTTTTCGTCTTAAATAAAAATAATAAAAATTAAAATATTTAGGAGTAATTAATTGTGACCCGTTCAGTAAAAAAAAAGTAAATATACTTAAGACAAAAACCGAAAAGGAAATAATAATAACTTGGTCTAGAGCGTCTACCATTATACCTATAATGATCGGGCATACTATTGTTATCCAAAACGGAAAAGAGCATTTGCCTATTTATATAAATTTTTTTAGTGATTTTTTTTCAATTAAATTATAATTAATTTATTATTATTGTAATTAATTTATTATTATTATATTAATTTATTATATTAAAATCAGGACCTCCCCTACAGTATCATCACCGCAGTAGAGTTTAACCACCAAATTCGGGATGGATTGGTGTGGTTCCTCTACGCCTAGGACACCAGAATATCGAACCATGAGCGAAATTCCATTGAATTGAGTATGATTGTATGTGTGATAGCATCTACTATACCAGGAATATCAATGAACCCGATTATTAAAACTGCTCAGGATACCCTTTTTTAGGTTCTAGAATCTATTTCTTAGTTCAAGATCCCTCTTACCAACTGGAATCAAAGAATTAGTAGATCGATTGCGTAATGCCTGCGGTAGCAACGGAACCGGGGAAAGTATACAGAAAAATGGGACCCTGTTCACTTCACCTCTTTTGACTTCTATTAAATCGAGAAATCGGTGCATAATTTAAATGTGAAAATTTTTCCTCGAAAAAAGGAAATATGGAATGAATTGATGGTAAATTATAAGATTTTACGGTTTCGGTCTCCTCTAAGGAGGATACTAATCGTAGGGAAAACAGAATTTCCACAATGACTGCAAATCCCTCCAATATCATTTGCGAATCATTTTGATTATTCACTACCAGATCCGAGGAGAAAGCCGACGAAAAAAATTTCGTCGACTATGCCGAATTTTCGTCGGTTATTCATTCTGCCGACGAAATTTTCGTCGGCTATACGTCATCGGGAAAACGGCGTCGGTAATACCAATGGCGTACGAAAATAACGAAATCGTCGGCTATTCTCGGGTATGGCCGACGACAGTGCTGACGAAAATTAATTTTGTCGACTAAACCTAGGCAAAATATCCGACGAAATTCGTCGGCTATGCTCGAGTATGGCCGACGATATCGTAAACTATAGCCGACGAAATTCGTCGGCTATTTGTTCTGAAATATAACCGACGATTCCATCTATTTCGTCGGTTATTTCGTCGGAATATATTAATATTTTAATAGGCATTAATTATTTATAGCCGACGAAATAATGTCATTTTCGTCCGCTATAGATGTTATAGCCGACGAAAATTGGTAAAAATCGTCGGCTATAGTGCTTATAGCCAACGAAATAATGCCAATATCGTCGGCTATTCTTTTATTGGGGGAAAAAAATTAAATTAATTTCTAAATTACCATTCCAAGCAACCTGCAAATCACAAAGACAATCCATGCATTTGCACCAACAAGAAACACGTCTAAATGATTTATTATTTAATTTGTTCCAATATACATAAAATATAACCCTAATCATCACCTAAAGCACTAAAGTCCACCACGTCATCCCCAGCATCCTGCTCGTCATCATCGGGAGGTTGAGGCATTGGAGGTTCAACTAACGGCTGAAACGGGGGCGGGGGTTCAAGGGCGTGTTGTTGTGCCGCGAACATATCACACCACCAGTTTTGTTGGGCGGCGTAGTTGTGTTGCCGAACTCTGTCGCATTCAGCATGCCAACTGGCCAGATCCAAATGATACTGCTGTGTTCTGCGGCGTAGCTCCTGTGATCTCTGGGACACGGCCTCCAATCTTGCGGTCAATCTCTGCACTTCCCCCCTCATCTGTTGGCTATTCCCGCCTCCCTTCTTTTGACCTCCCTTAGTGGTCTTCAGGAGCCCTATTCCAGAACTTCCCAAACCCCGGCAGTAGTATTGGTTTGACCGGTGTGGGAAGGCTGCATCGAACATCCTCTCTGCCGTTTGAACATTCGATCGGTCGACCTGGCGCAGGGCTTCTTCCAGATCTGCCTCTGAGATATTCGGTTGTGTCTCCCGAACTACTTGCTGGAACACCTCTTCTTCGGCCCGGTTCACCCTCTCCTAATTGAACGGGAAAAAAAAAATAATTAATATTCTAACAAATATATAATTAAGTAAAATTAATAATTAAAATTTTTAAATCGTAATCAACGACTTACGAGCTGTTCTGTCGCTTGTGGATGAACGTCTCCACGTACGGGTTGCTATCAGGATGATCTCTAAGCGCCTCCTCCTGATATTGTGTAAACGGCCTAGAACCACCATGATGGGGGGTTGTGTTACGGCGGCGGTTCACAGAGTTTACCCGAGACCGTTCCTTAAAACAAATAATAAAATATTAGAAAAATGCATAAAAAAATATTAGTGTAATAATTATAAAATAATTAAACTAATAATTAAAATTTTAACAAAATAAATATTTATAGTTAAGTTTAGTATTTACCTGCATAAGTGGGTTGTTGAAGTCTACTGTCTTCAACCAACGCCACTCGTACTCCCTGAACATGAACTCTCTGGGAGTACCCATACGACCACGGTTGTCGTATTGGTTAAAGTGGGAACGGAGCTCGTTCTTCCACTCTTTGAACCTACGGAAAAAACAAAAGTGCATTAGAAATATTATTAATATCATAAAATATTTCGAATTATAAGATAAGGATTTCCCAACGTACCTCAACGACTGCATCGAGTCCGCCCAATGCTGCTTATGTTCTGCAATCTCAAAGTATGTCTGAAAGATAATATTTTATTAGTTTTACAATTATAACAATACCGAAAATTATTAAATATTACGTAAAATAAATTAAATTTTTTAAATTACTCACCGACGCAGCGTTGTTCACCTCCCTCTTGATCTCTTCGGGCACATCAGCCCACCGCGTCCACAATATAGGGACTCTGTCCCTAATCAGTGCCCCCACGCAACCCGTGTAGTAGCGGCGTTCTTCCCCTGAACCTCCTGATTAGGAGGTTCGTTGATCCGGATCCTCCCGTTGCTCTCAACAGTTCTCCTGAGCGTGTCAAAACATATGACACCTCTCGTATTCCTCGTTGAACTGCTAGCGGTTGTCCCTATCACATAAACGACGATTGGTTAATAAAATTAAATATTAGTGCGTTAATTTTAATAAAACATTTAATTAATAAAATCAAATGTTACCTGAACTGGATGACTCGTCTGTCGACTTTCCTTTTCTCCTCGCCGAAATCAGGAGGTCCGGGTTCTCAAATGGCTGCTGCTGGCATGCCTCCGCCGCACTCACGTACTGAGGCATATCAGGCCATATGGGCACACCTCGATAGTCGACCTCGGGTATCGCAGGAATGTTGTACGGGAGGTAGAGCTGATTTGGGAGAGTAGGCCCCTCAGTTGAGTCAGCAGCAGACGGCGTCGGACTCGTCATCGGCTCCCGATGAACCTCAGGCATACGGGCCTGAGGAACGTCTGCAGCTATCTCGTTCTGAAATAGCTGCCTACTGAACCTCGGAGCATCTGGCCAGACAGGGGAACGTGAACTGCTCGACGGCCGCCCCGCCTAGAGAAGGGTCTGGTGCCGAGAACACACACTCCTCCGTGGCTGGGATGAATCCACAGGCCTCTGCGGTTGGGATGAATCCACACTCCTCCGCGGCTGGGTGGTGGTCCTCTAAGGCTGGCTAAGGGTGCTGTCGGACTCTGCGGAACCAGCGGAACTTCCAGAACCCCTAGATCTGGAACGACGGCCTCCGAACAACTGTCTGAATGCATCGGCCATCTGCAGCTTGAGGCATTAATACATTAATTAATATTAAATTATATTACATTAAATAACAAATTCTAATTAATATAATAACCAATAATACTAACATATTTCAAAACATACTAACAAATTAATATTTAAATTTGTACTAATTTCAAATAATACTAACCATTAACCTAAATATAACTATTTATATACAAATATAACTATATTTCATTATTAACATATATATAAATACAAATAACCATTTATATATTAACAAAAATATATAACAATTTATATAATTAAAATTAAATATATAACAATTTATTATATAACAATTTATATAATTAAAATTAAATATATAACAATTTCTATACCTAAATTATAACAAATATATAACAATTAAATTTATTAACAAATATATAACAATTTATATAATTAAAATTAAATATATAACAAATATATAACAATTTGTTAAAATTAAATTTATTAACAAATATATAACAATTTATATAATTAAAATTAAATATATAACAATTTATAAAATTAAACTAAATTGAAAAAAAAAAAAAATTTAACCGGATCGGAGGAGGAGGCCGGAGGAGGAGGGGAAGGAGGTCGGACGAGGAGGGGAAGGAGGAGGAGGAGGAGGCCGGCGCGGCTTGGACGAGGATTTGAGGAAGAGTTTGGATCGTCGGAGGAGGAGGAGGAGGAGCCGCCGAATTGAGGAGGAGGAGGAGGAGGAGCAGCGCGGCGGAAACGAACGGGAGAGCGGCAAATTGGAGCAGCAGCAGGAGGAGGAGAAGGAAGAGAGGAAAAATTCGGCTAGGGTTCGACAGTTTCTGCTTTATACCCGAAAGAATAGCTGACGATTAAAAAAGATTTCGTCGGCTATTCTTCACTATAGCCGACGAAAACTTTAACGTCGTCGGCTATACTTTGAATGTCGTCGGCTATACTTTAGGAGATCAGCAGCCGTCTGATCTGAGCCATCCAACGGCGGACAATGAAAAGGCGCGGATCGCAAGAGTTTAGCCGACGAAATATAATTTTTCGTCGGCTATACTTTGGAAAATCAGCAGCCGTTGGATCTGAGCCATCCAACGGCGGACAATAAGCGGATCGCAAGAGTTTAGCCGACGATATATAATTTTCGTCGGCTAAACTGTTGGTCAAACCACTAAGTCAAACCTCTAAACGCTTTAAAACGGAAATTAGTCTAGTTAGACGACGGTTTTTAGCCTGACCTTCAACATATAATAGTTTCAAATCGATGAGACGCAACTAATCGTATAAAAATTTTCTTCAAAATATTTGCCGAACGTCAGGCTACCCATAGGAAAACGGAAGTAAAAAACAGTTAACCGCAACATTCGGCACACAGATTTTGTCGGAATCTTGTCATTTTTCAACCGTAGACGTATTTCATTATTTCGGTTATATCTTATTTGACGACATATTTACATTTGAAGAGTGTACGTATAGTAACTATTTGAAACTATACATTCACTTAAATACTTAGTAAACAAGTTAAGCAACATTAGTGCATATGTTCCGATTTTGAATGTAAAAGTTTGAAAAATCTATTCCAACCGTCAGATATCACCGTTAAGATTAAATACATGTATGAAAAAAAATCCAACTACATCTGACAACGTTAAAAGCTCGATCGGGACGGTCAACCGGGTGAGTCAACCCTTTAAACGCTTAGAAATGGTAATTGGCCTGTCTAAATGACGTTTTTTGGCCTGACCTTCAACAAATAATAGTTTCAAATCGATGAGACGCAACTAATCGTATAAAAATTTTCCTCAAAATATTTACCGAACGTCAGGCTACCCATAGGAAAACAGAAGTAAAACACAGTTAACCGCAACATTCGGCACACAGATTTTGTCGGAATCTTGTCATTTTTCAACCGTAGACATATTTCATTATTTCGGTCATATCTTATTTGACGACATATTTGCATTTCAAGGATGAAGCAATGGTTTGTCGATAATGATAGAAAATAGAAGGTGGTCTTTTTTTGTTTTTTTTTTTTTAAATCATAGCCGACGAAAGCAAACATAGTACTCGTCGGCTATTCTTTTGTCGTTTTCTGTCTAAAATAAAATATGTATTTTTCAATATAGTTTTGGCTGACGAAATCACGCATTTTTCGTCGGCTATAATTAGTATAGCCGACGAAAGAATGCATTTTTCGTCGGCTATTCTTTGAAAAAAATAAAAAAATGAGTGGTGTTACACCTCTCGTATTCCTATGTCCTGTTCATATATAACCAAAATTGAACATAAAAAAAAAAAAACAGAAACCCAACAGTCAACATATTTCAAATTTTTTTTAAGGGGTTTGGAACCCAGCCTATGCTGGGAGGCTCATCCCCACGCCCGTTCATTAGAAAAGAGTGGTTTACAAATGAAAGAGTTACATCATCTAAATTACTTAATCCGTCGGATTGTAATCGGAATCATCGGATAAGTCTTCTTCGGTTTCTGAATTGCTCGATAGGGGTAATCTATGTCGTTCCTCACCACTAGAGTCCTCGTTAGTTTCTTCATTTGGATCAACATCAACAAGCAGTGGCTCTTCACATCGAATTCGCACCGGCGTGTCTAGGTGAATAAAAGAGGAGTCGGGAATACCGTTTGAGTTGGGCTCTTGATACGCGGTGCCCCCTTCCTCGTTCTCTTCAGCCACTCCAAGTGTAGACGCCCGGTAAATGTTGCGATGGTGGATAGTGTTGACTACTTTCCACGAGTCAACCTTGGCGAGATCATCAAGATAAAACACTTGTTTCACCCATGTGGCTAAAACGAACGGGTCGTCCTCATACCATGATGTACTAGTGTTCACAGAAGTTATGCCGAATTGATCGGTTTTCATGCTCTGCGGCCGTGTGTCAAACCATCTACACTTGAAAATGTGCACTTTCATGCCTTCCCCATAATGCAGTTCCACAACTGAATGGAGAACACCGTAATAGTCAACTCCATCATCCCCACAATGTGCCATAACCCCTGAATTTTGTGTTTTCAGTATGAGGTCTCTCTCTTCACATCGAAATAACACACCATTCACCTTGCACGTCGCATAAAATTTTGAATAGACCGGCTTCATCGCCAGAAGTCTGAGTTCGTGCGACCAATTTGGGTGATTATCATTTTTAATAAGGTCCATCTGCAACCATCAGAATCAACTATAAATATGAATAATTATACACAATAATATATAAATACGTATAGAATAGTGTTAAAGTTACGTACCCAGCGGCCGAAATACTCTGCGAATGTCCGGTTGTGGTAATCGAGATCACCTCCTACTTGGTCACAGTTTAGATGCATGTTCTTCCAAAACTGAACTTCTGGACAGTTAATTAGTACCCACCAATGTGCAATGGCTACCTCATAATCTTTCAACTTGTAGGAAACTGACATGTTTCCACCGAGTACAACATCGTCGGAGAGTATGGAAAGATTGAACTGTGAATGTACATCTTCCGGTATGCCTTCCTGTAACGCTCCTAAATACAGCTTCATGTAGGTGACACACTCGTGCGCAATATATGCTTCAGCTATACATCCTTCAGGTGTGGATCTGTTTTGGACAAAATCACCGTATTGTCCAAGTTGCCTATAAATGAAGTTTTTAAAGTGTTATGATAATACATTAATACTAAATCACATCTATTGATGAGGAAATTAACATAAGGTGTAAAATACGTACCTTTCCATCGGATACATCCAAGTGAAGTGCATAGGACAGGTAAGCAACAACTGCCGAGGAAGATGGATCATGAGGTGAGGCATGATGTCGAAAAAATTTGGAGGAAATATCATCTCAAATTTACACATGATATGAACGATGTCTTGTTGCATTTCCCAGAGGTCAGATTTTCTCACTTCCCGTGTGCATACCTTCTGGAAAAATCTTGCCAACGCTACTAACGGCTCCACAACGTGACGAGGAACGAACGGTCGAATGAAAACAGGGAAGAGACGCTGTAGCAAGATATGATTGTCATGACTTTTCAACCCGTAAAGATTGTTGAATTGTCTGTTCACACACTTGGCTATATTTCCAGCAAAGCCTGAAGGATACTTGGCCCGACTTATCCAATGGAAAATTTCTGACTTATGCTCAGGCTTGACGGTGTAAGGAGCTTGAGGCATTTTTCTCTTCCCTTGTTTCAACCATAGTTGTTTTCTGATATTCATGTTTTGCAGATCAGTGCGAGCCTTAGGACCGTCTTTCGTCTTCCCCTCCAAGTTCAGCGGTGTGCCCACCATACTTTCAGAAACATTATTTTCTATGTGCATAACGTCTAGGAAGTGACGGATCAACAACTCACACCAGTACGGGAGTTCCCACAATATGCTCTTATGTGTCCAGAATTTGTACTCCTCAGACCTTTCAGGTATTTTCGCTACAATATCGGGATGATTACTGAGGGGCCCAAAATCGTACTCATTAAGCACTGCTAAAATTTCTCTTCCCGTCCATCTTCTGGGGGGACCACCGTGTTCTTCGGTTCCATCAAATGTGGCGGACTCGTAACGCCAGTGGTGATCCGCCGGAAGGAACACACGATGACCCATTCTGCATATCTTGTTGCAATGAAGGGTGCTCCCATAATCGCTGAGGCACTCTGGACAAGCCTTGTATCCCCTAACAACGCTGCCCGACAACATCTCATAAGCAGGAAAATCACTGATGGTACCAATAACCATGACATGCATCTGGAACGTCTCCTCCTTGTACTTGTCAAAAGTGGGATGACCAACGTCCCACAATACCTTAAGCTCTTCAATCAATGGTCTCATATACACATGGAGACATTTTCCAAGGTAACCAGGCCCCGGAATCAACAACGTCAACATATTATATTCCTTATTCATGCACATCCACGGAGGAAGGTTGTAAGGTACCAAAACCACCGGCCATATACTGTATGAAAGACTCATGGTGTCGAAAGGGTTGAACCCGTCGGTTGAGAGCCCGAGCCTGACGTTTCTGACATCTGACGCAAAATGAGGAAACTCGTTGTTTATATGCTTCCAAGCCGCTCCGTAAGAGATGTGTGTCATGATATCTGCGTCTCCCGCGTCCCGCTCACCGTGCCATCTCATAGCTTTTGCGGTGGTTTCTGACATGTACAACCGCTCAAGCCTATCTCTCAACGGAAAATACCGAAGCACTTTCACAGGTTTCCTATTGCCTGCTCCCGTCAACTTATATCGGGCAGACTGACATATCGGACATGCGTCAAGGCTAGCAAGGTCATTCCCTTCTGCATCTTTACCCCAGAAGAGAACGCAGTCAATTGCGCATGCATGGATCTTAATGTAGGAAAGCCCTAGATCTTTGAGGATACTTCGGACCTTACGGTGATTGGTAGGATTACGATGACCCTCCTCCAACAACGAAGAAGTGTACTGTAGATATTCATCCACTTGCCTGATAGTCGATTTTGTCTCGACTTTAATCCTCATTACCTCCATCACACTTTGAAGAACTGTCTTCTCAGAACTTGAAGACACAGGGGTCTGTTGCAATGCAATCAGTTTGTTGTACTTGTCAAAGGCAGCAGTGTTGACAACTTGTGGGAAGGGCAGCACCGGGTCATGCATATATTGGTCCCCACGTACACCGCTTTCAAAAGGAAACACGTCGTTGACGAATACCATTGTTGGATCGTTGGATGTACTACTACTGCCCGCCTCAAAAAACTGCCCATGATCATGCGATCCATCTAATGATGGCTCACCGTGATATATCCAACGTTTGTACTTCAGCCAAAACCCATTACTCTTTAGGTGCTCCCATACTGTCCTAATCGGAAATCGACACATATCACTACGACACGTATATTTCTTGCACGGGCAATAATGGTAATCATTCCCGTTTGCATTTTCCTCGACGAGCTGCAAAAAATTCATAACTCCTGTAGTATATCGTCGGTCATGCCTTGGAAGCGAAATCCAACTCTTATCTAGATCCATATATAGCCTGATAATAATATATATGTATAACTTTAATTAATAAGAAATTAATTAACACATACATATATATATATATATATATATAAATCCTTAATAATTAATTACATTACAATATTTATTATTATCAACATCAACTCATATATATACCATTAATTAACAACCATTATTTAAGTTACACTATATATCAACAATTATTTAAGTTAATTAATTAAATGTCAACTTCGTCGGCCATACTTCCAAAAATTTTCGTCGGCTAATGTTTCGGAGAAAGGCCGACGAAAATACAAATCGTCGGCTGAAATATGAATATAGCCGACGATTTTTTGAAAATACCAACGGAAAAAGGTTTCGTCGGCTATGGTTAAACTATGGCCGACGATTTTATTTTTTTTACCGACGAAAAATAAAATCGTCGGCTATTCCTTAGAATTACCGTCGAAACTTTTTATTCGTCGGCCGTTTTTTTTTTTTTCGTCGGGAAAACCCTTTTTTCTGGTAGTGATTCATTCTGATCCAGTTGTTCAGACAATTGAAAATGGTATTTCCTTGATTGATAGGAGCACAATGTGCGTCGTTCTTAATATGTTTTTACCCTCATTTATCCAATGCTTAACCCTTATTTCTGTAAGATAGAGTCATATTTTAGTTTAGTGTCCCTTTGGTAGAGTTTTGGAGAAAATGTGCTTAATTGTCAGAAAAATGACTAAGTAAAGAAATCTGAGCAAAAAGTACAAAATATGTTGTTTTCGTGATATTGAGGCCTGTGCTTAACTGATCTATCCTTTTCCAAATTTGATGCAATTTGGTATGCATAAAATTGGTAAGCTAAAGTATATTGTATCAAAATTTCAGATCAATCGGAGTTTGGGAAGTCACCCAAATGAAGGCTGCAACTTGGCAGTTTGAGCAAACCAATCCAGGGACTACCAGGATTTTTCTGGGACTGTGTCCTGAATTCCGGAATTTCTGTGGGACACATCGCTTGGAACCAGAGAACGAGCCATATGCCGTTGGAAAGCTCTACGAGTCTAGTTTCTCTGGGACTTAGAATCGCAGCAAAATATTTCCTGAGAAAAACGTTATGCCGGTTTGAATGCACGAAGGTCAAGTCTGCCGAAAGAAGAAAACCTAAACCGAGTTCTACATGGATTTGGCTTACGAATGTGGACTGAATTCCATCCTTTGTGCAAGATTTTTGGCTGAATTAATTCATGGAAAACATAAAGAGATATTTTTCAATTATTCAGCCATTATCTTGGGAATTTTCGGCATAAAATAGAGGAAGAAAATCGCAACAAATCCTGATCAAATTCGGCAGAATTCCTGTGCACGTCATCCAACTTCCACGGACTCTCCCGGACAGCTCACAATGAATCAGAGTTCGAGCTTTATATGGATAGAAAGCTACGGGAGTCTAGTTTCCAACCCAACTGGAATCACCTTAATATCTATTTTCTAGAGAAAGATATTCCATAATCTTCACTCGAAGGTCAAATCTGCCAGCAGGATAAGTTTGAGAAAAACTAGGTTTTGTAAACCCTAGCTGCCTCCCTTGCCTCTATAAATACCACAACATAATTTCAGAATAATCATCTTCTCTTCCTCACTTAAACTAGCTAAAACTCTGCCGAATTGCTTCCAAGAATTCTCACCAAGAACATAGCCGAACCATACTCCACCACCTTTCATAAAATCATTCCAATCATCAACACTAATCCACTTGCCGAATTCTTCAACAAGGTTGTCACTTAGATTGTAATTTCAATGGCTTTTGTTTCTTTGTATTTATACATTAATTTGTCTATGAATTATGTATTGATTCTTGGATCCGATTTTGGTTTTGTTATTTATTCATGGGATTTCCGAATTCTTGTTATAATTGTTTGGTTTTCTTATGTTTAATTGCCGAATTATGCATGTTATGTAATTGAATATGGTATGACGGGCAGTAGGCTTTTGCATGTTTTCTTGATTTAATTAGATTTATTTCCTTAATTCGTGTGCAACCGAAGGAGATGTCTAGATGCATTCGAATGCCATGAGTGTTATCTAGGTATTGAATTCACTTGCTGATTTAATACATTTTGGATCATACGCGTAGTTGATTTTAATGTGTATTTATCTAAGGGCTAGAGTAATTCTGGAAATTTACATGTCGATGTGAGATGAGTGACGCCATACTTGCTAACATGTTCCAATTCGACATATTGTGCTTATGTGCTATTTGTGTTTAATTTCTACGCGTTGTGTTATTAAACCGATTAGTACCATGTTTAGGATTACACGCGTAGTTGATTCTAAATACTTGTGATGTTTTGAATAATTAGATATACCGCGTTGGCTCTAATTAAATTAGAACTTAATTGATCTTGAATTCGTTATATGCTTGCTGCCCCTATTACTTGTTTTAATTTTGTTGCATGTGTAATGAGTTTTGTGTTTTGTGATTGTGTGGAAGATGTTGATCAATTGTATATAATAATTTAGGAATTAAATTCGTAAAAAATCAGTAGGTAAATTAGACATAAACAATTCGACACCCCCCTTTCTATGTGCAACACTTTGTGTGATTGAAAGCCCTTGATTTCCCCGGATAGAACGATCCCTACTTGTCCTAACTACAATTGACAAAAGAAGGGTATTATGTGTATGAAGTTGTTTTGCAGGTACTTTGTGCTTGGATAACATCTCCATCAATTTTTGGTGCCGTTGCCGGAGAAATTTAATTATTTTGATTCATAAAGTGTTGTTTTGTAATTATGTAAATTTCAGATTATTTAATTTTTCTTTAGTTTTTGGGATATGTATAATAGGATTTTCCGGATGTGTAATAGTAAGTAGGATTTCTGTTTTTGGTTTTTGGTTTGATAAGTTGCCGAATCATGTGATGTATATATATGTGAATGTTTGTGACACTTAGATAATTTCTAGGAAGTTGATAGTTTTATGTATGCTTACGTTTATTGTAGTTTCTAAAGTGTAACATGTAGGTGAAGCCTCTTTTGTTGATCATAACCTAAACCCTTCATACGAATGATGCTTTGTTAGATCAGTTTTATGTAGATTGGGAAACGCTGGATACTTCCTCCCCACACATACAAGCGACATTTTGGCAAAGTTATTACTTCTATGAGGTTGAGGGCGGTTTTAATCAACACTTGTAGACCGCTAGGGACCCGAGTTTATTTTACAAAGTATGGGGCAAGTTATTTTCATTGATTGGTTCTCTAGTTTGTAAAACTGGTTCTCAAGGCCCACAGACTGATGTTCATTCTCGGTGAGTGAGTCAATAGGGGACTTGTCCTCCGTGGTGTCCAACAACGAGACCTGCCTGGTTCCTAAAGGGAGTTCGCTCTCCGTGAATCTTAACGACACCGCCTTTGAAAAGTACAATACGCTCGACCCTAGACAACAGCTTGTGCCGAAGCATCACCTCACTTTAGACGCTAGAAGATAACTTGAACATATGTGAATCTATTTTCTTCAAAACAAAATTCGTCTTTAATTTTTGAGGTATATCAGAATAAGCATGATACTACCTTGGGCTGCATCAGTCCATTGCACTGTTATGTCCTCTGCTCCACGTACCTCGAATTTTAAAGTTGTGTGAATAAAAGAAATAGACTCTAGGTTCGGCAATCTCATATCACATATTCGAATACTTTGAAAAGATTAGGACCGATCCATTTTGTGATACTTGTAAATTTTTATGAAACTTATACTTGCATAAATCGTGTGGAATATATACTTATAGAGAATTCGTATGATACATTTATAGTTTGAAAATTTTACATTACTTCTAACTTATTTCTAACCTATACTCTAACTTATTCTAATTCATTCTTTCTAACCTATACATATTGATTCTCATGATTCTTGTAGAGTTTAATTGTTAGTTGCAGATCATAAGGAAGAGGTGAAGAATTACATTGTAAACAGTTGATTGAAGCTCTCATTGACCTTGGAAGGACGACAAGTGTTGCAAGAAACGAGTTCCACCACTCTCAACTTTTGTTCATGATTTACAATTAAATTCTACTTAGCTAATTGTTGTATACTTATACACTAACTTCTAACTTTAGCTAATTCACTAACTCACTACTAACTTATTCTTTGAACTCTCATCTCCACTCTTCTAATTTTCTTTATCTTGATGCGATGCAGTTGAAGAGTGGAGTAATCGTGCATCGAGTTATGATAACCATTGTAAGAAGGCACGAATTTGGAGTGCGCACTCCAAAAGGCGTCGCCCACAACTTGATTAAGAAGTGAAGAGTCTAGGCTGAGTAGACTATAAACATTAAGCGCTCCATGGGAAGCAACCCATTTCAACCAAAATTGTGAAGGAGCCATCAACGAGAGTTTGAATTTTCTAAATCCCTAAACTCTTTTTGGTTGAATTGTATAAATGTGGAACTTGTGAATTTTATCATATGCTTAGAAATTACAACATTATTTTTGGTTTACATTGAGGACAATGTAATTTTCTAAGTGTGGGGTAGGGAATATATGTTTCACATGTTTTTGTTTTGTTTTGTTTTGTTTTTGTCTTTGTTTTGAGTCATAAAAAGAAAAGAAAAATAAAAAATCGAAAAAAAAAAATTCAGAAAAAATTAAAAATTTTCGTTGCTTTTGTGTAATTTTTTGTTTGGTTTGTTTTGTTTTTGAGTTTTAGTTGCCCCTAAATAGTCTATGATGAATTTATCTTTGAATGCATAGATGATGGTTTTGCATAATTTTGAAAATAATTGTGAGTTTCATGGACTTTGTGATTGGTATGAACATTTGAGACTTGAACTTATTTGTGTAATAAGCATGTATGTTGTGTTGATTTTGTTCCATAATAACCTGTGTGAGATTTGATGCCATATACTTTCTTTCTTGAGTGACAAAAATGGGCAGAATTTTTCAAAAACTTCATTATTCTTTGATTATTCAATGACTATGTGCCATAGCTTTTAATGAACTCTAGAATGCTAGAACTTGCTCTTGACAATTTTTGAGACTATTATTCATGAAATGCCTTGATTTTGAAAAGGATTGAAAAGATCATGTTAGGATTACCACCATTGCCAAATAAAGCTTATGCCTAATTTGTGCCCGTCGTGGGACTCCTTAGTTTTAACCCCTTTGAGCCGATATTGTGCCATTTTATTTCATCACCATGATACACTTTCCTTGAGCTTAGAACAGTTTATCCTTTCCATTGTTGTCAAGACTTGGTAAAGTTTATTTGGAATTTGTTATTTGAAGTGATGTTATGAAGTAAGTGTGGGGTAAACTTGTCCAATTGCATGAAAAGAGTGTTGTTGCCGAAATTAAAAAGAAAAAGAAGAGAATTCGGACAGAAAAATGAAAAGAAAAATTGAGCCGAATAAAATGAAAAACAAAGAATATTTCGGCAATGAAGTGAAAAGAAAAATAATTGGATGAGTTCTTGTGGTGAATTTGGAGTTTGTTTTACAATTGAAGGTCTATTAATATCATATTTGACCTTTGTTCATATTCACTATGTTATGGGGAAGAAAAGAATGAAGTTTGGGCCCAGCATGATGAAATTTGGCCTTTGGAGTGATGACATAAGGATTTATTGAATTTTGCTAAGTCTTGGTGACATTTTATCACCACTATCCTAAATGCGAATTCCTTATGTCAATCCCCATTATCACATTTATGTTGATCTTTTCATGATTCTTGAAATAGGTAAACTTTGATTTGTGGAGACTTTTATCAAGAGTGAGCATATGGCTTTGGTTCATTTGTGCACATAGTTGTTACATGAAGTTTTTCCAGAAAATTGATTCACAAAGTGCTTTTATTTGATGAAATATGCGAGCTATTTGTTGCCTTACAATCTGTTCTCTTGCATATACTATGAGTGAATTGCCATATCATGAGTGAAAAGAAGAGAGTATGCCTAGTGAGGAGGATGAAATCAACATAACATTTCATTGCTTATGATTTTCGTTTCTTACTTGTTCATGCTTTGATACATGTCTATGACTCTCGGGATTTATGTGCTTACATTGAAATGCTTAACTTGAAAGCTATGTGTTTTAAAGATCCTGAGACAATCATTTAGGGGCAGTAGTTGAGTCTTTTTGTTTTTGTTTTGCTAAGGGATTAGCAAAAGCTAAGTGTGGGGTAGTTGATAGGAGCACAATGTGCGTCGTTCTTAATATGTTTTTACCCTCATTTATCCAATGCTTAACCCTTATTTTTGTAAGATAGAGTCATATTTTAGTTTAGTGTCCCTTTGGTAGAGTTTTGGAGAAAATGTGCTTAATTGTCAGAAAAATGACTAAGTAAAGAAATCTGAGCAAAAAGTGCAAAATATGTTGTTTTCGTGATATTGAGGCCTGTGCTAAACTGATCTATCCTTTTCCAAATTTGATGCAATTTGGTATGCATATAATTGGTAAGCTAAAGTATATTGTGTCAAAATTTCACATCAATCGTAGTTTGGGAAGTCACCCAAATGAAGGCTGCAACTTGGCAGTTTGAGCAAACCAATCAAGGGACTACCAGGATTTTTCTGGGACTGTGTCCTGAATTCCGGAATTTCTGTGGGACACATCGCTTGGAACCAGAGAACGAGCCATACGCCGTTAGAAAGCTCTACGAGTCTAGTTTCTCTGGGACTTGGAATCGCAGCAAAATATTTCCTGAGAAAAACGTTATGCCGGTTTGAATGCACGAAGGTCAAGTCTGCCGAAAGAAGAAAACCTAAACCGAGTTCTACATGGATTTGGCTTACGAATGTGGACTGAATTCCATCCTTTGTGCAAGATTTTTGGCTGAATTAATTCATGGAAAACCTAAAGAGATATTTCTCAATTATTCAGCCATTATCTTGGGAATTTTCGGCATAAAATAGAGGAAGAAAATCGCAACAAATCCTGATCAAATTCGGCAGAATTCCTGTGCACGTCATCCAACTTCCACGGACTCTCCCGGACAGCTCACAATGAATCAGAGTTCGAGCTTTATATGGATAGAAAGCTACGGGAGTCTAGTTTCCACCCCAACTGGAATCACCTTAATATCTATTTTCTAGAGAAAGATATTCCATAATCTTCACTCGAAGGTCAAATCTGCCAGTAGGATAAGTTTGAGAAAAACTAGGTTTTGTAAACCCTAGCTGCCTCCCTTGCCTCTATAAATACCACAACATAATTTCAGAATAATCATCTTCTCTTCCTCACTTAAACTAGCCAAAACTCTGCCGAATTGCTTCCAAGAATTCTCACCAAGAACATAGCCGAACCATACTCCACCACCTTTCATAAAATCATTCCAATCATCAACACCAATCCACTTGCCGAATTCTTCCATAAGGTTGTCACTTGGATTGTAATTTCAATGGCTTTTGTTTCTTTGTATTTATACATTAATTTGTCTATGAATTATGTATTGATTCTTGGATCCGATTTTGGTTTTGTTATTTATTCATGGGATTTCCGAATTCTTGTTATAATTGTTTGGTTTTCTTATGTTTAATTGCCGAATTATGCATGTTATGTAATTGAATATGGTATGACGGGCAGTAGGCTTTTGCATGTTTTCTTGATTTAATTAGATTTATTTCCTTAATTCGTGTGCAACCGAAGGAGATGTCTAGATGCATTCGAAGGCGATGAGTGTTATCTAGGTATTGAATTCACTTGCCGATTTAATACATTTTGGATCATACGCGTAGTTGATTTTAATGTGTATTTATCTAAGGGCTAGAGTAATTCTGGAAATTTACATGTCGATGTGAGATGAGTGACGCCATACTTGCTAACATGTTCCAATTCGACATATTGTGCTTATGTGCTATTTGTGTTTAATTTCTACGCGTTGTGTTATTAAACCGATTAGTACCATGTTTAGGATTACACGGGTAGTTGATTCTAAATACTTGTGATGTTTTGAATAATTAGATATACCGCGTTGGCTCTAATTAAATTGGAACTTAATTGATCTTGAATTCGTTATATGCTTGCTGCCCCTATTACTTGTTTTAATTTTGTTACATGTGTAATGAGTTTTGTGTTTTGTGATTGTGTGGAAGATGTTGATCAATTGTATATAATAATTTAGGAATTAAATTCGTAAAAAATCAGTAGGTAAATTAGACATAAACAATTCGACACCTCCCTTTCTATGTGCAACACTTTGTGTGATTGAAAGCCCTTGATTTCTCCGGATAGAACGACCCCTACTTGTCCTAACTACAATTGACAAAAGAAGGGTATTATGTGTATGAAGTTGTTTTGCAGGTACTTTGTGCTTGGATAACATCTCCATCATTGTTCCAGGATCTTTGCCTCCCTATCTACCAAAATTTTAACTTCTAGTTCTGGTGAACGAATAATCATTGAGTCCTCCTCTTTCCGGACAACACGTACAAAGAGACCTGCCAATAAATAGTTAAGTAATTATTGAACCTATGAGAGATATTTAGACTTAGTTTTTTTCTCTTCACATCTCCCATCTATCTATTTTCTTTAGTTATTCACTACAGCAATTATGATCTGGAAGTCGATCTGGGACAAGTGTTCGGATCTATTATGACATAGCCGAAAGGCTCTTAACGGACCTTTTTAATCTTATAAACCCCTTTTCTTGACTTTGAATAGACTCAAAAATAATATTTGTGCAATTTAGTGTATTCATATCTCAATTCGACGTTACTAAACTGAACTGCTTTCTACTTTATGTGTTGCATATATATAACATATGAATATGATTCTATTTTAATATGATTCTATTCCAGACTCTATTCAAATTTTGGTGAAAGGTAATTACTAAATACCAATTCGTTAACATACCGCCGAGCCATTTTTTATTAACATAATGACACTGGGCCTTTATTGCAGCCCGCGCTACTGAATCAGCCGCTTTATTTTTTGTACCGAAAATTAAGCATTGAATTGTACGTAATATCAATTCGTTAACATATCACTTTATTCGTGACAATTTTAAATGAGATAATTCTGAAATAAACATTGAATGCTAAGATTACGCATTGAATTTCTAGTAGTAGATCCATAGTAAAAAAAGTGTTTGTGATTGTTCCAAACGATTCTTTAGTAACAATACTCAAATATTGTATTAACACGAATATTCTACCTTCGTAGGTATTCAAGAGTCTAGGTGTTACGAAATTCATAACTCTAATAAATTCTATAATAAGATCCAAAAGGTTTATAGGTCCCAAGGGGTACAGATCCATAATAGGCATATCGAAATTATTGTACGTCAAATAACATCAAAAGTGTTGGTTTCAGAAGATGGAATGTCTAATGTTTTTTCACCCGGAGAACTAATTGAATTGCTGTAACCTGAACGAATGGGGCGCGCTTTAGAAGAAGCTATTTGTTACCGAGCCATATTATTAGGAATAACGAAAGCATCTCTAAATACTCAAAGTTTCATATCTGAAGCAAGTTTTCAAGAAACTGCTCGAGTTTTAGCAAAAGCTGCCCTCCGGGGTCGTATTGATTGGTTGAAAGGTCTGAAAGAGAACGTTGTTCTAGGAGGGATGATACCCGTTGGTACCGGATTCAAAGGATTCGTGCACCGTTCAAGGCAACATAACAACATTTCTTTGGAAACCAAAAATAAGAGTTTATTCGAGGGGGAAATGAGAGATATTTTGGTCCACCACAAGAGAATTATTTGATTTTTGCATTTCAAAAAATTTACATGATACATCAGAACAATCTTTTTTCGGATTTAACAATTTCTAAGAGCGAATGAGTCCTTTGACGGTCATTTGATTTGATAATAGTAATAAAGATAATAGGGAGTGGAAAGAAACTAATGGTTTGCATTTGTATCAACGGCGAATTTCCGGTAGAAGAAAAGGTTTCATGGGAATAACTTTTTATTTCTATTTTCAGAGTACTTCATCTCTTTTTTTTTTTTTTTTCTAAATAAAGAAAAAAAGAAGAGAAGAAAAGAAGTGTGGGGAAAAATGACAAGAAGATATTGGAACATCAATTTGGAAGAGATGATGGAAGCAAGAGTTCATTTTGGTCATGGTACTAGGAAATGGAATCCTAGGATGGCACCTTATATATATGCAAATTCATATCTTTCATTTCTTTTATGGTCATGCTTATCCTATTTTATAACAAAATCTGTTTGGGAATTCGAACAACTGCTTCAAATACAGTATCCGGAAGTACCGCTTGTGGAACCTCGATATCCACGGGTTTATTAGCTAAATGGCAATTGGCACATATAATACCGCCGGTTGCTTCTCATGGATTTTCGTAACCCTGCTGTGTAAAAATGGGATACGCATTTGAAACGGGTGCCTGAGTTATTATATATATGATGAGCGATAGGGAAATGGATCGAGTAATCTCTTTCTTCATCGACGAAAATGTTTTTATAGTTTGCATGGTCCAATCAGTGATCTCGAAAATTTATACAATAAAATTAGGTAGGTCACCAATAGAGTTGCCTATCTATAATTTTGATATTTACTGAAATAATTTTTCTGAAATATTAGAGTGTGGTTGATAAACAAGGATCAGTTTTTTAGCAAGGTGCGGAATGTATCGTCAAATATTCAATATGATTCCACAAGATCTAGTTTTGTTCAAGTAACGGATTCTGACCAATTGAAAGGATCCTCTGATCAATCCAGAGATCATTTCGATTCCATTAATAATGAGGATTCGTAATATCACACATTGATCAATCAAAGAGAGATTCAACAACTAAAAGAAAGATCGATTCTTTGGGATCCTTCTTTTCTTCAAAAGGAACAAACAGAGACAAAATCAAACCGATTCCCTAAATGCCTTTCTAGATATTCCTCAATGTCCCGGCTATTCACAGAATGTGAGAAGCAGATGAATAAGCATTTGCTTCCGGAAGAAATCGAAGAATTTCTTGGGAATCCTACAAGATCCCTTCGTTCTTTTTTCTCTGACAGATGGTCAGAACTTCATTTGGGTTCGAATCCTTTTGAGAGGTCCAATAAAACCCTAGGAATGTTTCATTATGGTCTGGATTGCCCTTTTCTCTTCATATCCTTTTCTTAGGGCGGATCATAAAAAAAAATGAAAACAACAAAGGGTAATTTAGTATTTCAAATTTCAGTAATAGCCATATCTAATCGAATAGATACCAATTTTGTTAATTTACTATAAATTTAATTTAATTTTTAGGTAGTATATGTATAAAATTACGTTGAACCTTTCCCGAAGCAAAACCTAGAATCAGATTTTTTTATCTAAACAAACTCGAAACATACATACCATTGGGACGTAGTTCAGTAATTAAACCTTTACAAATCCATTTTTGTTCTTTCATTCCAGGTAAAACGTCTTTGAAGCATCAACTAATTAAAGCAAACGAAGGATTCTTGTTATAAATCACATACTAGTTATAGTAGGCATGAAAAGGCTAAATGAAATATGTTGTTTTTCTACATATGTTTAGAAAACACTTCCCTAAGTTTAAATTTTTGAAAGATACGAGGATAGGCAAAAATACCAACCAATTGAAAGAATAAGTTCAATTGAAAGTTTTTGATTCATTAAGTATTATAGATGATAGTAACAAAAAAATTGGATTATAGATCATACTACTCTTTTTCATTTCTACTAGTCCCCACACAAGAAATATCTAATGAAACCGTTGCTAGAATTGAGATCTCATTCAAAGAGAAAGATATCAAATATCTGGAGTTTCTTTTTGTATATTATATGGATGATCCGATTCGCAAGGACCATGATTGGGAATTGTTTGATCGTCTTTCTCTGAGGAAGAGGCGAAACATACTCAACTTGAATTCGGGACAGCTATTCGAAATCTTAGTGAAAGACTGGATTTGTTATCTCATGTTTGCTTTTCATGAAAAAATACCAATTGAAGCGGAGGTTTTCTTCAAACAATAAGGAGCTGGGTCAACTATTCAATCAAATGAAATTGAGCATGTTTCCCATCTCTTCTCGAGAAACAAGTGGGCTACGCAAAATTGTGCTCAATTTCATATGTGGCAATTCCGCCAAGATCTCTTCTTTAGTTGGGGGAAGAATATGCACGAATCAGATTTTTTGAAGAACATATCGAAAGAGAATTGGTTAGACAATGTGTGGTTGGTAAACAAGGATCGGTTTTTTAGCAAGGTGCGGAATGTATCGTCAAATATTCAATATGATTCCACAAGATCTAGTTTTATTCAAGTAACAGATTCTAGCCAATTGAAAGGATCCTCTGATCAATCCAGAGATCGTTTCGATTCCATTAGTAATGAGGATTCAGAATATCACACATTGATCAATCAAAGAGAGATTCAACAACTTAAAGAAATATCGATTCTTTGGGATCCTTGTTTTCTTCAAACAGAACGAACAGAGATAGAATCATACCGATTTCCTAAATGCCTTTCTGAATATTCCTCAATGTCCAGGCTTTTCACGGAACGTGAGAAGCAGATGTTATGCATATGCTTTCGGAAGAAATCGAAGAATTTCTTGGGAATCCTACAAGATCCCTTCGTTCTTTTTTCTCTGACAGATGGGCAGAACTTAATCTGGGTTCGAATCCTACTGAGAGGTCTACTAGAGATCAGAAATTGTTGAAGAAAGAACAAGATGTTTCTTTTGTCCCTTCCAGGCGATCGGAAAATAAAGAAATAGTTAATATATTCAAGATAATTGCGTATTTACAAAATACCGTGTCAATTCATCCTATTTCATACCGGTGCCACGGAGAGATATGTTTTTAGATCTCGCATTCTAGATTCTCCTCCTTCTTTATTATTTCTAATACATAATGGTAATACATATATAACCAAATGTGTATATGTACTTAATGACTGGCCGCTTTTATTTGTACGCGGAATCCCTAATTCAAGTTGAAATGTACAAAATAGATCGTACTTTTTTATTTAATCTTAAAAGAAACAAATATGCCCCTTTAGGATAGAAATTCTCGAAAAATAGTCATTTTTTTACTGGGTCTCATATTTATTTCATAGTTTAATATAATAGAAATATAATAGAAGTCTTTTACTATTTTTATTTAATATAATTATATTTATATGAAACCAAAAGGAAGAAATCACATCTCGATCGGAAAAGAATCAATAGAAAAGAAAGAATTGGAATTGATCGATATATTTCTCGAAACAAACGAAAAGGAAACAAAAGACGAAACATAAATCGTGGATCAACTAAGCCCTCTCGGGGGCTTGTTTAAGAATAAGAAAGAGGAAGATCTCCCTCATGGCTGGATAAATAAGTGTTTGGATTTCTGCGATTATTTTTTAATAAGGGTTGCTGAATATCAACAACTTATTACACGCAATCCTATTTTTTTAGAACGAGTCGAGGAGGTAGGCATTATTGGTCGAGAGATAGTAATAAACTGAGGTTTATCAGGACCAATGCTACGAGCGTTCGGAATACAATGGGACCTTCGTAAAGTTGATCAGTATGAGTGTTATGACGAATTTGATTGGGAAGTATAGTGGCAAAAAGAAGGGGATTCATTGGCTATTTTTTATGAAAAAATGTTTAAAATATTAGTACGAATCTACTATGCCAAATAGAATAGATTAAAGTTGAGAAAATAAAAAATACAAACAAAAATGGTTTTGGGTCTTTCTATTTTTTGTTTTAATATTTTGAAAATTTGATTTATGTTGTCCTTGTTTTATTGAACTCACTATTCAAACGTTAAAAAAGGTTTACTAATCCCCCCCCTTTTTTTCGAAATTTGAAGGAGTTTCCATAGATCATCTAGAAATTAATCGATCAATGACTTCTTCGTCAGAATGCTATGCTAATAAAAAGATTACTTTTATTTTCTTTTATTATACCCATCAAAGAGGCCGTTGATTCTTTTGATAAGGATTCATATTGAAAATAATCAGCAATCCGGGAATTAGAATCGTACGAGAGCTTTTGCACATTTTCGTTAATCCATGAACATGATCCATTTAGACACATAGACCCATGGATCCATACATCTCAATCGGAAAAGAATCAATAGAAAAGAAAGAATCATAATTGATCGATATATTTCTCGAAACAAACGAAAAGGAAACGAAAGACGAAACATAAATCGTGTATCAACTAAGCCCTCTCGGGGACTTGTTTAAGAATAAGAAAGAGGAATCTCATGTAAATACCATGGAATAACGTTTGATCCTATTCATGGGGATTCCGTAAAAATGTCATTCCAAAAAGAGAAAATTCGAAACAATTGAGATTTTTTGGGGATTGGATGCAGTTACTAATTCATGATCTGGCATGTACATAATGAAAACTTCATTCTCGATTCTACGAGAATTTTTATGGAAGCCTTTCATTTGCTTCTCTTCGATGGAAGTTTTATTTTCCCAGAATGTATCCTAATTTTTGGCCTAATTCTTCTTCTGATGATCGATTCAACCTCAGATCAAAAAGATATGCCTTGGTTATATTTCATCTCTTCAACAAGTTTAGTAATGAGCATAACGGCCCTATTGTTCCGATGGAGAGAAGAACCTACGATTAGCTTTTCGGAAAATTTCTAAACGAATAATTTCAACGAAATCTTTCAATTTCTTATTTTACTATGTTCAACTCTATGTATTCCTCTATCCGTAGAGTACATTGAATGTACAGAAATGGCTATAACAGAGTTTCTGTTATTCGTATTAACAGCTACTCTATGAGGAATGTTTTTATGCGGCGCTAACGATTTAATAACTATCTTTGTAGCTCTAGAATGTTTCAGTTTATGCTCCGACCTATTATCTGAATATACCAAGAAAGATGTGCGGTCTAATGAGGCTACTACGAAGTATTTACTCATGGGTGGAGTGGTGTTTCTGGCTAGCTGATTTTTGTAGGGAATTGTGGAGAGAATTTGGTAGAGTTTCGGCTTTTGTTTGTGTTAAAGAAGTGATACCAAATTATGTTGTGGATGTTTCGTATTTATGGAGGAACAAATGTTGGCTTTTGTTGATCATGCCCTTCACCATTTAGACGGATGCGATTGCATGACTTTTAATTTTTCCATAATGGTGTCACATATGGCATTCATTTCTCATAATGTAGCAGCTCCTTTAATTTCCCAACAGAAAGAAACGTCTCACTTATGTCTACCTTTATTCCATCTCCTTTATTAATTCCTTTCTGTATTACTTGTTCAAACAGTCAAAATTTAAATGAATTCTTCATCATTTCCTACAAACAAAGAAGTAATATCAGAATTTTTTTGGAGAAAATAAAGAGAATTAAACCAATTTCATTTCAGATTAATCATCTCTCTCTTAAAGCTCACGCTCATGGGTCTAGGCCCAAATCCATATCAATATACCTAATCCAATTAGGATTCTTCATGAATTTTGGTTATTCTACCTATTTCACACCAAACACTTTACAAGACTCTCAAAAGAACTCAATGACTCAAAAACACAAGACTAAAGGAAAAACAAGACTAAAATGGGGCATATACTCACTAATATCGTCGCACTTTGTACTCCTATCACTGCCATGAAACAATGTTACTATCCCCACCTCTAATCTCCTCTCGAACTAGAACCGGAACGCAGAGACAGAATGGTCGTTAGCGCTCTGCCAGGAGACGCACTCACCAATTTTCTTTATTTTGTCTCACGCGTGAGGCACGTTCTACTACCCCGACCTCCCAATTAGTCGTGTTATATAGACAACAAATGCTTATTTCCAATTTTACATATATATCTTGTAATACTATTTAAATATTTTATAGTTTTATTTAAAAAAAAAAAAAATTGTTCAAGGAGAAAATATAATAGGGAAAACTGTGTGTTTATTAATTGATAGAGATGCCTTTATATAGGCATTACAATAAGTATCCCGATAAAATAAGGGATTCCTTATCTATTACAAAATCAATTATACTAGTCTAATTAGGTCAGGACACATCTAGGAAGTTATGGAAATAACCTTCCTACAACACTCCTCCTTGTGTCGAGCGCCTAATGTCTTCATGGTGCTTACCATGTTGCCTCACTAAAACCTTGCCAGCAAAACAAAAACCTCTTGGGTAATAATAAAATGCATGGACGAAGGGAAAAGAGCACAACACACCAACACTACACTTATGAATAACATGTGATATAGACTCCCCCTGATGTCTAACAAACTTAGAGCTCTGATATATGGCTCATGCCTAGGCTCTTCACATGTTTCACATGCATAGATTTTCCCAAAGACTTGGTAAACAAATCTGCAACATTTACGTCTGAACTCACTTGATTAACTTGGATGTTCAGGAATTTCTGTTGTTGCACATTGTAAAAGAACTTGGGCGATATATGCTTAGTGTTATCACCTTTGATAGAACCCAACTTCATCTGCTCAATGCAGGCAGCATTATCTTCACGTAGGTTTATCGGTGGTAGACACTAGTCCACACGAATCACGAATGTGGTGAATAACTGACCTTAGCCAGACACATTCTCTAACAGCCTCATGGAGGGCAATGATCTCTGCGTGATTCGATGAAGTAGCAACTAAAGTTTGCTTGGTTGATCTACAGGATATCGCTGTATTTCCCATGGTAAAAACATAACCAGTTTGGGAACGAGCACCATGCGGGTCAGAGAGATACCCAGTTGGGAGTCTTTGAGTAAGGGAGACGTCCACAGAAGGGCACATTTGAATGGCCGAACGCGTCGCCATCATCATCCTCCATGCCGCCGGCGCCAGCAATAGTACCACGGCGTACGATGGCACTGCCGAGGCGGCCGAAAACGTTGGTGTGAGGAGGGTGATTGGCGGGATTTTCTCTCTTTGTGCTGAAGGGATAGAACAGTCCTAAGTCAATGGGACCTTTCAAGTAACGAAACAAATGCTTGATACCGTTCCAATGACGATGCGTAGGCGCTGAGCTAAATCTAGCTAGTAAGTTCACAGCAAAAGCAATGTCTGGTCTAGTGCACTGTGCCAAATACAAAAGTGCCCCAATCGCACTTAAGTATGGGTACTCAGCACCAAGAATCTCTTCTTCATCCTCTTTGGGACGGAATGGATCATTGTTTATGTCCAGACTACGAACAACCATGGGAGTAGACAACGGCGTACATGTATCCATGTTGAAACGCCTGAGCATCTTCTGCGTATAAGCAGACTGGTGAACCAGAATACCCTTGGTTCTATGCTCTAACTCAAGTCCTAAACAGAACTTAGTCTTCCCAAGATCCTTCATCTCGAACTCAGATTTCAAGAATAAAACTGTCTCTTCAATCTCACTTGAAGTACTGATGACATTCATGTCATCAACATAGACAGCTACAATAACAAATCCAGAGTCGGTCTTTCTAATGAACACGCATGGGCATAACTCATCGTTCTTGTAACCCCTCCGAATCAAGTATTCACGTAGGCGATTGTACCACATCCTTCCGGATTTCATAAGTCCATACAGTGAACGTTGCAGCTTAACTGCATAAGCACTTCGTGGTTTAGAGTCTTGTGATTTGGGCACATGAATTCCTTCAGGAACTCTCATGTAGATATCGGTATCTAGATCCCCATATAGATACGCTGTAACTACATCCATCAGTTGCATACTCAGTTTTTCGGACACTACTAAACTGATCAAGTAGCGGAAAGTAATGATGTCCATTACGGGAGAATACGTCTCCTCGTAGTCAATACCAGGACGCTGTGAGAAGCCTTGCGCCACGAGTCTTGCCTTATATCGCAAGATCTCATGCTTCTCATTGCGCTTACGAACAAATACCCACTTATGTCTGACAAGTTTAACGCCTTTAGGGATCAATTCAACAGATCCAAAGACTTGCCTTTTATCTAATGAGTCAAGTTCTGCCTGTATTGCTTCTTTCCACTTCGGCCAATCTGCTCTTTGTTGACTTTCAGTCACTGAGCGTGGTTCAACTTCGTCATCATGGATGATCTCTTGTGCGACAGAATAAGCATATATATCATCGACGTGTGTGGAGGCTCTATCCACTAAGAGACACGCGTTATTCAAACTGAGCGAGATTTCTTTGTTCTCTGGAGTCAACATTGGTTCTGTGTCATCCCACATAAAAGATTCAGTTGACTCATGGACATAACTATAGTCAGAGACAATCTTATGCGATGGATTCGCATCGTCGATGATGAGCAGATTTTGTGCCTTCGCTCGCTTCTTTCGAGGGTTTCTATCTCGAGAATTCTTCGGTCTCCCCCTCTTCCTGGTCGGAGCTGAGGCCGAAGCTGCTGCCCCTTCAAAGTCCATCAGGGCACCGTTGTAATCCGATTCAACAACAGCGATGCCACGGCGTACGATGGCGCCGTCACCGGTGTCACCCTCACCTGAGCATATGCCGACGACACTAGGTCTTAGGGCAGCCGAACCGGTCCCGTAATTCGGGACCTCCAACCTTGCCGGTACATTTGCAACAGGTACGTGTGATCTTGTCACTTTCGCAATATCAGTGAAAGCGTCGGGCATCGATTCCGCGACTTTCTGAAGATCGATAATGCGTTGTACTTCAAGCTCACTTTGAGCAGTGCGAGGATCATGAAGAGACAAATCGTTGGGGGCACACCATGTCAATTCCTGACGTTCATTCGGAATGAGTGCATTCCTATCTCCCCCTAACGGCGGGAAGTGTGTCTCTTCAAAGTGTCAGTCTGCGAATCGTGCAGCAAATAGATCACCGGTGGTTGGTTCTAAGTAGCAAATTATCGTTGGCAAATCATAGCCAACATAGATGCCTAAACGTTGTTGTGGACCCATTTTGATACGCAAAGGAGGCGTAATTGGCACATAAACTGCACAACCGAAAGTACGTAAGTGTGATAGATTGGGTTCAAAACCAGTTACCATCTGGTAGGCACTAAACGCATTATTGGCAATGGGTCGAAAATGAATAAGCATCGCTGCATGCAATATTGCATATCCCCAAGCAGAAACTGGCAAATTGGTTCCCATAACCAATGCCCTAGCCACTAACTGGAGTCGCTGAATGGTGGCTTCTGCAAGGCCGTTTTGAGAATGAACATGAGGAACAAGGTGTTCTACTTCAATCCCAATGGACATACAATAATCATCAAATGCTTTGGAGGTAAACTCGCCAGCATTATCCATCCTAATAGATTTGATAGGATGGTCAGGGTGGTTAGCCCTTAACTTGATGATTTGAGCTAAAAGCTTGGCGAATGGAGCATTTCTTGTGGACAACAACGCAACGTGTAACCAACGTGTCGACGCATCAACCAGCACCATAAAATACTTAAATGGGCCGCATTCTGGTTTGATTGGTCCACAAATATCACCTTGGATTCGATGTAAGAATGGTATATTATCAGTTGAAGCTCTGGCGAATGAAGGACGAGCATGCAATTTAGCAAGCGAGCAAGCCTTACAGAATGAGCGATGGGCATTGAAAATTGCCGTTGTGGCATAAGAGGACATATGTGGTGACGCCCCATGTCCCTGTGAAGGGTGGGACGGCATGACGTGCGGCGTAAAAGCCGCTTCCTCATCCGCCAAGTGCGCGGCCCTGAAACCCTGTGAAGGGGGGGGGGGGGGTGCGGTGGCAAGTGTTGCGTTAAGGCCACGACCTTGCGGGAAGCTTGGCTCCTGCGTACATCACTATGTTGAGTCGCGGTAAGAGGTTCTTCCAATCGCTTTTTCGACTTGAAAAATGGATGTCCATGGGAGTTCTTTAAAATCCGGATCATCATATCACGGCCAGGGTGGCCTAGTCGAGCATGCCAAAGCTTATAATCATTAGTGTCACAAAAATTATTAGTGACATCATATGATTCGCAGACACGGGCTGTAGTGAGATATAAGCCATTGTATTCAATGCACGACATCTTCTCTAAGATACGGCGGCGGTCGCGTTCTTGAGAAGTAATGCATAAGTATTCTTTACCATTCTCAGCATAGGTATCCAAGTGATAACCGTTGGCACGGATATCCTTAAAACTCAGCAGGGTTCGATTTGTTCTCAGCGCATAGAGAGCATCAATGACATTGATAACTGTACCATTTGGTAACATAAATTCAGCGGTTCCTCGCCCTTTGACAACCGGCGAGGTACCTATCAATGTTGTCATAGATGAACGATACGGTATTAAATCCGTAAACAACTGCCTATTCTTTAGAATAGTGTGGGTAGTTCCACTATCAGCTAGACACTCAACTTCTCCACGAGACATCTACAAAGAGAAGAAAACTTGGGTTAGTTTCTCGGGAGAACAGTCTAATCACTACGTCGTAGGATAGAGAAAGAAAGGGGAATAAATCCCATCGAGTGTATCACATGGCATTTGGACATTATAACGTCGACTAAAGTCGGAAGATGCAAGGTTGAATGTTACATAACCAAGCAATTATCATCAGAAATCAAAATGAAACCGAGGTTACGCACATTGTGGTGTTGAACACCTTTGGTAACTGGAATTAAACGAGGACAAGCCTCTTAGAATTGGTGTTAAAACACTTCTTGGGCTGCACACCAGCCGAAGCTATGGAAGTCAAAGACACATGGTGTCTTGGCACCAGAGTGTGGCGGATGCCGAGCCTACTTCACCTTAACGGGCCGACGGCGGCCCGTTCGCCTCTTTTTTTTTTAATTTATTTAGGGATTGAGCGTAGGTGGGATTATAAGTCCAAAATATAGAGCCTATGTGACCCAAAGGTGGCGTCACAAGAACCACGTGAGTTGTTAATACACGAACCTGATTGCATAAAAACATAAAATTTCTCACAATATGGGAAAACAGAGAAATTTTATTAAGTGCCAACTTGAATACATCAACTTCTAACTCCAAAATAAATAGACTAACAAGAGTCATAAAAATATGGCGAATGCCATTACAGTACTTGATAAACTAGAAAAGTCAAATACATAGACTAATCAAAATCTGGGACATCAAGAGTTTGTGGTTGCGCCTTTGGAGAATCTTCATGATGAGCATAATTTGCGTCAATCATCTCGTCCTCAGCATAATTGCTTTCTTCAGACAGAAACCTCTTGTACTTCTTGTAGGCATTTAACATCTCCTTACTAGCTCGACAATCGCGATGGTAGTGTTTGAAGGAACCACACTTGTAGCACAGAGCAAATTGAGTATTCCGGTTATTGCTATGAGGTCTAGGAGGGTTTGGTACCGGGCCTAGATGGGGTCCGTGGCCGGTCCGGCCTCCCCCTGAAGGTGGTACGGGGGCGCCACCTTCTCGCCTCCAAGTGTTGGAGCGTCGTGTCACTTTGTTTCTAGCATTCTGATATCTTCCACGTATCGGATTGTATGGGGCATTGCGGATTTTATTTTTCTGCTTTGAAGCCTTTCCATAATGAGCCTTTGGTGTTGGAATTGGTTTTGTACCAACAGGTCTCTGGCTACTATTGAGCCTAATCTCAGAATGACGCTCTTTTTTAGCCAATATTGCCATAAGATCAGCGAATGTCCTGATTCTTCCTTCATCAACTGAGATTTTATATTGATGTCGAAGGACATCGTAGGCCATGGGGAATGTATTAAATGTCTTCTCCAGAAGATCTTTATCGGTTTTGATGACGCCAACCGTGCCAAGATCCGCCTGTAGACTAATCATATCCTAATTGTATTTGTCTACTTTGTCATAATCCGAGAAACGGATTTGTTTCCATTTAAGGGTGATCTCTGGAAGAAGCATGTCATGGACATTGTTAAATCGTTGTTGGAGCGTGTCCCATAAAATTTTGTGATCTTTTACCGACAAATATTGTTGCTTCAGAATCAGGTGCATATGGCACCTCAAATACATGAGGGTCTGAGCCCTGGCATGGTCCCCAAAAGGAGTGGTGTCGGCTGCATCAGTTAGAAGGGCTGGAAAGCCTTTGCTTTGGAAAGCAATTTCAACATCGGAAACCCAATGATGGTAGTCTTTGCCTTGAAGATGCAAGATCTCAAAATCAGGGCGTGACGGTGACGACGACGACATCTACAAGAGAATAGAACGTCGGATTAGTATCACTTTAAACATATACTATCAAGTATAGATTGGAATTAGAAGGGATATATTCGGTCACATGAAAACTAGTTTCGATGAGAAAAAATGTTTTCTTTTGATGCATAAACCGGCGGTTTCATACCGCACCTTCAAACAGTGGCGTACTCAGGCATCCACATAAGCATCTCTTTTTCTTTTAATTCCCTTTCAACGTGATTCCCCCAGGACCATCACTTAAAACTGCGACCATAGGGGTGATGAAATCCACATTTTAGGCCTCATCGGCGATATAAGAATGGCCGGAATCGGAGTAGAAGAAAAGCTAATAGCGCCCGATATAATATATCTATAGTTCAAAAGCAGGAACTTTTATAAATTTTTTTTACCTTTTGATCAAAGGAACGAGAGCGTAAAACTTGTTCTTCGACTCTTGTCTGGTTCTCGAGCCTCTTTTTACGCGAGTAATTTGGAGGAGCTATCTTGAAAAATTGATGGCGAGCTAATAGGCTGGCGAGCGAGCGGGCTTGGCGAGCCAGCAGGGTGGCGAGCAAGTGGGTTTGGTGAGCGAGCAAGCTGGCGAGCGAGCGGGCTTGACGAGCGAGCGAATTTGCAGGTGGCCGGGCAAAAGCTGTGGCCTAGGAGAGACCGAGAAGGGGGGGGAGGGGGAGGCGGCGCACGGGTTCCGAGGAGGGAGGTGCGGCCGATGGAAGGGATGGAGGAGGAGGAAAAAGTTATTAGAGTTTTTCTAGGGCTCAGGGAGATTACGTGCTGATAACGTGTTCAAGGAGAAAATATAATAGGGAGAACTGTGTGTTTATTGATTGATAGAGAGACCTTTATATAGACATTACAATAAGTATCCCGATATATCAGGGATTCCTTATCTATTACAGAATCAACTATACTAATCTAATTAGATAAAGACACATCCAAGAAGTTACGGAAATAACCTTCCTACAACACTTTTATATTTCTTTTCAGATTACTAGTGTGAATCATTTGAATTAATGACTAAGATTAATTAGGTTGATCAGATATATATTTCGATTTCAATATATTATTTTTCTCTATTTGTTAACCTAATTTTTTTTTTTTGGAACAAGAACAAAAGCATTTTATTTGATACAATAATGGGAAGGCAACAACATGAACACATAAAGCCCTTGCGGGCTATGAAAAAACTCAAATATGCGAAACAATCTAAAAACCAAGTCCAAAAATAAGCCATCAAGCTATCTCAATTTCAAAAACATTAGAACAAAACCAGAGATCAATAAAAAATGACATGTTAGACTATGTCTAACTTATTAAGAACCAAGACTCCTACATAAGAGATAGATTGTTGACTGGCGTAGTCACACCATCACCGATTTCCTCCACCACTAGAGAACCTATACTTGATGAACTTGCTCTTGAAAAAAAGTTAGAACCTGAAGCATCGGTAGTTACGAGCACCTTAATTACGCTTTTGAGCTCTCTTAGGACCCGAGCTTAAACTTGAATCCCCATCCACCATTTTTTTTCTTGTTTTTGGAGCCAGGAGGCCTGCCAACCTTTCTTTTCTTGGCCGGTGACTCTTTGATCTTATTATCTTTGTGTGAAAGTGCCATCTCTGGCTCGAAAGGTAATTCAAACGGAACAATATATGTCCACTGAAGCTTCCACAATCCAAGCTCGCTTACCCACTGAATTAATGCTCAATGCTGAGAGGACCTCAGTCACAACAATAGGTTTTGGAGCCGCAATGACAGAAAGAGTAGCCAACAGAGGAGATCGAAGCCGAGCCAATTGAGCGGCAAGTTCCGCCACCGAAACCCATGGAAGTGAGAAAGCAAAAGCCGGGAAAACCACCAAATCCATGCTTGGCCTAAACCCCAACGTTGAGCACGAGCCACCATCCTCATAAAAGGGTTCACCACTACCGGAGTCAACCCTTGCCCTAAACCCCGACCTACGAAACTCGAGTTATAGTTAGGGTTAGGGTTTTAGATACCACCTTGCCTACCAAAAAAACTTACTGATGCTACACCCGACGGTGTAGGCACACTGCCACCCAATGGTTGAACTGCTGACATATCTAGTGGTCCGCAGAATCCTGAAGCTGGGTGTTCCAGCTGGAGTCCACAAATCAGGCAAAAACCCAACGTTCTTTCATACTTGAACGATAGGTATTAAAGGCAAAGATCAAGGAGATACGTGCTAAGTGATTCTGTTATTGATGCAGAAGATATGTGCTATGTAATTAACGTATAGTTAGCTGTCAATTAGCCTAGTTTTCAGTCCTTACTTGATTAGGCTTATAGTTACCTAATGCTAATAGGGTTGCTCGTGTATATATACTATGTAATATGGCATTGCCAATGTGTAAAAATACAGCCATCTTAAACACAAACTTCTTTATGGTATCAAGAGCACAATTCGATCCTAGACCTAAAACCTAAAACCAAAACCAAAAATTTCGAGCAGATCTCATGGCAGGAGGTAGCGATACAGAAGGGAAGCCTACAATCAATTCCTCTTCTAGGGTACCCGAACCATGGGAGAACTCCAACCATGCCCTTTACTTACACCATTCAGATCAACCCGGAGCTGTTCTTGTTGCACAGCCCTTGATGGAGGATAATTTCTCTGAGTGGACTCAATCAATGAGCATGGCTCTCAAAATCAAGAACAAGCTTGGATTCGTTCTTGGAACTCAAATCAAACCCCTTGTTAACCTCGAGCAGCAGCAACAATGGGAGCGGTGTGACACACTTGTCAAGACATGGCTCATAGCCTCCATGTCGAAGTCAATCTCTGGTAGTGTCAAGAATTGCAAGACATCTCATGATGTCTGGACCGATCTGCAGGAAAGGTTTGGTCAAGCCAATACTGTTCAACTCTTCAACGTTGAAAATGGAATTTATGCTTGCCTACAGGGTTCTAATTCGGTCACCACATATTTCACAAAGCTGAAAAGCTTATGGGATGAAAGAGATGTTCTCTGTGAGATGGAGTCTTGCACGTGTGTAGGAGGAGTTAAGATGGTGGAGTACATCAAGAATCAAAAGACCATGAAGTTTCTCATGGGACTGAATGAAGTGTATGATACTCTTCGTAGTAACATAGTGGCCATCGATCCCTTACCGGCAGTGAACAAAGCTTATGCCATGGCTTTACGCCATGAGAAGCAGGTAGCAGCTACACTTGGTAACAAAATTGTGGTGCAGCCAGAAGGGGCTGTGTTTGCTGTGAAAAATAATGCGGAGGGACCAACCAGTGCTGAAGATGGAAAGAGGTGCACCAAATGCAATAAGAAGTATCACACAGCTCAAAATTGTCGAGCACATCTCAAATGTTCTTATTGCAATTGGAAAGCGCACGATTATGAACATTGCCGCAGGCATAAGGCTGATCTATCTCGAAGCAATAATGTGGTCTCGGGGCTTGAAGGAACAGCCGGGGCTCCCAGCTTCCCCTTTTCTAAAGAAGTCTGCCAGCAGCTAGTTGAAATGTTGAGTAAGAATGCTGCTGCCTCCACCAACCATATTGGTAACACTTCTTCTCATCAGGACCTCTCAGGTACAGCCTTACATTTTAACTTACACAATACAGCTAGTACTTGGATATTCGATAACTGGGCAAGTAATCACATTGCTTGTAACCCACAACTCCTTACTGCCATGAAACCTGTCTCAAATCGGTATGTTAAACTACCAGATGGAACCACAGCAAAAGTAACACACCTTGGGCAGATGATCTTTAACCCCCAGCTTATCCTTCACAATGTGTTATGTGTACCCATGTTTTACTTGAATCTCATATCCATTAGCAAGTTAACACATGAATCTCTTTGTATATCCATCTTTCTCAAAAATGCTTGTTTCGTACAGGACCTACGATCGGGGAAGATGATTGGGATGGGCCTTGAGAGGGAAGGATTATACTGTCTTGACCAAGCAAAGCAAGTGACATGCAATTCAGTGGTCAGTACGTCTCCAACTCTCTGGCATCAGAGATTAGGACATCCGTCTAGTAGAGTATCAAGATTGTTTCCTTTTGCTTCTAATAAGTCTTGTGACACAGACACATGTTTAATTTGTCCTCTGGCCAAATATACCAGAACTCCTTTTCCTTTAAGCTCTATTTCGAGTCAATTTCCTTTTGAATTAATTCATGTCGATATATGGGGCGATTATCATGAACCATCACTTTCTGGGGCACACTACTTCCTTACTATTGTTGATGATTTTACTCGTAGCACTTGGGTTTATTTGATGATCCGCAAATCAGAAGCTAGACAATTACTTATTGATTTCATTAAGCTCATCGAAACACAGTATGCTAAACATGTCAAAATAGTTAGGAGTGATAACGGTCCTGAGTTCAAAATTCCTATTTTTTATTCATCAAAGGGAATCATTCATCAAACAAGTTGCGTCAACACACCCCAACAAAATGGTGTTGTTGAACGTAAACATCGGCATCTGCTTAATGTAGCTAGAACACTCCTCTTCCAGGCACATCTGCCGAAGTCTTTCTGGGGAGATGCCATCCTTACAGCTGCATATCTCATCAATCGCACTCCAACGCCTCTCTTGAACAGAAAATGTCCTTTTGAAAGACTATTCAACAAGATACCTACATATACACACCTGAAAGTTTTTGGATGTTTATGTTTTGCTTCTACTCATCCTCTCAAACCCACAAAATTTGATCCTAGAGCAAAACAATGTGTCTTTTGGTTATCCACATGGTCAAAAGGGTTATCGGGTATATGACATGAAAGAAGAGAAAATTTTTGTGTCTCGGGATGTATTATTTCATGAAGACTCTTTTCCTTTTCGAGATAAACATTCAATGTTACCTACTTCACATATGAGTCCTACTTCTAGAGATTTTGAGTCACCACCACCTTTTCCGCCTAACTCACGTCCAAATCTTGATCTCCATGATGACTCCTCCCCAACTGGTATTCCTGTCGAAACCAGTGAGGAGCTTCATGACTCCTCTCCAACTCAAACTCTTCCACCACCAGCTAATCATCCTACACCGGAAAATCTTCCATCCTCACCATCATCAATTCCGCTCGATTCTCCCGTACTCGATATCACACCTTCTGAACATCCCAGACGTTCATCACGGTCTACAAGAACTCCAACATACTTGCAAGACTTTCACGTGGAGGCAGATCTTCCCTCTCGGTCTACCTCGTCATCTTCACCGAACACAGGTACCTCTCATTCCTTAGCCACTGTCTTGTGTTATGATCATTTATCGCCTAACCATCGAGCCTTTACTACTCAACTCACCATCCATAAAGAACCTAGTTCCTTTGCGCAGGCAGTTCAAATACCTGAATGGCGCACTGCCATGCAACAAGAGATCAAAGCCCTCCAAAGCAATCACACATGGAGCTTAGTTCCTTTGCCTGCACACAAACATGTTATAGGTTGCAAATGGGTGTACAAGATTAAACATAATCCAGATGGGACGGTTGAGCGTTACAAGGCACGGCTTGTTGCGAAGGGGTACAATCAAATTGAAGGGCTAGATTACAAAGAGACTTTTGCACCGGTTGCAAAATTAACCACCGTCCGAGTTCTTCTGAGTCTTGCTGCAATACGAGGTTGGCATTTACACCAACTGGATGTCAATAACGCGTTCTTGCATGGTGACCTTACAGAGGAAGTCTACATGAAACTTCCACCTGGCTTCAGACGAAAAGGGGAGCATAGAGTGTGTAAATTGCATAAAAGTCCCTATGGTCTAAAACAAGCAAGCAGACAGTGGTTCCTTAAGCTTTCAACAGCATTGAAGGCAGCCAGTTTTAGACAATCATGGGCAGACTATTCATTATTCGTCCGAGCACAGTCTAGAAAATTCACAGTGCTACTTGTGTATGTCGATGACGTGATTCTAGCTGGGAATGACTTGGAAGATATAAACGCTACCAAAGTGTTTCTTTCCAACATATTCAAACTCAAAAACTTGGGACAACTCAAGTACTTCCTTGGAATTGAAGTGGCACGTTCAAAACACGGTATATCACTCTACCAACGCAAATATGCACTAGAAGTACTCGAAGACAGTGGCTTTCTTGCAGCCAGACCGTCCTCTTTCCCAGTTGATCAGAATTTATCCTTGACTAGAGCGGATGGAGAGTTGCTCCCTGAGCCCTCACAGTATCGAAGATTAGTAGGACGTCTAATATACTTGACTATTACAAGACCAGATTTGGTGTATGCAGTCCATATCCTTAGTCAATTCATGGACAAGCCACAAAGACCACACCTTGATGCAGCACACCAAGTGCTTCGGTACATAAAGCAGACTCCAGGTCAAGGGATACTTTTACCAGCTACAGGGAAGGCAGAACTTACCGCTTATTGTGATGCAGATTGGGCAAGATGTAAGGATACACGCAGATCACTCACAGGGTATTGTGTTATGCTGGGTAATGCACCTATTTCCTGGAGAACGAAGAAACAAAGCACTGTTTCACGAAGCAGTGCTGAAACCGAATACCGATCTATGGCAGTAGCATGCTGCGAGGTGACGTGGTTACGCAGCCTACTCAATGACTTGGGAGCAAAACAGAAGAGTCCAGCAAGGCTGTTTTGTGATAACCAAGCAGCAATATATATAGCCACAAATCTAGTGTTTCACGAAAGAACGAAGCACATTGAAATTGATTGTCATGTGGTTAGGGAAAAACTACAAAGAGGTGTGATCAAAACACTGCATATCGGCACCAAACAGCAGGTAGCAGATCTTTTCAAAAAGCCTTTAAGCACAACACAGTTTGGAACTTTGCTTGGCAAGTTGAGTGTGATTAATATCCACTCCAACTTGAAGGGGAGTATTAAAGGCAAAGATCAAGGAGATACGTGCTAAGTGATTCTGTTATTGATGCAGAAGATATGTGCTATGTAATTAATGTATAGTTAGCTGTCAATTAGCCTAGTTTTCAGTCCTTACTTGATTAGGCTTGTAGTTACCTAATGCTAATAGGGTTGCTCGTGTATATACACTATGTAGTATGGCATTGCCAATGTGTAAAAATACAGCCATCTTAAACACAAACTTCTTTAATAGGTTCACTGTAACCTTCAATGCGGCAAACTCAAATTGCATGAGAGGATAAGCTTCGTTCACCGGGTCACAGATCTTTTGCATCACCTGGACATGAGCACGCGTAGCCCTCTTGATCCCAAGTCGATCGAGATGTTTCACCCTACCAAGGGTTGCTCTAACCATCTCCACTACATCATCGATGAAAATTTTGGGAGGCGAACTGTAAGCAGCTTGGTTTTTGATACTTAACACAACATTTCTTAGTTCTACTAGGAGAGTTGTTTGGGTGTCCAAATCACTTCCGTCAAATCCGCAGATCTTCCTCTAAGAGTTTATTATCTTTTAAATCCCTTACGATTTGCTATTTGATCTATCTGTCAATCTATCAAAACTTATCTCATATTAAAAATTCGAATTGTTTCCATTTGAGATATATGGTTGACCTTGGGCTATAGTTAAGGATTTGTTATCAAAATCTTTATTTGTATTCCTTATCTGACCATGAATTAGCACTGATTAAGGGGGAGCTATAAGCCTATATATATCAGACTCTTTGCAACAGAAAAATGTGCTTTTGCACATGATATATCTATCTCTGTTTATCTTGTTCTTATGAACATCTTCATTCCTTCTGCTATACTCATCGATTTCTCCTCTTGATCATATCTCACTTGTATGATTTATTGATTGCAGGAACTTGGTTCTTTGGAGTGTATCAAGGAAGTCAATTCATCTGTTGAAATCATTTGCATAGGTTTACAGAATTGTTTTTTGTTCAAGTTAGTTTTGATAATACTTGTAAAGAGATTGTGTTGAACATCTCCACTTGAACATCTGTAATCTTATTGAATTCATATTGGATTGATTTCAGTGTGGAGTACTTTAAAAGTCTCGTAGTGGTGTTTATCTCGTATGAGATTTCCACTATAGTTATATTTGTGTGTTCTTTGCTTTAAGTCTTTTACTTTCATTTGTAAACTTTTACAAGAATCATATACAGTACTTCGATCCTACTTGGTATTTTCACGAACCAATCTCCACCCACACAAGAAAGGCATCGATCCAGTGCCGGCCTTTGGCCTGTGCCGGTCGTGCGGCGGCACAGGACCGCCGATCCGTGGAGGCTGCCAACCAAAAGTGAAAGCAGAGATTTCTGAGTTCTGAAACAGCATCTAAGTTCTTTGACTTCTTTCCTTCATAACTCTGGAACAACATAACTGCAAAGTTGTCTGCAACAGCCAACAAAACAGGAAAAGTAATTAAGTAAATGGGGTTGATTTGTGTGCAAGTCTGCAAGTACAGTTATTATAGAAAAAAAAAAAGGCCCATGTGGGGTTCGAACCCTTATATTACCCTAAATAAATTATTTTTAATTATAAGCTAAATAAATACCCCATATGACCAAAACCCCAAAGTCTGCTCCGACTGCTCTATATTCTCGTCTTCTCCAAGCGACGCTCTGCGTAGTCGTGTAGACTGCGTGAGTCTGCGGCTCTACCATTTAATTTCTGATAAAACTTCAATTCCAAATTGATCAAGAATTTCAATTGTGAGAGGTAATCTACTAATCTTCTTTGCTTTCAATCTTGGTTTAATTTTTTTCTATTGTCAGAGATCAACTCTGTAATCGTTTGCAATTTTGCTTTGATACTTTATTTTGTGTTTTTGATATGATTTATCTTTCATTAATTGATCATATGAAATTATGAATTCACATATCATTGATCAATCTGATTGAATTGATTTAATCGTTCAGTCTAGGGTTTTAGGTTTAGTCTGTTTTTGGTGAACTTGATCAATCGGAATATAATTAAATCATTGATCAATATGAATATAATTGAATAATGTTGTAATGGATCAATGAATCAATGATCATATGAATATACATATATATGAATTTTTTTTCTTTCCTTGTGTTATAATCAGTAGAATGCTGTTAGGAGGAAAGAATGATTCAGGTCATACAAAACGAAAAAGAGCAAAAAAAGATGTTCAGATGGTTGAAAGCCAAAGAGGATCTATTGAAAAATTTGTTATCAAACGATCACGATGTCAAACCAATGAGGAATCCGTTCATGTAGAGCAGAATGTGGAGGAACCTATTGATGCTACAAGAATAAATGTTGATGTACCTGTGGAGGAAGAGGAACCTACAAAGGCAACAACAATAGATGTTGATGTACATGTGGAGGAACGTTTAGAGGAGGAACCTATAGATGAAGATATTGATGTACCTAGAGAAGAATATACGGAGCCTAATGGTGATGATGTTGGTGATATTCCCTTGAACATCTATGATCCTACAAATTGGGACAATCTTGATCTTAAATGGAGGGACTTATTAGTTAAAAATGGTCCTGTAAGAGATTTGTTAACAGGAAAAGGTCCCAAAGATGGTTCAAATAGACGTTTCTCTTTTAAATTTTACAATAAGTGGTTACCAAATGGGGAAAAAGATCATCGAGACTGGCTTGTGTATTATAAAGATCTTGACAAAGTCTTTTGCTTTTGTTGTAAGTTATTCAAGACTAAACCTCAACAAAGTCAGCTAGCAAATGATGGAATAAGGGATTGGAGGCACCTTAGTAACAGTTTGAAAGCACATGAAAATAGTTCAGAGCATATCAATTATATGTCCATTTGGGTTGATTTGCGTGCAAGGCTGAAAAGTAATCAAGTCATTGACAAGGTTCTGCAAGACCGAATCAGAAAAGAGACAAAACATTGGAGGAAGGTACTACGACGATTTTTTGCATTAGTGAAATATTTGGCTAAACAAAGCTTGGCATTTCGTGGAAATAATGAGAAGATTTATGATGAGCATAACGGGAATTTTATGGCTTTAGTTGAAATGGTTGCTGAGTGGGATTCGACCTTGAAGGAGCATATCCGAAGGAAGAAAAATCATGAGATTCAGTACCATTATCTGAGTCACACGATCCAGAATGAGTTGATACATGCAATAGCTTCTCAAATAAAAGGTGCAATCCTAAAAAAAATAAAAGAAGCCAAGTACTTTTCAGTAATTCTCGATTGTACTCCTGATGTGAGCAAGGAAGAACAGATGACATTGATATTGAGGTGTGTTGACGTCTCTACAGTTCCAGTAAATGTGGAAGAATACTTTATCGAATTTATGGTTGTTAATGACACAACAGGTCAAGATTTGTTCAATGAGCTGCAAAATGTGCTACACCAACTTGATCTTGATATTGATGATGTCAGAGGGCAGGGTTATGATAACGGATCAAACATGAAGGGAAAACACAAGGGTGTACAAAGGAAGCTCTTAGACATTAATCCTAGGGCATTTTATACACCTTGTGGTGCTCATTCTCTCAATCTGACCCTTTCAGATGTAGCAAACTCTTGTAGTAAAGCAAAATATTTTTTCGGAGTTGTTCAGCGTATTTATACATTGTTTGCAGATTCTACAAAAAGGTGGAAGATTTTGAAAGACAACATATCAGAAAATGGTTTCACTCTGAAATCTTTATCGACTACAAGGTGGGAAAGTAGAATTGATAGTGTGAAAGCAATTGTGACTCAAGCTCCTGAAATAAGAGAAGCTCTACACCAGCTTGCCGAGGTTGAGACTGATATAAGGATAAAAAGTGAAGCTACTTGTTTGGCAGACTATGAGCTTGGAAAATATGAGTTTATTGTAGGAATTGTGATTTGGTTTCATATATTGGCTAAAGTTAATCTTGTTAGTAAAGAATTGCAATCTGAAAGTATGCGGATTGATGTGGCAATGGATAGTGTTCAGGCACTTATTGATTTTTTCAAAGAGTACCGGGAAGTTGGATTTGAGCAAGCTTTAGATTGTGCTAAAGAAATTGCCGTTGAATTGGATATTGATCAAGTGTGGCCTGATAAGAAAAAGAAAACAGTAATCCGCAAGAAGAGACATTTGATGAAATTGATCAAATTTCTACTGATGAGATTGCAACGGAGTCAAGTGAACAAGTCCCTCAAGAATCAGCTCAAGAGTCTTTCAGAATTCATTACTTTGTTTACATAATTGATCAAGCAATCGGTTCATTAGAGAGGAGGTTTGAACAATATAAGCAGTTTGAAGAGACATTCGGCTTCTTGTTCACAGCAACAAAGTTGAAATCATTAGACCTTGAAGAATTGAAGAAGAGCTGCAAGAATTTGGAAAAGAAGTTACAGAATGGCCACAATTTAGACATTGATGGTGAGGATTTATTTAATAAATTGCAACTATTACAAAAGCATTTACCAAGTGAGTTACATGATATAGCTAGTGCAATACTCAATTTTTTGAAGAGAGTCAATTGTTATCCAACTGCTTGCCTTGTATATAGAATTTTATTAACTATTCCTGTTACAGTTGCATCAGCAGAGAGAAGCTTTTCAAAACTAAAAATTTTGAAGTCGTACTTGTGATCAACCATGTCGCAAGAAAGATTAAATTCTTTGGCTTTGATTTCAATTGAAAATGAGTTTTTAGAAAATCTTGATTATGAAAAATTAATTGATGATTTTGCTTCTAAGAATGCTAGAAGATCAATGTTTAGAATGCCCTAATGCGCTCGCTGTTCTGTTCCTCTTGGTAAAAGTATTGTGATAGTTTCAGTTTATTATAATGATCCGATGGAAAGCTTTATATATAGTTTCCAGGTAAGATTGTACTGTGTTACCATTTATCAAGTTTGAAAATTCATTACATTGGTTCCGTAGCTAAATTGCTCTTTTTTACAGGTTTCTTTATTATCCTTCTCACTATTGGTTGTGGAGCCAGTAGGCATTTCAGTTGTATGTTGGTAGTAAGAGTTTGCAGGTTCCTCGCATTTATACTACAACTTTTTTTTTTTTTTGCCTTCCGAACTTAAGAAATATGCTTAAAATGAGATTTTTGCTCTCTTATTTTATTTTTTTGTTTTTACTTTAAGAGTTAGAACAATATGAATTCATTTTCTTCAAAATGCTATATGTATTGTTTGTTAACAAAATTTTTTTACACATATTATATATGTACCAAGGCAGCCAAAAAAAATTTGGCACAAGGCCGCCTATGACACAGGACCGGCCATGTATTGAGAGAAAATAGGGACAGTAACTTTTTTTATGAAATATTCTTAGTAATACTCCAACTTTATCTTCGTTTTTTTATATTAAAATAATAGATTTCATTTTAGCGGCAAGAGCTATGACCAAATAAAAATAGGTCAAGTTTGGAAGAAAACTCCAACTACAAACTCAAAGAGTTTGACAAGACACAATACAATGGAAAGAAAAAACGAAATACAAAGTCAAGCTAACATCCAAAAAAAAAGTCCAAAACAAGCAGACAAAATACACTAAAAGCAATGAAAGTACACGTAATAGCAAGGGCTTCTCCAATGTCATGAGGCCTAAAGACCAGAGTGGTATACCTTTCCGACATATAGAAGGGAGATCATGTACCAACAAACTAGTCCTTGGCTTGCAAAGCAATCAACTATTCCTTGCCGGAAACATCACCAGCTTCTAGCTCTTGTCCCATCTCCTCAATCCCATCCTTTGTGCGGGTTCCACCTGCATCCACAAAACCTAAGTCCAGGTCTCCAAACATGTTTGACGCCTCATAGTGAGAGGCCATGGAATTAGTCCCAGCACTGTCTCCTTTCTTTTTTCTTTTTGTTCTACATACCTCGAGGATGGCCCGGTTCTCATTTCTAAGAGGGAGTTGCAAGCAATGCCGAGCACCCCATCATTATCAATCACAAATCCCAAGTCCTCCAGTCCCATTTCAAAGAGAACCATCTCCAAAAAGTGCTTCCAAGACAGCTAGTAGAATGCCGAGCACCCCATCGTTATCAATCACAGGGTCGCGGTATCTTTGGTATTATCTTTTTTTTATTTTATTTTTATATGGAGGGAATGAGGTTAAACTGTAAAGGACTTTAGGAAAACTTAAACGTTGCAAGCATCCGCTCCCAAGGCAGCTAGTAGAAAGGAAGGAATAGAAAAATAAAAAGCATTGAAGATATTTGGGTTGTTCCTATTCAACACAAACATTTCCTAGTCAATAAAGGAATTGTCAAGATTCAACAAAATTTTAGCTGGGTGCCTTGATTAAACTATAGAAGGGATTTCATGATTAAAGATTTATATCTCTAACCATCTTAAATCAAAGAAGATATTGATCTCATCCACATAAGGTATTTTCATATCATGATCTTTCTAAGCTAATTTATTTCTGAAACGATTTAATTGGATTGAAATTTAAAGAAAACTGCTATGCTTTAGAGACTGCGCTTTAAATAGCTAGTTTTTTATATTTATCTTAATTAAGATCGGTGGTGATCTGATTGAAGGAGAGCTTTCTATTTCTTTTTTCAAAAGGTTAAGGGGAGCTTTCTATCTCTACAAATAGTAGCTCACTTTATTCTCTCAAGGTAAGGTTTTCACCAGAATATATTTGGTAGTGTCATTGTGTGATGACCTGACCTGACCTGGCTAGGGAAGCTAGCAGGTAGGTAGGTCACGCATCCCACATTGCCCGAGGAAGAGTGGATGCTGTGCTTATATGTGCAGAGCTAGCTCAATACATAAGGACGCGTTTTAGGAGCTCAATGACTTTGGAGGAGATGAGAACTCAGTGGAATATAAATATTTAACGTCAGTGGAATATAAATATTTAACGTCAGTGGAATATAAATATTTAACGTCAGTGGGCTCAATGACGTTAATTTAACTATTAAGTATTAAGTTTGGTAACAAGAGTGTATGATTGGACCGAGAAGAAAGAACTCGGTAGACGTCAGACAATGAGATATCATAACCGAAAATGGTAAGGCTACTTTCTTGTTGGATTTGATTTGGACATTGTTGGGCTATCAGTTTGGCATACATCTAATTTTGAAGAGATAGAGAGTGCATCTATGAAAAATTGCAAATGGTCAATACGACATGAGCAAGGAAAATAAAAGTATTTGCGGTTCTTAATACACATTGCGACGTGGAAAGAGTAGAGATGAGTTTCGTTATCTGTATTTATTTGTTATGACATTTAACTCAGGTTAAGGCCCGACTGGCTATCGGATTCCCTTTATGCTCTGAAGTTGAATGATCGTAATTAATAAACACGGATTACGAGTACTACTTTCTACTATGTGATTCATGGTTGACGACATAGCAGAAAAAGGACATTGTGATAAGAGCACAATGTGCGACGTTATTAATGTGTATTATCCCTTATTTATGCTTTGTTATGTCTATTTAGAGTAAGATTGAGTCATAATTTTGTTTAGTGTCATGTTGGTAGATTTTGGAGAAAGTGTGCTTAATAATCAGAAAAATGACTAAGTATAGAAATCTGGAAATAAAGTAAAATATGTCTTTTTCGTGATTTTGAGGCTCGTGCTAAACTGATCTATCCTTTTCAAAATTTGATGAAATTTGGTATGCATATAATTGGGAAGCTGAAGTATATTGTGTCAAAATTTCAGATCAATCGGAGTTCGGGAAGTCGCCCAAATGAAGGCTGCAACTTGGCAGTTTGAGCAAACCAATCCAGGGACTACCAGGATTTTCCTGGGACTGTGTCCTGACTTCCGGAATTTCTGTGGGATACATCGCTTGGAACCAGAGAACGTGCCATACGCCGTTGGAAAGCTCTACGAGTCTAGTTTCTCTGGGACTTGGAATCGCATCAATCGGAGCTCTGAGGAAAAAGTTATGCTAGTTTAAATGCACGAAGGTCAAGTCTGCCGAAAGTAGAAAACCTAAACCGAGTTCTACATGGATTTGGCTTACGAATGTGGACTGAATTCCATCCTTTGTGCAAGATTTTTGGCTGAATTAATTCATGGACAACCTAAAGAGATATTGCTCAATTATTCAGCCATTATCTTGGGAATTTTCGGCAGAAAATAGAGGAAGAAAATCGCAACAAATCCTGATCAAATTCGGCAGAATTCCTGTGCACGTCATCCAACTTCCACGGACTCTCCCGGACAGCTCACAATGAATCAGAATTCGAGCCTTATATGGATAGAAAGCTACGGGAGTCTAGTTTCCAACCCAACTGGAATCACCTTAATATCTATTTTCTAGAGAAAAATATTCCATAATCTTCACTCGAAGGTCAAATCTGCCAGCAGGATAAGTTTTAGAAAAACTAGGTTTTGTAAACCCTAGCTGCCTCCCTTGCCTCTATAAATACAACACTTTGTATTCATAAAAGGCATCTTCTCTTCCTCACATAAACTTGCCGAACCTCTGCCAAAATATCTCCATAAATCTTACCAAGAACAAGGCCGAATCATCTCCACCACCTTTCCACAAAACTTTTCCAATCATCATCACCAATCCTATTGCCGATTCCTTCAACAAGGTTGTCATTAAGATTGTAATATTTCAATGGCTTTGATTTCTTTGTATTTAAACATTATTTTGTCTATGAAATATGTTTGGATTCTTGGTTTTATTTTCGGTATTGTTAATTATATATGGGATTTCCGAATCTTTATAATAATTGTTTGGTTATTTCATGTTTGATTACCGATTTATGCATGTGATTTGATTAAATATGTATGATGGGCAGTAGGATTTTGAATGCTTTCTTGATTTAATTAGGTTTATTTCCTTAATTCGTGTGCAACCGAAGGAGATGTCTAGATGCATTCGAAAGGCCATGAGTGTTATCTAGGTATTGAATTCACTTGCCGATTTAATATATGTTGATTCATACGCATGTTATGTTTTAATATGTATTTATCTAAGGGCTAGAGTAATTCTGGAAATTTACATGTCGATGTGAGATGAGTGACGCCATACTTGCTAACATGTTCGAATTCGACATATTGTGCTTATGTGCTATTTGTGTTTAATTTCTACGCATTGTGTTATTAAACCGATTAGTACCATGTTTAGGATTACACGCATGTTGGATTCTAAATACTTGTGATGTTTTGAATAATTAGAATAACCGCATTGGCTCTAATTAAATTGGAACTTAATTGATCTTGAATTCGATATTTGCTGCTGCCCCTATTGCTTGTTTTAATTTCATTGCATGTATAATGAGATTTGTGTCTTGTGATTGTGTGAAAGGTGATGATCAATTGTAGATAATAATTTAGGTTTTAGAATTTGTAAAAATTCAGTAGGTAATTAATCATAAAAATCGACAAACCCCCTTATGTGCAACACTTTGTGTGATTGAAAGCCCTTGATTTCTCCGGATAGAACGATCCCTACTTGTCCTAACTACAATTGACAAAAGAAGGGTATTATGTGTATGAAGTTGTTTTGCAGGTACTTTGTGCTTGGATAACACCTCCATCAATTTTTGGCGCCGTTGCCGGGGAAATTATAATATTTTGATTCATAAAGTGTTGTTTGTAATTATGTATATTGCAGGTTATTTTAATTTTTCAATAGATTTTGGGATATGTATTAATAGGATTTTCGGAAGTGTAATAGTAAATAGGACTTATCCGATTTTTGGTTGTTGGTTTTTGGTCTTTATTTTGCTTAATTGCCGATGTGTGTGATGTATATTGTGATGTTGATACACTTAGATAATTTCTAGGAAGTTGATAGTTTTTGTATATGCTTTGAGTTTATTGTAGTTTCTAAAGTGTAACATGTAGGTGAAGCCTCTTTTGTTGATCATAACCAAAACCCTTCATATGAATGGTGCTTTGTTGAATCCGTTTTTTTGTAGATTGGGAAACGCGGGATACTTCCCTCCCACGCATACAAGCGACATTTCGGCAATAGTATTACTTCTATGAGGTTGAGGGCGGTTTTAATCAACACTTGTAGACCGCTAGGACCCGAGTTTATTTTACAAAGTATAGGGCAAGTTATTTTTCATTGATTGGTTCGAGGTTTGTAAAACTGGTTCTCAAGACCCACAGATTGATGTTCATTTTCTGTGAGTGAGTCGATAGGGGACTTGTCCTCCGTGGTTAAAAACTTTGAGACCTGCCTTATTCCTAAAGAGAGTTTACTCTCCGTGAATCTTAACGACACCGCCTTAGAAAAGTAAAGTATGCTCGACCTAGACAACTGCTTGTGCCGAAGCATCACCTCACTTTAGACGCTAGAAGATAACTTGAGCATATGTGAATCTATTTTTCTTCGAAAGATAAAATTCGTCTTTAATTTTCGAGGTATATCGGAATAAGCATGATACTACCTTGGGCTGTATCAGTGCATTGCACTGTTATCTCCTCTGCTCCACGTACCTTGAGAATTAGGGTTTTTGAATAAAAACAACTAGAAAGAAGCTAGGTTGTGACGCCATGTGTTTTGTACATGTTGAAATCGGTGTTTGGAATTTTTTTTTTCCACACTTGTGAAATTTTCGATTCTTTGTGTGAATGACGATTTGTGTGAAGTTTTGAGAATTTTGTTTGTGTGTTTTGCCTTGTAAATTTCGTGTGCCATTGTATGATCTCTTGTAAATTTCGTGTGCCTTGTAAATTCTGTGAACAGTGATCGTAAATAGTAACGGTGAACAGTGAAATCGTAATAGTGTCGTGAACAGTAATTTTTTTTTTTTAATTTATTTATTTATTTTTTTTAATTTATACATATTACTTCTAACTTATTTCTAACCTATACTCTAACTTATTCTAACTCATTCTTTCTAACCTATACATATTGATTCTCATGATTCTTGTAGAGTTTAATTGTTAGTTGCAGATCATAAGGAAGAGGTGAAGAATTACAGTGTAAACAGTTGATTGAAGCTCTCATTGACTTGGGAAGGACGACAAGTGTTGCAAGAAACGAGTTCCACCACTCTAAACTTGTGTTCTTGATTTACAATTAAATTCTACTTAGCTAATTATTGTATATTTATACACTAACTTCTAACTTTAGCTAATTCACTAACTCACTACTAACTTATTCTTTGAATTCTCATCTCCACTCTTCTAAATTTCTTTATCTTGATGCGATGCAGTTGAAGAGTGGAGTAATCATGCATCGAGTTATGATAACCATTGTAAGGAGGCACGAATTTGGAGGTGTACACTCAAAAAGGCGTCGCCCACAACTTGATTAAGAAGTGAAGAGTCTAGGCTGAGTAGACTATAAACATTAAGCGCTGCATGGGAGGCAACCCATTTCAACCAAAATTGTGAAGGAGCCGTCTACGAGAGTTTGAATTTCTAAACCCTAAACTCTTTTTGGTTGAATTGTATAAATGTGGAACTTGTGTGAATTATCAAATGCTTAGAAATTACTACATAATTTTTGTGTAACATTGAGGACAATGTAATTTTCTAAGTGTGGGGTAGGGAATATATGTTTCACATGTCTTTGTTTTGTTTTGTTTTGTTTTTGAGTCTTAGATGCCCCTAATAGTCTATGATTATTATGTCAGAATTCGAGCCTTATATGGATAGAAAGCTACGGGAGTCTAGTTTCCAACCCAACTGGAATCACCTTAATATCTATTTTCTAGAGAAAAATATTCCATAATCTTCACTCGAAGGTCAAATCTGCCAGCAGGATAAGTTTTAGAAAAACTAGGTTTTGTAAACCCTAGCTGCCTCCCTTGCCTCTATAAATACAACACTTTGTATTCATAAAAGGCATCTTCTCTTCCTCACATAAACTTGCCGAACCTCTGCCAAAATATCTCCATAAATCTTACCAAGAACAAGGCCGAATCATCTCCACCACCTTTCCACAAAACCTTTCCAATCATCATCACCAATCCTATTGCCGATTCCTTCAACAAGGTTGTCATTAAGATTGTAATATTTCAATGGCTTTGATTTCTTTGTATTTAAACATTATTTTGTCTATGAAATATGTTTGGATTCTTGGTTTTATTTTCGGTATTGTTAATTATATATGGGATTTCCGAATCTTTATAATAATTGTTTGGTTATTTCATGTTTGATTACCGATTTATGCATGTGATTTGATTAAATATGTATGATGGGCAGTAGGGTTTTGAATGCTTTCTTGATTTAATTAGGTTTATTTCCTTAATTCGTGTGCAACCGAAGGAGATGTCTAGATGCATTCGAAAGGCCATGAGTGTTATCTAGGTATTGAATTCACTTGCCGATTTAATATATGTTGATTCATACACATGTTATGTTTTAATATGTATTTATCTAAGGGCTAGAGTAATTCTGGAAATTTACATGTCGATGTGAGATGAGTGACGCCATACTTGCTAACATGTTCGAATTCGACATATTGTGCTTATGTGCTATTTGTGTTTAATTTCTACGCATTGTGTTATTAAACCGATTAGTACCATGTTTAGGATTACACGCATGTTGGATTCTAAATACTTGTGATGTTTTGAATAATTAGAATAACCGCATTGGCTCTAATTAAATTGGAACTTAATTGATCTTGAATTCGATATTTGCTGCTGCCCCTATTGCTTGTTTTAATTTCATTGCATGTATAATGAGATTTGTGTCTTGTGATTGTGTGAAAGGTGATGATCAATTGTAGATAATAATTTAGGTTTTAGAATTTGTAAAAATTCAGTAGGTAATTAATCATAAAAATCGACAAACCCCCTTATGTGCAACACTTTGTGTGATTGAAAGCCCTTGATTTCTCCGGATAGAACGATCCCTACTTGTCCTAACTACAATTGACAAAAGAAGGGTATTATGTGTATGAAGTTGTTTTGCAGGTACTTTGTGCTTGGATAACACCTCCATCAATTTTTGGCGCCGTTGCCGGGGAAATTATAATATTTTGATTCATAAAGTGTTGTTTGTAATTATGTATATTGCAGGTTATTTTAATTTTTCAATAGATTTTGGGATATGTATTAATAGGATTTTCGGAAGTGTAATAGTAAATAGGACTTATCCGATTTTTGGTTGTTGGTTTTTGGTCTTTATTTTGCTTAATTGCCGATGTGTGTGATGTATATTGTGATGTTGATACACTTAGATAATTTCTAGGAAGTTGATAGTTTTTGTATATGCTTTGAGTTTATTGTAGTTTCTAAAGTGTAACATGTAGGTGAAGCCTCTTTTGTTGATCATAACCAAAACCCTTCATATGAATGGTGCTTTGTTGAATCCGTTTTTTTGTAGATTGGGAAACGCGGGATACTTCCCTCCCACGCATACAAGCGACATTTCGGCAATAGTATTACTTCTATGAGGTTGAGGGCGGTTTTAATCAACACTTGTAGACCGCTAGGACCCGAGTTTATTTTACAAAGTATAGGGCAAGTTATTTTTCATTGATTGGTTCGAGGTTTGTAAAACTGGTTCTCAAGACCCACAGATTGATGTTCATTCTCTGTGAGTGAGTCGATAGGGGACTTGTCCTCCGTGGTTAAAAACTTTGAGACCTGCCTTATTCCTAAAGAGAGTTTACTCTCCGTGAATCTTAACGACACCGCCTTAGAAAAGTAAAGTATGCTCGACCTAGACAACTGCTTGTGCCGAAGCATCACCTCACTTTAGACGCTAGAAGATAACTTGAGCATATGTGAATCTATTTTTCTTCGAAAGATAAAATTCGTCTTTAATTTTCGAGGTATATCGGAATAAGCATGATACTACCTTGGGCTGTATCAGTGCATTGCACTGTTATCTCCTCTGCTCCACGTACCTTGAGAATTAGGGTTTTTGAATAAAAACAACTAGAAAGAAGCTAGGTTGTGACGCCATGTGTTTTGTACATGTTGAAATCGGTGTTTGGAATTTTTTTTTTCCACACTTGTGAAATTTTCGATTCTTTGTGTGAATGACGATTTGTGTGAAGTTTTGAGAATTTTGTTTGTGTGTTTTGCCTTGTAAATTTCGTGTGCCATTGTATGATCTCTTGTAAATTTCGTGTGCCTTGTAAATTCTGTGAACAGTGATCGTAAATAGTAACGGTGAACAGTGAAATCGTAATAGTGTCGTGAACAGTAATTTTTTTTTTTTAATTTATTTATTTATTTTTTTTAATTTATACATATTACTTCTAACTTATTTCTAACCTATACTCTAACTTATTCTAACTCATTCTTTCTAACCTATACATATTGATTCTCATGATTCTTGTAGAGTTTAATTGTTAGTTGCAGATCATAAGGAAGAGGTGAAGAATTACAGTGTAAACAGTTGATTGAAGCTCTCATTGACTTGGGAAGGACGACAAGTGTTGCAAGAAACGAGTTCCACCACTCTAAACTTGTGTTCTTGATTTACAATTAAATTCTACTTAGCTAATTATTGTATATTTATACACTAACTTCTAACTTTAGCTAATTCACTAACTCACTACTAACTTATTCTTTGAATTCTCATCTCCACTCTTCTAAATTTCTTTATCTTGATGCGATGCAGTTGAAGAGTGGAGTAATCATGCATCGAGTTATGATAACCATTGTAAGGAGGCACGAATTTGGAGGTGTACACTCAAAAAGGCGTCGCCCACAACTTGATTAAGAAGTGAAGAGTCTAGGCTGAGTAGACTATAAACATTAAGCGCTGCATGGGAGGCAACCCATTTCAACCAAAATTGTGAAGGAGCCGTCTACGAGAGTTTGAATTTCTAAACCCTAAACTCTTTTTGGTTGAATTGTATAAATGTGGAACTTGTGTGAATTATCAAATGCTTAGAAATTACTACATAATTTTTGTGTAACATTGAGGACAATGTAATTTTCTAAGTGTGGGGTAGGGAATATATGTTTCACATGTCTTTGTTTTGTTTTGTTTTGTTTTTGAGTCTTAGATGCCCCTAATAGTCTATGATTATTATGTCAGAATTCGAGCCTTATATGGATAGAAAGCTACGGGAGTCTAGTTTCCAACCCAACTGGAATCACCTTAATATCTATTTTCTAGAGAAAAATATTCCATAATCTTCACTCGAAGGTCAAATCTGCCAGCAGGATAAGTTTTAGAAAAACTAGGTTTTGTAAACCCTAGCTGCCTCCCTTGCCTCTATAAATACAACACTTTGTATTCATAAAAGGCATCTTCTCTTCCTCACATAAACTTGCCGAACCTCTGCCAAAATATCTCCATAAATCTTACCAAGAACAAGGCCGAATCATCTCCACCACCTTTCCACAAAACCTTTCCAATCATCATCACCAATCCTATTGCCGATTCCTTCAACAAGGTTGTCATTAAGATTGTAATATTTCAATGGCTTTGATTTCTTTGTATTTAAACATTATTTTGTCTATGAAATATGTTTGGATTCTTGGTTTTATTTTCGGTATTGTTAATTATATATGGGATTTCCGAATCTTTATAATAATTGTTTGGTTATTTCATGTTTGATTACCGATTTATGCATGTGATTTGATTAAATATGTATGATGGGCAGTAGGGTTTTGAATGCTTTCTTGATTTAATTAGGTTTATTTCCTTAATTCGTGTGCAACCGAAGGAGATGTCTAGATGCATTCGAAAGGCCATGAGTGTTATCTAGGTATTGAATTCACTTGCCGATTTAATATATGTTGATTCATACACATGTTATGTTTTAATATGTATTTATCTAAGGGCTAGAGTAATTCTGGAAATTTACATGTCGATGTGAGATGAGTGACGCCATACTTGCTAACATGTTCGAATTCGACATATTGTGCTTATGTGCTATTTGTGTTTAATTTCTACGCATTGTGTTATTAAACCGATTAGTACCATGTTTAGGATTACACGCATGTTGGATTCTAAATACTTGTGATGTTTTGAATAATTAGAATAACCGCATTGGCTCTAATTAAATTGGAACTTAATTGATCTTGAATTCGATATTTGCTGCTGCCCCTATTGCTTGTTTTAATTTCATTGCATGTATAATGAGATTTGTGTCTTGTGATTGTGTGAAAGGTGATGATCAATTGTAGATAATAATTTAGGTTTTAGAATTTGTAAAAATTCAGTAGGTAATTAATCATAAAAATCGACAAACCCCCTTATGTGCAACACTTTGTGTGATTGAAAGCCCTTGATTTCTCCGGATAGAACGATCCCTACTTGTCCTAACTACAATTGACAAAAGAAGGGTATTATGTGTATGAAGTTGTTTTGCAGGTACTTTGTGCTTGGATAACACCTCCATCAATTTTTGGCGCCGTTGCCGGGGAAATTATAATATTTTGATTCATAAAGTGTTGTTTGTAATTATGTATATTGCAGGTTATTTTAATTTTTCAATAGATTTTGGGATATGTATTAATAGGATTTTCGGAAGTGTAATAGTAAATAGGACTTATCCGATTTTTGGTTGTTGGTTTTTGGTCTTTATTTTGCTTAATTGCCGATGTGTGTGATGTATATTGTGATGTTGATACACTTAGATAATTTCTAGGAAGTTGATAGTTTTTGTATATGCTTTGAGTTTATTGTAGTTTCTAAAGTGTAACATGTAGGTGAAGCCTCTTTTGTTGATCATAACCAAAACCCTTCATATGAATGGTGCTTTGTTGAATCCGTTTTTTTGTAGATTGGGAAACGCGGGATACTTCCCTCCCACGCATACAAGCGACATTTCGGCAATAGTATTACTTCTATGAGGTTGAGGGCGGTTTTAATCAACACTTGTAGACCGCTAGGACCCGAGTTTATTTTACAAAGTATAGGGCAAGTTATTTTTCATTGATTGGTTCGAGGTTTGTAAAACTGGTTCTCAAGACCCACAGATTGATGTTCATTCTCTGTGAGTGAGTCGATAGGGGACTTGTCCTCCGTGGTTAAAAACTTTGAGACCTGCCTTATTCCTAAAGAGAGTTTACTCTCCGTGAATCTTAACGACACCGCCTTAGAAAAGTAAAGTATGCTCGACCTAGACAACTGCTTGTGCCGAAGCATCACCTCACTTTAGACGCTAGAAGATAACTTGAGCATATGTGAATCTATTTTTCTTCGAAAGATAAAATTCGTCTTTAATTTTCGAGGTATATCGGAATAAGCATGATACTACCTTGGGCTGTATCAGTGCATTGCACTGTTATCTCCTCTGCTCCACGTACCTTGAGAATTAGGGTTTTTGAATAAAAACAACTAGAAAGAAGCTAGGTTGTGACGCCATGTGTTTTGTACATGTTGAAATCGGTGTTTGGAATTTTTTTTTTCCACACTTGTGAAATTTTCGATTCTTTGTGTGAATGACGATTTGTGTGAAGTTTTGAGAATTTTGTTTGTGTGTTTTGCCTTGTAAATTTCGTGTGCCATTGTATGATCTCTTGTAAATTTCGTGTGCCTTGTAAATTCTGTGAACAGTGATCGTAAATAGTAACGGTGAACAGTGAAATCGTAATAGTGTCGTGAACAGTAATTTTTTTTTTTTAATTTATTTATTTATTTTTTTTAATTTATACATATTACTTCTAACTTATTTCTAACCTATACTCTAACTTATTCTAACTCATTCTTTCTAACCTATACATATTGATTCTCATGATTCTTGTAGAGTTTAATTGTTAGTTGCAGATCATAAGGAAGAGGTGAAGAATTACAGTGTAAACAGTTGATTGAAGCTCTCATTGACTTGGGAAGGACGACAAGTGTTGCAAGAAACGAGTTCCACCACTCTAAACTTGTGTTCTTGATTTACAATTAAATTCTACTTAGCTAATTATTGTATATTTATACACTAACTTCTAACTTTAGCTAATTCACTAACTCACTACTAACTTATTCTTTGAATTCTCATCTCCACTCTTCTAAATTTCTTTATCTTGATGCGATGCAGTTGAAGAGTGGAGTAATCATGCATCGAGTTATGATAACCATTGTAAGGAGGCACGAATTTGGAGGTGTACACTCAAAAAGGCGTCGCCCACAACTTGATTAAGAAGTGAAGAGTCTAGGCTGAGTAGACTATAAACATTAAGCGCTGCATGGGAGGCAACCCATTTCAACCAAAATTGTGAAGGAGCCGTCTACGAGAGTTTGAATTTCTAAACCCTAAACTCTTTTTGGTTGAATTGTATAAATGTGGAACTTGTGTGAATTATCAAATGCTTAGAAATTACTACATAATTTTTGTGTAACATTGAGGACAATGTAATTTTCTAAGTGTGGGGTAGGGAATATATGTTTCACATGTCTTTGTTTTGTTTTGTTTTGTTTTTGAGTCTTAGATGCCCCTAATAGTCTATGATTATTATGTCAGAATTCGAGCCTTATATGGATAGAAAGCTACGGGAGTCTAGTTTCCAACCCAACTGGAATCACCTTAATATCTATTTTCTAGAGAAAAATATTCCATAATCTTCACTCGAAGGTCAAATCTGCCAGCAGGATAAGTTTTAGAAAAACTAGGTTTTGTAAACCCTAGCTGCCTCCCTTGCCTCTATAAATACAACACTTTGTATTCATAAAAGGCATCTTCTCTTCCTCACATAAACTTGCCGAACCTCTGCCAAAATATCTCCATAAATCTTACCAAGAACAAGGCCGAATCATCTCCACCACCTTTCCACAAAACCTTTCCAATCATCATCACCAATCCTATTGCCGATTCCTTCAACAAGGTTGTCATTAAGATTGTAATATTTCAATGGCTTTGATTTCTTTGTATTTAAACATTATTTTGTCTATGAAATATGTTTGGATTCTTGGTTTTATTTTCGGTATTGTTAATTATATATGGGATTTCCGAATCTTTATAATAATTGTTTGGTTATTTCATGTTTGATTACCGATTTATGCATGTGATTTGATTAAATATGTATGATGGGCAGTAGGGTTTTGAATGCTTTCTTGATTTAATTAGGTTTATTTCCTTAATTCGTGTGCAACCGAAGGAGATGTCTAGATGCATTCGAAAGGCCATGAGTGTTATCTAGGTATTGAATTCACTTGCCGATTTAATATATGTTGATTCATACACATGTTATGTTTTAATATGTATTTATCTAAGGGCTAGAGTAATTCTGGAAATTTACATGTCGATGTGAGATGAGTGACGCCATACTTGCTAACATGTTCGAATTCGACATATTGTGCTTATGTGCTATTTGTGTTTAATTTCTACGCATTGTGTTATTAAACCGATTAGTACCATGTTTAGGATTACACGCATGTTGGATTCTAAATACTTGTGATGTTTTGAATAATTAGAATAACCGCATTGGCTCTAATTAAATTGGAACTTAATTGATCTTGAATTCGATATTTGCTGCTGCCCCTATTGCTTGTTTTAATTTCATTGCATGTATAATGAGATTTGTGTCTTGTGATTGTGTGAAAGGTGATGATCAATTGTAGATAATAATTTAGGTTTTAGAATTTGTAAAAATTCAGTAGGTAATTAATCATAAAAATCGACAAACCCCCTTATGTGCAACACTTTGTGTGATTGAAAGCCCTTGATTTCTCCGGATAGAACGATCCCTACTTGTCCTAACTACAATTGACAAAAGAAGGGTATTATGTGTATGAAGTTGTTTTGCAGGTACTTTGTGCTTGGATAACACCTCCATCAATTTTTGGCGCCGTTGCCGGGGAAATTATAATATTTTGATTCATAAAGTGTTGTTTGTAATTATGTATATTGCAGGTTATTTTAATTTTTCAATAGATTTTGGGATATGTATTAATAGGATTTTCGGAAGTGTAATAGTAAATAGGACTTATCCGATTTTTGGTTGTTGGTTTTTGGTCTTTATTTTGCTTAATTGCCGATGTGTGTGATGTATATTGTGATGTTGATACACTTAGATAATTTCTAGGAAGTTGATAGTTTTTGTATATGCTTTGAGTTTATTGTAGTTTCTAAAGTGTAACATGTAGGTGAAGCCTCTTTTGTTGATCATAACCAAAACCCTTCATATGAATGGTGCTTTGTTGAATCCGTTTTTTTGTAGATTGGGAAACGCGGGATACTTCCCTCCCACGCATACAAGCGACATTTCGGCAATAGTATTACTTCTATGAGGTTGAGGGCGGTTTTAATCAACACTTGTAGACCGCTAGGACCCGAGTTTATTTTACAAAGTATAGGGCAAGTTATTTTTCATTGATTGGTTCGAGGTTTGTAAAACTGGTTCTCAAGACCCACAGATTGATGTTCATTCTCTGTGAGTGAGTCGATAGGGGACTTGTCCTCCGTGGTTAAAAACTTTGAGACCTGCCTTATTCCTAAAGAGAGTTTACTCTCCGTGAATCTTAACGACACCGCCTTAGAAAAGTAAAGTATGCTCGACCTAGACAACTGCTTGTGCCGAAGCATCACCTCACTTTAGACGCTAGAAGATAACTTGAGCATATGTGAATCTATTTTTCTTCGAAAGATAAAATTCGTCTTTAATTTTCGAGGTATATCGGAATAAGCATGATACTACCTTGGGCTGTATCAGTGCATTGCACTGTTATCTCCTCTGCTCCACGTACCTTGAGAATTAGGGTTTTTGAATAAAAACAACTAGAAAGAAGCTAGGTTGTGACGCCATGTGTTTTGTACATGTTGAAATCGGTGTTTGGAATTTTTTTTTTCCACACTTGTGAAATTTTCGATTCTTTGTGTGAATGACGATTTGTGTGAAGTTTTGAGAATTTTGTTTGTGTGTTTTGCCTTGTAAATTTCGTGTGCCATTGTATGATCTCTTGTAAATTTCGTGTGCCTTGTAAATTCTGTTAACAGTGATCGTAAATAGTAACGGTGAACAGTGAAATCGTAATAGTGTCGTGAACAGTAATTTTTTTTTTTTAATTTATTTATTTATTTTTTTTAATTTATACATATTACTTCTAACTTATTTCTAACCTATACTCTAACTTATTCTAACTCATTCTTTCTAACCTATACATATTGATTCTCATGATTCTTGTAGAGTTTAATTGTTAGTTGCAGATCATAAGGAAGAGGTGAAGAATTACAGTGTAAACAGTTGATTGAAGCTCTCATTGACTTGGGAAGGACGACAAGTGTTGCAAGAAACGAGTTCCACCACTCTAAACTTGTGTTCTTGATTTACAATTAAATTCTACTTAGCTAATTATTGTATATTTATACACTAACTTCTAACTTTAGCTAATTCACTAACTCACTACTAACTTATTCTTTGAATTCTCATCTCCACTCTTCTAAATTTCTTTATCTTGATGCGATGCAGTTGAAGAGTGGAGTAATCATGCATCGAGTTATGATAACCATTGTAAGGAGGCACGAATTTGGAGGTGTACACTCAAAAAGGCGTCGCCCACAACTTGATTAAGAAGTGAAGAGTCTAGGCTGAGTAGACTATAAACATTAAGCGCTGCATGGGAGGCAACCCATTTCAACCAAAATTGTGAAGGAGCCGTCTACGAGAGTTTGAATTTCTAAACCCTAAACTCTTTTTGGTTGAATTGTATAAATGTGGAACTTGTGTGAATTATCAAATGCTTAGAAATTACTACATAATTTTTGTGTAACATTGAGGACAATGTAATTTTCTAAGTGTGGGGTAGGGAATATATGTTTCACATGTCTTTGTTTTGTTTTGTTTTGTTTTTGAGTCTTAGATGCCCCTAATAGTCTATGATTATTATGTCAGAATTCGAGCCTTATATGGATAGAAAGCTACGGGAGTCTAGTTTCCAACCCAACTGGAATCACCTTAATATCTATTTTCTAGAGAAAAATATTCCATAATCTTCACTCGAAGGTCAAATCTGCCAGCAGGATAAGTTTTAGAAAAACTAGGTTTTGTAAACCCTAGCTGCCTCCCTTGCCTCTATAAATACAACACTTTGTATTCATAAAAGGCATCTTCTCTTCCTCACATAAACTTGCCGAACCTCTGCCAAAATATCTCCATAAATCTTACCAAGAACAAGGCCGAATCATCTCCACCACCTTTCCACAAAACCTTTCCAATCATCATCACCAATCCTATTGCCGATTCCTTCAACAAGGTTGTCATTAAGATTGTAATATTTCAATGGCTTTGATTTCTTTGTATTTAAACATTATTTTGTCTATGAAATATGTTTGGATTCTTGGTTTTATTTTCGGTATTGTTAATTATATATGGGATTTCCGAATCTTTATAATAATTGTTTGGTTATTTCATGTTTGATTACCGATTTATGCATGTGATTTGATTAAATATGTATGATGGGCAGTAGGGTTTTGAATGCTTTCTTGATTTAATTAGGTTTATTTCCTTAATTCGTGTGCAACCGAAGGAGATGTCTAGATGCATTCGAAAGGCCATGAGTGTTATCTAGGTATTGAATTCACTTGCCGATTTAATATATGTTGATTCATACGCATGTTATGTTTTAATATGTATTTATCTAAGGGCTAGAGTAATTCTGGAAATTTACATGTCGATGTGAGATGAGTGACGCCATACTTGCTAACATGTTCGAATTCGACATATTGTGCTTATGTGCTATTTGTGTTTAATTTCTACGCATTGTGTTATTAAACCGATTAGTACCATGTTTAGGATTACACGCATGTTGGATTCTAAATACTTGTGATGTTTTGAATAATTAGAATAACCGCATTGGCTCTAATTAAATTGGAACTTAATTGATCTTTGAATTCGATATTTGCTGCTGCCCCTATTGCTTGTTTTAATTTCATTGCATGTATAATGAGATTTGTGTCTTGTGATTGTGTGAAAGGTGATGATCAATTGTAGATAATAATTTAGGTTTTAGAATTTGTAAAAATTCAGTAGGTAATTAATCATAAAAATCGACAAACCCCCTTATGTGCAACACTTTGTGTGATTGAAAGCCCTTGATTTCTCCGGATAGAACGATCCCTACTTGTCCTAACTACAATTGACAAAAGAAGGGTATTATGTGTATGAAGTTGTTTTGCAGGTACTTTGTGCTTGGATAACACCTCCATCAATTTTTGGCGCCGTTGCCGGGGAAATTATAATATTTTGATTCATAAAGTGTTGTTTGTAATTATGTATATTGCAGGTTATTTTAATTTTTCAATAGATTTTGGGATATGTATTAATAGGATTTTCGGAAGTGTAATAGTAAATAGGACTTATCCGATTTTTGGTTGTTGGTTTTTGGTCTTTATTTTGCTTAATTGCCGATGTGTGTGATGTATATTGTGATGTTGATACACTTAGATAATTTCTAGGAAGTTGATAGTTTTTGTATATGCTTTGAGTTTATTGTAGTTTCTAAAGTGTAACATGTAGGTGAAGCCTCTTTTGTTGATCATAACCAAAACCCTTCATATGAATGGTGCTTTGTTGAATCCGTTTTTTTGTAGATTGGGAAACGCGGGATACTTCCCTCCCACGCATACAAGCGACATTTCGGCAATAGTATTACTTCTATGAGGTTGAGGGCGGTTTTAATCAACACTTGTAGACCGCTAGGACCCGAGTTTATTTTACAAAGTATAGGGCAAGTTATTTTTCATTGATTGGTTCGAGGTTTGTAAAACTGGTTCTCAAGACCCACAGATTGATGTTCATTCTCTGTGAGTGAGTCGATAGGGGACTTGTCCTCCGTGGTTAAAAACTTTGAGACCTGCCTTATTCCTAAAGAGAGTTTACTCTCCGTGAATCTTAACGACACCGCCTTAGAAAAGTAAAGTATGCTCGACCTAGACAACTGCTTGTGCCGAAGCATCACCTCACTTTAGACGCTAGAAGATAACTTGAGCATATGTGAATCTATTTTTCTTCGAAAGATAAAATTCGTCTTTAATTTTCGAGGTATATCGGAATAAGCATGATACTACCTTGGGCTGTATCAGTGCATTGCACTGTTATCTCCTCTGCTCCACGTACCTTGAGAATTAGGGTTTTTGAATAAAAACAACTAGAAAGAAGCTAGGTTGTGACGCCATGTGTTTTGTACATGTTGAAATCGGTGTTTGGAATTTTTTTTTTCCACACTTGTGAAATTTTCGATTCTTTGTGTGAATGACGATTTGTGTGAAGTTTTGAGAATTTTGTTTGTGTGTTTTGCCTTGTAAATTTCGTGTGCCATTGTATGATCTCTTGTAAATTTCGTGTGCCTTGTAAATTCTGTGAACAGTGATCGTAAATAGTAACGGTGAACAGTGAAATCGTAATAGTGTCGTGAACAGTAATTTTTTTTTTTTAATTTATTTATTTATTTTTTTTAATTTATACATATTACTTCTAACTTATTTCTAACCTATACTCTAACTTATTCTAACTCATTCTTTCTAACCTATACATATTGATTCTCATGATTCTTGTAGAGTTTAATTGTTAGTTGCAGATCATAAGGAAGAGGTGAAGAATTACAGTGTAAACAGTTGATTGAAGCTCTCATTGACTTGGGAAGGACGACAAGTGTTGCAAGAAACGAGTTCCACCACTCTAAACTTGTGTTCTTGATTTACAATTAAATTCTACTTAGCTAATTATTGTATATTTATACACTAACTTCTAACTTTAGCTAATTCACTAACTCACTACTAACTTATTCTTTGAATTCTCATCTCCACTCTTCTAAATTTCTTTATCTTGATGCGATGCAGTTGAAGAGTGGAGTAATCATGCATCGAGTTATGATAACCATTGTAAGGAGGCACGAATTTGGAGGTGTACACTCAAAAAGGCGTCGCCCACAACTTGATTAAGAAGTGAAGAGTCTAGGCTGAGTAGACTATAAACATTAAGCGCTGCATGGGAGGCAACCCATTTCAACCAAAATTGTGAAGGAGCCGTCTACGAGAGTTTGAATTTCTAAACCCTAAACTCTTTTTGGTTGAATTGTATAAATGTGGAACTTGTGTGAATTATCAAATGCTTAGAAATTACTACATAATTTTTGTGTAACATTGAGGACAATGTAATTTTCTAAGTGTGGGGTAGGGAATATATGTTTCACATGTCTTTGTTTTGTTTTGTTTTGTTTTTGAGTCTTAGATGCCCCTAATAGTCTATGATTATTATGTCAGAATTCGAGCCTTATATGGATAGAAAGCTACGGGAGTCTAGTTTCCAACCCAACTGGAATCACCTTAATATCTATTTTCTAGAGAAAAATATTCCATAATCTTCACTCGAAGGTCAAATCTGCCAGCAGGATAAGTTTTAGAAAAACTAGGTTTTGTAAACCCTAGCTGCCTCCCTTGCCTCTATAAATACAACACTTTGTATTCATAAAAGGCATCTTCTCTTCCTCACATAAACTTGCCGAACCTCTGCCAAAATATCTCCATAAATCTTACCAAGAACAAGGCCGAATCATCTCCACCACCTTTCCACAAAACCTTTCCAATCATCATCACCAATCCTATTGCCGATTCCTTCAACAAGGTTGTCATTAAGATTGTAATATTTCAATGGCTTTGATTTCTTTGTATTTAAACATTATTTTGTCTATGAAATATGTTTGGATTCTTGGTTTTATTTTCGGTATTGTTAATTATATATGGGATTTCCGAATCTTTATAATAATTGTTTGGTTATTTCATGTTTGATTACCGATTTATGCATGTGATTTGATTAAATATGTATGATGGGCAGTAGGATTTTGAATGCTTTCTTGATTTAATTAGGTTTATTTCCTTAATTCGTGTGCAACCGAAGGAGATGTCTAGATGCATTCGAAAGGCCATGAGTGTTATCTAGGTATTGAATTCACTTGCCGATTTAATATATGTTGATTCATACGCATGTTATGTTTTAATATGTATTTATCTAAGGGCTAGAGTAATTCTGGAAATTTACATGTCGATGTGAGATGAGTGACGCCATACTTGCTAACATGTTCGAATTCGACATATTGTGCTTATGTGCTATTTGTGTTTAATTTCTACGCATTGTGTTATTAAACCGATTAGTACCATGTTTAGGATTACACGCATGTTGGATTCTAAATACTTGTGATGTTTTGAATAATTAGAATAACCGCATTGGCTCTAATTAAATTGGAACTTAATTGATCTTGAATTCGATATTTGCTGCTGCCCCTATTGCTTGTTTTAATTTCATTGCATGTATAATGAGATTTGTGTCTTGTGATTGTGTGAAAGGTGATGATCAATTGTAGATAATAATTTAGGTTTTAGAATTTGTAAAAATTCAGTAGGTAATTAATCATAAAAATCGACAAACCCCCTTATGTGCAACACTTTGTGTGATTGAAAGCCCTTGATTTCTCCGGATAGAACGATCCCTACTTGTCCTAACTACAATTGACAAAAGAAGGGTATTATGTGTATGAAGTTGTTTTGCAGGTACTTTGTGCTTGGATAACACCTCCATCAATTTTTGGCGCCGTTGCCGGGGAAATTATAATATTTTGATTCATAAAGTGTTGTTTGTAATTATGTATATTGCAGGTTATTTTAATTTTTCAATAGATTTTGGGATATGTATTAATAGGATTTTCGGAAGTGTAATAGTAAATAGGACTTATCCGATTTTTGGTTGTTGGTTTTTGGTCTTTATTTTGCTTAATTGCCGATGTGTGTGATGTATATTGTGATGTTGATACACTTAGATAATTTCTAGGAAGTTGATAGTTTTTGTATATGCTTTGAGTTTATTGTAGTTTCTAAAGTGTAACATGTAGGTGAAGCCTCTTTTGTTGATCATAACCAAAACCCTTCATATGAATGGTGCTTTGTTGAATCCGTTTTTTTGTAGATTGGGAAACGCGGGATACTTCCCTCCCACGCATACAAGCGACATTTCGGCAATAGTATTACTTCTATGAGGTTGAGGGCGGTTTTAATCAACACTTGTAGACCGCTAGGACCCGAGTTTATTTTACAAAGTATAGGGCAAGTTATTTTTCATTGATTGGTTCGAGGTTTGTAAAACTGGTTCTCAAGACCCACAGATTGATGTTCATTCTCTGTGAGTGAGTCGATAGGGGACTTGTCCTCCGTGGTTAAAAACTTTGAGACCTGCCTTATTCCTAAAGAGAGTTTACTCTCCGTGAATCTTAACGACACCGCCTTAGAAAAGTAAAGTATGCTCGACCTAGACAACTGCTTGTGCCGAAGCATCACCTCACTTTAGACGCTAGAAGATAACTTGAGCATATGTGAATCTATTTTTCTTCGAAAGATAAAATTCGTCTTTAATTTTCGAGGTATATCGGAATAAGCATGATACTACCTTGGGCTGTATCAGTGCATTGCACTGTTATCTCCTCTGCTCCACGTACCTTGAGAATTAGGGTTTTTGAATAAAAACAACTAGAAAGAAGCTAGGTTGTGACGCCATGTGTTTTGTACATGTTGAAATCGGTGTTTGGAATTTTTTTTTTCCACACTTGTGAAATTTTCGATTCTTTGTGTGAATGACGATTTGTGTGAAGTTTTGAGAATTTTGTTTGTGTGTTTTGCCTTGTAAATTTCGTGTGCCATTGTATGATCTCTTGTAAATTTCGTGTGCCTTGTAAATTCTGTGAACAGTGATCGTAAATAGTAACGGTGAACAGTGAAATCGTAATAGTGTCGTGAACAGTAATTTATTTTTTTTAATTTATTTATTTATTTTTTTTAATTTATACATATTACTTCTAACTTATTTCTAACCTATACTCTAACTTATTCTAACTCATTCTTTCTAACCTATACATATTGATTCTCATGATTCTTGTAGAGTTTAATTGTTAGTTGCAGATCATAAGGAAGAGGTGAAGAATTACAGTGTAAACAGTTGATTGAAGCTCTCATTGACTTGGGAAGGACGACAAGTGTTGCAAGAAACGAGTTCCACCACTCTAAACTTGTGTTCTTGATTTACAATTAAATTCTACTTAGCTAATTATTGTATATTTATACACTAACTTCTAACTTTAGCTAATTCACTAACTCACTACTAACTTATTCTTTGAATTCTCATCTCCACTCTTCTAAATTTCTTTATCTTGATGCGATGCAGTTGAAGAGTGGAGTAATCATGCATCGAGTTATGATAACCATTGTAAGGAGGCACGAATTTGGAGGTGTACACTCAAAAAGGCGTCGCCCACAACTTGATTAAGAAGTGAAGAGTCTAGGCTGAGTAGACTATAAACATTAAGCGCTGCATGGGAGGCAACCCATTTCAACCAAAATTGTGAAGGAGCCGTCTACGAGAGTTTGAATTTCTAAACCCTAAACTCTTTTTGGTTGAATTGTATAAATGTGGAACTTGTGTGAATTATCAAATGCTTAGAAATTACTACATAATTTTTGTGTAACATTGAGGACAATGTAATTTTCTAAGTGTGGGGTAGGGAATATATGTTTCACATGTCTTTGTTTTGTTTTGTTTTGTTTTTGAGTCTTAGATGCCCCTAATAGTCTATGATTATTATGTCAGAATTCGAGCCTTATATGGATAGAAAGCTACGGGAGTCTAGTTTCCAACCCAACTGGAATCACCTTAATATCTATTTTCTAGAGAAAAATATTCCATAATCTTCACTCGAAGGTCAAATCTGCCAGCAGGATAAGTTTTAGAAAAACTAGGTTTTGTAAACCCTAGCTGCCTCCCTTGCCTCTATAAATACAACACTTTGTATTCATAAAAGGCATCTTCTCTTCCTCACATAAACTTGCCGAACCTCTGCCAAAATATCTCCATAAATCTTACCAAGAACAAGGCCGAATCATCTCCACCACCTTTCCACAAAACCTTTCCAATCATCATCACCAATCCTATTGCCGATTCCTTCAACAAGGTTGTCATTAAGATTGTAATATTTCAATGGCTTTGATTTCTTTGTATTTAAACATTATTTTGTCTATGAAATATGTTTGGATTCTTGGTTTTATTTTCGGTATTGTTAATTATATATGGGATTTCCGAATCTTTATAATAATTGTTTGGTTATTTCATGTTTGATTACCGATTTATGCATGTGATTTGATTAAATATGTATGATGGGCAGTAGGGTTTTGAATGCTTTCTTGATTTAATTAGGTTTATTTCCTTAATTCGTGTGCAACCGAAGGAGATGTCTAGATGCATTCGAAAGGCCATGAGTGTTATCTAGGTATTGAATTCACTTGCCGATTTAATATATGTTGATTCATACACATGTTATGTTTTAATATGTATTTATCTAAGGGCTAGAGTAATTCTGGAAATTTACATGTCGATGTGAGATGAGTGACGCCATACTTGCTAACATGTTCGAATTCGACATATTGTGCTTATGTGCTATTTGTGTTTAATTTCTACGCATTGTGTTATTAAACCGATTAGTACCATGTTTAGGATTACACGCATGTTGGATTCTAAATACTTGTGATGTTTTGAATAATTAGAATAACCGCATTGGCTCTAATTAAATTGGAACTTAATTGATCTTGAATTCGATATTTGCTGCTGCCCCTATTGCTTGTTTTAATTTCATTGCATGTATAATGAGATTTGTGTCTTGTGATTGTGTGAAAGGTGATGATCAATTGTAGATAATAATTTAGGTTTTAGAATTTGTAAAAATTCAGTAGGTAATTAATCATAAAAATCGACAAACCCCCTTATGTGCAACACTTTGTGTGATTGAAAGCCCTTGATTTCTCCGGATAGAACGATCCCTACTTGTCCTAACTACAATTGACAAAAGAAGGGTATTATGTGTATGAAGTTGTTTTGCAGGTACTTTGTGCTTGGATAACACCTCCATCAATTTTTGGCGCCGTTGCCGGGGAAATTATAATATTTTGATTCATAAAGTGTTGTTTGTAATTATGTATATTGCAGGTTATTTTAATTTTTCAATAGATTTTGGGATATGTATTAATAGGATTTTCGGAAGTGTAATAGTAAATAGGACTTATCCGATTTTTGGTTGTTGGTTTTTGGTCTTTATTTTGCTTAATTGCCGATGTGTGTGATGTATATTGTGATGTTGATACACTTAGATAATTTCTAGGAAGTTGATAGTTTTTGTATATGCTTTGAGTTTATTGTAGTTTCTAAAGTGTAACATGTAGGTGAAGCCTCTTTTGTTGATCATAACCAAAACCCTTCATATGAATGGTGCTTTGTTGAATCCGTTTTTTTGTAGATTGGGAAACGCGGGATACTTCCCTCCCACGCATACAAGCGACATTTCGGCAATAGTATTACTTCTATGAGGTTGAGGGCGGTTTTAATCAACACTTGTAGACCGCTAGGACCCGAGTTTATTTTACAAAGTATAGGGCAAGTTATTTTTCATTGATTGGTTCGAGGTTTGTAAAACTGGTTCTCAAGACCCACAGATTGATGTTCATTCTCTGTGAGTGAGTCGATAGGGGACTTGTCCTCCGTGGTTAAAAACTTTGAGACCTGCCTTATTCCTAAAGAGAGTTTACTCTCCGTGAATCTTAACGACACCGCCTTAGAAAAGTAAAGTATGCTCGACCTAGACAACTGCTTGTGCCGAAGCATCACCTCACTTTAGACGCTAGAAGATAACTTGAGCATATGTGAATCTATTTTTCTTCGAAAGATAAAATTCGTCTTTAATTTTCGAGGTATATCGGAATAAGCATGATACTACCTTGGGCTGTATCAGTGCATTGCACTGTTATCTCCTCTGCTCCACGTACCTTGAGAATTAGGGTTTTTGAATAAAAACAACTAGAAAGAAGCTAGGTTGTGACGCCATGTGTTTTGTACATGTTGAAATCGGTGTTTGGAATTTTTTTTTTCCACACTTGTGAAATTTTCGATTCTTTGTGTGAATGACGATTTGTGTGAAGTTTTGAGAATTTTGTTTGTGTGTTTTGCCTTGTAAATTTCGTGTGCCATTGTATGATCTCTTGTAAATTTCGTGTGCCTTGTAAATTCTGTGAACAGTGATCGTAAATAGTAACGGTGAACAGTGAAATCGTAATAGTGTCGTGAACAGTAATTTATTTTTTTTAATTTATTTATTTATTTTTTTTAATTTATACATATTACTTCTAACTTATTTCTAACCTATACTCTAACTTATTCTAACTCATTCTTTCTAACCTATACATATTGATTCTCATGATTCTTGTAGAGTTTAATTGTTAGTTGCAGATCATAAGGAAGAGGTGAAGAATTACAGTGTAAACAGTTGATTGAAGCTCTCATTGACTTGGGAAGGACGACAAGTGTTGCAAGAAACGAGTTCCACCACTCTAAACTTGTGTTCTTGATTTACAATTAAATTCTACTTAGCTAATTATTGTATATTTATACACTAACTTCTAACTTTAGCTAATTCACTAACTCACTACTAACTTATTCTTTGAATTCTCATCTCCACTCTTCTAAATTTCTTTATCTTGATGCGATGCAGTTGAAGAGTGGAGTAATCATGCATCGAGTTATGATAACCATTGTAAGGAGGCACGAATTTGGAGGTGTACACTCAAAAAGGCGTCGCCCACAACTTGATTAAGAAGTGAAGAGTCTAGGCTGAATAGACTATAAACATTAAGCGCTGCATGGGAGGCAACCCATTTCAACCAAAATTGTGAAGGAGCCGTCTACGAGAGTTTGAATTTCTAAACCCTAAACTCTTTTTGGTTGAATTGTATAAATGTGGAACTTGTGTGAATTATCAAATGCTTAGAAATTACTACATAATTTTTGTGTAACATTGAGGACAATGTAATTTTCTAAGTGTGGGGTAGGGAATATATGTTTCACATGTCTTTGTTTTGTTTTGTTTTGTTTTTGAGTCTTAGATGCCCCTAATAGTCTATGATTATTATGTCAGAATTCGAGCCTTATATGGATAGAAAGCTACGGGAGTCTAGTTTCCAACCCAACTGGAATCACCTTAATATCTATTTTCTAGAGAAAAATATTCCATAATCTTCACTCGAAGGTCAAATCTGCCAGCAGGATAAGTTTTAGAAAAACTAGGTTTTGTAAACCCTAGCTGCCTCCCTTGCCTCTATAAATACAACACTTTGTATTCATAAAAGGCATCTTCTCTTCCTCACATAAACTTGCCGAACCTCTGCCAAAATATCTCCATAAATCTTACCAAGAACAAGGCCGAATCATCTCCACCACCTTTCCACAAAACCTTTCCAATCATCATCACCAATCCTATTGCCGATTCCTTCAACAAGGTTGTCATTAAGATTGTAATATTTCAATGGCTTTGATTTCTTTGTATTTAAACATTATTTTGTCTATGAAATATGTTTGGATTCTTGGTTTTATTTTCGGTATTGTTAATTATATATGGGATTTCCGAATCTTTATAATAATTGTTTGGTTATTTCATGTTTGATTACCGATTTATGCATGTGATTTGATTAAATATGTATGATGGGCAGTAGGATTTTGAATGCTTTCTTGATTTAATTAGGTTTATTTCCTTAATTCGTGTGCAACCGAAAGAGATGTCTAGATGCATTCGAAAGGCCATGAGTGTTATCTAGGTATTGAATTCACTTGCCGATTTAATATATGTTGATTCATACGCATGTTATGTTTTAATATGTATTTATCTAAGGGCTAGAGTAATTCTGGAAATTTACATGTCGATGTGAGATGAGTGACGCCATACTTGCTAACATGTTCGAATTCGACATATTGTGCTTATGTGCTATTTGTGTTTAATTTCTACGCATTGTGTTATTAAACCGATTAGTACCATGTTTAGGATTACACGCATGTTGGATTCTAAATACTTGTGATGTTTTGAATAATTAGAATAACCGCATTGGCTCTAATTAAATTGGAACTTAATTGATCTTGAATTCGATATTTGCTGCTGCCCCTATTGCTTGTTTTAATTTCATTGCATGTATAATGAGATTTGTGTCTTGTGATTGTGTGAAAGGTGATGATCAATTGTAGATAATAATTTAGGTTTTAGAATTTGTAAAAATTCAGTAGGTAATTAATCATAAAAATCGACAAACCCCCTTATGTGCAACACTTTGTGTGATTGAAAGCCCTTGATTTCCCCGGATAGAACGATCCCTACTTGTCCTAACTACAATTGACAAAAAAAGGGTATTATGTGTATGAAGTTGTTTTGCAGGTACTTTGTGCTTGGATAACACCTCCATCACATTGCGGGACGTATATTGAAAAGTTCTATTCCAAATACTGTTATTGGAATTTCGTGACGAAATTCTTTAAGGAGGATGGATTGTAACTGGAAATTCGATTTTCTATTTTATTTAAGAAAATTATTTTCGAGTTATTTTGATAATGATTTCTCTTATATTTACATTTGTAATAGTTTTTGAAATTTACTTAAATTTTTAGTTTGTCTAATTTTAACTTTCGACCTGTAAGTTTAAAGTAGACGTTGTTACGAGTTCGTGGGTTTTTACGGAGCATCGTTTGAACATCGAAACTATTTTTAATAATTTTTGGAAGTTGGTATTATCTAAAGATTAATTGAAAATAGACTTTTAGAGTCGGTTTGATCTGGAGCCTTGATTTCAATTGATTACAAGTTCTGGGCCGTCGAATTTATGGTATATATATAAGTTGGATTGGCTCTATTTGGAAACAGAACAGCAAAAAAACCCAGACCCAAATCGGGCTGAGGTCGCGTTCTGCGCGCGCCGGAGCTCAGATCCTTCCTCCGTCGTCCGGCCGTCTCTCGAGGAGGAATTGGTGACTTGATAGGAGCACAATGTGCGTCGTTCTTAATATGTTTTTACCCCCATTTATCCAATGTTTAACCCTTATTTTTGTAAGATAGAGTCATATTTTAGTTTAGTGTCCCTTTGGTAGAGTTTTGGAGAAAATGTGCTTAATTGTCAGAAAAATGACTAAGTAAAGAAATCTGAGCAAAAAGTGCAAAATATGTTGTTTTCGTGATATTGAGGCCTGTGCTAAACTGATCTATCCTTTTCCAAATTTGATGAAATTTGATATGCATATAATTGGCAAGCTAAAGTGTATTGTGTCAAAATTTCAGATCAATCGGAGTTCGGGAAGTCACCCAAATGAAGGCTGCAACTTGGCAGTTTGAGCAAACCAATCCAGGGACTACCAGGATTTTCCTGGGACTGTGTCCTGACTTCCGGAATTTCTGTGGGACACATCGCTTGGAACCGGAGAACGTGCCATACGCCGTTGGAAAGCCCTGTGTGTCTAGTTTCATATGCAACTGGAATCGCAGAAAAAGCTCTCCTAAGTAGAGAGTTATGCCGGTTTGAATGCAAGAAGGTCAGATCTGCCGAGAGGAAGAACCTGCTGCCCGTTTTGAAGGATTTCTATTTTTCTACAACAATTTCGTGTCCAAGGTTGTAAGTGATGAGCTACTGTACATATTGGAGCATTAGAGAGTCATCCTTTCAAGGAAGAAGTCGAAGAACAAAAGAAAAGAAGTTTCCCTGATGCAAGCAGGAAAAGAAGATACAAAGGATGCTTTCCTGGCTCAACTAGGGAAAGCTACGGCTAGCTCTTGGATAAATTGTCCAAATGAGTTATGAGCCTAGTCCATTATTCAGTCCATCAAGCATTGATCCATGAAGAATTTGGCTGAATTAAAAAAGAAAAGAAAAGATTAATTTCGGAATGGAAAAGAAGAAGCAAGCCGAGTTCTACATAGATTTGGCTTACGAATGTGGACTGAATTCCATCCTTTGTGCAAGATTTTTGGCTGAATTAATTCATGGAAAACCTAAAGAGCTATTGCTCAATTATTCAGCCATTATCTTGGGAATTTTCGGCAGAAAATAGAGGAAGAAAATCGCAACAAATCCTGATTAATTTCGGGAAAATTCCTGTGCACGTCTCTCAACTTCCACGGACTCTTCCGGACAGCTGGCAATGAATCAGAATTCGAGACTTATATGGATAGAAAGCTACGGGAGTCTAGTTTCCAACCCAACTGGAATCACCTCAATATCTATTTTCGAGAGAGAGTTATGACGTAATCAATGCACGGAGGTCATTCTGCCGAATTCAGAAAATCAAGGAAACCTAAACCAATTCGGTTTTGGTTTGTGGCTGGCTTCTCTAGGTTACTTCCTCTATAAATACCAAGGCTTTTGCAAAGAAAATAATCATCTCTCTCTCCTCAAAATCCTTGCCGAATCCCTGCCAAAATAAATCCACAAATTTCATACCAAGAACCAAGGCCGAATCCACCGTATTCTACCAACAATCCGATCATCATTCACCAATCCTTGCCGAATCTTTATCAAGGTTGTAACATGGATTGTACTCTATTGGTTTTTGTTTCTTTGTATTTAAACATAACTTTGTCTATGAAGTATGTTTTGGTTTCTGAATTTATTTTCGGTATTGATAATCATATATGGGATCTTTGGATCTTTGTTATAAATGTTTGGGAATTTTATATATGATTGCCGATTTATGTATGTGATATGATTAAATATGTTGTATGGGCAGTAGGTTTTGAATGTGTTCTTGATTTAATTAGGTTTATTTTCTTAATTCGTGTGGAACCGAAGGAGATGTCTAGATGCATTCGCAGGCCATGAGTGTTATCTAGATGTTGAATTCATATGTCGATTTAATACATGTTGATTCACACGCGTTGTTGGTTTTGATATGTATTAATCTAAGGGTTAGAGTAATTATGGAAATTTACATGTCGATGTGAGATGGGTGACGCCATACTTGCTAACATGTTCCAATTCGACAATATGTGCTTATGTGCTTTTTGTGTTTAATTTACATGCGTTGTGTTATTAAACCGATTAGTACCATGTTTAGGATTGCGCGCGTTTCGGATTCTAAATACTTATGATGTCTTGAATAATTAGGATAAGCTGCGTTGGCCCTAATTAAATTGGAACTTAATTAATCTTGAAATCGTTTTATGTTTGCTGCCCCTATTACTTGTTTTAATTTTGTTGCATGTATAATGAGATTTGTGTTTGGTGATTGTGTGAAAGGTGATGATCAATTGTATATAGTAATCTAGGATTTAATTTTCGTAAACTAGTAAGTAAATAATAATTAAAAATTTCGACAACCCCCCTTTTATGCAATACTTTGTGTGATTGAAAGCCCTTGATTTCCCCGGATAGAACGATCCCTACTTGTCAATACTACACTCGACACAAGAAGGGTATTATTTGTATGTAGTTGTTTTGCAGGTATTTTGTGCTTGGATAACACCTCCATCATGACTACGGCTTCGTCTTGACGTCCTGGTCCTGTCTGTGGCTTTGGTTTTCAGAGACACGCTCTAGAGAGGGAAAGAAGAAGGAGAAAAGGGGGCAACTCTTCCGTTTGGGTTTCCGATTCCGGTCAAGTCAAGGCGTATCATCGGCGTTGGGTAGCTTCGTCTCGATTTTAGGAACCTCTCCACGGTATTTGTTTGCCCAGACCAACAGCTTGGACGGGGATTCGATTAATTGAAGCTCTGGGATTTTGGGTGGTTCTCTGTTCTTGTCTGGTGGCTTGGGATTTCAATTCAGGTATCAGACTTAAATCCTCATGTCGAGCTCTACATGTTTTTATAATTAGTTTTGAGATTGGTTGATTGTTGGAGAAGTTGGATTTTGGGCAGTGTGTTGGTTGGCTGTGTACGGTGGCAGGAATGGCTGTGGTAGTGGTGTCGGTCTCTCTTTGACTTGTTCATGATTTAATTTCTATTTCTGGGGCCTATGTGGATGTTTGTACATGCTTGAATTCTAGTTTAATTAAGAGAGGAAGAAAATAAGATTTTGGGCAGTGAAAACCACCGTGTGGCTACTGTGTAGGAAGGCAGAGTAGTGTTGCTGGTGTGGTGGTTCATTTTGGGTTTGGCTTTTATTTTAAAAATGTATATGGGTGATCTTAGAATCTGTTTGAGCAAATTTACGTTTTGGGTTTTGGGGTTTTACTAATTTTGCTGCTGCTGCTGTGGGTTACTGTGTTGGTGGTGGTTTTGGGTTGTTTTGGTTCATTGTTGATATGAAGCTATTCTCTGAAAACTGAATTGACATTTGGGAATTCTGAAATTACAGAAGAGTGGAAATCAGAGCACGTAGAAAGGAAGAGCAGTATACATGTTTCTATATGTTCATGGGTTATAATTATGAAGTTAGTATTAATTGTTAAAATATTGGGGAAGTGATGATCATTCTTAGCTACCAATGATTTCAGAGGCTTGAATTTCCAGAAATTGGAGAAGTTGGGCAATTTAAGGTTTAGTTGGATGTTCGGGGATTATGGAAACAGTGTGTGTTTATATATATTCTTCCATTCTTGTTTGGTGTAATGGTGACCTGGTGGTGCTGTGTTTATGTAGTTGGTTTCTTTGTTAAATGGAGGGAACAATTATGGTTGATTTTGTCCTTGTAAGTTGATCAAAGAGAAATGGGGAAGTGAGAATGGGTATGGAGGAATGATATATTTATCAAGGCAATCGGGGTGACCAAAGTAAGTTGGAGTGGTTTGGTAATTGAAGGTTAAGTTGGTTGCTCGGGAGTTAGGAATTACAGTAATGGTTTACACATGGTTTGGTTGCTTATTAATTTGGCTAAGTTGCATTGGTAGACATGGAGAGATGGCTTTCGATCAATTTAGGCCATAGAGATAGTTGAAGAGGATAAAGAGTGAAAGAAATGTAGTGCGGAGGTGATGATCAATTAAATGTGAAATGGAGATATTATACTGCACACTTGGAGTAATATTTGATAGTTTAGAGATCAGACTTCAAGTAGAGAAGGACATCCACTTTGGGATATGTAATTGGAATGGGGTGAAGGGTCATTCGAAGTTGGGCGTCCATAGTAGATATGGAGTTGGATAAATGATTGTAGACTTGCAGCATAATTCAGATATGATGACAAGAGAGGTATTACAAAGGACCGGGTTATAAGTAATTAAAGGTGTGAAATTGAGAAACACGAAAGGATCAAGTAAGAAGATTTGGGTGTCCTTAGTAATTATGAAGGACTTACTCATGCAACTTTGAAGTGATTGGTCAGCTCTATCTGAACGGAGGTTCGATACAAGGAATGAATGCATACTTACAATTTCCAGAAGCAGAAGGATAAGGATTTCAGAATGCTCATCGCTGTGTTTCTAGTTTCGTCTAGCATCGGAGCTAACTACGTTTTTAGGTAGGGTCTCTCCAGGAATCTCATTTTAAATTGATAATTATAATTATATTTGAGATCAGTGTTTGTGTGATCTTGTTTGATAACTCTTGATTGTTATTGCTTTCGATAAAAGCATGTGTAATTGATGAGATGAGTTATATGATCGTTGTTACTACTTTTCATAAAAGCATGTATCGTACATTATAATATGAGCATTGTTACTCAATTGGCATACGTAATGCATTGAGAGGTACGACGAGTATGCATTTGAGAGGAAATGATGTTTTTTGCGTAGTTGAGTTTTCTTGTGGGGACATCCAGTAGCTATGATCAGCCCACCGTGCACAAATGTGGAGAAAGTATGCCCATTCGACGCCAGAAGTCGATAAAACGATCTTTTCGGGTTTCGGGACTGGGGACCATGAGGTTAACAAGACGACTAGCAAAAGAGACACATATATCAAGAAGTTGTCGGTTATTCGATCATGTGTCTGAAATGTTAGAGTCACCCAAGGTGGGTAAAATACACGGTGTGGGACGTGTATGCTCTATTGTTTTTGATATATGGTGTAATGTCCGGTAGTGGAAGAACTTCATTGGGCTGTTACAATATCCTAATGAAGAAGATCCAAATTATGATCCTCCAGAAGATAGTGTCGATTCGTCTCATCATCCACCCCCAGCCCCACCAGTTAATCAAGAGCACTCTGATGATGCAAGAAACCAAAACAATTTGGGAAGCTAACAAAAGTGGAACCAGACCAAGTAGTAAACGCCAACGACCAAATAATCCCCTATATTTTCCTAGAGAACATCCGACTTATTATCGTTGTGGGCCCTTACAATTGGTATCAGAGCCTGTCCCTGGCTGGAAGTGTGTTGACGCGGATGTCGGACCCTAAAGGGGGGTGGATTGTGATGACTTGACCTGACCTGGCTAGGGAAGCTAGCAGGTAGGTAGGTCACGCATCCCACATCGCCTGGGGAAGAGTGGATGTTGTGCTTATATATGCAGAGCTAGCTCAATACATAAGGATGCGTTTTGGGGGCTCAATGATTTCAGAGGGGATGAGAACTCTGAAATTAAGCTTGTTGAATCCAGAGCAATACCTGAACGTGAGCCGAAGCTCGCATGCAATAATAAACCCTACAAAAGATCGTTAGTAGTATAAGCAAGTAGGGATCGTTCTAGGCCGGGGATTAAGGGTACCTGAGATATGAAATTGTTAGACACAAACATATTCACATATATACAAGAAAACGTCACAATGGGGGGATATGGATGGTACGGCAGCAAGCTGCCCTATTGCTAGGCTCGGCAACAATAAAAACAGAAAATAAAATCCTAGATCTAATATTTACAAGTTTGATCATCATCTCTCACGCATCACATAACACAAAACACACAAATTACACACAAGAATCATGCAAGACTCGGCAATTTAATTCAAGTTTCTTAGACTCTATTCAATTCCAATTTCAATTAGAGCCTCAACGGTCATCTAATCACTAGACTCTTTCTTAAATATTTAGAAAACACTCAACGTAGAATCCTAAAATTATACTAATCATGTTTGAAAACACTCAACGTCGAAGACAAACACAAAGAGTAATTACGCACAAGAGTCTATAAATTGGAGACATATCTTTAGGTATGGCGTCACTCATCCTATCAACATGCAAGTTCATGAATTAATAACCTTGATTTTAACAACCTAGAATTCAGTTCGATCGTTGCCTAACTCAATTCCAAATTATTAAGTTGAATGAAATCGCAATCTACACAAGTGTCATGGCCATGGCATCATGTAAACATTGATTTTTATGCACAAATTCATGAAACTAATCGAATAAAAACTAAAAATACAAGAACATGTTACTGCCCTAATCTAACATATGATTCAAGCATGTAATTGTTTGTAAAAGTCATAACATAAATTTCAATGGAAATTGCAACTCATGTTCATCATACAAAACCAAACGAAACAAAGTATTTTTATAACAACAATATGTGACTGAACCGAAATTAAAAACACAAGTCATAGGGATGGATCACACTTTAGAAACCTTGGAGAGCTTCGTCTTGGTGTGGTGGAAGAGGATCGGCAGCAGCTAGGCTAGGTGATAGGATCGGTGATGAATGATGGTGGTGTAGGTGGAATCGGTGACTATGTGTTTCTAGGGTTTCGGCTTAGAACTTTGAGTAGGAAATTTGGTAGAGTTTTGGCTAGTGTTTTGCAAGAGATGAGATGGTTTTTCTGAATGAAAAGTGGGGGTATATATAGGGGAAAAAGGAGAGAGGCTGCCGGCAGTCCCTTAAGCCAAAAGGGATTCAGAAAACCTAGTTCATTAAGGTTTTGCAACCTTCCTTTCTTAATCCAATTAGGTTTTCTTTTTCTGAATTTTTTTCTTCAAGGCTTGGGCTTCACATCTTCATGGACTTCTTATATGATCTTGGACTTCATTTGACATGTCTTGGTCCATCGAAAAATGCCCCAATTGCCGGCAGCACACAAAGGTATACAATCTGCCAGAATCGGCAGCTTCTCCTAGTGTGACTAGGAGAACGTCTTTCTTCAAGTTTTTCTTCAATGCCATGGCCTAGTGTCTTCCTCTTCCCTTCATAAAGCTTGGACCATCTTCACATATGCATTTGTACACCATTTGGTCCATCAAAAACAGAAAACACAAAAAGGGGGCAGTAGGTTCCTGGAATCGGCAGATTTGACCTTGATGCAGTAATTCCGGCATATCTCCATCCGTGGAGCTCCGATTGATGCGATTCCAAGTCTCAGATAAACTAGACACATATGGCCATCTCCCCATAAAACAGTTCGATCAAACTCCTTGTGAGTCGATGGGAATGATTTTTCGAAGTTGGGACACAGTCCCAGGAAAATCCTGGAAGTCCCTGGATTGGAATGCTCGGACTGCCGTTTTGCAGCCAACTTTTGGGTGACTTTCCGAACTCCGATTGATCTGAAATTGTAACACAACATTCCTCAACATATGAATATTAAGCACAAAAAATTTCATAGAATTCGGACAAGGATAGATTATACCTTTGCTCATCTCAAAATCGCGAAAAAGACATATTTTACACTATTTTCCAGATTTCTCAAACTTAGTCATTTTTCGGATTCTTAACCATTTTTCACAAAACTCTACCAAAATTGACACTAACTACATTATGACTCAATCTTAGACAAATAAGGGTTAAACAAAGCATAAACGAGGGCATAAGCATATAATATCGTCGCACATTGTGCTCCTATCAACTACCCCACACTTATCATTTGCTAGTCCCTTAGCAAACTAAATTAAACTACGACTCTAAACAAACTATTGCCCCTAACAATTTGTCTCAGGCTCGTATGTACACATAGCTTTCAAGTTAATGCATGAAAATGTTAAGCACGAAAATTCCAAGCTTCATGAACATGTGACATCAATATGAACATATAAGAGCTAAAGGTAAGCATGAAAACATGTTAAGCTAATTCAAATCACCTCACTAGGCATACTCTCTTCTTTTCTCTCGAAGCATGGTAATTCACACATAAGTATATGCAAGCGAAAGATAATGAATTACAAAGAGTAACTTGCATATATCAAAGAAACGAAAGCACTTTGTGAAATTTTATGGAAAAACCTCATATGATAACTATATGCACCAATGAACCAAAACCATATGCTTACTCTTGAGATAATCTCCACAAATCAAGTTTAACCATCTTAAGAATCATGAAAAAGATCAATAAAAGGGTTGTAATGGGGCTAGGCTAAGAGGTATTCGATATTTGGATAAGGAGGCTCAAAACATCACCGTGCGCTTTAGCAAAGCTCGAATCTCCTTATGTCTTCTCGCCGAAAAGGTCAAATTTCATCTTGTTGGACCCATACTTCATTCTTTTCTTCCCAAACAACATTACAACAATAATCTAGACAATAGCCATGCACAAAATTTTTCTTTTCCATTGACTATGCCGTACCCTTCTTTTTCTTCTTTTTCTCTCGGCTTCTTTTATTTTCTTTTTAATCCGAGCCAATTTTTTTTTCTTTTTCTAGGTACGGCATGCATACATTTTACATACAAATTCATGGCTAAGTCTACCCCACACTTATTCTTCTTCATCACACACGCGAAAACGCCTTCAAAAATTCAAGCTTTGCCGGAACACACAGTAAAGGCATCACTATACTAAGTTCATGGAAAGTGTTTAAGGGTGATGAAAGAAAAGGCTCAATATCGGCTCAAAGGGGTTTACTAAGGTGTCCCACGACGGGCTCCAATTAGGGCACATGCTTTATTTGGTAATGGTGGTAAACCTAAATGATCTTTATTCAATCATATTCAAAATCAAGGTATTTTATGATATAAACGTTTCGAAAATCAACAAGAGTAAGTTCTAGCATACTAGAGTTCATTAAAAAGCTATGGCACATAGTCATCGAATAGTTAAAGAATTATGAGGTTTCATGCTTCCTACGAATCTATCGAATTTTATCTTTTTACCGCTCAAGAAGAAAGCAAGTTGGCTCAAAAGCTCACATAGGTTATAATCGAAATAAATTAGCTAAAACATGCACGCTTCATTAATCAACAAGTCCTACATGCTCCTACCAATGCACAAAATCCATGAAACTTACAATTTTAATAGTATGCACAACTATCATCTATGTATGCAAAGAGGAGAAAAACATCATTGACATATTAGGGGCATCCTAAGACTCGAAACAAACAATTTAAACACTCTATTTTTGTGGAACATTTTTCTGAATTTTTCTTTTCTAAACTAAGCACACAAAAAACAAAAACGGAACATGCTATCCCACCCCACACTTAGAAAATTACATTGCCCTCAATGTAAGCACAAAACAATATCAACGAATTTCCTAAGCATGCAATCAACTAACATATTCCAACATATCATCACAAATCAAAGAAAAAGAGAAGGGTTAAGAAATTTCAAACTCTCGGTGATGGCTCCTTCACTTTTCTTTGATCGACATGGGTTGGCTCCCAAGTAGCGCTTTGTGTTTATAGTCCATAGCCTAGACTTTTCACCGTGTTTATGCATGTTCATCGTGCTCCAAAGCATTCCAAATCGGCAAGAAGAAGTTCAAAAAGAAGATCATTGCACTTTGTATCCGCATCGGTGCTGTTTGGCGTATCCTGTTGGTGCGGCGTATCGGGCTCTTCTGCCGGCGTATCCGGCGTATCCAGCTGGTGTCCGGCCTCTTGTGGCCTTGTGTCAACCCTGCCGGCAATGGCAGGTCCGGCAGGAGGTGGTGGTGCGACTGAAAACAGCGGCAGAAGCACGGTAGGTGGGTGCGTGTCCGGCAGGAGGTGGTGGTGCGACTGAAAACAGCGGCAGAAGCACGGTAGGTTGGTGCGTGTCCGGCAGGAGGTGTGGTGGTGCGACTTGTGTGTCCGTGGCAGCCCTCTTGGTGATGCTGCCGGCAATTGCAGGTCCGGCAGCCACTTGGTGTTGTGGTGGCATGGCTGCATCATGTGATGGTGAAGGCAGCTCGGCTTGAGGGGTGTTTCCAAGGACGATTGTGTCCTCACATGCATCGAAAGGTGCATGGTAATGCTTGAGGCGATGGCCATTAACCTTGAAAGTCTTGTGGGTTTGTAAATCTTGAATTTCCACGGCTCCATGAGGGAACACACGAGCAATGACAAAAGGGCCAATCCAACGAGAGCGTAACTTTCCGGGAAAAAGTCTAAGGCGAGAATGAAATAGAAGCACATGTTGTCCAACTTCAAACTTCTTACCACGGATCATCTTGTTATGGTAGGCACGTGTTTTCTCCTTGTAAATCCATGTGGCATCATAGGCTTCATTACGGATTTCCTCAAGTTCGTTGAGTTGAAGCTTTCTATGAAGACCGGCATCATCAATGTTCATGTTGAAGGCCTTGATTGCCCACCATGCCTTATGTTCTAGCTCAACCGGTAAGTGACATGCTTTGCCAAAAACTAACCGAAAAGGAGACATACCTATCGGTGTCTTGTACGCAGTCCTATAAGCCCATAAAGCATCATCGAGACGATCACTCCAATCCTTCCTTGAAGGTCCAACGGTTTTCTCCAAAATTTGCTTGATCTCTCGATTACTCACCTCGGCCATGCCACTTGTTTGGGGGTGATAAGGTGTAGAAACCTTATGTGTGACTCCATACTTCCTCAATAAGGCTTCAATGGTGCGGTTACAAAAATGGGATCCTCCATCGCTAATCAAGACTCTTGGAACTCCAAAACGTGAAAAGATGTTGGTCTTGAGAAACTTGGCTACCACCTTGGCATCATTGGTGCGTGTAGCCTTTGCTTCGATCCACTTTGACACATAATCAACCGCAAGCAATATGTAGAGAAAGCCCTTACTTGAAGGAAACGGTCCCATGAAATCAATACCCCATAAATCGAAAATTTCAACCTCAATGATAGGCGTGAGCGGCATTTGGTCTCTAGCTCCAATGTTCCCCATTCTTTGGCATCTATCACATGCTTTGCAAAACATGAATGCATCTGTAAAAATCGTAGGCCAAAAGAAACCACAATTAAGTACCTTCAAAGCCGTCTTCTTTGGTCCAAAATGTCCACCACAAGCTTCGCTATGACAAAAAGAAAGGATGGATCGATGCTCATTCTCCGGCACACATCTTCTAATAACTTGATCACCACATTGCTTCCATAAGTACGGATCATCCCACAAGAAGTGTCGAGCTTGCTTCCTTATTCTCTTTTGGTGGTGGCTCGGCATTTCTTTGGGAAATCGGCGTGTGGCAAGAAAATTGGCAATGTCGGCATACCAAGGCTCATGTACTTCAAGTCGAAAAAGTTGCTCATCCGGAAAGGACTCTAATAGGGGCAGCCGATCCTCCTCATGAACAAGGCGACTCAAATGATCGGCCACAACATTCTCTACTCCTTTCTTATCCTTAATCTCAATATCGAACTCTTGAAGTAAAAGAATCCATCGAATAAGCCTCGGCTTAGCATCCTTCTTCGTCATAAGATATCTCAAAGCGGCATGATCACTATAAACAATGACTTTGGAATTCAAAAGATATGATCGAAATTTTTCCAAAGCAAAAATTACCGCTAAGAGTTCCTTCTCCGTTGTTGTGTAATTGAGTTGAGCATCGTTGAGAGTCCTTGAAGCATAGTAAATGGCGCATGGCTTCTTCTCAATTCGTTGTCCAAGTACCGCTCCAAGTGCATAATCACTAGCATCACACATCAACTCAAATGGCTCGTCCCAATTAGGGGATACAAGTATTGGCGCCGTACACAAGCAAGCTTTCAATCGGCAAAATGCTTCCTCACACGCCTTTGTCCACTCAAACGTCACCTCCTTTTGTAACAAGTTGCTTAATGGCTTGGCAATTGAAGAGAAGTCCTTAATAAATCGTCGATAAAACCCCGCATGGCCAAGAAAACTTCTTACATCTTTCACACATCTAGGGCTCGGCAATGCTTGTATGAGCTCCACCTTGGCTTTGTCAACTTCTAAGCCTCTTGCCGAAATTATGTGCCCTAAAACAATGCCTTGCGTGACCATGAAGTGACACTTCTCCCAATTGAGCACAAGATTTGTCTCTACACACCTCTCAAGTATCTTCTCCAAGTTCCCCAAACATGCATCGAAGGTGCCTCCATACACACTAAAATCATCCATAAATACTTCGATAATGTCTTCAATAAAATCCGAGAAGTTGGCATACATACATCTTTGAAAAGTGCCGGATGCGTTGCAAAGTCCGAATGGCATCCGCCGATAAGCAAACGTGCCAAATGGACAAGTAAAAGTGGTCTTCTCTTGATCGTCCGGGTGTATCATGATTTGATTGTAGCCACTATATCCATCAAGAAAGCAATAGTAAGAATGACCGGCCAACCTTTCTAGCATTTGATCCATAAACGGCAAAGGCATGTGATCCTTCCTCGTTGTAGCGTTGAGCTTCCTATAATCGATGCACATACGATGACCGGTTACAAGTCTTTGTGGCACAAGCTCATTCTTCTCATTCTTGACAACCGTTACACCACTCTTCTTTGGCACTACTTGCACGGGAGATATCCACTTACTATCCGAAATTGGGTAGATCACCCCGCAATCAAGCAACTTGATAATTTCTTCGTCGACGTTGAGCTTCCTTTGTCGGCTTAGCTCCTTCTTCTAACAAAATACGATGAACACAAGTAGTAGGGCTTATTCCCTTGATATCCGCTAAGGTCCAACCTATGGCGGTCTTGTACTTCTTAAGCACACGTATCAAATCCACCTCTTGCTTCTTACTAAGCATTGAAGACACAATAACCGGTAGTGTATCTTCTTCTCCAAGATAAACATACTTCAAGTGACTTGGGAGTTCTTTTAGTTCTAACTTTGGGGCCTCTTCCACACTTGGTCGGAATTTTGTTGTGGCACTTGGAATTGACAAGAACGAGTTCTTCATGTAAGTGGGGGTGGCGTCTAGCTCGGCAGCTACTTCACTAACTTTCGGCAGCATTGTGTATGGCTCGGCATATATGGCTGCCGTGGTACTCCCTTGCTCGGCATGATTGCTTGGCTTGGTTCCCTTCATGACTCGTTCTCCCCTCTTGTCAAATCCGACCCCTTGCTCAATCGCTAATTGCTATGCGTCAAGCGAGGTCGACATAACTTGCTCGACCTCCTCCAAAACATCAATGGCACAACCCTCCTTCAAATCAACATTGGGGAATCTCATGGCGTCAAACACATTGAACTTTATCACCTCACCATCAAACTCCATAGTTAGGTTGCCCTCGGCCACATCTATCTTTGTGCACGCGGTCCTCATGAATGGTCGCCCTAAAAGCAATTGAGTGTTGTTGACCGGCGAATCCTCCATCTCAACCACATAAAAATCGGCGGGGAATATCAATTGGTTGACTTGCACCAATACATCCTCTACATAGCCCTCCGGATATTTGCTTGAGCGATCCGCAAGTTGAATGATGACATTATCCTTCTTGAGAGGCCCTATACTCAACGTTTGATACACATTGAGTGGCATGACATTGATTGATGCTCCCAAATCCAACATAACATCATCAAACCGTGTATTGCCTATGACACAAGGCACATTGAAGTTTCCCGGATCCTTCATCTTTGGTGGCAACTTTCTTTGAATAACGGCCGACACCGTCTCACTCATAGTTACCACACGAGTCTCTCTAGTATGCCTTCTCGTCGTGCAAAGCTCTTTCAAAAACTTAGCATACTTCGGCACTTGCTTAATGCACTCCAACAAAGGGATGTTGACTTGCACTTTCCGGAAAATCTCCAATACCTCCTCATCGGACTTGTCCTTCTTCGTTCTAGCAAAGCGTGAAGGGAATGGAATGCTAGATGATGGCATACCTCCCTTACTTGCTTGGCTCGGCAACACCTCATTCTTGGATGTGGCGGGATCGTACTCAAGCTCGTTACGCAGCCCCTTATCATTCATACCATGGTTGCCGGCATCACCCTTTTTCTCAGTTGCACCTCTACTCCTCTCGGTCACAACACTGCCGGCATCATCATCATCATGCACGGCAACATTCCTCTCGGCTCCCTCATTATGGCTGCCGGCAATGACAGGCCCGGCAGCCCTCTCGTCATCCCCAAAGCCCTTGAAAGTCACTCGCTTCTTCTTTGGACTTGTTGGAGCAAACAACTCTCTTCCGCTTCGAGTTTGAATCACTTTGGCTTGCTCGTTCCTCGGATTGGGAATCGTATTGCTTGGCAACTTCCCTTGCTCATTGAATCTTCCCATAAAGTCTACAACTTGGCCCATTTGAGTCTTGAGCTCACCAATGTCCTTTTGATGATTTTGTTGCCCCGCGAGTAATGCTTGAGTAGCACTTGACAAAGATTGAATTAAAGCATCATAGTTAGGATTATTTGGCGAAGCTTGGCCTTGGCTTGGCAATGCTTGGCTTTGGTACGGCACGGCTTGTGCTTGGTTCGGCAAGGCTCCAAAATTTCCTTGGTTCGGCATATAAGGTTGCCGAGGCACAAATGGTGGCCTCGGTGCAAATGGCGCTCCTCCCTCTCTCGGTTGCATAGGTGCCCTAAGCACGTTGTCATTATTTGCCCATCGAAAGTTTGGATGATCATTGAACCTTGGGTTGAAATTTCCAAAACGTTGGCCTCCTTGAAAGCCAATGGCATTGCACTCCTCAACTCCCTCACTAACTCCAAATTGAGGGCATTGGTCGGTCTCATGGCCCTCGGTGCAAATACCACATACACTTGCACGCTTCTTCATCAAATTACTCACCAAGTCGGTAAGCTTGTCCACTTTATCTTCTAACTTTGAGCTCGAAGACGTCTCATGCACTTTCTCATTCCTTTGCACATTGCCTCGTGCCATGCCAAATTGTTGGTTGTTCAAAGCACGAACTTCCAACAAACTTCTTGCCGCACCGGCGTTTAACTCCAAAAAGCTACCTCTCGCGGCCGAGTCAAGAAACTCTCTCTCCATGACGCGCAATCCCTCATAGAAATATTGTAGCAAGAGTCCATCGCTAATGCCATGCGATGGACACAAAGAAACTAGGGACTTGAACCTCTTGTAGTAGTCGAAGAAAGTCTCATCTCCGGCTTGCTTCACACTTGTAATTTGCTTCCTCAGATCAGTGATACGTGAAGCAGGAAAGTACTTGAGCAAAAACTCATCCATCATAGTACTCCACGAAACAATGCGACCACTAGGCACCTCAAACAACCACTCCTTTGCTTGATCTTCTAGAGAAAACGGAAATGCCTTCATCTTGAAGTGTTGCAAATCGGTCCCTCTTGGACACATAGACTCCGTGGTGAAGTTAAACCACTGTAGATGCTTATTAGGGTCCTCACTCGGCATTCCATAAAATGATTTCAGCTTATGGAGGAATCCACTCCTCAATTCAATCTCTCCAGTCTTGTCAGTTTCCAAGGGAGGATAAGTAATATTAGAAGGAGCAACTCCAGCTCCAGCGACATGACCATTCTGTGATCTGATTGATGCCATGATCTCTTCCTCTTCTTCTAATTCGGCAAAAGCCTCAAATTCTGGGTTCTGAAGATCACAAGACGACGAAACAAATGATGGGGAGCTCGGCACTGATGATGATACGGACGGAACTATAGGTGAACTCGGCAAGGATAATGATACTGATGAACTGGTTGGTGACGATGGTGGTAATGGCACAAAACGAGCAATAGCGAGTTCTTGGTCTAAACGTTGCAAACGGCCTTGAAGATCTCTTGTCCAAATACTAGATTCGGACATGCATTATTTCTGAAATTTGCAACATTTAAACAAGTTAGAACATCGTAAAGAAATAGAAAGCAAGAATATACATCATTACAAGCCACGGCATTGGCGATTACACGACAAATTTCAAACCATAACACATATGCACATTCGGCAAAGACAAACAAATTTCGGCAAAGCACAATATACATTCGGCAATAAGGAGCAAAAATCGGAAATTTCATGAGCATGTAATCGCTAAGTCTAATTTCTTTTAATTTTTGTTCTAACTCTCGAAGTACGTGGAGCAGAGGAGATAACGGTGCAATGGACTGATACAGCCCCCGGTAGTATCATGCTTAATCCGATATACCTCAAGAGTTTGAACCACACAACATGTTTTATCTTTGAAGAAAATAGGCTACATATGTCAAGTTATGTTCTAGCGTCTAAAGTGAGGTGATGCTTCGGCACAAGCTGTTGACTAGGTCGTGCGGATTTTACGTTTCAAAGGTCATTAAAATCACGGAGGGCGAACCCCCTACAGGAACCAGGCAGGACTCGTTGTTGGACACCACGGAGGGCGAACCCCCTATCGACTCACTCACCGAGAATGAACATCAGTCTATGGGCCTTGAGATCCAGTTAAACAAACCTGAGAACCATATCTATGATATTAACTTCCCCATACTTTGTAAAACAAACACGGATCCCTAGCGGTCTCAAGTGTTGATTAAAACCGCCCTCAACCTCATAGAAGTAATACTATTACCGAAGAAACGCTTATATGCGTGGGGGGGAAGTATCCCGCGTTTCCCAATCTACATAGAAACGGCCTCCGACATAGCACCATTCACATGAAGGGTTTTGGTTATGATCAACAAAAGAGGCTTCACCTACATGTTACACTTTAGAAACTACAATAAACTCAAACATACACAACACTATCAACTTCTTAGAAATTAAACTAAGTGATTACCAACATACATCATTATACATCATGCAACTTTCGAAATTTAAACTCTACATGCCAAAGCATATTTCTACTATACAAAAGCCGAAGCTCGCATGCAATAATAAACCCTACAAAAGATCGTTAGTAGTATAAACAAGTAGGGATCGTTCTAGGCCGGGGATTAAGGGTACCTGAGATATGAAATTGTTAGACACAAACATATTCACATATATACAAGAAAACGTCACAATGGGGGGATATGGATGGTACGGCAGCAAGCTGCCCTATTGCTAGGCTCGGCAACAATAAAAACAGAAAATAAAATCCTAGATCTAATATTTACAAGTTTGATCATCATCTCTCACGCATCACATAACACAAAACACACAAATTACACACAAGAATCATGCAAGACTCGGCAATTTAATTCAAGTTTCTTAGACTCTATTCAATTCCAATTTCAATTAGAGCCTCAACGGTCATCTAATCACTAGACTCTTTCTTAAATATTTAGAAAACACTCAACGTAGAATCCTAAAATTATACTAATCATGTTTGAAAACACTCAACGTCGAAGACAAACACAAAGAGTAATTACGCACAAGAGTCTATAAATTGGAGACATATCTTTAGGTATGGCGTCACTCATCCTATCAACATGCAAGTTCATGAATTAATAACCTTGATTTTAACAACCTAGAATTCAGTTCGATCGTTGCCTAACTCAATTCCAAATTATTAAGTTGAATGAAATCGCAATCTACACAAGTGTCATGGCCATGGCATCATGTAAACATTGATTTTTATGCACAAATTCATGAAACTAATCGAATAAAAACTAAAAATACAAGAACATGTTACTGCCCTAATCTAACATATGATTCAAGCATGTAATTGTTTGTAAAAGTCATAACATAAATTTCAATGGAAATTGCAACTCATGTTCATCATACAAAACCAAACGAAACAAAGTATTTTTATAACAACAATATGTGACTAAACCGAAATTAAAAACACAAGTCATAGGGATGGATCACACTTTAGAAACCTTGGAGAGCTTCGTCTTGGTGTGGTGGAAGAGGATCGGCAGCAGCTAGGCTAGGTGATAGGATCGGTGATGAATGATGGTGGTGTAGGTGGAATCGGTGACTATGTGTTTCTAGGGTTTCGGCTTAGAACTTTGAGTAGGAAATTTTGTAGAGTTTTGGCTAGTGTTTTGCAAGAGATGAGATGGTTTTTCTGAATGAAAAGTGGGGGTATATATAGGGGAAAAAGGAGAGAGGCTGCCGGCAGTCCCTTAAGCCAAAAGGGATTCAGAAAACCTAGTTCATTAAGGTTTTGCAACCTTCCTTTCTTAATCCAATTAGGTTTTCTTTTTCTGAATTTTTTTCTTCAAGGCTTGGGCTTCACATCTTCATGGACTTCTTATATGATCTTGGACTTCATTTGACATGTCTTGGTCCATCGAAAAATGCCCCAATTGCCGGCAGCACACAAAGGTATACAATCTGCCAGAATCGGCAGCTTCTCCTAGTGTGACTAGGAGAACGTCTTTCTTCAAGTTTTTCTTCAATGCCATGGCCTAGTGTCTTCCTCTTCCCTTCATAAAGCTTGGACCATCTTCACATATGCATTTGTACACCATTTGGTCCATCAAAAACAGAAAACACAAAAAGGGGGCAGTAGGTTCCTGGAATCGGCAGATTTGACCTTGATGCAGTAATTCCGGCATATCTCCATCCGTGGAGCTCCGATTGATGCGATTCCAAGTCTCAGATAAACTAGACACATATGGCCATCTCCCCATAAAACAGTTCGATCATACTCCTTGTGAATCGACGGGAATGATTTTTCGAAGTTGGGACACAGTCCCAGGAAAATCCTGGAAGTCCCTGGATTGGAATGCTCGGACTGCCGTTTTGCAACCAACTTTTGGGTGACTTCCCGAACTCCGATTGATCTGAAATTTTAACACAACATTCCTCAACATATGAATATTAAGCACACAAAATTTCATAGAATTCGGACAAGGATAGATTATACTTTTGCTCATCTCAAAATCGCGAAAAAGACATATTTTACACTATTTTCCAGATTTCTCAAACTTAGTCATTTTTCGGATTCTTAACCATTTTTCACAAAACTCTACCAAAATTGACACTAACTACATTATGACTCAATCTTAGACAAATAAGGGTTAAACAAAGCATAAACGAGGGCATAAGCATATAATATCGTCGCACATTGTGCTCCTATCAATACCAGGATGGGTGACCTACTGAGAAATTGCTCTGGAGCTTCCAGAGACAAAACCCTGAGGGCCATGCCCAAAGCGGACAATATCCTAAGTTTATGGGCGTGGTTGTTACACATTGTCTTCAACAGTTTGTACGTACAACACAAAAACTCATTTGTTTTCTTGAAATTAGTTCAGTGCATTCATCGCTTGAGTGGTTGTGCTCAGACCTTCAAGAGATTAGATTTTGTTTGTTTGTTTTGTTCTGAACCTTGTATACTTGTTGAGATATGTATTCATATATTGGATTTAGTTCTTCATGTGGATTATGTTACAAGTCTCGTAGTGGTTTTTACCGGTAGAGGTTTCTACTTTAGTTAAATCTTTGTCTTCTTCTGAAGTTTGTGTATGATTGTTTACACAAGTGTATTAACCAAACTTGGTCATCTCTTCATCTAGTATTTTCAAGCATTTTCAACAGTAGCCTCCTTGTATAAATAACCTTCAAGTCATGAGTCATAAATAATTAAATATACCTCAAGATTAAGGTGTTGCAACCATCCTTAGTGGACAAATGACTTTGCACAATCCGAGAGTCATTCGCCAATATAGCTGGGAAAAATTCATGTTCAACTTCAAATTGAGCAGTCGTATTGCACGCCCTAGCCTCTATATGTTTAGGTGATAACAGACCAATCAAAGCTTCACCTCCTAAAGCAAGCATAATGCCTTGGAAATCTCTAATCACAAAACCAGCCGTACCACTTCTTCAAACATGATTGAAAAAACCATCAACACACTTTAAACCACCCCACAAGAGGTGTCTTCCAATTAACCACTCTCTCCATTCTTACTCCACTTGGTCTACATTTCAAATACTGAAACCGAAACTCATTCAACCTTGCAACAACCTTGTTCAAGACCTCACTCACTTGACTATTTTTGTGCTCCCACACCCTAATGTTGGGTTCTTTCTAGACTCCCCAAAGTAGAGACACAAACTCATCTGGATTATTCAATGACAAATCTTTTGCACAGAAGTTTAACCACTTCATGATATTGTAATGCATAACATGAGGATTGTAGCATATACGGTAAAAAACACCATTGGACTGGAGGAATTGTTTAGGAAAGGGACAATCACGCACCAATGTAGAGTATTCTCTAAAGCATTAAACAAAGAGGGCAGACAATGGTCTCCAATGATACTCTCCTAGAGCCCAAAACGTATTGGCTTTCCTAGTCAACTTGGGAAACTTTCGGTAAATGCTCCAAAAACCCAAGAATGCAAATGCACAAGGTACTTCTACCTTTTTGAATTAGATATTCCTGATTCTCAATAGGATTTCTCTGATTTAATTGTCAAATTCTCTTCCTATTTGAGTCTATATGTTTAGATATGAACATCTATCTCATTATAGGAATGTATATCTGCAAAAAGAAGTTTATCTGATAAAGAGATTTGATTATGAGGGAGTCTTAATTGTGGGGGAGTCTAAGAGAATCTGTTCTTGGATACCTTCCCCTATATATGCATCTGGTTGTTCTTTGTTGCAGTGATCAGTCTTGCGTGAAAAACAAAAGAAAAGTCTGTGTTCAAGAAACAAGTTCCTCCTGCATCGTGTATTGCTTGAGAGAAGTTGTGTTGTTCTTGAGAGGATCAAATGTGAAGAAAAGATACCAAAAAGTGTGTGTGAACCTGTGGAGAGTAAAGACAGTGCTAAAGAGCTCTTGTTCTCTCAAAAAGGTCGAAGATCGTGTTGAAGGATCTTCGATTAATTCCTACTGTGTTGAGAGTAGGTGGAATGTTCTATATTTCTAGTTGTGATAAAAAACTAGACTGAACATTTAACATAGATGTGTTGAAAAGCTATTGTGTGTATAACCTAGATGTGTTAAGAGCTAGGAGTTAATTTGTATTTCTGTTGAACTGTAATTGAAATTCAAAGAACTTTCCACAGTGCTTTTTCCCTCAAAGACGTTTTGCACTGTGGGTTTAATTCTACTGTTTCTATTAGTGCTACGTTATTGATTTTAACTTCATCTGTGTATTTTCAATTGGCATCAGAGCCAGAACACTAGACATATATAGTGTTGATTCAGGGTCAGATGGAGCGTACGTCAATTAATATGTCTCCTCTCCTAAAAGGGGAAGGATATGAACATTGGAAAGGAATGATGTAAGCGTTTATCTCTGCTCAAGGTTCCAGGACTTGGCAATATTTCTTACATGGTTGGCAGCCTCCTCATGATCCCAAACCTGAGGAAGGTTCAAAAGAAGCCACAATAAAGAGGTTTGACAAGTGGACTGCATCTAAACTTGCATACAGTGAAGCAAAAAATAAGGCAAAAAATGCCTTGATCATTAGTGTTTCTGCACAAACCCGTAGGCCTAGTGGAAACTGATGAATCTAGATGTGATCTCCCCCTGCAAACCTGCTAACTAAGGGGAATAACGGACGGGCCGGTCTTCTCCTCTCTGATGCCTAAATTAGTACAGTTGGGATGAATAGATAACTTAAGCAAGAGTGATAAGCAGTTGGAGATATCAGTTACCTATTAAAGAGGGTAGTTGAGGCCCTTATATAGGTGGTCGGGCGTGGGGTCTGGTCTTACCCTTCGATGTGGGACTGGTTTCCTTCTGTTCGTACATAAAAGGGCAGCTCTGGTGGTCTGTTCGGCATGCTGGCGTCCCCGGTCCCCGGGCCCCTGGTCACAAGGTAGACTGCTGGGCCTCGGGTCCGGGTGCTGGTGATCCTGCTCCGGGCCTCAGTCCACCCCGGACGTGCTGGCAGCGGGTCTGTAGGCCTATGTAGCCCCTCTGTGGCTACTGACAACAAGTCCCCCAAGTTTCCGGTCAAGTGCAATCTTGAATGGGGACTTAATATGTCTCGCTTCTATCCTGCAGACCTGTAGGGTTACCGACCCAACGGTGCCCAGTCCCCCAAGTCCGCATTGAAGATTGGGCGTGACCGGGAGTTCGGGCAGAGAAGGCGTGGTGATGTGAGTACCTATTAATGATGACGTGTGACAGTTATGAGTAAACTTGCAATACTAATGGTATTGTGCTAAAGTGTCGTCATGCCATGAATATGGAACAGGGTGAAACCCGGACGAGTGCATGGGATGATAATGTGGCGTTGAAATCCGCCCTGCGATGAATATGGATCGGGGTGAAACCCGGACGAGTGCATGGGATGACAATGTGGCGTTGAAATCCGCCATGCGATGAATATGGAGCGGGGTGAAACCCGGACGAGTGCATGGGATGACAATGTGGCGTTGAAATCCGCCATGCGATGAATATGGAGCGGGGTGAATCCCGGACGAGTGCATGGGATGACAATGTGGCGTTGAAATCCGCCATGCGATGAATATGGAGCGGGGTGAAACCCGGACGAGTGCATGGGATGACAATGTGGCGTTGAAATCCGCCATGCGATGAATATGGAGCGGGGTGAAACCCGGACGAGTGCATGGGATGACAATGTGAGGACTCGACCGGTGGACTGTCATGTCGGAACGAGTCCCCCAAGTTCCCAAGGTAAAATTGCTGCCAACAGTGGGGCAGGCCGGGGAGTAGCCCGGTGGTTCGGCCCAGCTTGTGCTGGAATAAGCATGGGGTAATGTACATGGTTGCTAGCCTGCGGGGAGGCCTGTTTGGACGTGGAATAAGCCAACAGGTACCCCGGTGGGGTGTTGCGGCCATGTTGAAGCACCGGTTAACACCTGCTAGTTCTTCTCAGCTTGTGTTGGAATAAGCGTGAGGTAATATGCAGGGTTTCTAGCCTGCGAGGAGACTTGTTCTGTGTTAGAGAAACAATCTGCCCGGTGGGGTGGCGTGGAGATAACAAGTCTCGCAGTGGATCCCCAAATTTATCACAGTTCAGTGTGATGCAGGGTTTTTAGCCTGCTGGAAGAGTTTGCATGTGTTAGATGTAAACTCTCCCGGGTTTATAAAGCCCATGTGTTTGAAGCCTTGAGTTGTTGCTGGCTTGTCCTTGCCCGCATGGGTGAAGGAAAGTGGCAAAACCGGTGGAATGCCTTGGAGCCGTTTGAATGCTACCTAATCGGTGGGATGCCATGGAGCCGGTTGAATGCTACCTAACCGGTGGAATGCCATGTCTCTTGGGGAAGTGGGGGGGGGGGGGGGGGGGGGGGCTTGACGCCTCGGTTCCCGCCCCTGTCTCCCTTAACTGCCGCTTGTAGGCGGGACAAGTGGCTGACATGCATTTAAGGAGGAAGCCCATCGGTCCAATCAGTTATGATGGCGTGGGTAGGTTATCGATGCTGGGACACGTGTCAGTAGAGAGCGATCTGAGATAGAGGGCTTGGATTCGCAGGCGTTTGACTTGCCCCGATTGAATATTTTGGGGGGATCAAAGGGGTGCCTAGGGCATCGGACCCGTCTATAAAAAGGCCTCCTTTGTCTTCACTATTTCTGCTTTTGCTCTTGGCCTAGAGAGAAGAAGAGAAGGCTGGAGAGGAATCCGGCGAAAGTTCTGTGGAGGTACCTCGCACTATCCGTGCTTCAAGCATTCTGGTTCTTGCCTACCATTGCTCCGTGTTTTCGTAGGACTGACTTTCCTCGGTTGTGCATAGTAATCGGTAAGTCTCGCCTACTTTGCTTTGTGTTTTTTCTTTTTGGTTGGTGTTTTGCGCCGGGGGGGGGGCTCTGTCGCCGACTGTGAGTTGTTTTGAGCGGGGCGTCTGCGGCAAACTTGGGGAGCAGCCGCAGAGGGCGCTGTTCTAGCTTGTTGCTGACCAGCAGTGGGGTTTTGTTTTCTTCCCCCTAGGTTAAATGGCTTCTGCGAGCTCTGATGGGACTTCCGAGCCGGCCTACAGGCGTCCTGCGGTGGACGATGAGGAGAGGTTGGAGGATTGGCTTGGTTCGGATTCCCCGGAGTCGGAAGCAGCTGGCCGCTCCCGGGGCGGAGTCTCGTCTTCCGGGTCTCTGGGTTGTGAGGGCATCCCGCACGGGGTACGCTTTCTTGGTACTCCGCCCGTGAACTACACTATCGGGAGTGGGAAAGAGGCTGTAGCGTGCGATGAACCGGAAGGTACTATGAGCCCTGCAGAGATTGCCTCCTTCCGGGAGACGTGGAATATCCCTGATGAGGTGACGTTACGGCCGCTGAATCCCGGAGAATCGGCCTGTAACCCGGAGGCGGGTTGGGTTGCTGTTCACGGAGACCAATTTCGTCACGGGTTCTCCCTCCCGCTGCCAGACTTCGTGCAGTACATGCTTAGCGCTCTGCAAGTGTCTCCCACGCAGCTTCCCGGGAACCAGTGGAGGCAGCTGCTGAGCCTTGGGTGTCTGTACGAGCTGTCCGGGATGAGCATGCCAACGGTGAACGAGTTCCGGGCATTGTACAGACTGTCCTTCTCGAAGAAGAAAGGGTGTCGGGGTTGTCTGACTTTTAGCGCCCGACACTTTCAGCCTATCATCACCCACCTGCCTTCCTGGGTGGACAATAACTGGAGGAAGAAGCTGGTGATGGCGGGTGGGAAGTGGCAGAAAAGGAGGAGGATGTACCGGGTTCCTGGTGCCTTCCAGCCCCTTGGTGACCAATCGTTCGTACTGTCCGAGTTGGAGCGGGATAGGATTATGACGATACTCGGGTGCTGGGATGATCTTGAGCGAAGCTCCTACAACTTCATACGGCGGGAGGTGTTGGAGTACTGCTGTCTTGGGCGGGATCCCAGTGCGTAGCAGGGTTTTAGTGGTGGCGTTTCTGCTGACCGAGTTGATACTAACACTTTATTTGTTCTGCACGTGTATCTTCCCGGACGGTCGTCAAGCCCGGTAACACACTATCCATGAACAGTGAAGACCTTGTCTCGAGGCTAAAGGAGAAAGGGGAGGCCGTTTCATGGACCTCGGTGGATGAGGAGTCTGGCTGGCTTACCGTTCATGCTGAACCGATGGCCTTGGACGTTGCGGACGACGCCTACACCCTAAGGCGTGTGAAGACTCACCCTGCTGCGTCCAAGGCGGGACCCGGAAAGGGCAAGACCACCGGGGGACCACCAAAGGTTCCTGGTGGGACGAACAGGATTCCGTACCGACCGGGATCGGTCCCGCTTGTCACCAGGGTCTCTCGGACAGGCGCACAATCTTCTTCACCGGTCGACCTGGGTGAGAAGAGGCGGAGGATCATGGACGTTCCTCCCTCCGCGCTGGTGACGCTGACTGGCCGGTCGTCTGGTGAGAACTTGGCGAAACGGCTCAAGTTGGCCAGCGGTGCGACGAGTTCCGTTGGGGACAAGGCCGCTGCTGCCTCAAATTCTGCCGGTCAGCAGAGTAGCCCCGCTCCTGCAGAGGAACAGAGGGGAGGTCCGGAGAGTCCCTTCGTCCAGAGTCTGGCGGCAGATGTCGCTGGCCTTGGTCTGGATAGGCCTGGGGTCACTGGAGCCTTATCGGGGGAGAACCGCCAGAAGAGCAAGGAGTCGGTCCTCCGGGTAAGAATTGCTTGGTGCGACGGCACCGCTCATAACTTCTGCCGGGTTTCGTTATTTTGTTGCTTGTTTAATCGGCTCCCTGTTGTTCTGTAGCTATTGTACGATCTGTACCAGCCGGACCCGAGTGAGGAGCTGTCAGAGTTGAAGAGGCAGGTGGCCGCTCTTACAGGAGCCCGTGAGCGCCTGGAAGTTGAGAAGTCCAGGCTTGAGCGGGAGAAGGTCAGGCTAGAGGAGAGGGCCAAGAAACAGGTGGCCAAGCTAGAAGACCAGGTCCGGAGCCTCGAGGAGGAGAAGGAGCGGGCTGAGGAGGAGAGGTCCGAGCTGGAGGCCAGAGTGGATGAGCTCCAGGTGGGAGCTGCCGCTGTGCGTGCCGCCGCCGCCGCTGCCGCTGCGGCTGGAGAAGAGGACCCATAGCTTTTCCAGCGGGTTATCCAGAAATATCACGATAGTGATCAGTTTCTTGAGCTCTTGGAAAAGCTAGGGAGTCGGGTATCGCCGATGCCTACGTGGAGTGGGAAGAGAAGGGTGATGAGTCGCCGAAGCGAGCATCAAGCAATAATAACCCTACAATCGTTAGTAGTATAGAATAAGTAGGGATCGTTCTAGCCGGGGATTAAGGGTACCTGAAATATGAGAATGTTAGATAAAAACACATGTACAAATATACAAAAACATCACGAATGGGGGGTAAGCATGGCGTCGGCAGCAAGGCTGCCCTAGAACTAAATGACATGAAATTTAAATCCTATTTCTACTATATACAAGTGATCATCATCTCTCACAAAACATTTAGCACCAAAGACTCTTTAACAAGTAGATTCGCATGCAAGAAAGTAAGAGACAAGTATTCATGCATGTTAGACTTAATCAATTTCGACTACAATTAGAGCGATTAGCCTTTTAACCAATTGTAAGACATCTAATGTTTTAAGACCATGCTATTCGCCTTCGATCCTAAAGTTTATGCTAATCCGGTTTTAAACGTTTTAACATTTAAGCACAAGAGTCCAAATCGAAAACAAGCAAACAAGTAAGGTCGTCAATCTTCTTATTTAACTTGCAAGTTCTAAGGTTCTTTAGATCTAGGGGAGCAACACAATCAAGAAAACTCAACTCGTATAACTTAATCATATTACTCAATCATATGAAATCTAGCACTTAGAATTACATGCAAACAACAAATGCTTAAACAAAACTAGTGTGTCGATTTTTGTGCTCTAACCTTAGATTACTAATCGATTTTAAGTCTAAATCATGCATCAAATACCTACTGCCCTAATTATCATACATACGAAATTCACAAGTTACATATTACAAATTAGCACGCAGCATCATTGTTTTTGTCGAAACCTAAACTTAAATCTAAGCATCGATTCAAACAAATCTTTAACATACAATTCATAAAACCAAAACCGGTTCACACATAGACATATAAACCAACACCAAACATACATGAATGTTTCATAGACAAAATCAAACATAACTAAACAAAAAGTACTAAACCGAAAGAGGGGAGTGGATCACACTTTGAGACACCTTGAGAGCTCCACGTCGTGTGGATCCGGCGAAGTACGGAGGCTGGGGTGAGGCTGCACGGCAGTAGGTCACGTCGGCAGTAGGTTATGGAGGTAGAAAATCCAAGGTTCGGCAAAGCAGAAACTTGGTTGAGGTGAGGTGAAGGTGGTTTTCGGTTAAGGTTTTTGTCTAGGATCTTTGGGGAATTTTGGTAGAGTTTAGGCCTTGTGTTTATGCTTGAGATGAGATGGTTTTTCTGTAGGAAAACATGGCTATATATAGAGGCAAATTCGGCAGAAACCCTAGGTAGAAAACCTAGTCCAAATCGGCAAAGGCAATCCTTGTGCAACAAGGTTTTGGTTCCTTCCTTTCTTGGTTCTTCTAGGAAACTTCTTTTTCTGATTTTTCTTCAATGCCTTGGCTTGGTGTCATCCTCTAACCTTCCTTAAGCTTGGACCATCATCACATATGTATTTGTACACCATTTGGTCCATCAAAAACAGAAAACACAAAAAGGGGGCAGTAGGTTCCTGGAATCGGCAGATTTGACCTTGATGCAGTAATTACGGCATATCTCCATCCGTGGAGCTCCAATTGATGCGATTCCAAGTCTCAGATAAACTAGACACATATGGCCATCTCCCCATAAAATATCTCGATCAAATTCTTTGTGAGTCGTCGGGAATGATTTTTCGAAGTTGGAACAAAGTCCCAGGAAAATCATGGAAGTCCCTGGATTGGAATGCTTGGACTGCCGTTTTGCAGCCAACTTTTGGGTGACTTCCCGAACTCCGATTGATCTGAAATTTTAACACAATATTCTTCAGTATATGAATAATAAGCACACCAAATTTCATTAAATTCGGACAAGGATAGATCGCACTTTTACTCATCTCAAAATCATGAAAAAGACATATTTTGCATTATTTTCCAGATTTCTCAAACTTAGTCATTTTTCGGATTCTTAACCATTTTTCGCCAAACTCTACCAAATTGACACTAAACTAAATTATGACTCTATCTTAGACAAATAAGGGTTAAACAAAGCATAAATGAGGGCATAAGCATATAATATCGTCGCACATTGTGCTCCTATCAACTACCCCACACTTATCCTTTGCTAGTCCCTTAGCAAACTAAATTAAACTAAGCTCTAAACAAACTATTGCCCCTAACAATTTGTCTCAGGCTCGTATGTACACATAGCTTTCAAGTTAATGCATGAGAATGCTAAGCATGAAAATTCCAAGCTTCATGAACAAGTGACATCAATATGAACATATAAGAGCAAAAGGTAAGCATGTAAACATGTTAAAACTAGTCCAATCCTCCTCACTAGGCATACTCTCTTCTTTTCTCTCAAAGCATGGTTATTCACTCATTAGTATATGCAAGCGAAAGATAATGAATTACAAAGAGTGACTTGCATATATCAAAGAAACGAAAGCACTTTGTGAATTTTTATGGAAAAACCTCATATGATAACTATATGCACCAATGAACCAAAACCATATGCTTACTCTTGAGATAATCTCCACAAATCAAGTTTAACCATCTTAAGAATCATGAAAAAGATCAATAAAAGGGTTGTAATGGGGCTAGGCTAAGAGGTATTCGATATTTGGATAAGGAGGCTTAAAAACGTCACCGTGGCCTTTGGCAAAGCTCAAATCTCCTTATGTCTTCTCGCCAAGGGTCAAATTTCATCTTGTTGGACCCATACTTCATTTTTTTCCTCCCATAACATTACAACAATAATCAAGACAATAGCCATGCACAAAATTTTTTCTTTTCTTTTTCAAGCCGTGCCTTACATCTTTCTTTTCTTGCTCTCGGTATCTTTTTCTTTTTCTTTTGGTCCGAGCAAAAATGTTTCAAAATTTTTCATTCTTTCTTTTTCTAAGGCACGGCATACATATACACTTTTCATAAATTCATGGCTAACTCTACCCCACACTTGTTCTTCTTCATCACTTCACGCAAAAACTCCTTCAAAAATCAAGCTTTGCCGACACACAATGGTCAAGACATCACTATACTAAGTTCATGGAAAGTGTTTAAGGGTGATAAAAGAAAAGGCTAATCGTAAGCTCAAAGGGGGTTTACTAAGGTGTCCCACGACGGGCTCCAATAGGGCTCATGATTTATTTGGCAATGGTGGTAAACCTAAATGATCTTTATTCAATCACATTCAAAATCAAGGTATTTTATGATATAAACGTTTCGAAAGTCAACAAGAGTAAGTTCTAGTATACTAGAGTTCATTAAAAAGCTATGGCACATAGTCATCGAATAATCAAAGAATTATGAGGTTTCATGTTTCCTACGAATCTATAGAATTTTATCTTTTTATCGCTCAAGAAGAAAGCAAATTGGCTCTAAAGCTCACATAGGTTATTTAGGACATAAACTAGCTAAAACATGCATGCTTCGTAATCAACAAGTCCTACATGCTCCTACCAATGCACATAATCCATGAAACTCACAATTTTAATTGTATGCATAACCATCATCTATGTATGCAAAGAGGAGAAAAACATCATTGACATATTAGGGGCATCCTAAGACTCGAAACAAATTTAAACACTCTATTTTTATTTTTTTTTAGAACAATTTTCTGAATTTTCTTTTCTAAACTAAGCACACCAAAACATAAACGGAATACGTTATCCCACCCCACACTTAGAAAATTACATTGTCCTCAATGTAAGCATAGAATTATAGCAAGTAACTTCCTAAGCATGCAATAGTCTAACACATTCCAACAAATCATCACAAACCAAAGAAAAAGAGAAGGGTTAAGAAATTTCAAACTCCCGGTGATGGCTCCTTCGTTTTTCTTTGATCGACTTGGGTTGCCTCCCAAGTAGCGCTTTGTGTTTATAGTCCATTGCTTAGACTCTTCACCATGTGTGTTGTGTATTCATCATGCCATGTGCAGCTCCGCAGTTGGGGCAGCAGCCCCTCTCGGCAGTAGGATTTTCTTGGCAGGCAAGCTTCTCTCGGCAGACGTGTCTGCTTCTCTTGAGACCTGATTTTGGGTATGTTCCACTATCCTAATGCAAAAGTGTTCTGAATAAATGTTGTAGTGGACACACAGAGCTTTCCATCGGTATAAAATTCACCTCAATCGGACCAGTGGAAGTACTCCTTGTTGGGTCTTTAATCGGACCTATTGATCTGCCCAGTTCTCTGCTTCGCCAGATTGACCTTCGTGCACTCAAATTGAAACTGGGAGCAGTTCGTAGCTCCAAATCCACTTCTGTAAAATCCTACAGAAAGTAGACTCAGAGACCTTTCCAACGGTGTATGGCTCAGCATCCCAGGTTTTGTGAGCTAAAAACGGCAGCCTTCCAAAGTCGACGGACTGCACTGCCCGAATTCTGTTTTGGGCAGAAGTTGGTATTTCCTGCACTGTTCTTTTCAATTCAATCTGCACACGCACAAGACACATAAAATCGAACAAAAACAACAAACTAAAATTCAAGAATATACAATTTCATACAAGCTACGATTTCAACAAATTTTTCAAGGTTAGAAGAGAAAAAAGAAATACAAGAGTTAGAACGTCATGTTAGAGAGTTAGGATATATAAGTATACGTTAAAGTTAGAGACACAGATTGTTAACAAACTTTACATCACAAATATTAACACACTTTAACATTCACATAAAACAAGATTTTATAATCCCCGGCAACGGCGCCAAAAATTGACGTGTCGCCGAAGCGAGCATCAACAATAATAACCCTACAATCGTTAGTAGTATAGAATAAGTAGGGATCGTTCTAGCCGGGGATTAAGGGTACCTGAAATATGAGAATGTTAACACAAATATTCACAAATACATATGCACACAATTGTCACACTTATATACATATATACATATTCACACGAAATCATGGGGGATTGAGATAGGATCGGCAGCAAAGCTGCCTCTAAATTCCTAGACAAGAATTTAAGACATGAAATTAAATCCTAAAGCTACTATTTACAAGGTTGGTCGACATTCTTCCACAAATTACTAACACAAAAGCACTCAAAACACATAGCAAAATAACAAGAAAAGACACGGCAAGAGCACAGCTATATCCTAGATCCGATTTAGTTCCAACCCAACTAGGGCCGCAGCGGTTATCTAAGTTGTTTCAGATTTCACAAAAGTATTTAGAATTAGCTCAGCGCATAACCCTAATCTTTAGCTAACCGATTAAAAACACGCAGCGTAGAAGATAATCAATTAACCAATGAAGCACGGAATCCTTTCAATTGGAAACACATTAATCAAGCAAGGCGTCACCACTTCTTGTTAACATGCATAGTCATTTAAACCACTCTAGTCCTATTATTGACAGATACAAGACCAATACTCAAAACACATCGCGAATATGCTAAGCACCAATCTTTGCGGCACACGGATTTTAAAAGACTAAACCAAAGTCGAATTACTAGAATCAAAGTGAACATGCTTGCCTATCTAATCTTATTTCTTTACTTCATATTTTCATTACAATTTAGCATGCAATTCGAAACTTATCTTTGAAATTCTTTATTAATACCATAAGAATTAAATTAGCATGCATCATCATAAAACCAAATTCACAATTGTTTTTCACATAGACATGAAAACACAATAACCAAACATACACATGAGTTTCATAGACAAAACTACACATAACTACATAAAAACTATTACAAACCAAGAGTAGGGGGTAGATCACACTTTTGCAGACACCTTTGAGGGCTTCAAGTCGTGTGGATCCAAGGGAATATGGTTCGGTGGTGGCTGGATGAATGGTGAAATATGGGCAGGGTTCGGCAGGATTTTATGGTGGTGGTGATGGCTTTTTGGTTTGTGTTTTTATGTAGGATCTTTGGCTGAAAATTGGTAGAGCTTTGGCTAGGGTTTTTGCTTTAGAATGTGACAAGTTTTTCTGTGTAAAAGTTAGCTATTTATAGAGGCAAATTCGGCAGAAAACCTAGGTAGAAAACCTAGTCCGAATCGGCAAAGGCAATCCTTGTGCAACAAGGTTTTGGTTCCTTCCTTTCTTGGTTCTTCTAGGAAACTTCTTTTTCTGATTTTTTTCTTCAATGCCTTGGCTTGGTGTCATCCTCTAACCTTCCTTAAGCTTGGACCATCATCACATATGCATTTGTACACCATTTGGTCCATTAAAAACAGAAAACACAAAAAGGGGGCAGTAGGTTCCTGGAATCGGCAGATTTGACCTTGTCGCAGTAAATCCAGTATATCTCCACCTTCGGAGCTCCGATTGGTGCGATTCCAAGTCTCACGTAAACTAGACACATAGGGCCATCTCCCCATAAAATATCTCGGCCAAATTCCATGCAAGTCGTCGGGAATGATTTTTCGAAGTTGGGACACAGTCCCAGGAAAATCCTGGAAGCCCCTGGATTGGTATGCTCGGACTGCCGTTTTGCAGCCAACTTTTGGGTGACTTCCCGAACTCCGATTGATCTGAAATTTTAACACAACATTCCTCAACATATGAATATTAAGTACACAAAATTTCATAGAATTCGGACAAGGTTAGATCATATTTGTACTCGTCACAAAATCGCGAAAAAGACATATTTTACACTATTTTCCAGATTTCTCAAACTTAGTCATTTTTCGGATTCTAAACCATATTTGATTAAAACTCTACCGAATCAACACTAAACTATATTATGACTCAATCTTAGACAAATAAGGGTTAAACAAAGCATAAACGAGGGTATAAGCATATAATAACGTCGCACATTGTGCTCCTATCAACTCAAAAATTGACGTGTCGCCGAAGCGAGCATCAACAATAATAACCCTACAATCGTTAGTAGTATAGAATAAGTAGGGATCGTTCTAGCCGGGGATTAAGGGTACCTGAAATATGAGAATGTTAACACAAATATTCACAAATACATATGCACACAATTGTCACACTTATATACATATATACATATTCACACGAAATCATGGGGGATTGAGATAGGATCGGCAGCAAAGCTGCCTCTAAATTCCTAGACAAGAATTTAAGACATGAAATTAAATCCTAAAGCTACTATTTACAAGGTTGGTCGACATTCTTCCACAAATTACTAACACAAAAGCACTCAAAACACATAGCAAAATAACAAGAAAAGACACGGCAAGAGCACAGCTATATCCTAGATCCGATTTAGTTCCAACCCAACTAGGGCCGCAGCGGTTATCTAAGTTGTTTCAGATTTCACAAAAGTATTTAGAATTAGCTCAGCGCATAACCCTAATCTTTAGCTAACCGATTAAAAACACGCAGCGTAGAAGATAATCAATTAACCAATGAAGCACGGAATCCTTTCAATTGGAAACACATTAATCAAGCAAGGCGTCACCACTTCTTGTTAACATGCATAGTCATTTAAACCACTCTAGTCCTATTATTGACAGATACAAGACCAATACTCAAAACACATCGCGAATATGCTAAGCACCAATCTTTGCGGCACACGGATTTTAAAAGACTAAACCAAAGTCGAATTACTAGAATCAAAGTGAACATGCTTGCCTATCTAATCTTATTTCTTTACTTCATATTTTCATTACAATTTAGCATGCAATTCGAAACTTATCTTTGAAATTCTTTATTAATACCATAAGAATTAAATTAGCATGCATCATCATAAAACCAAATTCACAATTGTTTTTCACATAGACATGAAAACACAATAACCAAACATACACATGAGTTTCATAGACAAAACTACACATAACTACATAAAAACTATTACAAACCAAGAGTAGGGGGTAGATCACACTTTTGCAGACACCTTTGAGGGCTTCAAGTCGTGTGGATCCAAGGGAATATGGTTCGGTGGTGGCTGGATGAATGGTGAAATATGGGCAGGGTTCGGCAGGATTTTATGGTGGTGGTGATGGCTTTTTGGTTTGTGTTTTTATGTAGGATCTTTGGCTGAAAATTGGTAGAGCTTTGGCTAGGGTTTTTGCTTTAGAATGTGACAAGTTTTTCTGTGTAAAAGTTAGCTATTTATAGAGGCAAATTCGGCAGAAAACCTAGGTAGAAAACCTAGTCCGAATCGGCAAAGGCAATCCTTGTGCAACAAGGTTTTGGTTCCTTCCTTTCTTGGTTCTTCTAGGAAACTTCTTTTTCTGATTTTTTTCTTCAATGCCTTGGCTTGGTGTCATCCTCTAACCTTCCTTAAGCTTGGACCATCATCACATATGCATTTGTACACCATTTGGTCCATTAAAAACAGAAAACACAAAAAGGGGGCAGTAGGTTCCTGGAATCGGCAGATTTGACCTTGTCGCAGTAAATCCAGTATATCTCCACCTTCGGAGCTCCGATTGGTGCGATTCCAAGTCTCACGTAAACTAGACACATAGGGCCATCTCCCCATAAAATATCTCGGCCAAATTCCATGCAAGTCGTCGGGAATGATTTTTCGAAGTTGGGACACAGTCCCAGGAAAATCCTGGAAGCCCCTGGATTGGTATGCTCGGACTGCCGTTTTGCAGCCAACTTTTGGGTGACTTCCCGAACTCCGATTGATCTGAAATTTTAACACAACATTCCTCAACATATGAATATTAAGTACACAAAATTTCATAGAATTCGGACAAGGTTAGATCATATTTGTACTCGTCACAAAATCGCGAAAAAGACATATTTTACACTATTTTCCAGATTTCTCAAACTTAGTCATTTTTCGGATTCTAAACCATATTTGATTAAAACTCTACCGAATCAACACTAAACTATATTATGACTCAATCTTAGACAAATAAGGGTTAAACAAAGCATAAACGAGGGTATAAGCATATAATAACGTCGCACATTGTGCTCCTATCAACTACCCCACACTTATCCTTTGCTAGTCCCTTAGCAAACTAAATTAAACTAGACTCTAAACAAACTATTGCCCCTAACAATTTGTCTCAGGCTCGTATGTACACATAGCTTTCAAGTTAAATGCATGAGAATGTTAAGCACGAAAATTCCAAGTTTCATGAACATGTGACATCAATATGAACATATAAGAGCAAAAGTAAGCATGTAGACATGTTAAGCTAATCCAATCCTCCTCACTAGGCATACTCTCTTCTTTTCTCTCGAAGCATGGTATTCACTCATAAGTATATGCAAGCGAAAGATAATGAATTACAAAGAGTAACTTGCATATGTCAAGAAAAGAAAGCACTTTGTGAATTTTGATGGAAAAACCTCATATGATAACTATATGCACCAATGAACCAAAACCATATGCTTACTCTTGAGATAATCTTCACAAATCAATTTTAACCATCTTAAGAATCATGAAAAAGATCAATAAAAGGGTTGTAATGGGGCTAGGCTAAGAGGTATTCGCTATTTTGGATAAGGAGGCTCAAAACGTCACCATGCGCTTTAGCAAAGCTCAAATCTCCTTATGTCTTCTCGCCGAAAGGGTCATATTTCATCTTGTTGGACCCATACTTCATTCTTTTCTTCCCATAAACATAGTGAATATGAACAAAGGTCAAAATATAACAATAGTAGACCTTCATATATAAACAAAACTCCAAATTCACAACACTTTTCAAAACTAGACTTAGCAAATTACACTTTGAAACCGTGCCTATTTCTTTTTTTTTTTTTTCTGTCCGATTTCAATTTTTCAATTTTTTTTTTTTTTTTTTTTTCTTTTGTTTTCTCATAGGCACGGCTCACATACAATTTTTCATATACTTTTCTAGCTAAGTCTACCCCACACTTGTTCTTCTTCATCACACACGTGAAAACGCTTTCAAAAATCAAGCTTTGCCGGAACACACAGTAAAGGCATCACTATATTAAGCTTATGGAAAATGTTTAAGGGTGATGAAAGAAAAGGCTAATTGTAGGCTCAAAGGGGTTTACTAAGGTGTCCCACGACGGGCTCCAATAGGGCACATGCTTTATTTGGCTTTGGTGGTAAACCTAAATGATCTTTATTCAATCACATTCAAAATCAAAGTATTTTATGATATAAACGTTTTGAAAATCAACAAGAGTAAGTTCTAGCATACTAGAGTTCATTAAAAGCTATGGCACATAGTCATCGAATATGCAAAGAATTATGAGGTTTCATGCTTCCTACGAATCTATCGAATTTTATCTTTTATCGCTCAAGAAGAAAGCAATTTGGCACTAACGCTCACATAGGTTATTATGGAAACAAACTAGCTAAAACATGCATGTTTCATAATCAACAAGTCCTACATGCTCCTACCAATGCACATAATCCATGAAACTCACAATTTTAATTGTATGCATAACCATCATCTATGTATGCAAAGAGGAGAAAAACATCATTGACATATTAGGGGCATCCTAAGACTCGAAACAAACAAATTAAACACTCTATTTTTGTGGAACAATTTTCTGAATTTTCTTTTCTAAACTAAGCACACCAAAACATAAACGGAATACGTTATCCCACCCCACACTTAGAAAATTACATTGTCCTCAATGTAAGCACAAATCTATATCAACGAATTTCCTAAGCATGCAATAGTCTACCATATTCCAACATATCATCACAAATCAAAGACAAAGAGAAGGGTTAAGAAATTGCAAACTCCCGGTGATGGCTCCTTCGTTTTTCTTTGATCGAATTGGGTTGCCTCCCAAGTAGCGCTTTGTGTTTATAGTCCATTGCTTAGACTTTTCACCGTGTGTGTTGTTGATTCATCATGGTCCAAAAGTGTTGCTATTGGCAAAGAAGGGCAGCAACTCTCTCTCTCAGCAGAAAACTGCTTCTCGGCAGTGTGTTGTGGCTCGGCAGGAAGCTCTCGGCAGTGGCTTCCGGAAGGAAAGGCAGCAGCAGGGGCTGCATCACGGTAGGATGTGCAATGTGTGCACATGCGTTGCTGCACGGCTGCTCGGCAGTATGCAGGGGCAGGGGCGGCAGGCTCTCTCGGCAGGAGCATGTGCAGCAGCATTGCCTGCATGCAGGGGCAGCAGCAGGTTGCAGGGCCAGCAGGAGCAGCAGCTTGTGTGCTGGGTCTTGGAAAGTGCAGCATAGGTGGAAAGACATGCGTATCGATACGGCTACTTGGTTGGATATGTCTCGGAATTGGTCATGGATACGGCAGGATACGGCTTGACAGGATACATGGATACGTCGGCAGCTTGTGGGCAGCGTGTGCGCATAGGCTGCGCGGCAGCAGCTTGCTCGTCAGGATGATTGGTAGCGTGAGGCTGCAACTTAGCTGCGGCATGAGCAGGGGCAGTGTATCAGCAGGATGGTTTGTATGCTGGCCTCGGCAGGCAGGACTGGCTGCAGGACAGAGGCAGGGGCAGCAGCCTGGCAGCTCGGCAGAATGTTTGGCAGCGTACACTTCCTCTTACGGCTCGAATTTGGGTGTGTTCCAGTATCCTAATGCAAAAGTGTTATAAAGCAATTTTGTAGAAGACACATAGAGCTTTCCAACGGTATAAAATTCGCCTCAATCGGACCAGCAGAAGTACTCTTTGTTTGGCCATGAATAGGACCTATTGATCTGCCCAGTTCTCTGGTCCGCCAGATTGACCTTCGTGCACTCAAATTGAAACTGGGAGCAGCTCGAAACTCCAAATCCACTTCTGTAAAATCCTACGGAAACTAGACGCAGAGATCTTTCCAACGGTGTATGGCTCACTTTCCCAAGTTTTGTGAGCTGAAAACGGCAGCCTTCCAAAGTCGGCTGACTGCACTGCCTGATTTCTGTTTGGGCAGAACTTGGTATTTCCTGCACTTTTTCTTTTCAATTCAATCTGCACACGCACAAGACATATCAAAACGAACAAAAACAATAAACTAAAATGCAAGGATATACAGATTCTATACTTAAACAAATTTTTCAAGGTATTACAAGAATTTTTCAAGCTATACACAACATCAAAGATTCAAGCTACGTGGAGCAGAGGAGCAAACTGTGCAATGGACTTGTGCAGCCCACGGTAAGGTCATGCTTTATCCGATATACCTCAAAACTTTAAAGACTCAAAAAGATTTTCAAAAATTTACAAAGCTAACATTCAAACAAATCAAGATTTTATAATCCCCGGCAACGGCGCCAAAAATTGATGAGTCGCCGAAGCGAGCATCAAGCAATAATAACCCTACAATCGTTAGTAGTATAGAATAAGTAGGGATCGTTCTAGCCGGGGATTAAGGGTACCTGAAATATGAGAATGTTAGATAAAAACACATGTACAAATATACAAAAACATCACGAATGGGGGGTAAGCATGGCGTCGGCAGCAAGGCTGCCCTAGAACTAAATGACATGAAATTTAAATCCTATTTCTACTATATACAAGTGATCATCATCTCTCACAAAACATTTAGCACCAAAGACTCTTTAACAAGTAGATTCGCATGCAAGAAAGTAAGAGACAAGTATTCATGCATGTTAGACTTAATCAATTTCGACTACAATTAGAGCGATTAGCCTTTTAACCAATTGTAAGACATCTAATGTTTTAAGACCATGCTATTCGCCTTCGATCCTAAAGTTTATGCTAATCCGGTTTTAAACGTTTTAACATTTAAGCACAAGAGTCCAAATCGAAAACAAGCAAACAAGTAAGGTCGTCAATCTTCTTATTTAACTTGCAAGTTCTAAGGTTCTTTAGATCTAGGGGAGCAACACAATCAAGAAAACTCAACTCGTATAACTTAATCATATTACTCAATCATATGAAATCTAGCACTTAGAATTACATGCAAACAACAAATGCTTAAACAAAACTAGTGTGTCGATTTTTGTGCTCTAACCTTAGATTACTAATCGATTTTAAGTCTAAATCATGCATCAAATACCTACTGCCCTAATTATCATACATACGAAATTCACAAGTTACATATTACAAATTAGCACGCAGCATCATTGTTTTTGTCGAAACCTAAACTTAAATCTAAGCATCGATTCAAACAAATCTTTAACATACAATTCATAAAACCAAAACCGGTTCACACATAGACATATAAACCAACACCAAACATACATGAATGTTTCATAGACAAAATCAAACATAACTAAACAAAAAGTACTAAACCGAAAGAGGGGAGTGGATCACACTTTGAGACACCTTGAGAGCTCCACGTCGTGTGGATCCGGCGAAGTACGGAGGCTGGGGTGAGGCTGCACGGCAGTAGGTCACGTCGGCAGTAGGTTATGGAGGTAGAAAATCCAAGGTTCGGCAAAGCAGAAACTTGGTTGAGGTGAGGTGAAGGTGGTTTTCGGTTAAGGTTTTTGTCTAGGATCTTTGGGGAATTTTGGTAGAGTTTAGGCCTTGTGTTTATGCTTGAGATGAGATGGTTTTTCTGTAGGAAAACATGGCTATATATAGAGGCAAATTCGGCAGAAACCCTAGGTAGAAAACCTAGTCCAAATCGGCAAAGGCAATCCTTGTGCAACAAGGTTTTGGTTCCTTCCTTTCTTGGTTCTTCTAGGAAACTTCTTTTTCTGATTTTTCTTCAATGCCTTGGCTTGGTGTCATCCTCTAACCTTCCTTAAGCTTGGACCATCATCACATATGTATTTGTACACCATTTGGTCCATCAAAAACAGAAAACACAAAAAGGGGGCAGTAGGTTCCTGGAATCGGCAGATTTGACCTTGATGCAGTAATTACGGCATATCTCCATCCGTGGAGCTCCAATTGATGCGATTCCAAGTCTCAGATAAACTAGACACATATGGCCATCTCCCCATAAAATATCTCGATCAAATTCTTTGTGAGTCGTCGGGAATGATTTTTCGAAGTTGGAACAAAGTCCCAGGAAAATCATGGAAGTCCCTGGATTGGAATGCTTGGACTGCCGTTTTGCAGCCAACTTTTGGGTGACTTCCCGAACTCCGATTGATCTGAAATTTTAACACAATATTCTTCAGTATATGAATAATAAGCACACCAAATTTCATTAAATTCGGACAAGGATAGATCGCACTTTTACTCATCTCAAAATCATGAAAAAGACATATTTTGCATTATTTTCCAGATTTCTCAAACTTAGTCATTTTTCGGATTCTTAACCATTTTTCGCCAAACTCTACCAAATTGACACTAAACTAAATTATGACTCTATCTTAGACAAATAAGGGTTAAACAAAGCATAAATGAGGGCATAAGCATATAATATCGTCGCACATTGTGCTCCTATCAAAGGGGTACCTTGATACCTCGCGAATGCCGAAGGCGGGGGCCGACGACGATGCTGATGGGCAGCTGGCAGGAGCGGAGCAGCCGGAAGGGGAAGGCGGGCTTCGACCATCTGAACCCGTTAGAGAGGATGCGGTGGCTCCATCTGGGGAAGCTGGTGGGATGCTCGCTGAGGAGGGAGACGCGGCTCCTTAAGATTTTTGTTTTTCTCTCTCTTTCTTTGTAAATCTGCTGGAACGGTTTTTTTTGTATTATACCCTTTGGATATACATTTTTGCACCGGTGGAATTCCTTGGATTTCTCTCAAAATAGTTGGCATACACATCTTATGATGTTACGTTGGTTGAACCGTTGATATGCCAAACTAACTGCTTGAAATTTCTAGCACCTAACCCTTTACTGGGTCCGGGCGTGCTTACCAGCCCTGGCCCTGCTCCCGGTCGGGATCTGCTCTCCTTTCCCCTATATACAGCTGAAGCTGACCGCTGTTAACCAAACCCTCCACCGCTGTCTTGAGGGCGAAGCAATTGTTCGTCCGATGGGTAGCTTCATCGTGGTAGGAGCAGTACTTGCATGTTCACGCCTGGGTAAGTTTCCCCTTTGGGTACTTGCTCCTCGGCGGTGGGGGAATGATGTTCCCGTTCTCGTGCAAGATGTCCTCGTATGAAGAGGTTAGAGTGGTGAAGACCTCTTTACGTTCTACTGGCATTATCGCCAGGGGGCGTTCTTGCCGGTACTGCACCGGCTTGTGCTCGCCCTGGGGTTTGTCATGATAGGGCTTTTGCTGTTGTTGGTTCCCCCAATTTCTGTCGGGTCTTCCTGGTTGGGCGCCTCGATTCTCGCTCCGCTGGCTGGCCTTGTTTTCTCGGCCGGCTGGGGGGTACTCCTCCCGCTTTCTCTTCAACAGGTATTGCCCATACGTTTCATGATCCGCCTGAGCATGCCTGATGGCCATCGCCATTAGCTCGTCTACCCCTGCGGGAGTTCCACCCGTACGGCGTAGGAAAATTTTCCTGGCCGAAGCCCCTGTTTGAAAGCCATCTCGGCGATGCCCTTGTCGAGGTTCTGAACCTCGGCTGTCCCCGTTTGCCAGCGGTTGACAAACATCCTTAGCTCCTCACCATGTGCCTACCTGCAATTGAAGAGGATGGTCGATGTTCGGGCTCCTTCGACCCGGAGGATGAAGCGGCCTACGAACCGGTCTGCCAGTTGTTCAAATGCCTCGATGGAGTTTGCCGGGAGCTCATAGAACCAGCTGAGCGCCTCTCCAGACAGGGTTTCCTGGAATATGTTGCAGCACAGTGCATCGGAATAGCCCTTGGCGCACGTTTGGGACCGGAAACTATCCAAATGCTAATCCCATGCACTCGTCCGGGTTTCACCCCGCTTCATATTCATCGCATGACGGATTTCAACGCCACGTTGTCATCCCATGCACTCGTCCGGGTTTCACCCTGCTCCATATTCATTGCATGGCGGATTTCAACGCCACATTATCATCCCATGCACTCGTCCGGGATTCACCCCGTTCCATATTCATGGCATGACGACACTTGAGCACAATATCATTAGTATTGCAAGTATACTCATAACTGTCACACGTCATCATTAATAGGTACTCACATCACCACGCCTTCTCTGCCCGAACGCCCGGTCACGCCCAATCTTCAATGCGGACTTGGGGGACTGGGCACCGTTGGGTCGGTAACCCTGCGGGTCTGCGGGACAGGAGCGAGACATATTAAGTCCCCATTCAAGATTGCACTTGACCGGGAACTTGGGGGACTTGTTGACAGTAGCCACAGAGGGGCTACATAGGCCCACAGACCTGCAGCCAGCACGTCCGGGGCCGGACTGAGGCCCGGAGCAGGATCACCAGCACCCGAACCCGAGGCCCAGTAGTCTACCTTGTGACCAGGGGCCCGGGGACCGGGGACCGGGGACGCCAGCCTGCCGAACAGGCCACCAGAGCTGCCCTTTTATGTACGAACAGAAGGAAACCAGTTCCACATCGAACGGTAAGACCAGACCCCACGCCCGACCACCTATATAAGGACCTCAACTACCCTATTTAATGGGTAACTGATCTCTCCAACTGCTTATCACTCTTGCTTAAGTTATCTATTCATCCCAACTGTACTAACTTAGGCATCGGAGATGAGAAGACCGGCCCGCCTGGTATTCCCCTTAGTTAGCAGGTTCGCAGGGGGAGATCACATCTAGATTCATCAGTTTCCACTAGGCCTACGGGTTTGTGCAGAAACAATTGCTTTATCAGAAGATAACAGGGCCCTTGTCAAACATTGCTCAAATTCAAAAGAGACGTGGGTTACTCTTGAGCTAACATACGAAGGTAACAAGTAAGTAGGTTTGCAGGAGATCAAGTTGGATTCATCTGTATCTACCAGGCCCCCGGGTTTAGGTAGAAACAATTGGCGCCGTCTGTGGGAACCTTGAACAAGAAGCCATGTAAGCATTACCGATGGCAGAGAATTCAGAAGTAAGCCGAGAGAGAGGTACCACCGAAGAGGGGCGTGTTGCATCAGTGCAAACGCTCATCTCCACCCCGTGCGTCACGCGGGAGCCGCATGGCGCCCAGGGCAACGGTCCGGAAAGAGGAAGCTGTGGTAGGCCGTCCGGCATGCCGGGACCGGGACACCACGACAGCTCGCGTGGGAAAGGCCCGGCAGAGGATGAAGATAGTCCAGTGCTCCGGGGCTTCTCCTTGACATTCTCGGATGAGCCGAGCGACCGATCTGAGAGACCGCTCTGTGACAGCGACCGGGACGCTACGTACAGCCCCGACCAGAGCGGTATGGCGGGAAAGATACGGGCAATGGCCGTAGAGGTCAATCGTCTAAGAGAGGAGGGCGACAGGGACAGAGCCAAGTCCAACGTCCGGTACGAAGAGATGGAATCGGTGAATGTTGCCCTGGTAGCCGCCTTAGAGAGAGGACAACAGCGCAGCGACGCTATGGACAGGGCACAAGCGGCACCCTCCCCAGTCCGAACTCAGCAGTTTGAGGCAGGGCAGTCATCGGGCGGTCGGCCCGGTGGTACCGTGCGAGAGAGGTCACCGGGCGGTGCAGGTCCGCCGAAGAGCGCGCCAACCTCCCGCCAGCTCCATACTTCGTCTGTGGATGAAGTTGAGACCCCGACTGCACGGGCATTGCAGATGTTAGCCGACACTGTGTCAGACTTGAAGGCCCAAATGGAGGCCAGCGAGAGAAGAGCTGTGCGGCCGGTGGAGGGCGCCCGGTTTAATGAGCGCATGGGCCCTTTTTCGCACCGAGTCATAGAGTCGGGAAAGTCTGGCAACCAGAAGTCCCTCTGATAGGAGCACAATGTGCGTCGTTCTTAATATGTTTTTACCCCCATTTATCCAATGCTTAACCCTTATTATTGTAAGATAGAGTCATAATATAGTTTAGTGTTAATTTGGTAGAGTTTTGGAGAAAATGTGTTTAATTGTCAGAAAAATGACTAAAAAGTAAAGAAATCTGGAAATAAAGTAAAATATGTCTTTTTCGTGATTTTGAGGCTCGTGCTAAACTGATCTATCCTTTTTCAAATTTGATGAAATTTGGTATGCATATAATTGGAAAGCTAAAGTGTATTGTGTCAAAATTTTAGATCAATCGGAGTTCGGGAAGTCACCCAAATGAAGGCTGCAACTTGGCCGTTTGAGCAAACCAATCCAGGGACTACCAGGATTTTCCTGGGACTGTGTCCTGACTTCCAGAATTTCTGTGGGACACATCGCTTGGAACCAAAGAACGTGCCATACACCGTTGGAAAGCTCTACGAGTCTAGTTTCTCTGAGACTTGGAATCGCATCAATTGAAGCTCTGAGGAGGAAAAAGTTATGCCGATTTGAATGCACGAAGGTCAAGTCTGCCGAAAGAAGAAAACCTAAACCGAGTTCTACATGGATTTGGCTTACGAATGTGGACTGAATTCCATCCTTTGTGCAAGATTTTTGGCTGAATTAATTCATGGAAAACCTAAAGAGATATTGCTCAATTATTCAGCCATTATCTTGGGAATTTTCGGCAGAAAATAGAGGAAGAAAATCGCAACAAATCCTGAACAAATTCGGCAGAATTCCTGTGCACGTCATCCAACTTCCACGGACTCTCCCGGACAGCTCACAATGAATCTGGATTCGAGCCTTATATGGATAGAAAGATACGGGAGTCTAGTTTCCAACCCAACTAGAATCACCTTAATATCTATTTTCTAGAGAAAGATATTCCATAATCTTCACTCGAAGGTCAAATCTGCCAGCAGGATAAGTTTGAGAAAAACTAGGTTTTGTAAACCCTAGCTGCCTCCCTTGCCTCTATAAATACCACATCTTAAATTCAGAAAATCATCTTCTCTTCCTCACATAAACTTGCCGAACCTCTGCCAAAATATCTCCATAAATCTTACCAAGAACAAGGCTGAATCATCTCCACCACCTTTCCACAAAACCTTTCCAATCATCATCACCAATCCTATTGCCGATTCCTTCAACAAGGTTGTCATTAAGATTGTAATATTTCGATGGCTTTGATTTCTTTGTATTTAAACATTATTTTGTCTATGAAATATGTTTGGATTCTTGGTTTTATTTTCGGTATTGTTAATTTTATATGGGATTTCCGAATCTTTGTAATAATTGTTTGGTTATTTCATGTTTGATTACCGATTTATGCATGTGATTTGATTAAATATGTATGATGGGCAGTAGGATTTTGAATGATTTCTTGATTTAATTAGGTTTATTTCCTTAATTCGTGTGCAACCGAAGGAGATGTCTAGATGCATTCGAAAGGCCATGAGTGTTATCTAGGTATTGAATTCACTTGCCGATTTAATACATGTTGGATCATACGCATGTTATGTTTTAATATGTATTTATCTAAGGGCTAGAGTAATTCTGGAAATTTACATGTCGATGTGAGATGAGTGACGCCATACTTGCTAACATGTTCCAATTCGACATATTGTGCTTATGTGCTATTTGTGTTTAATTTCTACGCATTGTGTTATTAAACCGATTAGTACCATGTTTAGGATTACACGCATGTTGGATTCTAAATACTTGTGATGTTTTGAATAATTAGAATAACCGCATTGGCTCTAATTAAATTGGAACTTAATTGATCTTGAATTCGATATTTGCTGCTGCCCCTATTGCTTGTTTTAATTTCATTGCATGTATAATGAGATTTGTGTCTTGTGATTGTGTGAAAGGTGATGATCAATTGTAGATAATAATTTAGGTTTTAGAATTTGTAAAAATTCAGTAGGTAATTAATCATAAAAATCGACAAACCCCCTTATGTGCAACACTTTGTGTGATTGAAAGCCCTTGATTTCCCCGGATAGAACGATCCCTACTTGTCCTAACTACAATTGACAAAAGAAGGGTATTATGTGTATGAAGTTGTTTTGCAGGTACTTTGTGCTTGGATAACACCTCCATCACCCTCAAGCTCACCTATTCAGGGTCCGGCTGCCCGTACCAGCATCTGGACAGTTTTCGGTCCCAGACCTGCGCCAAGGGTTACTCTGATGCAGTATGCTGCAACATCTTCCAGGAAACTCTGTCTGGAGAAGCGCTCAGCTGGTTTTATGAGCTTCCGGCGAACTCGATCGAGGCTTTCGAACAGTTAGCCGACCGGTTTGTAGGCCGCTTCATCCTCCGGGTCGAGGGAGCCCGGACGTCGACCATCCTCTTCAATTGTATGCAAGCACCTAGAGAGGAACTGAGGACCTTTGTCAACCGATGGCAGACAGCCACTGCCGGGGTCCGGAACCTAGACAAGGGCATCGCCGAGATGGCGTTCAAGCAAGGGCTCCGGCCAGGGAAGTTTTCCTACGCCGTCCGGGTAGAACTCCCACCGGGGTATGATGAGTTGATGGCAATGGTCATCCGGCATGCTCAGGCCGATCACGAGACATATGGGCACCACCTGCTGAAGAGGAAGCAGGATGAGCAGCAGGAAGACCATCCCCGGGAAGAGAACCCCCCGCCCAGTCGAGAGAACAAGCCCAGTCAGCGGACCGAGAACCGCGCCGCCCGGCCGAGCCGGTCCAATAGAAACTGGCCACAAAGGCAGCAGAGGCTTTATCCTGACAAGCCCCAGAGCGAGCACAAGCCCGGGCCTTACCACCAGGAACGTCCTCTGGCGATCATGCCAGCACCACCGGCCGGTCAAGAAGTCTTCACCGCTCTCACCACTTCCTACGAGGATATCTTACTTGAGAAAGGGAGCGTCATCCCCCACCGCCCAAGAGAAGGTACCCGAAGGGGAAACTTACAACGGCGTAGACGGGCAAGTACTGCTCCTATCATGATGAGGCTACTCATCGGACGAGCCAGTGCTGTGCTCTCAAGACAGCGGTGCAGGGTTTGATTAATAACGGCCAGCTCCAGCGGTACGTAGGGGAAAGGAGAGCAGATCCCGACCGGGAGCAAGACCAGGCCTGGTAGGCTCACCCAAGCCTCTAGTTAGTTTGGCATACATCCGGTTCAACCGTTGTAACACCACAAGAAATATATGCAAACTACTTTTGAGAAAAATTCACCGGCTCCGCCAGTTCAAGTATATTCATAATCAAGCAAGTATACAAGCAGTAACCGTTCCGGAAAGATTACAAGGAGAAGAGCAAGGAAAATCCTAAGGAGCCACGACTCCGCCCTCAGCAGGCAATCCGCCGGCCTCTCCTGCGGTACCCTCGTCATCGACCTCAGTTCTGGCGCCGACTCTGGCTCGGGGAGACTTGGTACCGTTGGTAAAAGAATCCAAGTCCGAGCGAATCACTTCTTCCTCCTGCCCCTCCACCGCCTGCTGATGTATGTCCGACTGCTCATGGATGTCTCCTTCAGCAGCGGCGTCCGGCATCAGGGAAGTGTCTAACCACCCCTTCCCCGCCCATTCCGTGTACGCATCTGAGATGCCCTCTTCCCTGGCCTTCTCCAGGAACTCGTCGCTCTCATGGTATCGGAGAACGAACCGCTCATATTGTCCTGGGCCCTCTTCCCCGGCTGCAGCAGCGGCAGCCGCGCGCAGAGCGGTGGCTCCCACCCGGAGCTCATCTACCTTGGCTTCCAGCTCGGCCCTCTCCTTCTCCAGGCTCCGGTTCTGCTCCTCCAGCTTCCTGGCCCTTTCCTCCGATCTGGCCCTCTCCCGCTCCACCCGTGACTTCTCCACCTCCAGGCGTTCCCGGGACTCTGTTAAAGCAGCTATCTGCCTCTTCAGCTCCGGCAGCTCCTCGCTCTTGTCCGGTTGGTACAGACTGTACAGCAACTGCACAACAACAGAAACAAATAGTCAAGCAGCAACAGAAAACAAACTACAAGCGGCGTGGTGGCACCAATTAGTGCTTACCCGCCAAGACTCCAGTGACCCCGGGCCTGTCCAGGCCGAGGCCAGCCAGGTCCGCCGCCACCTGCCGGACGATTGCACTGTCCGGGCTTCCCCTTGGTGCCTCCGCAGGTGCGGGGCTACTCGGCCGGACAGCGGCAGCCTTCTCCCCAGCGGAGTTAGGTTGTGCACCACTGGTTACCCTGAACCGTTTGGCCAGGTTCTCCCGTGACGACCCGCCGGTGAGCGTCACCAGCGCGGAGGAAGGAATGTCCCCGCCCCTCCGTTTCTCTCCCCGGCCTTCCGGAGAAGAAGATCGTGCGCCTACCCGGGCGACACGTGCCACGTGCGGCACAGACACCGGCCGGTTAGGGATCTTGCTCACTCCACCAGGAATCCTCACTGGCCCCCAGGTAGTCTTGCCCTTTCCGGGCACCGCTTTTGGCGCAGCAGGATGACACTTCACCCGCCTCAGGATGTAGGCGCCGTCATCAACATCCATGGCCCTCGGTTCCGGATGAGTCGTGAGCCGGCCGGACTCCTCGTCCACCGACGTCCGCGAGACGGTCTCGCCTTTCTCCTTCAGCTTGTTAAGGAGGTCTTCCCCGTCCATTGAGAGAGTGGTTTCGGGCTTGATGACCGCCCGGGAAGATGCACCTGCAAGAAAAGCGAACAGTTAGTATTTTACACGAGCTAGCACAAGTATCACCGCTAAGGCTTGCTACGCACCGGGATCCTGCCCGAGACAACAGTATTCCAACACTTCTCGTCGGATGAAGTTGCAGGAACTCCGTTCCAGGTCATCCCAACATCCGAGTATGGTCGAGATCCTCTCATGCTCCAGATCGGATAGCTCGAACGACTGGTCGGCAATGGGTTGGAAGGCGCCAGGAACCCGGTACATCTTCCTACTTAACTGCCACTTCCCCCCCGCCATCACCACCTTCTTTCTCCAGTTGTTGTCTACCCATGTAGGCATATTGGTGATGATCGGTTGATGGTTCCGGGCGTTGAAGGACAGGCAACCCCGGGACCCTTGCTTCCTTGAGTACGACAACCTGTACATAGCCCGAAATTCGTTTACCGTTGGCATACTCATCCCGGAAAACTCGTACAGGCAGCCGAGGCTCAGTAGTCGCCTCCACTAGAGCCCAGGAAGCTGCGCGGGCGACACTTGCAGCGCACTGAGCATATACTGCACGAAATCTGGTAGCGGGAGCGAGAATCCATGCCAGAACTGGTCCTGATGCACGGCAACCCAACCTGCCTCCGGGTTGCAGGCTGACTCTCCAGGATTCAGGGGCCGCAGCAGAACCTCATCCGGGATACTCCACGTTTCCCGGAACGCTGCAATCTCTCCAAGGGTCATGCTACCCTCTGGTTCATCACACACCACGACATCTTTTCCTCTACCGATGGTATAGCTCACGAGCGGAGCACCGGCAAGGCGCACCCCGTGCGGTATTTCAGTCTCTGAGGATTCAGCCCCGGAAGACAAAGACAAAGACGGAGATGAAGCCCTGCTCCCGGAGCAGTCAGCGACTTCGGTCTCCGGGGATTCCGAACCGAGCCAGTCCTCCAGCCTCTCCGCATCGTCCACGATGGGACCCCTGGCAGCCGATTCGGAAGCTCGGTCAGAACTTGAAGAAGACATCTTAACCTAGGGGAAGAGAAACAAAACCCTAGCGCTCGTCAGCAACTGGCTACAACAGCGCCTTCTACGACCTCTCCCCAAGTTTACCGCAGAGCAATTCAGTCAGCGACAGAGATCCCTCCCCCGCCGCAGAACAACAAAAGCAAAAACAAGAACAACACCGGGGCAAAAAAATCAACAAACTTACCAAGTAATATGCTCAACCGAGGACAGTCCGCCCTGCGAAAGCAGCGAGCAATGGTAGGAAGAGAGTAGGGAGCGCTCATGCAAACGGATCTCGTGGGGCAAGGGCTCAGAGCTTTCGCCGGATTTCTCTCTTTCTCTTAGTTTCTCTAAAGCAAGAAGCAAAAGTACAAGGAAGAGCAGAAGAGGCCTATTTATAGAGGGGACCGGTGCCCTAGGCGCTTGTAATCCCTCCAAAACACACAATGCTCTCAACTCAAACGCCTGCGAATCCAGGCCCTCCATCTTAAGACCGCTCCCTACAGGCACGTGTCCCAGCATTGGTAAACTGCCCATGCCATCATAACTGAGGGGACTGATGGACTTCCTCCTTAAATGCATGTCAGCCACTTGCCCCACACGCTGGCGACATGAAGGTAGGAGCGGGAACCAAGGCGTCAGGCCCTCCCACACTTCCCCAGGCTCCACGGCTGCACGCCATTTCATTGGGGGACTCGTCTCGTTATGGCAGAACGCCCGGTCGAGGTCCGCCCGGTCACCATGGCAGTTCGCGGTTATGATCATTCAACCGGCTGCATGGCTTCTTCGCTGCATGTCTTGAAGACCTCTTATCAGTTATGGTTTCCCAAACCACTTCGAGAGCATTGTCCCGGGTATGAGCCATCCGCCCGGCACCATGGCAGTTCGCGGTTATGATCATTCAACCGGCTGCACGCCATTTCACTGGGGGACTCGTCTCGTTATGGCAGAACGCCCGGTCGAGGTCCGCCCGGTCACCATGGCAGTTCGCGATTATGATCATTCAACCGGCTGCATGGCTTCTTCGCTGCATATCTTGAAGACCTCTCACCGGTTATGACTTTTTCAACCGCTTCGAGAGCATCGTTCCGGGTATGAGCCATCCGCCCGGCACCATGGCAGTTTGCGGTTATGATCATTCAACCGGCTGCATGGCTTCTTCGCTGCATGTCTTGCAGACCTCTTATCGGTTATGGTTTCCCAAACCGCTTCGAGAGCATTGTCCCGGGTATGAGCCATCTGCCCGGCACCATGGCAGTTCGCGGTTATGATCATTCAACCGGCTGTAAGCCATTTCACTGGGGGACTCATCTCGATATGGCAGAACGCCCGGTCGAGGTCCACCCAGCTGCATCTCTCTTGGGGGACTCGTCTCGATATGGCAGGACACCCGGTCGAGCTCCACCCACCGGTTACGTAACATCCAACTGGCTCGAGAGCATTTTCCGGGAACGCGATCCACCCGGCCCCATGGCATTTCACTGGGGGACTTGTCTCGATATGGCAGGACGCCCGGTCGAGTCTCGCCCGGCTCCATGGCATGACCCCGGTCATGAGAACATTCGACCGGCATGGGCTTTATACACCCGGGTGAGTTTACATCTAACCCATGTACTCTTGTCCAGCAGGATAAAAACCCTGCATCGCATTGAACCGCGATCAACGTGGGGCTGCACGGCGAGCCTTGTCACCTCAACGCCACCCCCCCCCCCCCCCTTACCTCAACGCTTATTCAACACAAGCTGAGAAGAACTAGCAAGTGTTCACCGGCGCTTCAAACAGCCCGCAACACCGGGGTAATCTCCCCGCAGCCTAGCAATATGGGCTCGTCTCGATATGGCAGAACGCCCGGTCGAGGTCCTTTACTCCACCTCGTCTCGTTATTGCAGAACGCCCGGTCGAGGTCTAGTACTTAAGTTCACATGGGACTCGTACCGATATGGCAGAACGCCTGGTAGTGGCCCAGTGAACTCCGCTCCGTACCGATATGGCAGAGTGCCCGGTCGAGATTTCATGCACACATCTGTTGCATGGCGGATTTCAACGCTCCATTATCATTCCATGCACACATCTTTTGCATGGCATCATCATCCCATGCACACATCTTTTGCATGGCATCATCATCTCATACAGTCCGGGTTTCACCCCACTCCATGCTCATAGCACCACAACACTTGAGCACAGTACTACTTATATTACAAACGTACTTATAAACTGTTGCTTGCCATCAGTAAACAGGTACTCACCCCGGTCACGCCCAATCTTCAACGCGGACTTGGGGGACTGGGCACCGTTGGGTTGGTAACCTTGCGGGTCTGCGAGACAAGAGCAAGACAGACTTAAGTCCCCATTCAAGATTGCACTTGACCGGGAACTTGGGGGACTTGTTGACAGTAGCCGCAGAGAGGCTACAGCAGGCCCACAGACCCGCAGCAAGTGCACCAGGGCCCGGCCCGAAGCCCAGGACCGAACTACCAGCACCCGGCCTCGGGGTCCAGCCGTCTATCCGGCTGCCTGGGACCGGGGACGCCAGTCTGCCAAAGAGGTCACCAGAACTGCCCTTTGGAGGGAACCAGTCCCACATCGAAGGGTGAGGCCAGCCCTCACCCTCAGCCACCTATATAAGGGCCCCAACTACCCTCATTAATAGGTAACTTATCTCTCTCACCGCTTACATACGTGCTCAAGTTATATATTCTAACTATACTGACTTAGGCATCGGAGAGGAGAAGACCGGCCCGCCCGGTATTCCGCTTAGTAAGTAGGTTTGCAGGAGATCAAGTTGGATTCATCTGTATCTACCAGGCCCCCGGGTTTAGACAGAAACAACAAGAATGATTCAAAGAGTTCAAAGAGTCTAGCCTTGAAAGCTACAAAGAAAAAAGAGGTACCAACTGATGAAATTAGGGAACTTGGTTTGCTAACCAAAGAATTTAAGAAAATTCTCAAATACAAAAATAGTAATACTGTTTGTGAAAGGAGTAATTTTGATTCCAGAAAATCAAGATTTTCTAAAAACAAACTAATGCAAAAGGCAATCCTACTAACAATAGGAGAAATCCTAATTTTAAACCTAAATGCTATAAATGTGGTGGCCTTGGTCACATATCTATGGATTGTGGAAACATGAAAAATCAAGCTGGAACCAAAACGGCACTAAGGGCTACTTGGAGTGATGCAGAAAGTGATGGTGAGGGTTTTTTCTCTAAGAACTCTAAAAGTAATCCAGCACTAATTGCCACTCTCAGGTTTGATCAAAGTAACTCAGATTCTAAATCAGAAACTGATGATGACAGTGATTGTGAGGTAAGAAATGTACATTATGATTCAGACCTTGATAAAAAATATGGAAAATTAGTCACTATTGTAGAATCTGTGCTCAACCAAAATTCAAACCTGAAATGCCAACTGTCGAGTTTGGAAATTAAGTTGTTAGAAAGGAGCATGAATGTTCAGAAGGTCAAGCAGCTTGGGAAAAGGATCGAGCTGTCCTGAATGAGAAGATTCATCATCTCACCTGTGACATCTCCAAAGAAGAATGAATGTCAGATAAATTATCTCAATGACTAAATTAGATGAGCTACACGAGCAGGTATCTTTACTTGAACATCTAGTTGATAGTCTCACCCATGACAAGAAATTGTAATAGGAACAGGTCATTAGAACCAATGAGAAGTTCAATCAGTTTCAGCTTAGTTCTCAAATTGCTGTCAAAATGCTCGGAATTGGAAAACAATTCAAAAACACATTTGTCTTAGATATACGGGTGAATGCTCATAAAAGGAAAACACTAAATTTGCTTACCAAGAAGAGCAAGAAGAGTATTATATACTGACATGATCTCCACATTGGTTGACCCAGCTCAAGCAAGTATTAAAGTAAGTGAGGTAAATCTTTCTTCCTCGTGTTTAAATGATTTGTCTTGTGGTCACTTCTCAAGCAACTTGGAAAGTGAATCATCAAAAATAAAAACTGATTTATCCAAGTTTGTTGAGCATACCAATGCTAATATTTCATCCTTCACTGACATTCAGAGAAATCAAGATAAAAAGTTGTTAAAGATTGAAGAAATATTTCTAGATGTCGTTATTAGATAACTGCTCTTGAGAATAAAAAGTTCTTCAATCCTTCTAATGAATTGTCTTATTCATATGTCAAGAAGAAAAAAGTGACTGCAGGTAATCTCAAAGTCTGGAAAAAAAAAGGGAACATCCAGTGAATAATGCATGATTGCCTGTGTCAAGCTGAAAGAGGAATACATTGAGGCCTCGTTTGGTTGTTGGAAGGGAACTCACTTCCCTTTCCCTTTTCTTGGAAAGGGAACTTGGAATTCCTCTCAAGTTTCCTTTCCAGTGTTTGGTAAAACAAGGAAAGGAATGTTGAAATGTCATTTGAGTTCCCTTCCAGTGTTTGGTTGGTACAAGAAAGGAAAGAAAAAAATTATCAAATGTTCAATAATACCCTTAGGTTTTAATATTTATTTATGGTTTTTTAAAACATAACAGTTGGATTTGAATTAGATGAGTGTTTTAATATTTATTTATGGTTTTTACTATCACATTCCTAGCAGATGAGTGTTTCATGTTAAAATATTCTTCAGCTGAATTAGGTTGGTATCCTGGTCTCCAATCATTCAAATGATATCGGTGTCCTCTATATGGGGCAAGAAATCTTTCCCCATTTGGATATCCAACATCAACAAGATAATAATGTCCTAAATAATACATTTAATTAATACTATTTGTATGTAAGAAGAGACAGGAAATAGAAAGCTAAGAACTTCACTTTATCAAATAAATTTTTTTCACTACTTCTCACCGTGAGGGACTCTTAAACCGTGTCTCCGACTAATGGCATCATAAAGCACTCTCAAATCTGTAGCGGAATCCTCCCAACCCGGTAAAACATAAATGAAATGCATATCTTGCATGAGAGCACACACCTAAGACATTTGTACCAATTTCATTCTTCCTAGTTCGATACCTAGGCTTGTCAACTTCTGATACATGTACTCTAATGTACGTCCCATCTAACGCTCTAAGACAATTCTACAAGAACAACACACTTCAAAACTGTTTTTTGTATTAAGTTTAAGTTAGATAAGAAAGTTCATAATTCGTGTACCTTAAAGAACTTCCACCTCTCATCAGTTGAGTTCTGAGCCACTGGTTCTTGTCTTTTTAATAATTACCCTTGTACACATAAGACTGCCTGCATTGAAGTATCTGCTAATAGTTTCCCCAGATCGTAAAAACTTGTCATGAATCACTCTATTTTTTTCATGGTGTGCAAGTATGTTCAAGAATATAGCAACTATTTCATCAACAGACCCATTCCTAGTATCTCGAAGTCTACCAGATGTGCGGATCATGGTACACAATTTGGTAAATGTATACCTATCCATCCGGAGCTCATTAATACATCTTACATCACTCACATACACCATGCGTTGAAAATTTCCAACTCTTGAAAAAGCATCGTAAATAGATTTTGATTTCAATTTGTACTTATGGTAATGTCGTTCAGCAATGATATACATGACAACGTATATCATGACGACAAAATTAAATAAATCCTTAACATTTTCCAACATTAGAAGAATCTTTTTAGTCTTTGCCAAGATTCTACGAGCCATAGCTGCAAAGTATGGACAGTGTGTTATTATGAGGTCTGTCAAACAAATGCTATCTATGAGCAAGCAACGCTATCTATGAGGTCTGTACTTAATTCACATGATTAACACTACTACAAAAAACTCAATACACAACGGTGCTGCACCGTTGTGTAAGTTCGGAAAAACCGTTGTATATCTCGAGCTTGTGTGATGAAACGTCCAACAACCAACTTATAATTTCTGTTGTACAACTTATATGTCATGCCATGGCTAGCTTGGCATTCGCTGCACTGACATGTCTAGTTCATACAACAGAATATACATACTTTTATGTTGTGTAAGTTTTAAACATACAACAGAATATTACAATTTTATTCTGTTGTCTCATTCGCACAACAGATTTCATCTCCCACTTATTTAGTTGTCTGATTCAGACAACTGGTTTCGTTTCATATTTATTGAGTTGTATGATTCACACAACTGATTTGAGCATCTAATTATCTTGTTGTATAATGTTGTCTAAGCTTCAAACATACAACAGATTTAACACAAAAGCATGTAAACTGTTGTACAAAACATGCACCATTACCGCAAAAATACTGATCGAAATTATTGCATATAAATTAAGCTTCAATACATTTCATTCAAGTGACCATTGTACCACATACATGAAAATAGCCTAAGCTGCTACATTCCTAGCTATGATTACAAGCTGCACACCCTCTACCACATACACAAGTTTAAAAGCTGCTAGCGATTTTCCTACCTAGCTGGCTACATTCCTAGCTACAATCAAAAGCTGAAAATTGTTCTAAAAACCTAGAAAGCTGTTTGGCTAGATCAATAAAATTGAGGCCAACCCTACTTGGCGTCAGGTTTAACGCTGGAGAAGCACAATACATCAAGTTAAAACCTCAGAATATCGATCCTTTACAAAAAGCATATACTTAGTAAATTGCTGAACATTTAATTGCTGGGCAGTGAGTAGTGGTATGAGTATTGGGAGGACATGCACTGCAACAAACTTTGTTCCATGCTGAAAATGATGAATTGTGGAAAATAAGTTGTACTTATATCTGTACACAAGAATATCAGAGTAGAAGCTACCAAAGGATGCGAAAAGACAAGAATCAATATTGATAACAATTACCTGCTTAAGGATTGAGTTTGACAAACCAAGAGTACACATAAGAGTAGGAGCAGACCGGTCAACGGCTGTACATCGCTGAATTGTCTGCAATATATCTAGAATAGCACGCTTATCAAGTGCAAAAATCAGCTCTCCTAAACATAGCAAAGCATTGACTCTCACCTGACCAAAGAAGCAAATTTAATGTCATGTTTTGGACTTACATTAAGGCTAAAACAGAGAAACAAATGCCCAGAAATAACATAATCCCAAATATTCAAGAGGTACCTTCAACTATCATGGTATTACTAGCTATAAGCTTGGCTGAGCCCATGGTACTATAACATCTTACAGCTTAATAACAAATAGCATGACAACGTACCATTAAAAAAAAAACCAGCTTTATTAGAAAGAAAAACAAAATACAAGGATGCGGACAGGGAGTCCGCTCAAGAAGCTAATGAGAGCAGCTAGAACTACAGTCTAAGCCGCTCAGCTATTAATAGTTAGGGCCTTGTACTACAAAATCACTGATAAGCTGGAGAAAATAATACAAGTATCACAGACATACAAACAGATAGAGAAAGCAATCCAAGTATCATGGACTCTTTTGATAAGCTAGAGAAAAAAATACAAGTGCCCCAGACTTACAAACAGATGGAGAAAGAAATACATGATTTTATTCAAGAACTAAGGGCGTGTACTTAGATAGATGGATAAACAATCCAAGAAGTCATTTCAATAAGTTAGGATCAGATTTTCAAAATGAAAACCAAACTAGTTAAGGTCCTTAAGCTGTAAAAATGCGGTTAAGCACGAACTGACAAATGAAGTTACAAACAGACAGAGAAAGCAATCCAACTAAACCCAGAAAGGTAATTGACCATATCACAGGATTGAAACCATGTTGATACAAAAGTATCAGTATTATGTTGTAACAAATACTTTACCTTTTGAAGTATATCTAACTATCTGAGCAAATACTTTACGCTGATACTAAAGCATCAGTATTACCTTTCATATGATCCTGGAGCAGAAACAACTAAACTGCCTTTACCCGAAATTCCAACATGATTCCTGGCAACAAAAAAGCACAAGTCACAAGTCACTACATAATCAATTATGTATTGGGCTAGAAAACAGAATTACTCCACAAGCTCAAGCAGCATATAATGAGTAAAATATTTAGCAAGGCAAATATATTTGAGAAGAGGGCATGAACTGGGCAGCATGGAGCAATTGAACAAATACATTAATTGTAATGTAACTCTATCTAAAACACATTACTTCCACATAACTGGTCCAATTTATATTTCTAATCCCTCTAAATTTTCAAGCACAGTGGACATGCTCTCATTGTGGTCAGGAAGGTACTCCTCAAGGATCTCGGCTCTGCTCCTTCTACCATCTCTCCTTCCAGTTTTGAGAGGGATGAATGGGCCTCCTAGCTGAAAATACAACAAGATCAACATGCTTTAGTCACTTGTACTCAAATTTAGTCATACCAACTTCAGATCTATGTGTGTTCAAAAAAGAGATGAACTAAATCAAGCTCAAGCTCAAGCGACACAATATTGTGAATAATAAAACTTCTCAGCAAGCAAAATGGCCACTCACCTCATCAAGCACAAGCATTTCCAGTGAATCACCAACTGCGGTTGCTTGGAGAACACCATCCAACAAGCACTTCTTTACACAAGCTGGCGTCGTGACCAGAATCTCAGGCGGCCCGCGCTGCATTTGTCGACAAAACAAACAGTTAGAAAAACAATTTTAACACGTAAAAATATCGGTAACTTGGAAGAAAAAGAAATTGAACCAACCAAATCAGAAGTAGGTATGTTGCTCGTCAGCTGCACCACTTTCAATGGAACTTTACACAGTTCAATCAAAGACCTGACCTCCTTATAAACCTGTAAAACACACCATAAGCTCTCAAATTAATCCAAAACAGCAGTATATATTTAAGATCATTACACGAAATCGAAGCCGAAAAGTTAAACCTGCTGAGAAAGTTCCCTAGTTGGGACCAGAACAACGGCCCGAGGAGCGAGTTTCTTGTTTGGTTCCTCGGAAGCAGTGAAGAGCTTCTGAAGCAGAGGGAGCAGATAAGCAAAGGTCTTTCCAGAACCAGTCTTTGCTCTCGCCACCAGGCTTGAGCATCTTTTTCTTGTTCAGTGCGCGAATGAGGCGGCCGTCGAGTCCGAGAGTTCAGAAGGAGATCACGGTGAGAGAGAGAAATAAAGAGACCTGAGCTTACTTGAAGGACGCCATGGTCTAGGGTTCAAGGTGGCCTGAGGGGGGAGGAGTGAGGTTGTCCTGAGCGCCACTGGTGACGGTGACGGTGATGGTAACGGTGGCGGCTTCGATGAGACGACCTGCTTCCGGGAGGCGGGTGGGACAAGACGATGGCGTTGGAGTGGTGGGGGACGCCGGATCTGAGGAGGAGGTCGAGGTCGCGGAGGTGGTTGGAGAGGGAGGCGGCGGCCATGTCGAGGTTGGGGAGTGGAAAGGAGGTTGGGGAGGAGAGTGTAGAGGAAGGGGTTCTGGGCCCAGTGAGGGGAGTCGGAGACGGAGGAGATGGAGGTGTGGAGGGAGAGGAGGTTGGAGAGGAGGGGCTGCCAGAGGGAGGAGAAGGAGCTGAAGGTGAAGGAGGTGCGGAGAAAGCCGACTCTGAAGGGAAGCAGCCGGGAGAGAAAAGGAAAGAAAGAAAAGGGTTGTGCAATATTGAAATAATGAAACCCTAATTTCCCGGTGATGGTGAGAGACGGAGAGACTGAGAGAGAGAGAGGAGGAGCGGGCCAGTTTCAGAGAGTTTAGGGTGATGGGGAGAGACGGAGAGACGGAGAGCTGAGGCCAACCAAAATAAAATGTATGATTTGGCTCAAATGTTTTGGTAAAAGAGGGAAATCTGCCGCCAACCAAAAATTTGGCAAGTTTAACATGAACTTAGGTTTAACCTTTATACAACTAAAAACTTTTAAACTGTTGTACCAATTTCTTTTTCTTTACACAAGGTATTCCATAGGTGTGTTCTTGTAGAAGCTTAAAAACAATTACACAACAGAATTAAAAACAGTTGTTGTGAGAATTGTAACACATGTATGTTTTCAAAACCAAAAAACGATGGAGGCAAATTTCCCGCTTTGAGAAATACTACCCCCAAGCCATTGGAGCCAAAATGAATGTGGGGAATGGCAAGCAAAACAAGTCATACAACAAAACTACGAAATTCTGTTGTACAAGTATTTGTCACTTTGCACTTCGTGACACCTAATGCAGGATGTGACATTATCACACAACACAAAACAATAACTTTGTTGTCTGTCCATCTAGACCTTGCCCAAATTTGAGTTTCAATGTCGGAGGGAGTTCTGCCGCCAAGATTTTCATTAATCATACAACAGAAAATGTATGTCAGAGTTGTGTGATAAAATCTGGAAAAATGTTTTTCAGAATATGGAAAATATGTACCATCATACAACACAAATTATTCACTTTAGGTTGTGTGAAACAGTTCAGTCATTCACACAACATGTAACTTTCAAAGTGTTGTCTGAATTGTGTTGTGTATTGAGTTTTTTGTAGTAGTGTAACATTAATAATAGCAGCTAGCAAAATTTTCTTTACACAAGTACAAAACTACAAATAATCTGTAATATAATAGTTTGAGCAAATAATGCTTGCAATGAGGGCATAAATCAATTGAATCAAACAAAAAACCAGAACGGGTTAGTTATAACTAGGATTCAGATTGTAAATGTCCATAATACAGTAACACATACAAAATGAATATCATGAATTAATCGAGTCAGTACTAACTGGAGCATGTTTCACAGATTAAATTGAAGCAAGAATAAACAAAAGCAAGATGAATGAAGAATTCTTAAAAAGCTAAACCAACCATTGAAATGAATGTTACGAGCACCCCACCCTTTCCTCAGTCCACCTGATGACATCTGATCATTAGAATCACATGATCTTTATTACACATGAATTGCTACACCTCACTAGCTAGCTCCTCCGTTTTCATATTACAAGACTGATCTCGTAATATTATCTATGCTAAATGTAAACTTTGCCAGGCAAAGTAAATCAACCTTATACTTAGCAACTAAGCATCTAATTAAACCAAATTCAGCCTCATCAAAGCCTCAACCTTCGACAGGAACCCCAGTGACAGTATAACCAAACTCAGATAACATTAAATTTCTGAACTTATTACCCAAAAAATTAACAAACAAAGGGAAACAAATTATATTCCAATTCATATACCAGAAAAGCTCAAACAATATACGAATCACAAACAAAAGAAAACGAATTACCCAAATCAATTCATATACCAATCATAAACAAATGGAAACAAATTACCCATAAAAGCTCAAATCATATACCAATCACACAAAGAAAGAACGTAGGTGATGGGTATTAGATATACCTGAATGAAAGGTGTTGCGCAAGAATAATTCTTTGCAATCTGCGAGTCTTTGTGAGTGAAGACGACGATTTAGTTCAATACCCAATATAGAACTGTGATATAAGGCGCGAAAAAGAGGCGTAGGTGCTTTTTTCTTGGAGAATGATGAAAAGTGGGCGCGAATTTGCTAGGGGATGATGAGAAAAAGGTGCGAATTTGCTTTGATAGAGAGGTAGAGAACGGTAGATGCGAGGGGGAAATACATGGGTATAGTTGACAACATATAATTTGAGTGAGGATATTATCGTCTTAAAATTTCACAATAAATGCGGGGAAGACAGAGCGGAACATCAATCCCCCCTTTCTGAGAGGAATGATCTTCCCTTTTATTTTCTCCTCTACCAAGAACAGACTTCCACAATTTATGCCAGCCAAACAAAGGAAAGTACAAACTTTCCTTTCCTGACCCCTCAAATCGGTGAACCAAACAGACCCTGAGGCAACCTGTCTTGTTGCCTTGACTACAGTAAATTCTAGAGAAGTTGATGTCTAGTATATTGACAGTGGTTGTTCAAGACATATGTGTGGAAACAAAAGTTACCTTATTAGAATGGATGATGAAAATGTCATTGGTATAGTCACTTTTGGAGATGAGAGAAAAGCCAGAATCCTAAGAAGATGAACTGTTGAGACTACAAACTTGGGAACACTCAACAATGTCCTCTATGTGGATGGCCTATCCACTAATCTGGTAAGTGTCAGTCAACTGACTGATGAGTTTGAGGATGTATGGTTCAACAAACAAAGGTGGATTGTTTTAAATGATCAAGGTACCATCATTCTGGGAGGTAACCGTTTTAGTGATAACTGCTATCATGCTTCAACTGAATTATCTGTAAAAACCATTACTACTGATGAAACTTTTGAGGTATGACATAAAAGGTTGGGTCATGTCAATTAACAGGATCTTCAGAAGCTTTCAAATCAACAATGTTTAAGAGGAATGCCCAAGTTGAGTGGAAGAACTGACAAAGTGTTAGTTGCATCACCTAACTAATATTATGTGCAAATTTGTAATGCTTCCTACTCCTATAAATAGGAGGTCAAGTTTTAATATAGGGGGAGAAAGTAAGAGTATCGTACCCAAGGGATTGAGTAACTCTACCCTAACTAGATTACTGTGAAATAAAACCTAGAAAACACATGCATCTACCTTTTTACAATTCGATCACAACCTTAGTCCTTTGGAAGCTAAAGGTCATGGGATGGTATTTACAAGTGGTAGTGAATATTGACTTTATTGATTTTAGATAAATTAAAGCTAAATTAAAACTAAAGCAAACTAAACTAACATGTGTAGAGACTAGATCAATGAGAGGAATAGAGACTTATGCACAAATGTAACCCATAATTGATGTGAAAACACGCTTGACAAATATCCCCCTAGTGTTTTGGTGAAGATACCAAGAAACTAACTAATCATGTAATTTAACAAAGTCTTTTGGAGTCAAGTTAAATCACACAACCTTAATCTCAATTATATTACCTTATAATATAAGTGGGCTATGTACCGCAAGCTAACGCCCCCTTAGAGCAATTAAACTCACAACACACGCATTAAGTTCAAAGTAAGAAATCCAAGTAACATAATACTTCCCATAAGAAATACTAAGCCACCACCTAAAGGCTATTCATGCTCACAGATTCAAGAAGTTGTCAATTTCATGTTCTGATTAATTACTTACCTAAACATACTTTCTAGGTGATAAAGCTAGCTAACACATTTAGTAAGCATAAAGAGTATGAACTCATAGATTCAAACATGCATCAATCATCAAATTTAAGGAAATTACATTGTTTGCTCTTATCCACTACTCACACACATGGGCATATACATAAAACTCTTACAAAAGTAATACATCATGAAAGCAAGGAAAAGGTGAGAAAGTATCACAATACCCATGAGCTTGCTAGATGTATACAAAGAGGGTGTGAAGCTTCAAAGTATAGTATTTTCGGTTTTCTCAAACCCTAAACACTATACAAATCTACACACACAAAGAAAAGATTAAGAACGTACAAGGCTTCATGGATCCACCCACAAGTGTGATTGATCAAGAGTTGTAGAATCTTCGGTTTTGGTTATCAACTAAAGATGTTATTCCCCTCTCTCTACACAAGGGCTAAAGTAAGCTAACAAAACAAACTAAAAGATGAAGAGCTATGAAAAATAGAGAGGAAACGAGGGGAGAGAGAGCTTCTGTTTCGTCCAAAATGAGAGAGGGGGTTATAAATAGGCCTAAAGTGGTGAATGAAGGGTGGAGAAGCAAGGAAATGAAGGGCTAGATGTTATAGACAAAGATGGAAGCACATATTGTGGATCTAGTCTTTATAAAATGACCAAAAACCTCAAATGTACTTTGGTGGATAAGGAAAAGGCAAAGGCACTCTTGATATTTGGCCATAAGGACAAGGAGACAAGGTCAACATCAAATGAGACAAAGCGAAAGATGTCCCTTTCACTTGTATTCTTCTCATTTAAATTTGAATAAACAATTCTTCTTCCCTCAAATGCCCCTTCACTTGTATATCAACCATCACCATCTTCCGACCGCTGGAATTTGACCGGAATTCTGCCCGTTGACCGACAACCGGTGTTGACCGGTCAAATTCGTCTTTTAGTGTAATTTCCGGTTTTGCTCCTTTGGCTTCAATTCTTCACCCGACTTCTTCAATATGTGCTAAATCCACCCTTTTGACTATTTTCCGATTCTTAGGAAACGCAATAAGAAATAGATAAAACCCAACAGGATATAGCAAAACAAATAAGAATAATGCAACAATTACTAGGTATATATTGACCTAACACAAAGTTTATGGACACTGCAAAGCTGAAAAGCAAACAAAAGTCTCACACAGTGTTGTTAATTCAACAGCAACAACTCATTGTTTGGAACATGGATTAAATGGGCCCTACACAGACTTCAAGCATGTCAGGTAAGTTCTACATTTTGGTTGTTGTTGATGATTTTTCAAGGTTTACATGGGTTGATTTTCTTGAAAATAAAACAGAAACTTTTGAATCATTCTTTAGACAAAGCAAGCAACTGACTATACTTAAACATCATTCCAACTTACAGTTAGCAAGAATCAGATCAAATAATGGAACTGAATTTAAAAATGCCTCGTTTGCTAACTTTAGTCATGAGAATGGTATTTTTCATGAGTTTTCAGCTCTACGAACTCCACAACAAAATGGAATAGTGAAAAGGAAGAATAGGACTCTGCTGGAAATGGGAAGAGTGTTGCTTCACTATGCTGGTTTAAGTGAAAAGTTCTGGGCAGAAGCAATAAACACTACTTGTTATGTGTCAAATCGAGTTTTCATCAGAACAGGTAGTGATTAAACTACCTATGAGATCTGGTAAGATAAAAAAACCCAACGTTAGTCATTTTCATATCTTTGGCAGTCCATGTCACATTCTCAAAGATGGTGAGACATTAAACAAATTTTCTTCCAGAACTAATCCAGGAATTTTTGTTGGTTATGATACAAACAAAATGGTTCCCCAGAAACGTGATGGATTTAAGCAAGTTTAGAACGACCATAATCAGAGTGATGTCATTGGAAATCTAAAAGGAGGCATTCAAACAAGGAACAAGGCTGCTCAAAATACTACGATTGAAAAAGCTCTGGCATGTTTTGTGAACAGTCACACAAAACAGTCCAACACCATCAAGTGTGATGGATTTGTATTCTAGATCAAACCAAAATCTATGAAAGTAGCATTACTGGATACAAAATGGATCATTGCCATGTAAGAAGAGCTAAATCAATTCTCCACAAATCAAGTCTGGGAGCTGGTGCCTCGACCAGCACATGCAAATGTTGTGGGTACTAAATAGATTTTTAGAAACAAATATGTTGTCTCTGTATGAAAAGAAGCAAAAAACACTGTGTACGATTCAAAATTGATATCATATACATACGTACTATATATAAAATTATAATTTTACTTCTTTAGTGTTGAACTGGTGATAAATTGATAATTCACTTTATAATAATATATGCAGGAGTTGCAGGACAAGAGGAGTGCAGGACAGTGTCGAGATGTCAATCTCATCATATTCAAGTATCTCGATAAGTTGTGGGTCATCATATGATGATGTAGGTTATAGTGTTGAAGTTGAAGAAGTAGAAGCTGAAACTGGGAATGATTTGGTTCAAGCCTCCCAGCTTGAGAATGAGAACAACAAGGAAGCTGAAGTTGAAGCTCCAGTAGAAGGTGTAGATCGTGGTGAGATGAAAGAAGCCTCATGTTGATCGTTGTACCAAAGCTGCTTGTGAGATGATAATTATTGATGAGCTGCCATTCAACCACGTGGAGAAGGAAGGGTTTAAGCATTTTTGCAGTGTGGCTGTCCCTAAATTCATTCCGCTATCTAGAAGAACTATTGTAAGGTGTTTCTGGAAGTTGTATGAGGAGAAGAAAGATGAGCTCAGGAAGGTGCTAAGTAGTCACAGAGTGTGTTTAACGACAGATACTTGGACTTTAGTGCAGAATATCAATTACATGGTGTTGACAGCACACTTTATAGATGCTGGTTGGAATCTACACAAGAGAATCATTAACTTTTGTTTGATTCCCAATCACAAAGGTGCAACAATAGGAAGAATTTTAAAGTCTTGTTTGTTGCGCTGGAAGATAGATAAAGTGTTGACTATCTCAGTTGATAATGCAAGTGCTAATAAGGTGGCGATTCATTACATTCGAGCGAAAATGACAGGATGAAAGTGTCCACCGGTGTTTGGAGGAAAGTACATTCATGTCAAGTGTTTTGCTCACATTATGAAGATCATTGTGAAGGCTGGTCTGTCCATTATGGATAAAGTTGTGCGGTAATAAAAAATGCGGTAAAATATATTAGAAGCAGTTCTAGCATATTGGATGTCTTCAAGGTGTGCATGAAGAAGGAGGCATTAGAAGGGAACATAGAAACTGCAAAAATATCGGCATTGGATCTTCCAACAAGATGGAATTCCATATTCTTAATGCTTGACATACCTTTGCAGGTGAGGCCAGCTTTTTTGAGAGGATGGAGAGGGAGGAAATAAATAAGTACAAAAGCTATTTTGATGAAAAAGAAGAGTAGGAAGAGGAAAAAGAGACTAAAATACAAGTTGTGACACGACAAAAAAGAAGAAAAAGAGTTGGACCACCACAAGAAGTAGATTGGGAAAAAACTGAGATTTTTGGAAAGTTTTTTAGGGTTTTTTATGATGTCACAATGAGACTGAGTGCGACCAAATGCCCCACTGCTCATAAAGTCTTTTATGACATTGTAGCAATATAAGGAGAGATTGATGCATTATTTCAGCCACCAGAAATGATTGATGGAAGTGAAACAACATAACTAATGTTGGAGATGACTGGAAATATGCGATCTAAGTTTTCTATATATTTTAGAGCAATTGAAGACATGAATAAGTTGTTGTTAGTAGCCTTGGTCTTAGATCCTAGGTTCAAATTGAAGAACATAGCTCATATATGTTTACATGAGCTCAAATATTCTGCTCCTGAATCAAAAGCCAAGGAAAATTCTATCAAGGAGCTGTTGGTGTCCTGAACTGATATTTACAGAACATCAACCAATTCCTCTTCAATTAGTAAGAGTTCCAAGAGTAGCACTGCCACATGTGTTAATGTCGGAAGCACAAAAGCAGCAGCTGAATCTTCATCCAAGTCAAAAAATGTGAAGATGTCAGGGAAAATGGCTGACATGTCAGCAGGTTGGCAAAAGGCTCTAGCTAAATCTGACGAAGTTGTTGTTGAGAGTGAAATTGATAGATTTCTCTTTGATTTGATCGAGTGTCCACCACCGAAAGAAGCAGATAATTAGAGAATCCTTCATTAGTGGAAGTTGAATGGAGGCAAATATCCAAATCTTGTTGTTGTTGTAAAGGATATCGATCCTTGTTATCTAAGTCAGTACAATTGCATCAAAATCCTCCTTTAGTACCGGTGGTAGAGTGGTTGATTCTTTTAGGAGTTCTCTGACTCCTAAAACTGTGAAAGCACTAATTTGTTTGCAAAATTGGATAAAGAAGAAGGATCAATCTGACACTGAATATTATCCAAGCCAAGAGGAGCTTGAGTTTTATGAAAGATGGAAAAAGGTATGCTTACTGAACAAAAGAAAAAGCTTAAGTCTTTGATGTTGTAGATGCAAAGAAGCAAAAAGCAAAGGAAAAGTCGGCAAAGGGTCACGGGAAAGATAAGATTGTCGCTGAATGTGAAGATGAAGCACAAGTGGAAGTTGACAGGACCCGAACCAGATTTCACCCTGAAACCCGGATAAGGCCCTGCGGAGACTACCTTAAGATTAACTCTATCGATAAATCGATAAGCCAATCTTAAGATAGACAACCCTAAAACCTGCAACAAATAAAAACACTTCTAATTCAAGTTCCAACCTCAACACCTAGAGCCATCTGCTCTCCAAACACAACCACCGCCATAGATAAATACAAAATCAAATTAATTTAATATTCAAAGGCTCACAGGTAATCAGAGCAATGTAATACATTGAACTGAAATTTCGAATTATAAAGTAAAGGATCAACAGATCCCACCAAGCGGAAACAAAGACGACGATGACTATGCCTCGACTTCGAGTACTCTTGACCTCAAATAACTAGTCTGCAAACTGGGCGATGTTAAAACGAATGGCCCAGGGGAAAGTAAATTAAAAACGTTAGAGTGAGTGGATAAAAATAAAATAATTTAATATAATACTTTAATTGAAAGTATCATATTACTTTCCCAATATTTTAGACATAAAACCACATTGAATGCCTTTAATAAAACATCCCACGTTTTAAGAAAATCGTATTTAAAAATCAGCCCTGCTGATACATCAAATAAACAAATAATGATTTTGTTTATATATGAATTTCAAAATGAAATATTTTTGAAAATCAATTAATAATATTTCACGACCAATCCCATTGGTCATATAAAAACCCAGCCCCGCTGGTTCGGGAATTTATTAAATTACAAAAAGTCTCATAGAGAAAATATTCCCGAAAACCAAATAATATAAAATCATGACCAATCCCATTGGTCATATAATAGAATAGGGGGACGTCATTACCACCATTTAATAGTAGCCTCCAAGACTAAGGGTCGAGCCTCCAAGACTCTCTATAGCGTCCCACGCTATGCCCGTACACGTCGACCACCGAGCGTGAATCTGACCTATGTGGTCAAGTCGTCACCTCGCATGGGCTCAGGCGAAGCTAGCTAGCATCAATATATATATGGACCCTGATATGGTGAAAATCCGAAAACAAAACCGAAAGCACGCTTCCCCTTATATATCATAAATCCGTACGGTCCCCGACCGCACATCTGAGGCTTATAATAATCATTAGTATAATAGCCTCGAAATATACTCATATATATCCGACATATCCAACATGCCGTAAATATTAAATCAACAATTATAACAGAAGTATATGAATTATCGACTTTCGATAATTCATATCATGCTTACGAACTCATTTAATTAAATAAATTACATTTCAATAAAACGTAATTGCATGCATTTATTTTAAAATAAAATCCACTCACAGTTCGGCCGAGCGTGCCGCTATTCCTCGCTCTCATTACGTCGAGTAATTTTTCGACCTGTAACAGAGACGTAATTATAAATATTTCAAACTTCGGAATTAAATTATAAAAGTTAAATCTACGGACGTCTTCACTCGCCCGAAATAATCTAATTTCAATTCTTGTTATCGGTATTGAAATTACGTCTCAAATACCGAAACAATTTACTTCCAAAATTTCTCAGGACACCCATTCCGAGTTCGATCAATTCTTTACTGGTTTAATTCGTCGTAAAACCCTTTCAATCCGTTTTTATCATTTTTACGGTAAGTCAACAGTAACATTTACTGGTCAAACAGTAAATTTGAAAGTCAACAGTAAATGGTCAAAGTCAGAATTACCATTTACTATTTACTTTTACTGTTTACATTATTTACTTTTCATCTTTTACCGTTTTACTTTTTCACTTTTTTACCATTTACTATTCATCGTCTTCTACTTCCCGCCACCGGCAGCAGTAGCGCAGCCGCGCCGCTGCCGGCAGCTCTGCCCCGGAGGTCAAAAACACTTCCAATTGGCTCCAAATTCGCCCAACAACATCGCCACCACCTCAGGAACTCATCTCCGTCGTCCCCGCCGCCAAAAACAGCCCCAATATCAAAATTCATCCAAATTTCAACCAATCAAACCTCAGACAACACCCAAACAACTCCTTACAACATCCCAAACACGAATTCAACCTCCAAATTTACCAAAAACATCAAATACCCAACCTCCACCGAAATCACAAAAACTCTAGAATTTCAAAACCCAAATTCTCCTTACCTGCTACGAATTGGTTCCATTCCGTTCATGGACGTGTTGCATAAGTCGAGGCCTTCAATTCTCCCCAAGAATCGGGTGGAACCTTGGCCGGAGGAGGGAGAACCAGCCCAACTGGGCTTGAAGTTCTTGGGCTGGAATCTGCCGAACGGCGGCGATTCCCACCGTGCCACCACCACAGACTTGAAGAGGAGGAGGAGACGGTTCAAACGGGACCGGTGGCGCAGCGAACGGCGGCCGGACGGCGAAGATCCGAGGGCGGCGACCCGGTCGGCGCTGGTCGGGCCGAGTCGGGGAGAAAAGAGAGAAAAAGAGGGAAAAAAAGAAAAAGAAAAGAAAAGAAGAAAAAATGAAAGTTGCCTTTTAGGGAAATTTCATCCTCCGCTATTTATACTTGTCCAAAAACGGCAATTTAACGATTTTTACGTCGTAACTTTTTCACACGAACTCCAAATTGAACGTGCCTCATGTCCACGAGCTCGTTTCAACGTCTTCTATCTCAACGAGAAATAAAATTCTCGGTCAGGTCAACTTAATAAAAAGTTAACTTTTAGAATTTTCGAATCGTAAAAACAAGTACCGGAACGTAAAAATAAAACATAAAACAGTCAAAAAGTAACTCGAGATTCGGGTCGTATCAGAAGTTGTGGCATCAAAGAAAAAGAAAACAAGTGCAGCTGTTCATGCTATTGTTCCCCCTACACTTGCTCCTGTTGCTGGTACTGGAACCTCCAACCTGAAGCCTCCATCAAGGGTTAGGAAAATGATGCTTGCATCAAAGATGAAGAAAGATACAAATATTTTTGGTTTTTGAAATTATGTAGGCCTAACTTAAAATGATCTAGTATTGTACGTTTGTACTGATATGTTTGGTTTTTTATTAGGGAGCAAATGAAAAGGATTGGAGCAGTGGAGGACTGGACTACAGGAGAATGGAGGCTGTGGAGCAACAGGCCAGCAACATTGTTTTTTTTTTTTTTAAGTTTTTTTTTTTTTTTGGTTTCTGTTGAATTGTAAACTGTTGGTACTTGGTGAGACCATGAGATTTAAACTTTAAGTTTTATTTTTTGTTGAAGACTTGAACTGCTGAGCGCCTGAACTTGAGCATAAACTTGAGCTTGGTTAGACATTAGTTTTTCTATGATTATTGTCTTCGGTTCATCCATTTTGATTGAGTCTTAATATAATTTCATTCTAGGAATCTCATATTATATGTTTACAGAATTACAGATTTACAGGTGATGAAAATTGAAAAGTCAATATATCATTATACATTTATACTGCATGTTTACATCAAGGATTTACATATATTCTGATTTTCAAGAACATGTTGGCATGTTGCTAATCTAGGACCAAAAGGACTGATCGACAGGCTCAAACCGGCAAGGACCGGGCCCTAACCGGTCCTTAAATATTTAAGAAAAAAACCGGCTTGAAATTATGTGTCCAGTCCCGGTCCCGGTCCCGATCCCGGTCCCGTGACTAAATAGGTCGGTGTGAGACGGAGCCCAGCCTTAAGCATAATGGTGGCCGTGAATCTCTTTCCAATGAATGTATTCTCAATCAGAGACACACCTCTTGTATTCCTTTCCTTGGACATCCAAGATGTTAAAATCTGGATGCTGAGTGTCAGACATCTACAAAACACAAATCATAAGACGTTAATATCGATCAAGATGAATACTAAACAAGTTTGATTATATTTTTTAAACAGTGTCAAGATGTATTAAGGTCGCATAAATCAATGCAAAAAATGTGACTATATGTTACAATCGATATCTTCCCTTTAATTTTCTTTTGAAAAAAGGCGTTGTAGTTCACAGTAACATCATAATTACAAGCACAACGGTGGTCAGTAACATTACAGTTACCCAAAAACAGTGGCACCGGGGTGATGAAATCCCCGGAAATCGTCCCGAGAAACGTAAGAATCAGGATGAGGTAGTAGGGACACGAAAAGGTCCCAGATGCAAGACAAAAATCACAGAATTTATAAAGTACGGTAAGCGGGAACTTTAATATAAATTTTACCTCTTCGAGCGAAGTTGGATTGAAAAATATTTGATTCTTAGGGAAGCTTGTTCTTCTTGACTCTTCTTGATTTCTTCGAAGCAAAGATGACGGCTTTAAAGAGTGCTTGATCGGCTTACAAGAAATTTTGATATTCAGGGGATGTGTACAAGAGAGTGCATACAAACACAAGACGAGAGAGGAGAAAAACTGAAAAATGAGAGAGCGGGTTTGAGGGCTGCGCAGCAGGCACAGGGCAGGTGCTGAGAGGGGCAACCGCAAAGCAAAGGCTGCTGCCGAGAGAATCTGCTGAGGAGTAGGAAGCCGGGATGTGACGTAGGGATCGCGGCACAGAGAGAGGGTAGGAGCCGGGGGGGGCTGCTAGGCTGTCAGCAACGCAGGTGCTGTCGGAAGAGGGCCGACGGTGCAAGAAGGGAGGACGGCAGCCGACGGCCAAATTAGGGTTTTGGAAAAAAAATATTCAGAAGTTAGGGTTTTTTTTTTCTCATAGGGCTATTAGACAAAGGCTAGAACCACATGCTGATAACGTGTTCTAGGAGAAAAGAATAATATGCAAAATGTAATTTTATTGATAGATGAAGAGGCCTTTATATAAACATTACATCAAATATCCCGATCAATCAGGGATTCTCTATCTACTAACGATACTAAAGATATAGACTAATTAGGTCGAGACACACCAAGGAAGTTACGGAATTAACCTTCCTTATACAGCTTTGGCTTTTTGGTTATATTTTTGTCATGTTTCTCCAACTAGGACGCAATTTTTTGCTTTTTCACTATCATCTTTGCTTATTGCTCGCTGTAGAAGGTTTGATGTCGGTTCTTCCGTTATCCGGATGTAGTTTTCTGCATGTTGTTGCAGTTCATTATAGGACATTGGTTGTTCTAATGAACATAATTGGCTCCTCTTTAGTCTGTTTCAAAATACTATTGCTGCCGCTGCTTCATCCAAGCATTGGAATTGTGATGTTACCTTGCGAAACCATGAGATGTATGATTGTAGGCTCTCCAACTCTTCTTGGTGCATTATGAAGAGTACTGAATGGTCTTCATATGTATTCTGGTCTTCCGCATAATTCTCGAATATGCGGATGATTTGAGTGCTTAACTTTTGGAACCATTGTGTTGTTTTGAGTTGTGTGTTGAAGAACCATCTATACGCTTTTTCGTACGACATTGTTCCAAATAATCTGCATTATTCAGCGTCGTTATATTGTACATTACATACGGGTTGCGGATATGAACTTTTCTACATGCTCGTACGGGTTCCCTTTTTCTTTTTATGGTTTGATGTATGCAATCTCATCCTGAATGTCATCAACTACGATTGGTGCATTTGGGTTTTGTGGTCACAATGTGTGGTTAGTTTTGCTACTGTTTGCGATTTCTTTTTTCGGATGTAGCGTTTGGATTTTTTGGGTATGCACTGTTCTACTCTTGATTTTCATTGGTTCATCTTTTGCTTGCCACCCTTAGCTTATCTGCTGAGCTTTCGTGGTTGAATCGAGAGCGGCAGACGGCCCCAATTGTTTACAGGTGTAATACAATGGGTGACTGTGAGAGACTGGCTCCCGAAAATATGTTGAGCGGGCGACTCTGGTCTCAGAAGATCTTCAACTCTTGCGTCTGATTTCTACAAGCAAGCTCTTCCTTCTAACCGGAACGTAGCGAACAAACGCGTTAATGGGACACCAAGATATTTCAGATGTCGACCCTTCGACGCTTAAGTCAAAGCTAGCTGATATGATAAGGAGTGGGGGAGAAAGGAATGAGGGTCAGATACATGAGAATGGCGAGCCATCATTCGATTTATAGGTAGACCTCGAAGCTTGATCACTGCCAACATGTAACAGTTGTCCCACACCTTCAGGTACCGATCGCATTCGTGCGTCCACGTTTACGTGTGGTGATCCTAGCGGGGATACATTCGGAACCCCAAGGCATTAAATATGCTCAACAGGGTGTATACACCAACATTATCAGAGGATTTATTATGATTGAGTTACCTGAGAGTGATTGGACCTAGTCATGTATCTAGTGAACCTCCAGGGGGGGAAATCTTAATATGTCTGTTGAGCACTTGAGCCTGTGTTATCTTAGTAGTATACACTACGGGTAATAATATTGAATCCCTATAAGCATAGGCTAGTGAATGGACGTTCTCGCTAGCATGGACGTTCACATGTGTGACAGTTGGCTGGGTTTGCTCATAAGACAAACCGTAGGCTCGATCATGGGAACGAGTAAAAAGTTTGACAAGTGATTATTTTTTAATACTCAGACCTATATGAGCATGTTGACTAAAATATATTAAAAGTCTTAATAAATGATTTTGTGACCTCACATACACACTCACTCGCGCACACATACATGATCGATTACAGGTATAAGGTGCCGGCATGGGATGTACAGGGAGCTAGAGTTAGAGCTAGAGCTAGTACTTTCTCATTGCTTAAGATTATAGTTCGATAGAAATTCGTGTTCCTTTGACTTTCTCCTTCCTGCTTGTTCATATATGAATTTATAATTCTTAAACATTTGTTCGCCTTGTAAGCTTTATGAGCTATTACATTGTTTTAAGGGTAAATATTTATTTAGTCCCTATATTTTTAATCGGTCGTTTATTTAGTCCTTAAAATTTCAGTTTTATCTAAATAGTCCTTAAAGTTTCAACTTTTAATCTGAAAAGTCAATTCCGTCAGTTCTTCTGTTAGTGTAATGAGGTGGCAGTTAAAGACCCTCCAAAATATCATCAAAATTACCTAAATACCCTTGTATCAATTTTCCGTTTTTATTTTCTTCAATATTTATTTCTTATTGTTTTAACTTTATTTTTAAGCGATGTGAATGTATTTACTCGCCAAAGTCCATTTTCATTTATTTCTTTATATCTACACCTCATTAATTTAACATAAAATAAAAAAGATAAATTTATTTTAAATAATTGAAGAAAGTAAAAGGGAAAACTAATTTAAGTTTATTTTGGTTATTTAACAATTTGTTTGAAGGGTATTTAACGGAGGAATGGACGGTATAGACTTTTCATATTAAAAATTAGAACTTTAAGGACCATTTAGATGAAACCAAAACTTCAAGGACTGAATAGACTATTTGGGCCTAAATTGACATTTGTCCGAGATTGTGGATTGAGGCCCAAGAGGTTATTTATTAAAGAATAATCTAATGTATATTAAATCTTTCCTTCTTGGAAAAGAATTGGGGTTCCTTTAGGAATCCGAGAAGGAGGTGGTTTAAGCTAATTGAATCTTAATTGATCTCAGAATCTATTATGCTTGATACGCAAGTATTAGGGTTCTGCATTCTCTATATAAAGAATTCTTATACAACTTGAAAAAGGTTCACAACCATCTTACAAACACACAAACTTTTGCACATCGCAAATCTTGCAAAGTCTCTCCGGAGCAAATCTCTTACGCGTACTGCCTCCATGCTCTTGCAAACAACCACCATCCAACCTTGCTGCAACCTTACGCCCACCATCGGTCTCTGTATACCTGCGCGGTTGTCGAAGTCTGCTTTGCATTCGTGTCAGCGTCGCTAAGACCTATCGAGTCCAGTCGCCACATCTTGTGCTATATCGAGTCGCTATCTTGCATAGCAAACCATTCCCCACGGTCTTGAATTGTTGCTCTGCTTTGCATCTCAGGATCGAAGTAAGAATTACTCAATCTGCAATAGGTTGAGAAGAAAATCCTAATAGATTTTTGTTAGGTCTTGTTCGAGCCTCTTACACAGGCCTAGTCAACGCCCACGTAACAGTCACTTGGTCAAGAGGTCAGGTATCGGGAGCAAACAGATACACTCGCCAGAGGTCATCCGCATTAAAGTTGTACCAACTCAAAGGTACTGGCACGCTCGCGCACATCACAAGAGGAGTGGAATTGACGTCTGCCACCCCCACGTGTTGACTGTTCACCGGGTGCTGAATCCGCCACGAACATTTTGGCATGCCCAGTGGGACCAGTGTCAAGATTGCGGGATCTAATCCCTATCGACGAATCATGCCTTCTTGCAATAAACCAGAACACAGGTTGTGCACCCCGCACAACTCATCTGAGTGTAGAGGTTTAACAGAGGCACAAGCAGGCCTCAAGTTTGGAGGCGTAATGACTACTATTGAAGATCTTATGGGGGTCACCAATAATGACAAGGGGATTCCTAGAAGTCTAGTAGGTGTTGGTGACCAGAGTGATCCCACCAACATCTTGGATAAAGAGGCGGCTGACGCCTCAGGAATTCTAGAGATTTCTGAATAAAATAACAATACTGTCCTTGTTGTTACATCTCCTGAAGATGTAATGGACTCTTTGAACATGGTGTTGGCCAAGTCAGCATCAAAAAATGACACTCTTCAGAGGATTGAAGCTAGTTTGAAAGAGCTGAGGACGAACAGGTTGGACATTCATCCAACATTAATTGGTTGGCGGGTCAGCAGAAGATAACTGTCAACCAGATTGCTACTTACGCTAGGAACTTCAATGAGCAAGTGAGGACACAGCAGGAGCAGTTAACTAAAACCTCGGCTGCTATTGAACAGTTATCAATATTGTTCAAACAGAAGATAGACTCTGAGGTGCAGGAAACAGCGGAACCAATTCAGCCCACGGTAATAGGCAGACGAAACGAAAGGGTTCTTCTAACACGTTAAGGCCACCTATTCAACTTCAGGGGCTTAATGTTTCTGGATCTTCAAGACGGAAAAGAGGAGGTGGAAGGCTTGATAATCCTCCATATGATGAAGAAAACGAGAAGCCAGGAAGGGGAGAAGTCCAAGCTCTCACTCTATATGTTGTGCATAAACTGTTCGAAGAAAAGAAGAGGGCTATGCATGGCTTGCTGGATGCCAACAGGATTTATGTTAATCAACTTCCCAAAGAGATGAATGCACTTCCATGGCCGCAAAACTTTAAGCATATCTGATTTACCCAATTCTCTGGGGATTCCTCGGAAGACGCTGAAACCCATATCACTCGCTTTAACAACGAGTGTGGTCCCTATGTAGAGGATTTCATACTTAAGCTGCGTGTATTTGGTACTTCATTGACTAGGTCAGCATTAGCATGGTATAAGGATTTAGCGCCAGGGTCAGTTCCAGACTGGAGGACTATAGAAATCCTCTTTAGGACCATGTTTGGGGTTGTTGAGGGTAAGGTCACTGTAAAGGTGCTGGCTGAAGTGGAACAACAACCCAGAGAGTCAGCCATGGCTTATCTAAAACGCTTTAAGTTGCAGTTGACCAAATGCAAAGATAAGGTTTCAGAGGACACTATAGTGGACTTGGCTATCACAGGACTAGATGAGGAAGGTCAGGCTGGCTTTCTGCAGGTGTATGTTACTAATATGGCTGATCTGACCAGTAGGTTGGCCGATCAGCAACATTGGATTGATCGGATGAAGGAGCGAAGAGAAAGGAAGAAAGGCATCCCATTATCTTACTATCCAGGCACTTTGAAGCCTAAGCTGGGTGTCTCTCCTAGTTCAAAGACAGTTGCAACCGTACAAGTAGAGTCATCTCCAATCCTAACTTGGGTTGAAGAGGATGAGGAAGAGGAAGTAGCGATTGTAGAAATGGTTGGCCGCCAGCAACTACGAAAATCTCATTAATGGCAAACATCTCAAGAAATATTTTCCAAGTGTTGGAAATACGAAGACCCACTAGCTATGGTTGAGGCTGGGGGGCAATCCTCTTCTTAACATTGCTCGCCTGGGGGGCAACACTACTTAGTTTTCTTGGCTTTACTTCACATTTCCATACTCGCCTCAGTCAAAGTAAACTGGGGGGCAACATAGGGCAATATCAGAAAACTTGCGCTTGCATCCGCTAGAGTGCATTCGCTAGAGCAATATCAAAAAACTTGCGCTTGCATCCGCTAGAGTGCATCCGCTAGAGTTGATCCGCTAGAGTTGGTTCCTCAAATTTTTGGACTTTTCATTTTTTACAATGAAACTGATAGAAGTTCATTGAGATTCACTTGATCTCGATTCAACCCTTGGACCAATACCTGTGGTCCCTAATCTTATATTTCGTATTTTGGTTAATACAATTTAAATTTATAAAAGAAGACAATATATGTGTTTTTCTGAAATTTCGATCTATTCAATGACTTTGCGGTTAAAGCTTTTACCAAGTATGAAGGTTACAATATAAAGAGCTATTAACTAGCTCTGAAACCATGTCTATACTAAAGGACTTTGATCTATCAAAAGGAAGGTTTGAATATCTATTTTGAACTCTGTTTGAGAATTCCTCCGACATAAAGGTGGGCTTGAGGCAGATTCATCTCCTCGGCTTGTCGATGAGGGATTTCCTTCCTTTGATCTCTCTTCTCGTCATCATCCTTACCTTTTGAACCCAGCAGACACAACATTCTTCATCCTCCAATTTTCCTAATTGACCCCACGAGAATGAGGTGTTTTCTGGGGATTCAAAAGAACAATGGGCAAGGATCCTCCATCTGCCAGATCGAAGCAATCTACATGTTACCATCTTTTTTGCCAGATCTTGCACGGATGGAGATGTCAGCCGAGAGTCACTCCCAGTTTTCCCCCTAATGCTGAGGAGCAATTGAAGGAACGGGACCGCGAGGCTGACAGATGACACCTAATTTGGTATCCAGTATTATACCAAAGGAGAACGTGAAGAATATGACCAGATTTTGACCACTCATTCAGAAATCACGTCGTCCAGAGGAATAATACCAGATTATGCGACTTAGAATTTCGCTAATACCATATAACACGACTTAGAGGCGTTCGTAGGAACATCTGGTTGTAATCTGGGAGAAAAGATTGTGGAGGCCATAAGGGCTTTGAGGCGAAACTGGAGAAAAGAGTAGACAACATGACGAAAACTGAAGGATTGATCAATCTCAATGAAGGGGTTCCTTTATATAGCAGAAAGTGTAAGAAATCTAACGGTTGGGATTGATTCAGGTCCATCACGCGATCTGCCAAAATTTATTGTGCAGCTATCACATTCAACTGTTTTGCGGTAAGGGGGTATGAATATTGAATCCTTGGAATTGATACTTGCAGTTACTGAACATTAAATGGAAGCGTTGATTTGTTGATTAACGAAGCGGTTTGAAAAAACTGGAACAGATAAATATGAATGGAGATGTGGGCTGAATTGCGCTCATAGGTCCATAGCAAAATAAGATAAAATGACGATTACTTAAGCCCAATCTACTTGGGGGGGCATTGTCTTAAGTTAGTATAGGTTAATCCCTAACCTCCATATCTTGGTCTTTAAGTAATCGATGTAGTCTGTGAGCTTTTCCTCTTCGGCTTGGTTTTGTTGAGTTTCTTCTTGGAGAACAGTTAGGAGTGCCCTTCGCTCACTCGTGTACTGGAAACATTCTTTTTGCCTGGCCCTGATAATAGCTATCTTTTGGTTAAGCGCCTCATTTTCCTTCTCCAGTCCTTTTCCTTCTCCAGGCAAGCGATTTTGTTTTCATCATCGTCACTGATATAAGGGCAGATTATTCGTTCACGGCGCTGGTAAGAGCTGCAGTTGAGTCCTGAGTCTTAACCTGCCGATTTAGAAGTGCATCCAAACTATCTTGAAGGGATCTCAGAAGTTCTGGAAGGGCCGCTAGGATGTTCTTCACTTCTGTTTGAACCATGGCGGGCAGGCAGTCAACTTGATTTTGTAATGTCTGGATAGAAGAATGGGTTTTGGCCGCCACCTTTACATCTGCAGGGTCCACTCTTCCCAACTGCTGCATAAAGCTTCAGGCTTCTCTCACTTCAGAGAAATCCCTTTTGGGGGTTGGAAGCTTTAGAAGTGGATTTTTCCCTAGTGGAGGAATGGACAAGCTCATCTTTAGAAATTGAGGAGTTTGAACCTTGACAGGAGACACCCCGATCTGAATGTCCTGACTGGGCAAAATTGCAACCAGACTTTGTTCGCCGAAAACCTCATCATTCCTAGTTGCATTAGGAACTTGATTTACCTACATAAACATAAATATGGTGAGGATCGATAAAGATACCATGAAAAAAGTCCAAGAGACAAAGGATTTTAAAGAGGTACCTCTATCGCAGGAGAGGCATCTGTCAGAAGCTCAACTTATGGTTGCTCTTGAGGTTCCGAGTGATTATCCAAGAAGGAACTGGAAAACATGGCTGGACTCCTTCCAGCATCTGTATTGGTTCTAGAAGAGGAGGGGGGAGCTACATCTTCAGCTTCCAAGACAACTACCTCAGGACTCGGAGGTATTTCCTCTTCACCAACAGCTGCTTGGGGTACTGGATCAACTTCTGGTTGTATGGGAGTACGTTCAGGATTTTGTCCAGCATCCGCCACAGCTTCAGAGACATGTATAGCAACAGCTTCTTCAATCACTTGCTCTGCAGAGAGAGTTGGAGTGATCAGAGGGACAATCTCGACAATGTTCGGAGTAATTGCCATGGGGTTGTTTGGAATAATAGAAGTACTTGTATCAGCAGGAATAAAGCTTAGAGGTGGTACTTCGATAACAACATTCTCGTGAGCCCATTGGTACTCTTTTTCAAATCCTTTACAAACTCGTTGGATTCCAGCGAAATCATGGACATCTTCATCTCCCAACTCAAAATTTCTAGGGGGAGATGAATTATGAGGTGCCTCAGAAGACTCACTTGAAGATACTTCAATCGCAGCAACAACAGAGGTTGAAGTTTATTTGCTTCTTTTCCTTATTAATCCCTGCGGGAAAGATTTTATCAACTGCATCAGATATGACATGTTAAATTGTTAATAGATCAGTGGTGCAGTAACGTAAATAAAAATAAAATATAGATAACTTACTGGCTCATGATCCGCAGGATCTGATTCTTCAGCAACAATGTCAGTTCTTCCTCTTTTCTGGGCAGTTCTGGTGGTGGAGGTCTGAGGGGCCTTCTTCTTCCCTTTATTTTTACTTGGTTTGTCAGAGATCTGTAGTAAGGGAAATCAGTTGGTAGTTTTCACTTGAAAATTAATATATAGATCAGTGAAGAACAAAGAAATACCTGCTTAGGATCTATTTCAGGATAAAGAAGACCTCCACCAAGCACTGTGGCATCCTCTACAGTAAGGTATTGATGGTGGTTGTTGAAAAGGGCGCTGAAGTAGTGAAGAGATTGCTTTTGAAAGAATTCTCCTTTGAGTTGGGACCACTAAGCATGATACTCTTCAGTAGCTTCTCCAAAGATCTCTAATCCAGGGCACTGTTCCAAATTTGGAGATACGAGATTAGCATCTTCATTAGCAGGAGTGTTTCTACTTGGCCGCCAGGCTGAAAACATGTTTAGACTCTGGATTGGAGGATAAGGCAGAAGCTGAGTCAAGCCAAGCTGTTTGGCAAATAGCTCGGGGGCATATACTTCGACACCTTGCTCGCCTTTATCAGAAGAGAAGAGGGGAAGGTCCGCCATAGAGATGCATTGAAGGAACAACCTCCGTCCTTCTTCACATTGGTTGGCAGAGGGAAGGAAACCATCCTTCAAGGCCTTTGGGTGCCTCCTGTAGAGAACACTACCAGATCCGAATGAATAGCCGACGAAAAAAATTTCGTCGGCTATGGCTATTTTTCGTCGGCTATACCATCTGCCGACGAAATTTTCGTCGGCTATACGTCGTCGGAACAACCCCGTCGGCTATACTAATGGCCGACGAAAAAAACGAATTCGTCGGCTATAGTAGAGTATGGCCGACGACCTTACCGACGAAAATATTTTTCGTCGGCCAAATCTGGGAGAAATTGCGGATGAATTTCGTCGAGTATTTTCGAGTATGGCCGACGAAATTCATTAAGTATAGCCGACGAATTCATAAAATTTCGTCGGCTATTGGTTGTTAACAATAGCCGACGATTTTATAAATTTTCGTCGGCTATTTCCTCGAAATATATTAATATTTAATAGGCATTAATTAGTTATAGCCGACGAAATAATGTCATTTTCGTCGGCTATACAACTTATAGCCGACGAAAATTGGTAAAATTCGTCGGCTCTAGTTATTATAGCCGACGAAATAATGCCAAAATCGTCGGCTTTTCTTACATTTGGGAAAAAAAATTAAATTATTTTCTAAATTACCATTCCAAGCAACCTGCAAATCACAAAAACAGTCCATGCATTTGTACCAACAAGAAACACGTCTAAATACCCTTTTTATTAAATTCGTTCTAATATACATAAACCCTAAACCCTAATCATCACCTAAACTACTGAAGTCCAGCAGGTCATCCCCAGCATCCTGCTCTCCATCAGGCTCGTCATCCTGCTGACCGAACTCGGGAGGTTGAGGCATTGGAGGTTCCGCTAACCGCTGAAACGGGGCCGGGGGTGGAAGGCCTTGGTTTTGTGCCGCGAACATCTCATACCATCAGGCTTGTTGGTTTTCGTAGTTTTGTTGCCGAATTCTTTCGCATTCGGCATGCCAACCGGCCATATCCAGATGATACTGCTGTGTTCTGCGGCGCATCTCCAACTGATACTGATGTGTGCTGCGGCGCAGCTCCTGTACTGTCTGGGACGAGGTCGCCAATTCTGCGGCCAATCGCTGCACTTCCCCCCTCATATGTTGGCTCTCCCCGCCTCCCTTCTTTTGACCTCCCTTAGTGGTCTTCAGAAGCCCTAGTCCAGAACTTCCCAAACCCCGGCAGTAGTAGTTGTTTGACCGGTTTGGGAAGGCTGCGTCGAACATCCTCGCTGCCGTTTGGACACTAGACCGGTCGACATGGCGCATGGCTTCTTCCAGATCTGCCTCTGAAATGTTCGGTTGTGTCTCCCGAACTACTTGCTGGAACACCTCTTCTTCGGCCCGGTTGACCTTCTCCTAAGTGGACGGGAAAAAAAAAAATTAATATTATAACAAATATATAATTAAGTAAAATTAATAATTAAAATTTTAAAATTGTAATGAACGACTTACGAGCTGTTCTGTCGCTTGTGGATAAGCGATCTTGAACGTCTCCACGTACGGGTTGCTATCAGGATGATCTCTGAGCGCCTCCTCCTGATATTGTGCAAACGGCCATGAACCAGCATGATGGGGGGTTGTGTTCCGGCGGCGGTTCTCAGAGTTTATCCGAGAACGTTGCTTCAAACAAATAATAAAATGTTAGAAAAATGCATAAAAAAATATTAGTGTAATAATTATAAAATAATTAAACTAATAATTAAAATTTTAACAAAATAAACATTTTTACTGAAGTTTAGTATTTACCTGCATAACTGGGTTGTTGAAGTCTACTGTCTTCAACCAACGCCACTCGTACTCCCGGAACATGAACTCCCTGGGAGTACCCATACGACCAAGGTTGTCGTATTCGTTATAGTGGGAACGCAGCTCTTCTTCCACTCTTTGAACCTACGAAAAAAACAAAAGTGCATTAGAAATATTATTAATATCATAAAATATTAATAATTATAAGATAATTATAATATCATAAAAACAAACGTACCTCGAGTTCTGCTGGGTGTCCGCCCAATCCCGCCTGTGTTCGGCAATCTCGAAGAATGTCTGAAAAATAATATTTTATTAGTTTTACAATTGTAATAATTCCGAAAATTATTAAATATTACGATAAATAAATTAAATTTTTTAAATTACTCACCGACGCGGCGTTGTTCACCTCCCTCTTGATCTCTTGGGGCACATCAGCCCACTGGGTCCACAACATAGGGACTCTGTCCCTAATCAGTGACCCCACGCAACCCGAGTAGTCGCGTTTTTTCTTCCCCGGAACCTCCTGATTAGGAGGTTCGTTGATCTGAATCCTGCCGCTGCGCTCAACAGTTCTCCTGAGCGTGTCAAAACATATGACACCTCTCGTATTCCTCCGTGAACTGCTAGCGGCTGTCCCTATCACAAAAACGATGATTGGTTAATAAAATTAAATATTAGTGCGTTAATTTTAATAAAAAATTTAATTAATAAAATCAAATGTTACCTGAAGTGGATGACTCGTCTGTCGACTTTCCTTTTCTCCTCGCCGAAATAAGGTGGTCAGGGTTCTCAAATGGCTGCTGCTGGTATGCCTCCGCAGCACTCACGTACTGAGGCATATCAGGCCATATGGGCACACCCTGATAGTCGACCTCCGGTATCGCCAGAATGTTGTACGGGAGGAAGAGCTGGTTTGGGAGAGTAGGAGCCTCAGTCGAGTCAGCAGCAGACTGAGTCGGACTCGGCATCGGCTCCCGATGAACGTCAGGCATCCGAACCTGAGGAACGTCGGCAGCTATGTCCTCGTGAAATAGCTGCCGACTAAACCTCGGAGCCACAGAGGGACCGGCATGCGGAAGTGAAGTGCTCGACGGCCGCCCCGCCTGGAGAAGGGCCTGGTGCCGAGAACTCACACTCTGTCGCGGCTGGGCTGCATCCACAGTCCTCTGCGGCTGGGATGAATCTACACTCCTCCGCGGCTGGCTGGTGGTCCTCTCAGGCTGGCTAGCGGTCCTCTCGGAGTCTGCGGAACTGGCGGAATTTCTAGAACCTCTAGATCTGCTGCCACGACGGCCTCCGAATAGGTTTCTTAATGCATCGGCCATCTAAAGCCCGAGGCATTAATACATTAATTGATATTAAATTATATTATATTAAATAACAAATTCTAATTAATATAATAACCAATAATACTAACATATTTTAATATAACAATTTATATACTAACATATTAAATTATATTATATTAAATAATAAATTCTAATTAAATATAATTAAGCTATATATATAATTAAGCTAAATTATACAATTAAGTTATCAATTTATATAATTAAAAAACTAATTTATACGTATAAATTATACAATTACACCTAAATTATACAATTAAAATAAATTTGAAAACAATTACCTAAATTAACATAAATACCTAAAATTTATCTAAATTAACATAAATACCTAAAATTTACCTAAATTAACATAAATACGTAAATTATACCTAAATTAACATAAATACCTAAATTATACATAAATTAACATAAATACCTAAATTATACCTAAATTAACATAAATACCTAAATTATACCTAAATTAACCTAAATACCTAAATTATATCTAAATTAACATTAATTAACATAAATGAAAAAAAAAAAAAAAAAAACTTACTGCCGAAAATGGAAGGGAGGAGGAGGCCGGCCGGATTTGAGGAGGCTGAGGGAGGGCCGGATTGGAGGAGGAAGAGGGAGGAGGGGGCTGCCGGATTGGAGGAGGAAGAGGGAGGAGGACGACGACGCGAGCGGCGGAGGATCGGTTGGAGGCGAGCGGCGGAGGATTTGGAAATATGCAGTAAATGGAGGCTAGGGTTCGGCTGCAACAAACTTATACCCGATAGTATAGCCGACGAATTAAAAATATTTCGCCGGCTATACTTAAGAATAGCCGACGAAATGCTTTAATTCGTCGGCTATACTTAAGAAAAGCCGACGAAATATATGAACTCGTCGGCTATTCTTTGAATATCGTCGGCTATAGTATAGGTGCTCAGCAGCCGTCCGATCTCCCCCATCCAACGGCGGACAATGAAAAGGCGCGGATCACTAGAGTTTAGCCGACGAAATTAAATATTTCGTCGGCTATACTTTGGAAAATCACAGCCGTTGGATCTGAGCCATCCAACGGCGGACAATAAGCGGATCGCAAGAGTTTAGCCGACGAAATCAAATATTTCGTCGGCTAAACGTTTGGTCAAACTACGAAGTCAAACCTCTAAACCCTATAAATTAAAACCGAAATTGGCCTGTCTAAATGACGTTTTCTGGCCTTATCTTCAACACAGAATAGTTTCAACTCGATGAGACACGACTAATCGTATAAAAATTTTCCTCAAAATATTTACCGACCGTCAGGCTACCCATAGGAAAACGGGAGTAAACAACAGTTAACCGCAACATTCAGCACACAGATTTTGTCGGAATCTGCTCATTTTTCAACCGTAGACGTATTTCAATATTTCGGTCATATCTTATTTCACGACACATTTGCATTTGAAGAGTCTACGTATAGTAACTATTTGAAACTATACATTCACTTAAACACTTAGTAAACAAGTTAAGGAACATTAGTGCATATGTTCCGATTTTGAATCTAAAAGTTGGGAAAATTTATTCCAACCGTCAGATATCACCGTTAAGATTAAATACATGTATGAAAAAAAATCCAACTACATCTGACAACGTTAAAGGCTCGATCGGGACGGTCAAACTGCAAAGTCAAACCTCTAAACGCTTTAAAACGGAAATTGGCCCGTCGAAATGACGTTTTTTGGCCTCATCTTCAACAGAGAATAGTTACAGATCGATGAGACGCAACTAATCGTATAAAAATTTTCCTCAAAATATTTACCGACCGTCAGGCGACCCATAGGAAAACGGTAGTAAAAAACAGTTAACCGCGATATTCGCCACACAGATTTTGTCGGAATCTTCTCATTTTTCAACCGTAGACGTTTTTCAATATTTCGGTCATATCTTATTTCACGACACATTTGCATTTGAAGGATGAAGCAATGGTTTGTCGACAGTGATAGAAAATGGAAGCTGCTCTTTTTTTGTTTTTTTTTTTAATCATAGCCGACGAAATAAAACCTAGTACTCGTCGGCTATTCTTTTGTCGTTTTCGGTCAAAAATAAAATATTTATTTTTTAAAAAACTTATGGCCGACGAAATAATGAATTTTTCGTCGGCCATTATTGTAATGGCCGACGAAATAATGCATTTTTCGTCGGCTATTCTCTGAAAAAAAAAACCAAAAAAATCAGTGTTTTTACACCTCTCCTATTCCGATGTCCTGTTCACATATAACCAAAATTGAACATAAAAAACCAGAAACCCAACAGTCAACATATTTCAAATTTTTTTTTAAGGGGTTTGGAACCCAGCCTAGCTGGGAGGCTTATCCCCACGCCCGTTCCTTAGAAATGAGTTGATTACAAATGAAAGGATTACATCATTTAAAATACTTAATCCGTCGGATTGTAATCGGAATCATCGGATGAGTCTTCTTCGGTTTCTGAATTGCTCGATAGGGGTAATCTATGTCTTTCCTCACCACTAGAGTCCTCGTTAGTTTCTTCATTTGGATCAACATCAACAAGCAGTGGCTCTTCACGTCGAATTCGCACCGGCGTGTCTAGGCGAATAAAAGAGGAGTCAGGAATACCGTTTGAGTTGGGCTCTTGATACGCGGTGCCCCCTTCCTCGTTCTCTTCAGCCACTCCAAGTGTAGACGCCCGGTAAATGTTGCGATGGTGGATAGTGTTGACTACTTTCCACGGGTCCCCCTTGGCGAGATCATCAAGATAAAACACTTGTTTTACCCATGTGGCTAAAACGAACGGGTCGTCCTCATACCATGATGTACTAGTGTTCACAGAACTTATGCCGTATTGATCGGTTTTCATGCTCTGCTGGCCGTGTGTCAAACCATCTACACTTGAAAAGGTGCACTTTCATGCCTTCCCCGTAATGCAGTTCCACAACTGAATGGAGAACACCGTAATAGTCAACTCCACCATCCCCACCATGTGCCATAACCCCTGAATTTTGTGTTTTCAGTCTGAGGTCTCTCTCTTCACATCGAAATAACACACCATTCACCTTGCACGTCGCATAAACTTTTGAATAGACCGGCCTCCTCGCTAAAAGTCTGAGTTCGTGCGACCAATTTGGGTGATTATCATTTTCAATAAGGTCCATCTGCAACCATCAGAATCAACTATAAATATGAATAAATATACACAATAATATATGAACACGTATAGAATAGTGTTAAAGGTACGTACCCAGCGGCCGAAATACTCTGCGAATGTCTGGTTGTGGTAATCGAGATCACCTGCTACTCCTTCACAGCGTAGATGTATGTCCTTCCAAAACTGAACTTCTGGACAGTTGATTAGTACCCACCAATGTGCAATGGCTACCTCATAATCTTTCAACTTGTAGGAAACTGACAGGTTTCCACCGAGTACAACATCGTCGGAGAGTATGGAAAGATTGAACTGTGACGGTACATCTTCCGGTATGCTTTCCTGTAACGCTCCTAAATACAGCTTCATGTAGGTGACGCACTCGTGCGCAATATATGCTTCAGCTATACATCCTTCAGGTGCGGATCTGTTTTGGACAAAACCACCGTATTGTCCAAATTGCCTATAAATCAAGTTTTTAAAGTGTTATGATAATACATTAACACTATATCACATATATTGATGAGAAAATTAACATAAGGTGTAAAATACGTACCTTTCCATCGGATACATCCAAGTGAAGTGCACAGGACCGGTAAGCAACAACTGCCGAAGAAGATGGATCATGAGGTGAGGCATGATGTCGAAAAAATTTGGAGGAAATATCATCTCAAATTTACACATGATATGAACGATGTCTTGTTGCATTTCCCGGAGGTCAGATTTTCTCACTTCCCGTGTGCATACCTTCTGGAAAAATCTTGCCAACGCTACTAACGGCTCCACAACGTGACGGGGAAGCAACGGTCGAATGAAAACAGGGAAGAGACGTTGTAGCAGGATATGATTGTCATGACTTTTCAACCCGTACAGATTGTTGAATTGTCTGTTGACACACTTGGCTATATTTCCAGCAAAGTCTGAAGGATACTTGGCCCGACTTATCCAATGCAAAATTTCTGATTTATGCTCAGGCTTGACGGTGTAAGGAGCTTGAGGCATTTTTCTCTTCCCTTGTTTCAACCATAGTGGTTTTCTAATATTCATGTTTTGCAGATCAGTGCAAGCCTTAGGACCGTCTTTCGTCTTCCCCTCCAAGTTCAGCGTTGTGCCCACCACACTTTCAGAAACATTTTTTTCTATGTGCATAACGTCTAGGAAGTGACGGATCAGCAACTCACACCAGTATGGGAGTTCCCACAATATGCTCCTATGTGTCTAGAATTTGTACTCTTCAGGCCTTTCAGGTATTTCCGCTACAATATCGGGATGATTGCTGAGGGGCCCAAAATCGTACTCATTAAGTCTTGCTAAAATTTCTCTTCCTGTCCATCTTCTGGGAGGACGGCCGTGTTCTTCGGTTCCATCAAATGCGGCGGACTCGTAACGCCAGTGGTGATCCGCCGGAAGGAACACACGATGACCCATTCGGCATATCTTGTTGCAATGAGGGGTGCTCCCATAATCGCTGAGGCACTCTGGACAAGCCTTGTATCCCCTAACAACACTGCCCGACAACATCCCATAAGCAGGAAAATCACTGATGGTACCAATAACCATGGCATGCATCTGGAACGTCTCCTCCTTGCACTTGTCAAAAGTGGGATGACCAACGTCCCACAATACCTTAAGCTCTTCAATCAATGGTCTCATATACACATCGAGAAATTTCCCTGGGTAACCAGGCCCCGGAATCAACAACGTCAACATATTATATTCCTTCTTCATGCACATCCACAGAGGAAGGTTGTAAGGTACCAAAACCACCGGCCATATACTGTATGAAAGACTCATGGTGCCGAAAGGGTTGAACCCGTCGGTTGAGAGCCCGAGCCTGACGTTTCTGACATCTGACGCAAAATGAGGAAACTCATTGTTTATATGCTTCCAAGCCGCTCCGTCAGAGATGTGTGTCATGATATCTGCGTCTCCCGCGTCCCGCTCACCGTGCCACCTCATAGCTTTTGCGGTGGTTTCTGACATGTACAACCGCTCAAGCCTATCTCTCAACGGAAAATACCGAAGCACTTTCACAGGTTTCCTATTGCCTGCTCCCGTCAACTTATATCGGTCAGACTGACATATCGGACATGCGTCAAGGCTAGCAAGGTCATTCCCTTCTGCATCTTTACCCCAGAAGAGAATGCAGTCAAATGCGCATGCATGGATCTTAATGTAGGAAAGCCCTAGATCTTTGAGGATACTTCGGACCTGATAGTGATTGGTAGGATTACGATGACCCTCCTCCAACAACGAAGAAGTGTACTGTAGATATTCATCCACTTGTCTGATGCTCCCTTTTGTCTCGACTTTAATCCTCATTACCTCCATCACACTTTGAAGAACTGTCTTCTCAGAACTTGAAGACACAGGGGTTTGTTGCAATGCAATCAGTTTGTTGTACTTGTCAAAGGCAGCAGTGTTGACAACTTGTGGGAACGGCTGCACCGGGTCCTGCATATATTGTTCTCCACGTACACCGCTTTCAAAAGGAAACACGTCGTTGACGAATGCCATTGTTGGATCGTTGGATGTACTACTACTGCCCGCCTCAAAATACTGCCCATGATCATGCGATCCATCTAATGATGTCTCACCGTGATATATCCAACGTGTGTATTTCGGCCAAAACCCATTACTCTTTAGGTGCTCCCATACTGTCCTAATCGGAAATCGACACATATCACTGCGACACTTACATTTCTTGCACGGGCAATAATGGTAATCCCCGTTTGCATTTTCCTGGACGAACTGCAAAAAATCCACAACTCCTGTGGTGTATCGTCGGTCATGCCTTGGAAGCGAAATCCAACTCTTATCTCGATCCATATATAGCCTGATAATAATATATATGTGTTGACAGTAGCCGCAGAGGGGCTACAGCAAGCCCACAGACCCGCGGCTAGTACACCAGGGCCCGGCCCAGGACCCAAGATCGGATCACCAGCACCAGGCCTCGGGGCCCAGCGGTCTATCCTGCCTCCAAGGGTCCTGGGACCAGGGGCGCCTGCCTGCCAAAGAGGGCACCAGAATATCCAAACAGAAGGGAACCAGTCTCACATCGAAGGGTAAGGCCAGCCCTCACCCTCAACCACCTATATATGGGCCTCGACTACCACCATAAATAGGTAACTTGTCTCTCTCCCTGCTTACATACGTGCCCAGGTTATATATATTCCAACTATACTAACTTAGGCATCGGAGAGGTGAAGGCCGGCCCGCCCGGTATTCCCCTTAGTAAGCAGGATTGCAGGAGATCGAGTTGGATTCATCAAGTATCTACCAAGACCCCCGGGTTTAGGCAGAAACAATTGGCGCCGTCTGTGGGAAGTCTGAACAAGAAGCGGCGCAAGCAACACCGCTGGCTGAGATTGTGGGAATGAGTCAAGAGAAAGGAACTACTGAGGAGGGGCGTGTTGCAGCTGTGCAAACGCCCGCCTCCACCCCTGTCATCACGCGGGAGCTGCGTGGCGAGCAGGGCAGCGATTTGGGAAGGAGCCATGGAGGGCCCTCCGGTGATCCGGAGCCCCGCCACGAGAGCTCACACGGGAAAGACCCGATAGAGGACGAAGGCAGCCCGGTGCTTCGTGGCCTATCCCTGACGTTCTCGGATGATCCGAGTGATTAGTCTGAGAGCCAGGACCAAGACCCCACGTACAGCCCCGACCATGACGGCTTGGCGGGAAAGGTACGGGCGATGGCCGCAGAAGTTAGTCGTCTCAGAGAGGAGAACGACCGGGACCGAGCCAAGTCCCAGGCCCGATACGAAGAGATAGAGGCGGTAAACGCCGCACTGGTAGCCGCCCTAGAGAGGGGGCAGCAGCGCAGTGCTGCCATGGCAGAGGCACAAGCCGCACCCCTGCTAATCCGACCCCGGCAGCTAGAGGCAGGGCAATCTTCGGGCGCCCGACCCAGCGAGCCTGTGCGAGAGAAGTTACGAGCCGGCGAGGACCTGCCGAAGAGCACGCCCGCCTCCCACCAGCCGCACGCTTCGTCCATGGGTGAAGTGGATACTCCAACCGCCCGGGCGCTGCAACTGCTAGCCAACACCGTGTCGGACCTGAAGGCCCAGATGGAGGCAAACGAGAGGAGAGCAGCCCGACCATTGGAAGGCGCCCGGTTCAACGAGCGCATGGGCCCCTTTTCACACCGAGTCATAGAGTCGGGGAGATCTGGCAACCAGAAGTCCCTCAAGCTCACCTATTCCGGGTCCGGCTGCCCGTATCAACATCTGGACAGCTTCCGATCCCAGACCTGCGCCAAGGGTTACTCCGATGCAATCTGCTGCAACATCTTCCAGGAGACCCTGTCCGGAGAAGCGCTCAGTTGGTTCTACGAGCTTCCTGCGAATTCAATCGAGGCATTCGAACAGCTGGCTGACCGGTTCGTAGGCCGCTTCATCCTCCGAGTCGAGGGAGCACGGACGTCCACCGTCCTCTTCAATTGCATCCAGGCCCCCGGGGAAGAGTTGAGAACCTTTGTCAACCGGTGGCAGACGGCCACGGCCGGGGTCCGGAACTTGGACAAGGGCATTGCCGAGATGGCATTCAAGCAGGGGCTTCGGGCAGGGAAGTTTTCCTACGCCGTCAGGGTAGAACTCCCTCAGGGCTACGACGAGTTGATGGCTATGGCCATCCGGCACGCCCAGGCTGATCATGAGACCTACGGGAACCACCTGCTGAAGAGGAAGCGGGATGAGCAGTCTTTGGACCATCCCCGGGGGGAGGATCCCCCGCGCAGTCACGAGAGCAAACCCGGCCAGCGAGCCGAGCACGGGAGTCGCCAACCCGGCCGGAACAACAACAACAACGGCAAGACCTGGCCGCAGCGACAGCAGAGGCCCTTCTCTGACAGGCCCCAGTCTCGGGCCGAGAACAAACCTGCACCGTACCACCAAGAGCGCCCCCTGGCAATTATGCCAGCACCCCCGGCTAATCAAGAAGTCTTCTCCACTCTCACCACATCCTATGAGGACATCCTGCTGGAGAATGCGGACGTCATTGCCCCACCGCCCCAGAGAAGGTACCCCAAGGGGAAGCTTACGACGGCGCAGACAGGCAAGTACTGCTCGTACCACGATGAGGCAACTCATCGGACGAACCAGTGCTTCGCCCTCAAGACTGCAGTGCAGGGCTTGATTGATAGCGGCCAGCTCCAGAGATATGTAGGGGAGAGAGGAGCAGGCCCCGACCGGGAGGGTAACCCGGCTTGTAAACCCGCTGGGTCCAGGCGGTTAGTTTGGCCTATCGCCGGTTCAAACGACTGTAAAGATCAAATATATGCAAACTACTTTTGAAAACTCTGGCCCCGCAAGCTCAGATATATATTCATAGTTAATTAAAGTATCCAAAAAGTAAACCGCTCCGGAGAGTTTCTTTTACAAGCAAAAGCAAGAAAAAACATCCTAAGGAGCCGCATCTCCAGCGATAGCTTCGTCGTCGACCTCAGCTCCGGCAGGTTCGGCACTGTTGGTAAAAGAATCCAAGTGCGAGCGACGCTCCGCTCCTGGTTGTTCCTCCACCACCAGCTGCTGGACGACCGGCTCCACAGGAGCATTTCCTTCGGCAGAGGTACCTGGCATCAGGGAAGTATTTAACCAACCCTTCGCCGCCCATTCCGTGTAGGCATCCGAGATGCCTTCTTCCCGGGCCTTCTCCAGGCAGTCCAGGAACCGATCGCTCTCCTCGTATTGAAGAACGAACCGGTTGAACTGTTTCGGATCATCTCCACCAGCAGCAGCAGCGGTGGCACGTGCCTGAAGCTCGTGTATCTTGGCTTCCAGCTCGGCCCTCTCAGCGTCAGCCCGCTCCCGCTCCCTCTCCATGCTCCGGTTCTGCTCCTCCACCTCCCGGGCCTTTTCCTCCATCTTCCTGGCCTTTTCCTCCATCTTCTTGGCCCTCTCCTCCGCCCTGGCCTTCTCCCGATCCGAGCGGGACTTCTCCACCTCCAGAAGCTTCTGAGACTTGGATAGCGCAGTTATCTGCCTCTTCAGCACCGGGAGCTCCTCGCTTACATCCGGCTGGTACAGGTGGTAGAGCAGCTGCAGGGCAACAAAGGCAGTCAAGTGGCAAAGAAAGAAGGCAGGATATAAGCAATACGGTGGTACCATGCGGTACTTACCCGGAAGATGGATTCCTTGCATTTTGGCCGGTTACCACCCGCCAGCACGCCATCAACCCCGGGCTTGTCCAGGCCGAAGCAGGCCAGGTCCGCCATCATCTGCCGAACGAGAGCATTGTCCGGACTTCCCCTCACCGCCTCCGCAGGCGCAGGACTGCTCTGCCGGTCAGCTCCGGCTCCCTCCCCAGCATTGGATGTTACGCTGCTGGTTGTCCTGACCCGCTTTGCCAGGACCTCCCGGGATGACCCACCGGTTAGTGTCACCAGCAAAGGGGACGGACCGTCCGGCCCTTTCCGCTTCTCTCCCCGCCCTTCGGGAGCAGCGGCACGTGCGCTCGCACGAGGAACAAAAGCAGCGATACCCAGGCTCGCCGCACGGTTGGGGACCCTGTTTTCTCCCCCAGGAACCCGCACCGCTCCCCCGGTGCTCTTGCCCTTCCCAGGCACCGCTGCTGCCACAGAGTGATGGGTCTTCACCCGCTCCGGCAGGTAGGACGATTCGTCCAGATCCCGGGCCTGGGGCTCCGCATGCAACGTAACCCGCCCGTCCGCTTCCACCGTGGACCGGGCCACGCTCGCACCCTTCTCCGTAAGATGCTTCAGGAGATCTTCCCCGTCCATCGAAAGAGTGTTTTCGGGCTTGATCACCGCCCGGGTTGACGCACCTGCAGGACAAGGAAAAACGTTAAATTGTTGAGCAAAACCTAGCACAAGTCCCACCGCTAGGGTTTGTTACCCACCGGGATCCCGCCCAAGCCCACAGTGTTCCAGCACTTCTCGCCGGATGAAGTTGTACGAACTTCGCTCCAGGTGGTCCCAGCAGCCGAGAATAGTCAAGACCCTCTCCTGCTCCAACTCGGACAGCTGGAACGACTGGTCGCCTATGGGCTAGAAGGCGCCAGGCACCCGGTACCTCCTCCTCTTCACTTGCCAAGCCCCGCCAGCCATCACCACCTTCTTTCTCCAGCTGTTGTCTACCCATGAAGGCATAGTGGTGATAACCGCTTGATTGTTGCGGGAGTTGAAGGATAAGCAGCCTTTGGACCCCGCCTTCCTCGAGTAGGACAACCTATACAGCGCCCGGAATTCATTGATCGTAGGCATACTCATTCCGGACAAGTCGTATAGGCAGCCTAGGCTCAGTAGCCGCCTCCATTGGAGACCGGGCAGCTGCGCGGGCGACGCTGGCAGGGCACTCAGAATATACTGCACAAAGTCAGGCAGCGGTAGCGACATCCCGTGCCGGAACTGGTCCGGATGCACGGCAACCCAACCCTCCTCCGGGTTACAGGCCGACTCTCCAGGGTTCAGTGGACGCAAAAAGATATCGTCCGGGATACCCCACGTTTCCCGGAACGCAGCGATCTCCGCGGGAGTCAGGCTCTCCTCCGGTTCGTCACACACCACGGCAGTTCTTCCCCTACCAAGCGTGTAGCTTTCAGCGTGCGCACCGGCCATTCGCACCCCGTGCGGTATCTCAGCTTCCGAGGAATCTGACCCGGAATCTGAGGACGTGGACGAGGCACCGCTCCCGGAGCGGTCCGCGGCTTCTTGCTCCGGGGCTTCAGAATCGAGCCAGTCCTGCATCCTCTCCACATCATCCACCACAGGACCTCTTGCGGCAGATTCAGAAGCCTCCTCCGAGCTCGAAGTGTACATCTTAATCTAGGGGCAGAAAAGCAAAACCCTAGCGCTCGTCAGCAACAGACTACAACACCACCTTCAACGGCCTCTCCCCAAAAGTTTGCCGCTGAGCAACCCAGTCAGCGACACAGATCCCTCCCCCCCGCCGCAAAACAACAAATCAAAAAGCAAGAAACACCGGGGCAAAGAACACAACTTACCGATTAGTATGCTCAGCCGAGGACAATCCGCCCTGCGAAAGCAACGAGCAATGGTAAAAGGAGGCTTGGGAGCGCTTCAAACAACGGATCTCTTGGGGCAAGGAACTTAGGGTTTTTTCGCCGGACCACCTCCTTTTTCTCTCGGTCTCTCTTAAAAAGTACAAGAAGCAAAGGTAGAAAGAAGAGCAGAAGAGACCTATTTATAGAGGGGACCGGTGCCCTAGGCATTTAGAAATCCCTCCAAAAAACGCAATCAGAGCAACTCAAACGCCTGCGAATCCAGGCCCTCCATCACAAAACCGTCCCCTGATGGCACGTGTCCCAGCATTGGTAAAACTGCCCACGCCATCATAACTGACGGGACTGATGGACTCCCTCCTTAAATGCATGTCAGCCACCTGTCCCACACGCTGGCGACAGGAAGGTAGGAGCAGGAACCAGGGAGTCACGCTCCCCTACGCTTCCCCAGATTCCACGGTTGCACGCCATCATCATTGCAATTCGAACCGCTTAGGAAGACCTCTCACCGGTTATGCTGATCCAACCGCTTCAAGAGCACCTATCCGGGTTTGAGCAGGACCTCGCACCAATATGGCATGTTGCCCGCGCGAGTCCCGCCCGGTACCATGGCAGTCCGCGGTTATGATCATTCAACCGGCTCCATGGCATCTTCCCCGCATTTACACCAACGACCTCGTTTCGATATGGCAGGACGCCCGATCGAGGTCCGGTCTGCAAGTTCATCCGGGACTCGTTTCGATTTGGCAGAACGCCCGTCGAGCCCCCATGAACTCCACCTCGCACCGATATGGCAGAACGCCCGGGCGAGGTCCACCCCATCGGTTCCGTCATGTCCCACCAGGTTGAGAGTACTTTCCGGAAACATAATCACCCGGACCCATGGCTTTTTCACAGGGGGACTCGTTTCGATAGGCATGTCACCCGTCGAGTCCGCCCGCCTCCATGGCAAACGCATGGGCTTTACAAACCGGGCGAGTTTACATCTCACACATGTACTCTTGTCCAGCAGGATAAAAACCCTGCGTCGCATTGAACCGCGATACTGTCCAGCAGGATAAAAACCCTGCATCGCACTGAACTGCGATACCTTTGGGAACACATGGGGGAGACTCGTTATCTCTACACCATCCCACCGGGCAGATTGTATCTCTAACACAGAACAAATCTCCCCGCAGGCTAACAAACCTGCACATTTACCTCATCGCTTATTCAAACACAAAGCTGAGAAGAACTAGCAAATGTTTGCACCGCTCCGTTCTAGTTTGGCAGAACGCCCGGTTCTGGCCCAGTTGGCACCGCTCCGTTCTGATTTGGCAGGATGCCCAGTTCGGGACCAGTGAGCTCCGAAGGGCAGCAGACCCAATCAGAATTCCGTGCATTAATCTCTTGCATGGCGGATTTCAACGCCTCATCATCATCATTCCATGCATTAATCTCTCGCATGGCGGATTTCAACGCCTCATCATCATCATTCCATGCACCATCTATCGCATGGCATCAGCTCATGCACTCTTCGGGTTTCCACCCCGTTCCATGCTCTAACACTCGAGCACAATCCTGTTTTACATTACCCAACATGTTTATAAATTATTTCTTGCCATCAGTAACAGGTACTCACCTCGGTCACGCCCAATCTTTAACGCGGACTTGGGGGACTGGGGACCTGTAGGTTGGTAACCCCGCGGGTCTGCGGGACAAGAGCAAGACAGATAAGTCCCCATTCAAGATTGCACTTGACCGGGAACTTGGGGGACTTGTTGACAGTAGCCGCAGAGGGGCTACAGCAAGCCCACAGACCCGCGGCTAGTACACCAGGGCCCGGCCCAGGACCCAGGATCGGATCACCAGCACCAGGCCTCGGGGCCCAGCGGTCTATCTTGCCTCCAAGGGTCCTGGGACCAGGGGCGCCTGCCTGCCAAAGAGGGCACCAGAATATCCAAACAGAAGGGAACCAGTCCCACATCGAAGGGTAAGGCCAGCCCTCACCCTCAACCACCTATATATGGGCCTCGACTACCACCATAAATAGGTAACTTGTCTCTCTCCCTGCTTACATACGTGCCCAGGTTATATATATTCCAACTATACTAACTTAGGCATCGGAGAGGTGAAGGCCGGCCCGCCCGGTATTCCCCTTAGTAAGCAGGATTGCAGGAGATCGAGTTGGATTCATCAAGTATCTACCAAGACCCCCGGGTTTAGGCAGAAACAATATGTATAACTTTAATTAATAATAAATTAATTAACACATATATATATTACAATATATATTATTATCAACGTCAACTCATATATATATATATACCATTAATTAACAACCATTATTTAAGTTCATTACACTATCAACAACCATTAATTAACATATTTATATATATTTTAACACTAATTAAAATAACATTATTAAATTAAAACACATAATTATACTCTAACTGAAAATCAACTCAACTACAACTCAAAATCAACATATATACATACATTCTAACACTAAAACAACAACAAAACAAAAAATCACTTACTATATCAAAATCACTAAAACTCAAAATCAACTCAACTAAAACTCAAAATCAACATATATACACATATACGTACCTATATATAGCTCCACAATGTAAGAGAGGACGGATTTCAACAATACCCACAGATTTTTCACTCTTTCTCCCGTTTTTTTCCGTTTTTTTTAAATGGGCAGCTTCTGTCCAGATCTGAAAATATAAAGACTTATAGCCGACGAAATTGTCAACTTCGTCGGCCATTCTTCTTAAATTTGTATAGCCGACGAAAACTTTAAATCGTCGGCCATAATAGGGGTATAGCCGACGAAAAATATTTTTTAGGGACGAAAGAAAAAATCGTCGGCCATTCTTGTAGAATAGCCGACGATTTTTAATTTTTAGCGACGAAATAAAAAATCGTCGGCCATTCTATGGGAATAGTCGACGAAATTTTTTTTTTTGCGACGACGAAAAAAGTGTTTCGTTGGCCGTTTTTTTTTTTTCGTCGGTAAAGCCCTTTTTTCTTGTAGTGGAAGCATCTGTACTTTTGAGTAGAAGCCCTGAGCATCAGTGTTGAAAATCACCTCGAAACACACCGTGTAGCCTTGACCGTAGTTAGGTTTGCATCCAGCATAGGCGAGCCCCAACACTTTTTCTTCTGAAATCTTGTTGAGCTCAGGGGGTGCTAGTTTGAGGAAGTACATTTGAGACCAAATTTACAAAATCCAAAGAGGTCCAGAAACTTTGCAGTTTAGAGGTGTGGCGGACAGAGTATAAAGGCACCGATACAGATGTGCTAATACTATTTGGACAAGGCCAATCTCCTTGCGTGCATACAGAATTTCAGCCATTCTGCTATAGGTTTTGGTCATTTTGTTGGCGGTTGACCAAAACATGAATTTGTTGAGCCAGAAATCTAAGAACGCTATTCCACCTATATCATCCTTGTAGGCTCGAAATTTTGTTGTATAGCTTTGCCAACTCCGAGTAGAGGGTTCTGGAAGGGTGATTGAGGGTGCATCCGCTTCAAGATAATCATCCATATTGAAGGGTTTTCTGCCTAAGGGAAATCCTAAACCAGCATGCATGTCTAACAAAGTACTATTGGCTTGCCCAAACTTCAAATCAAAGGAATTGACAGAAGGATTCCAAAGACAGATCAAAGGCATAAGAGCACACATGTTTCCTCCTTTGGGGTTAAGTGTAAAGCTCATATTGAGGGCTTCATCAATCCCTGCCGCTCGCCATCTACTTTCGTCAAGTAATCGCCTTTCATGATACCACTGTATCATTGTCTGGGTTGGTAATGGCCAGGAAGAGGATGCTATTGGAACCTCGTAATGATTGGAGGTCTGCCAGTCTCCACATGTAATGCTTCTTTCGCGTAATGCCATTGGAAGAGGTCGTGATTCATCGAAGAATGGAAAGACAGTATCTTGATGAAATTCTTCTTGTCGTGGACCTAACCCGGGTGGCGTGAGTGAGGTCTGGTAAGAACTTCCGACTTCAATTATGGTGGAGGTTAATCTTTCTTTTCCTCTAAGGGCTGAAGCGTATTGAATCTCGAAGGCCATAGTCTGTTTGGTTTGAGAAGATAAGAAAATAGAGGTTGAGATGTGAATTGATGATTTTTAATATGGGTTTTATAGAATCTGAAAGGGGTTCTCTGAATATTGAAACGGCAGGATTGGCAGTAGTCAAGAGTTTAGGAATAATTCTCTGAGCTCAATTTGGTAAAGTTGCAATGTCAGAGGGAATGATATATCGTTTCAGAATTTTAAATGGGTTCGGATTGGGCTTTTTAGCCTTTATCAATTTCATTGTGTTCTCAATTTCAAAGGCTGGGGAGCAATGTTTGGGCATAAATTGACATTTTTCCGAGATTGTGGATCGAGGTCCAAGAGGTTATTTATTAAAGAATAATCTAATGTATATTAAAATTTTCCATCTTGGAAAAGAATTGGGGTTCCTTTAAGAATCTGAGAAGGAGGTGGTTTAAGGTAATTGAATCTTAATTGATCTCAGAATCTATTATGTTTGATACGCAAGTATTAGGGTTCTGCATTCTCTATATAAAGAATTCTTATACAACTTGAAAAAGGTTCACAACCATCTTACAAACACATAAGTTTTTGCGCATCGCAATCTCTCCAGAGCAAATCTCTTACGCGTACTGCCTCCACGCTCTTGTAAAGAACCACCATCCAACCTTGCCGCAACCTTACGCCCACCATCGGTTGCTGTATACCTGCGCGGTTGTCGAAGTATCTAACCCTGCCGCAACCTTACGCCCATCATCGGTCGCTGTATACTTGCGCGGTTGTCGAAGTGTGCCTTGCATTCGTGTGAGCGTCGCTAAGACCTATCGAGTCCAGTCGCCACATCTGCTGGTATATCAAGTCGCTATTTTGCATAGAAAACCATTCCCCGCGGTCTTGAATTGTTGCTCTGCTTTGCATCTCAGGATCGAAGTAAGAATTACTCAATCTGCAATAGGTTGAGAAGAAAATCGTAATAGATTTTTGTTAAGTCTTGTTTGAGCCTCTTACGCCGGCCTAATCAACGCCCGCGTAACACTCGCTTGGTCAAGAGGTCAGGTATCGGGAGCAGACCGATACACTTGCCAGAGGTCGTCCGCATTAAAGATACTGGCACGCTCGCGCACGTGATAAGAAGACTGGAATTGACGTCCGCCACAGCCACGTGTTGACTGTTTGCCGGGTGCTGAATCTGCCTCGAACATAGACGACCGACCAAAAGTACAAAGACTAAACAAATGTTAGCCCTTGTTTTAAATTCAACCCTACTTCACCGCCTTTTGTTTTTCTTTACGATCTGTTGCACTCGCATAACATTAAAACTTGATTTCCTTCATAAAGTGTATTTCTGAGACCTTTGATTCTTGTTGGTTGAAGATCCCTTTGGGTATGTTTGGTGCGGCTTGGCTTCTCAGAAAAGCTGGCTTCTGCTTATTTTTTAAAATAAACTGCTGAAAAGAAAATTGGCTAAGTATTTGGTAAACTGGCTTTTTTTTAGTGTTGTTAGTGGAAAGACATTGGTAAAGTGTTTGGTAAACTGAAAGCTGGCTTATGCTTTTTGTCTGTAAATGACCAATTTAGACATGAAAGAAATTTTAACTTTAATTGAATGGTAATACCTATTAATTTTAAATTTTATAGCTTATTATGTTTATATAAAATTATAAATATAATTAATTACTAATCATTATATGAAATTATTGAAAGAAAAACACATTATGTGTCTTCGTCAATGTAACTAACGAGAGAGAATTAAGTAGTTAGCATTTAATTTTTGTCGGCTATATCTCTCTAAAGTCGAAAAAAAAAAAAACAAAAACCAAAAATTCTCTGCCGGCAACATTTTTGTCGGCAAAGAAGGCCTTCCCCAGAAACTCTTTTTCCCGACAACCTCCTCGCCGGTAAAAGAAAGGCCAAGCAATCTGCCGACGAAACTTTGTCGGCAGAGAATGTTAATACTCAGTGCACCCAAAAATTTGCTCTGGACACCCTTCCAACGTCGCTGATCGCTGCCGCCCCAACAACGGCGATCCCAGCAGCATTTTCTCTGCAACCCGAAGACGCCGCCAATCCGAACCCCGTCCAGCCCAACCCAAAAACCTTCAAGTATCCATCCAATGCCACACTGAAAATCCTTTACTGCTGAAAATCCTTCAAGTTTCCCTACTTTGCCAACACAAATCGACGTCACCGTCTTGTTATGGCTCTCCCTAGCTTCCCTCCTCCAATCAAATCCCAAATCTCAACTGAATCGCTGCTAGGTGGAGATTGTCATTGGCGGCGAACTTGACGAAGTGGAAGCGGACGAGGCGGGTGTGGGTGGAGTCGGCGGAGGGGGCGCGGGTCTTGACATCAAAGACCTGGATGAGGCCGAAGAGGTCGGCGGCGGTGAGGAGGAGGCTGTAGTAGCGGAAGGAGGCGGAGGAGATGACGTCGTTGAGGAAGAAGGTGGAGGAGGGGGAGAAGTGGGAGAGGGAATTGTGGAGGGTGAAGGAGGTGGAGTGGGCGGCAGCGGCGAAGGAGTGAGGGGAGGTGGGGGAGAAGGTCAGAGAGTTGGTGGAGGAGATGAGGTTTCGGGTGAAGAAGAAGAAGAAGAAGAAGAAAAAGTGCAGGTCAGAGAGTGAGGGCAAGGGCAAGGGCAAGCCTGGTATTTTAAAATTTTCATTTAGCTACAGTGTTCCCGCTACAGTGGAGACGCAGAAGCTGACTTCCGGAAGCTGGGGTTCCCCTACTTCTGCTTTTAAGGAAAAAAAGCCATAGTTTTTCTGAAATGTTGGGTGAGCTGAGTTTTACCAAACACTTTTTGGGGCTCGGCTTATAATCAGGGAAGCTAAAAAGCCCCCCCAAACGCACCCTTTAACTCCTAGACTTAGGTTGTAATAGTTCAGCTTGATGGTCTGATGGCAAATGACTCTGTCGATTGATCGGAGAGTCCAACGTTAATAATTCTTTCACTTTTGGGTCTGTAGAACCTACATTTCGGTGGACAATGATGATTCTGGTGTGAGAAAAAGGATTCACTCCTCCGATGTTGCACGGCACTACTGTGTTTTTTGGAAGCAGGTAAGAGTAGTTTAGGTGTCCAAAGTACTTTTTCATGGATATGGGTTGTTTTCAACTTTGTCAATGTAGGCTGAGCTTTAGCCACAATGCCACACAACTATGGGGCTGTGAACAATGCCACAAAGCTATTGAGCTCGGATCTAAGATCCAAGAGGTTGGTATTGGCTGATTGAGGCTCTGATTCAGAATTGGATTGGAGGCCCAGATTCGTAACTCTTGTTTGCTTTTGCTCACTCTCGAGTCACATCTCGTTCTTCTAGTAGGATATATCTCCCAAGTTACAGGTATGATCGTGGTTGCGGTTACTACATTTATACATATTTGGTGAGGCATGCAGAACAACGATGTTATTTAGCATCAAATCACATGATTACCTTTCATTTGAGATGCATTTGTGCGGCTTGTTACCGTTTATTATCTTTTCTTTATATTTGTGTTTGTACATCTTGTAATGGCTTTTTTTATGAGTAGTGCTACGTGCACCAAAAATTTATACAGAATAATCAACTAGGTTGATCAACTACCTCATGTAATATATGAAACTAGCCAAAAAAGATATGAAATTTCCAGAAAAATGCTATTTGTACAAATAAGAATATTTGTAAGTTCAAACACGTACAACCTTCATCGACGAGGAAGCATTAATTCTAATATTGTTCTTCATAATCAATTTCTTAATAAATGATATTTCAAATTTTTGTGATTCTATTTTTTATTTTCATTTTTGATTAAAACAGTTTAAGAATACATGTTGGAAAATAATACGTATATGACATGCCACATTATTTGGTATAGGTTTTTTTTATATATAACTTTTTGGTGTCTTTAGCATTTTTTATTTTTTGTATTATTAGTATTTCCATCTTTCGATGTTTTAGTATCGCTCCATGTATACCTCAATTAATAATTTAATATCGGATATCTCCCTCTCGAAAAAAATTATGACCAAATTGTTGGACTCGGTAAAAAAAAGAAGTGCATCTTATGTTTTGAACATTCAAAATAAAATTCTTCGCAAATCATCTGGAAAAAAATCAGTTCTACATAATTGTCCAACAATTATATAAGATAAAGAAACATATGAGAAGTTTTATATACACTCCCCCAATTTCTTAATACACACCGTTATATTTTTTTTGTCACCAAAGTTCCATCTATACCCTTCTTCATTAATAATAAATAAAAATCAAATAAGAATTAAATATTTAATATGTCCAAGGCTAAATTCTCTCATTGTCTTTGAGATTCAAATATGATTTTAATTGTCAATGACCAATTATTTCATATAAGAACTAAGAAGCAACCAAATTGGTTAAACAGTGAGAGAAATTATATTTATTTTACATACATGAATATATAAGCAATTACTTTAGTTAACAACGATATTGGCGCGTATTATATACCGATTCCAGTATTTTTCATGATCATATAGATCATGTAGACATTGACAAATATCGAATCTCTTAAAATATTGAAGAACAATTAAGATAAAAAAAATCAAGTCATTCCATTTTCACTCATGTGTAAAGAGAGTAATTAAAAATTACCTTATAAATCTGTGGTTGATTTTATTAATAATCAATGATAGAATTAATTAAAATAAAAGTAGTAAAGAAATAAGAAAAATTTATGATGCATCTATTTTGCTAAATATTTTCTTACTTATTTATGACGAGGGGCATAGGTGGAAGTTTGATAACAAAAAAATTCAAGAAGTGTATATTAAGAGATTAATGGAGTGTATAAAATTTCTAGAAACATATCCACATGTACACAGAAAGAATGGCATTTTACCATTCACATTTCCTTCCGTACCTTAGTGTTATATACAGTCTAATCTAATCTCATTTGGCAATAATGTACAGTATTTTATGTTTCTAAAATATCAGGATGTTTTCAATGTTTTCTTCAACCCCAAGTAATTTGTGCCCTTGAGGAGGATGTCGGGCAAAAGCTTCTCAAAATTGTCCAAGAACATATCCCATTCATCTTTACTCATGTCTCCGAAAGATACTGCTCCCGTCTCAAAATTGAAATTATTTACTGAGAAACTCACACTCTCCATCAAACCCGCTACCTTATGAACATCACTAGTACTACCATCAACATAAGCACTATTGCCTTTCATACTCTTACTATCAGAATCATCATTGCCATGATTGCTTTCCTTAATAAGTGGGTAGATATATCCCTTGGTCAACTCCGTAATTGATCTCACAGATGAAAACCTTGCCATTCCAGGATAAATCTGTAAGAGTTGAGGAAGATCAAAATTCTCATCAAAACTTTCTTTAGGATCATTCTGAAATTCGAATATTTCACCTTCTTTAACTGTTTCTCTGTTTTCATCATCAGAACCCAACATTGTAGCTTTAACTTGTACGCAAAGATTTTCTAATGCACTCAATCTTTCCTCTCCAGCACAGGACTGTCGAGTCATCATTTCACCTATATCAGCAAGGCAAAGCCCAGCAGCTGTTGCCCGCTTCAAGAAGATGGTGCAGAGCACGAGAACACGGATAGCAGCCTCACGTAAAGAAGGAATCTGAGTTCGTAGAAGCTCAGCATCTTTAGAGGGATCAAGATTGGATATGTACTCAATCTCAGACTCAGAAAATGGAACAGAAGCTTGAGGCCAATGCAGCCATTCAAAGTATGGATCATCAAGCCACTCAGGAAGACAAAGCCCATGGTCAATAGGCACAAGCTCAGCCATCCCAACTACATAATTATTCTGCTCATACTTCTTAACAAGCATATTACCTGCGTGCCTATCAAGATTTAAAACTCTTACATCGAAAATTCCAATGTGATGAACTGAAGCTATTGAGAAGCCGGAAAAACCCAATTCTCCTGCATCAAAGTCATGATCTACAAAGCGCTGAAGAGAAGCAATCTTGTACGGAGTAGCTGAAATTGCAGCTGCATTATTAAAGTGGAATGCAACATGAGAAAGTTTTACTAAAGCGGTTGGAGGAACACCGGCAAATCCACCATGGTCAAGGAGATAAGCTGCTAATTCTCGAATTCCAGATTCACCAATCCGAACTGAGCGTTTCAAACCAGGTTGGCCCAGCATCCTACCTCCAAAGCCTTTAGGATTATTAAAGGCTAAGGGTTCTTCATCTATGGGCTTTGCTACGGCAATATTGTCACCTTTTTGACTGCATAAGAAGTAGGCCCCCCCTAGTCCACTTGGCACTGGCAATAGATCAGCACCGGAAGCCATAGCTATGGCAACCTCAACTACAAGAGCATGTACCCTAGGAATTCTGCTACCGCCAACAATCTCAATCCGTGGACTAGTGTCGAAGTCTTCACCCAATGAAGAAGTTCGGGAGAGACATGGGGTGGAAAAGCTTTTGTGAATATTAGTAACTCCACATGTATTTTTTAAGGAGTGGGAAAATATGTTGTAATCAAGATGGGTGTAGGATTGTAATGTGCATCTCTGGGATCGGCTTAATGGCTTGATTCCATGATGTTGATCAACTACTACAGCCATTTCCACGGATCTCATGCAGGTAAGAAAGGAAGCAGTGCATGCCAGGAGCTGTTTATTTATATTTTTAACTTTTCACAAAATCCCTTGAGAATTAGTCTTCCCTGGGAGATTAGACATCATATATCTGCATAGTGTAAATAAGCACACTTATGTTAAATTTACAATCATTTCTCAATTCTTCATCCAATTAATATAAATGATCAACTGTATAACAACATAGTAAAAAAAAAAAAAAAAAAAAAGAAGAACAAGAGACTTCTAACTATCCCCTCCTCGTTCATGACTGTTTTAGGACTGTTGACCCTCTTGCCAAATTCACTTTAAAGAAAATTGAATATCTAGCCATCCACAGGACTCACCATTTCTACTTCCTCTTTGTTGGTATCTTAAAAGTAAAATACCTAAAAGTTGAATAGTTAACCGCATTACTTGGTTACCAAATTTTGTCCAGTGATAACATGACACAATAAGTATTATTAAGTGTTATATATTTTCTGATAAGGGAAATAAATGTCATATAATACCCAGCAAGAGGAGAATAAATAAAAATCAACAAGCCCAGTCATCTCTCTCTTCGTTTTTCTTTTTCCTGGTGGTTGGCAAGAAATTCTTGTATGCATCGTGTATGTAAGTGAATTCTTCAAATAAATATTTTTGAAATGTCAAAGTTCACATGCGTCTTGTACTTTTATACATAAACAGACTTGAGTAAGCGAATTTCATAGAAGAAATGAAGCAATTCATTTGACGAACAAAAGGAAGAGAAAGTAGAAAATCATACCAAAGAGTGGCATACAGGTGGCCAATGCTGGATTTAATACCATAATTTGTGAATGAGCAACGAACAATCAGCGCAAACTGTATTCTTCAATTTGCAGGAACACATCACAACCTGCACATTTCAAATCCAGAAATCACAACAAGAAAAGAAAAAGAAAAGCCTAAAACTACACGAAAAAGAATAACCAACCTCTTGCTTGTTTAGCTTTGATAGTAAAAGAAGAACATATTTTCCTCTCGCTCCACCGCACACAAATCGCCACGATATTCTGAAACAAATTAAGAACTAATTAAATTGATCAATAGTTGGTAGCGAGAGAAAGAGAGATGAGATGGGTACCCTGAACACTGGCAAGGCATTCAGGGAGACGAACAGAAGGGGGGAGCGTGAGAGACGACAACAATTCGTCACCCAATTATGTTTGCACAATGCATATAATGTTATTAGTTCTCCTCCCACTCTCTCCCGGCCTCCCACTCTCCCTCCCACTCTCTTTTGATAATGAAGAAACCAATCAAACTCCGAACCACCCCAGGCACCCCTAACCTCTTTCCCTTTCCTTCTCTATACGACCCACACCCTCCCTACTTTTTCTTATTTTGGACTACTTTTTCTTTTCTTTTTTTAATTTTTATTTTGGGGTCTTTCCTTCCTTTGGGTTGTTTTTTTTTTTTCCTACGATTCATGCGCTAACGTTTTTCTTTTTTATTTTGGTCAATAACCAACGTTTTCCTATTTCAAGGTCTTTGTGTGTGGTGGGTTTGCAATGTGTACCTAACCAGCACAATTCATTTTTTTTTCCTTTTTTTTTTTTTGGTTTGGATCAAAATTTATAGAAGTTAAACCTTATGTACTTTTTTACTCACTCACACCGAATACTATATCTAACAGTGAAATTTTAGAATCACATGCGCATGTTTTACCACTAAATACGCCGTGTAATTACATTCATTTGGAGGAAAAACACATCGACTTAAAAAAACTTAAATAAAAGAAAACAGATTTTTCCTATTTTTTACAAAAGCACTATTCCGAGCATATATCGTCATCAACGTAAAGGCAAGAAACCACCTCCATTGGATTTATATCAAAATCATGAGAAAGAACTTTTATTTAGAAAGTTGGAACCTGAATAGAGTAGCTTCGGAGAAAATTATCAACCAAATTATTAGAAATTAAGCAATCATCGCCGTACATCAACACAGAGTCGACAGTGTTCGTCATCCACATTCACAAACCCAAAAAGGGGAGTGAAATTCACACCTAATATTAAAAGGGTGCGGCTATATATTGCCACTCCACAGCCTTTTTGGTTCACTTCCCATTCATTTTACACCCCAAATTTTTTCTCTCTTTTTTTTTTCTATCTGATTTACTTTGCTCACCCCTCTCAATACCCAAAAAAAAAAAACCTTTTTCAATAATATTTTGTTCACCTTACATAATTTTTTTTAACTTTAAACTTACTTTGTTCACCCATTTGTCACTTTTTTAAATTAGATTTATTTTAATAATCTCTATTAAGAAAGCATCATTCATTTTTTTTCGATACGATCATGCAACTATTATAGTTGCTTGTAACTATGATTTGTAAACAAAAATTGGGGTCAGTATATCAATGAACATGATTTAATTAAATACAAATCCTCTTTAACGTTAGACATGTGAATCATACGTATATGGATAAGATAAAAAGTGGTTACCTCATCGTCAGGCAACTGAACTCCATTAGTGATACTGGTAAAAAAAAAAATTGTGAAGATTGAAAACAAAGATGTATGAATCCTGAATAATAGAGTTATAACGGCTTAAAGCAAATCTAATCTTGTAACTTTAGGTTATGTAAAGTAAAAGATGGTGTAAAGAAAAAAAAAATTGTGTTGTAGGAAAATGGGAATTGGTCTACTCATTTCATTGATAATCCCATTTATATAGGGTGAGTATTACAACGGTAATAGGAAATACATTAATGACAATAATGACTACATAATTATCTATCGTCAGTTACATTGACGAAGGCACATAATACGTTTTTCCTTCAACACTCCCCCTTGTGCCGAGTCAGAGATAGAATGGTGCATGTGGTGTTGCCTCATTAAAAACCTTGCCAAGTAACAAAAACCCAATGGGAGAAAATAAAACTTTGGTCGAAGGACAAAAAGAGCGCAACGCACCTATTACATTTGAAAACAACATGTATGTGCTAGACTCCCCCTGATGTCTGCACCTCCCCCTGATTTTTACATTAATCATGAGATTCTCCCTGATTCTTTCATTTGATCAAGGGAGCTTCAGTAACATTAGCATAGTTATGCATTTTCACATGTTTTTCCAAATATGACTTTGAGCAATGATTTAGTAACTAAATCTTGCCACATCGTCCTCAGATCCAACTTGATTTACTTTGATCTTGAGGATAAGGATGTTCATGAACTGAATGCATAGGTTCATATTGAACATCAGGTTCACTCGTGGTATGACCTTCATATAACAAAATAGTCATAACTTCGTCTAGAGTATGAGTGAACCATTAAGAGATTTGAAATTGATCTGTGACAACAGATTTTCTTATTTCACCTTTAATGTGTTTTTCTTTACGCATAGTTAGCTATGACGTGGATAATTTCTTTATCATGTCACATTCTATGTAGAGATTGAATAAGCCCAAATTTTTCATATCTTTAATGAAAGAACGATTTGCGTTGCGTAGGCGCAGAGCTAAATATAGCTTTACAAATTTACATCGAATGAGAGGTCGAGTCTTACATATTATGTTTAAGTACAATCATGCGTCATTGCACTTGTATAGGAATTTCATTTCCCAATACTTCTTCGTCATCTTCCTTTAGATGAAAAACGGATCTATTGTTAGAGTAAAGACTTCGACTGATCATGGGAATATCTGTAGGCCTCACTTTATTCTTTAGAGTGCCTAAGCCGATTGATGGATGATCACCATCATTACAGTCCTTGAGTTCCATTTCAAGACTGTGTATTCCCAAAATCTTTTTCATTCTCAACTTAGGATTTACAATACACTGAGTTTCTCTTATTTCATTTAGAGTTCATATATATCCATAATGAAAACGCAAGGGCATAATTCATCAATCCCTTTCCAATCAAGTAGTCACTTTAGTGAACGTTCCGATTTCTTTTGCAAACGTACTCATGTGATCTAGAGTCACTTGATTTGGGTGGATCAAGTCCGTTTAGGATCCTCATGTATATCTCTTAATTTAGATCCCCATAGAGATATATGTTTTGATCACTTTTCGTAAGCTGCTTGTTCAGTTTTTCGGAAATTACCAAACTGACAAGGTAGTGGAGTGCAATGACATCCATTACGAGAGTTTGTCTCATCATAGTCCATTACGAGAGAATATCTCCTCGTAGTCGATTCCAGTGCGTTTTTGAGAGACCTTGCGCCATAAAGTGAGTTTGCATACTCTTATTCTCATTACGCATTCTAACAAAGATATATTTGATAGGGTTTATATTTGCGGTGTCGGCGTCACCTGCCCAAAAGACCTATCTCTTTGTTTATACTGGATCGCTTCTTTCCATTAGGCCAGTTTACTAAGTTGACATTTTTCAACGAAGTATGGTTCGATAGTAGACTCATTATTCCACGTCCTCATGTACACTAGTGTAATGTGTTTGTAGAGATCTCTATACTTTAAGGATTGGTTCTAACATTTGAGGCGTCCCCCAATGATAACCACAATCCATAAATATTCTCATGAGACGGATTTGAGTATCACTAATCAATAGATCAGGTTGTGCCAAACTTGTTTTCTTCCTTTACACAAGTATGTATCGAACCTAAGGTGGCCTCCCCCTCTTCCTTGAAGAGCCACGGCCTGTGACACCATTTATGCCACTTATGGCGTCACCATGCCACCATCCATGGTGGCAGTGCAATACCCAATTCCTCTTGGGTGGTACCATGTCCTTTTGATAAAACACAATCCTTGCAGGTATATTTGCAGCAGGTTTATGTGATCTCGTCACTTTAATGTATAAGATATCTACACACCTTACTTTGTGTGATTTTTGGGGATCGAGATGAGACACAGTGGGGACAAACCACGACAATTCATGTCGTTCCACTTGAACATGCTTGTTCTTATCTCCCCCTAACGACGGGAAGACTGTCTCATCAAAGTGACACTCCGCAAATCTAGCGGTGAAGAGATCGCCTGTCAAGGTTTCGACATAGCGGACTATAGCTGGAAGTTCATATCCAGCATAAATATTTATTCATCTCAAGTAACCCATCATTGTGCGCTGTGGCGGCGCAATTTTGGCACATAAAACATTTAATAGAGCTCAAGGTTTGTCGATCCGTGTCAATCCAAAAGAGCTCAAGGATTACAAGTTCGTTTGAAATCCTTAAAAATCCTCACACTTAGTCACTAGCTATGGTGTAAATTGGTTCAATGATATGGTTATAGATGAATAAGTAACGCTGCATGCAAAAATTGCATAACCCAAAACGGAAGTATTGGTGTGCTTTACCAATATTAAGACCATTACTGTAGTCGTTTTCCGTGAGACCAATTGGGTTTTTATATATAGGAATATGATGTCCATTACAAATCTCATATAATAAGCCATAAAATCATCACACCTACGGAAATTAACCCGGCCTAGGTGCTTTGACTTTCTAGCATAAGCAGCATAAATTTTAATTGTGGATGGTGTCATGACACGTGACCAGCGTGTCGACACAACAACCAACACCATAAAATATCTATGGTGTCCGCAAGTTGGTTGAATCGATCCACTGAATCCTCTTTTGATTCAATATAACAACATAATGAGGAACTCATGTGTCCTTTGCATATGATGATCTCAATCATAATTGTTTTAACGAATAGGCTTTGAATGATGTACTTTTATCCATAAAATCACGACGGATAGGAGAAGCATAATAAGGTATAAATGCATATGCTTGTGCATCAAATATATTATAATGCCACATTGGGGGAGTGGCGGGATTTAGGAATTGAACATACGTCTTCAACCCTATATGACAATATTTGAGGATCAAATGTTCATTGATCGTCCTCAGATTCGTATGTGAACCATATTCTTCTGGTGTTTGCTTCTATTTATCCAAAAATATGGGTGTCCATAGTAGTTTCTTTAATGTATGGATCACCAGATCAAAGCCAATCTATGTCAGAATTCCAAAAGATCATTTTCTTATGACGTTGGATTTAATTAGCGGTTACTTAGAACCTACTAAGTTGACATATAATCTTCTCTAATACTCGTTTACATTCGCAGTCATTTAGAGGTAATGCAAAGGAGCTCAAATGAATTCTCACTTGTGTCTTTTTTCACATGAACATCGTGGCATAAATTTCTTTAAAGTATAGGACAAATTCAATTTTCTCTTATCGCATAAATTGTCAATTTGACATATGCTCAATATATACATCGAAACGTAACTCAAGTTCTTTAGAGTAACTCGATGGGGATTGTTATAAAAACTTTGGTAATCCCAGTTAGGCAGGTGCATTATGAATCCCAAAGGAACAGATATACCGATCCTTATCACTTTCATTATAGTACTACAGTTCTTCAGTACTATTGTGCTATATTAGTACCATTGTCCTTCAGTACTATTATTCTAGGGATCACATGGTGCGTTTCTTTGTCCACATTTCGTTGTGTTATGCCTATATTATGTCTTTGCACACAGTTCTTTGTGCCATGCCTATATTATATTGTTTTTCTTTATGCAATACTTTGCAAAGTTAGATATAGAAAATTGAATCATGTATATTATGAATAAAATTTGAATAATCTCAATTCCTTTAGAGAAATTTCAAAAATGAACGTGCCAACGATTACATTTAGTCTTATCCAATTTAGAGAGAGAAACTTTAAGACAAAAAGTCTAATTTAGGACAAAAAGTCGTATTTAGGCGTAATAGCCTTTATAAGGATATCTTGGAAATTTATAAGTAGACTAATCAACGTCTATTTTGGATTGAGCCAGATCCTTTGTGCTCTTTTAATAGCTGCAATGATGAGATGTGTCATTTTGACATATTCTTCCCATATGTTATGTCTTCAGTTGTAAATTCATTTTCGATGTTTTATTGAAGATACTTTTCCAAAAAATCCACGTACTCATATGATTCTTTATACTTATTGAAAGTCGTAGCTAATTCTTTGCTAGCTTATAATGTACGTATCAATAGTTCATTGAATTACAACAATGGCAGAGTGCTTCACTGCATATGACATGTCCCCTATGTCATCTTTTAAATGTTACATTGTTTCCACTTACTTTTGGATAATTATATGAATTTTACGTCCATGGTAATTACCCTTTGTTTTAGGGTCGTTGCATTACTTTGCCCAATTTGTTCAAAAATATATATTTTTCTAAGACCTTATATCATCATTGCCTTTTGTTTTAGGGTTGTTGCATTACTTTGCAAAATGTGTTCCAGAAAATTTCTTTTTCTCATACCTTACATTGTCATTGCCCTTTGGTTTAGGGTTGTTGCATTACTTTGCACAATTTGTTCCAAAAAATAATTTTTTCTCAGACTTTACATCGTCATTGAAGATATTATAATTATTTCTTAGCTATTTACATAAAGCAGTTTGCATAAATATATCATGCTCAAGCCTTAGTTGGCTCAATAGGGGAATTTGGTACTCAAGTTCTTCAGAGTCCAATGTGTCAAAGTCAAACTGTGATGGTTAAACCATCTGTAAAATATAGGAAGAATAAAATGTATTAGTTTCGCGGTCTAAATGACATTCACGACAACTAATATAAACCAAGATACATTATGGTAAATCCGATGCTTTGTGAAATTACGTTATCACAGTAAAATTTGATTTCTCCGTTTTCATTGCATGTGAAGCTAATGAAATTCCATTATTGTTGCTTTTTACACAATTAATCAGATATCCATCTTGAAAAATTTTCAAGAAATAAAAATTGGATCTCAAGACCGAAATTTGTAATGGTCATATTTTTCTTGCTTCGTGAATATGCTTTATCACAATCGTTGGTTTGTCCATTTTATATTGTATTGCTCATGAGATTACATTATCATGGCAATGCTTAAACTAAATAACATGTTAAATAAAAATAATTATTTAACATAATAAAATAGACATATAATGATGCTCAAATTTCATAAGTATATGTCATGGTATAATAAGATAAGTTTGAGCATTATATCATTAACGATTTAATGAAAATGATGACTTTAATTAGATCTTACTTGTTAGTTTGCCAAATAAACTGCATATGAGATGATTGCTCGATCTCCGATTCCATATTGTCGTCGCATATTTATCACCGCATCGTAATTGGTATTTCACATGAAAATAAACAATATTCATATGATTAGTCACTTTAATCATACATTTACCATATCAATTAAATAATTTAATATTTACCATTAAATTCATAAAACAGTAAATAATAATATAGTAAATAGGAATTACTATGCGGTAGTTTTAAATATTACCTTTAAATTTTACCCCAAAAAAAAAAATTCCTTTTTTTCTTTTTTTTCCGGGTTGGGTCAGGCCCAAGGGGTTGGGCCGGGTCGGGTCGATTGCAAAATCTGCCGACGATATTTTCGTCGGGAGAACTTTTGGAGCAACTTTTTACCGACGAGCTGTCGTCGGTAGAAGCTGGATCAGATTTGTTTGACGCGGGTCGGATCAGGTCCAAGGCAGCCGGGTCGAGAACTTCAGAGCGGAGGCGCGCCGGACGGGGCTGCTGGGCGGGATTCGTTGGCGTGGGCGGCGCTGTGATGGATGCAGGTCGATCGTGTCGAGCTCTGTGAGCAGCGTCGATGGCCGGATCGAGGTGGATCAGATCTGGGAACCCACATCGACGTTGATGGGCTGGGGCGTCGAGGCCGAGGAGGAGCGTAAGTGACCGGGTTCGGAACCAGAAATGACGGGGATGAAGGGGTCGCCTGCGTCGATCGAGGCTTCCGGCTGGGGGCGACGTCGACTGGCCGAGGAAGCCAGGCCGGGGAAGGGTGGGTGCCCAGAGTAAATTTCTGGGTGCCGATGAGATGTGGGCCGGCGTCGTCGGCGCTCGGCTGGGCTGCCGTCGTCGGCGCTCGGCTGGGGAGATGGAGGCCTAGCGATGCTAGGCTGAGAGGAGGGGGTAGCGGCGGCGCCGGGGGGCTGCTGCCGGCTAGGGTTTTTTTTCTTTCTCAGCGAGTAAAGCTACGTGCTGATAACGTGTTGTAGGAAAATGGGAATTGGTCTACTCATTTCATTGATAATCCCCTTTATATAGGGTGAGTATTACAACGGTAATAGGAAATACATTAATGACAATAATGACTACATAATTATCTATCGTCAGTTACATTGACGAAGGCACATAATACATTTTTCCTTCAACAAAGATGTATGAATCCTGAATAATAGAGTTATAACAGCTTAAAGCAAATCTAATCTTGTAACTTTAGGTTATGTAAAGTAAAAGATGGTGTAAAGAAAAAAAAAATGGTAATTTTTAGCAACTAATTGTCTTTTAGTGTAATTCTGTATCAAGATATTTTTGGGATTTCTATAATTCAATAGTTTATGAGGTGAACAAATAAGACTGTGGGGGGCAATAGCCGCACCCAATTAAAATCCATACTTCCTTTTTTATCGAATAATCCACATTTTTAAACTCAAAAACTTCACATTGGTACATCATGTTTGGATCTTGACCCAATTTTAGTACTTTTGGCCGTTAGCTCTGTTGGGGACATATATGGTGCACCGCCAAGCATACTTGGCGACCTCGTGGACCGTGCAACCGGCCTGATATGCCCTACTTCCGGTACACCTCAGATAGACCGCCACCCCGACTACATCTCCGTTGTTCCACATCACCGAAACCGCACTCTGAAGCCGTGCCACCGGGCTCCTGAAATAGCTTCGTGAGTAGGAAAAGTGGGTTTGCATCCCACATTGGAAACATTGTAAAGGAGGGAGCCTTCCTTCCTTATAAATAGAAGGCTCCCCCCTTAGATATGAGATAATTGGATACTTGTCACCCTTGGCATGTAACCACCCGATGGCTTATTGGCCGATCATACTATATTCCAAGTGGACGTAGCCGTGCCCTCCGATGGCACGGTGAACCACTATACTTGCCCGTGTCTATTTATAGCTTTATTATTGTGCTTCTGTGAGTCCTCCCGGATTCTAGCAGAAACAATTGGCACCGTCTGTGGGAATTGTTACAAAAGGTTATGTTGTTCTAACCAGCAGGCTGCTCGGACAGTAGGTCCAGATAATTAATAGGCCAGTAGTTTTTCGTCCGGGTTAGCAGGCCAGTCCAATCGGCCAACGGGTCGGCCCGGTCAAGCAAGAAGTCAAAGATACCCGGTCAAGACAGTCAAACCGGCATAATAAACTTCGAAGCCGGCTGCCGCGTTTCTGTGCCTTCGGTGGTGCTCGAAGGAGGATGGCATGGAAGGGCTGGTCAACTCTAGGGCGCGGGGATTCGAGGCCGCCTGCGGCGGCGGCTGGGTGAAGCACCGGGAACTCGTCCGGGTTCGCACGTTGGTGGCATCTAGTGAGCACCTCCCTGTCCCTTTCGGTCTGACAGACCACCCGGTTCAGGTTAGCATGTCGAGATGGCGGCCTCAAGGCCCTCGTCCCGCTGGACCGTGACCACCGCCCGGTTCAGTCACTAGGTCCAGCCCGAGCTTGGCACCTGGGGCCATGGTGAAGATCAAACTCGGAGCCAACTTTGGAATTTGCTATGGGCAACGGCCGGGCCATCCGAGAGCAAGAACGAGAGAGAAAACCGCCCGGTCCAAGCGAGCCAGCAGAGTAGGTAGTCCCAGCTTCGTGGTGCCTCCGGTGACCTGCAGCCTCCAGCGGCCCGAAGTCACCTCCCGGTGACCGGCGGCCCAAAATCACCTCTAGGTGACCCTAGTAGAAGACTGCACACATCGGGTTCTTCTTTTCTCTCTCGGTACTTGTGGGCACCGGCAAGGCCTGGTTTTCTTCTCCGGGTGCCGGCGGCTCCTCTCCAGCACAGACGACCCCCCCCCCCCCCCCCCCCCCCCCCCCCCCTCTCCGGCTCGAACAACCCCTCATTTCCGGTTCGGCTCCTAGCCGCGCGCTGGTCCCCCCTTTCCGGCCGTTCTCCTCTCCGGTAAGGAGACGAAAGCAGAACAGAGAAGAGATGCAAGAGAGACCAGAGGAAAGAAAAAGAAAGAAAAAACCAGAGGAAGGAAAGCCAGAAAGAAAAGAAAGCAAGAAAGAGAGAAACAGAAAGAAGAAAGAAACAGAAGCAAAAAAAATAAAAAGAAAAAAATAAAAAAAGGCCCAGCAGGTCAACCGCCCAGTCAACGGGCCCAACGGGTCTGCAGCCCACCAATCTGCTCATTACACCCATTATGTGCCTGGGCGAGCACCGGGCAACCCGGGAACTAGTCCCGCTGGCTATTCAAACACCCGGCTGCTTTCTCCAAAGATAAGTACTCTTTTCACCACTCAAAACATGTTTCACCTGTGCATAACATGTTTGGGAACATATGATACATATGCGCATAATTACCTGCTAGAACGGTACAATTATAGCTTGCTGGTGCATAACAACAGGGTCTTTGTATAAACAACATACTGCACGATCATATCATTATGCATCGGTCAATCATTTCAGCATTGCACGATCATATCAGTATGCATCGCATTACAATGCATCGCACTACGGTGCACGCATTTCAGTTTATGGCATTACAATGCATCGCATATCAGTATGCATCGCATTTTAGTGCACGCATTTCAATACATGACATTACAATGCATCGCATTACAATGCATCGCACTACAGTGCACGCATTTCAATGCATCGTATTATAATGCATCGCACTACGGTGCACGCATTTCAGTGCATGGCATTACAATGCATCGCATATCAGTATGCATCGCATTACAATGTATTGCACTACGGTGCACGCATTTCAATGCATGACATTACAATGCATTGCATGTCAGTATGCATCGCATTACAATGCATCGCACTACAGTGCACGCATATCAGTATGCATCGCATTTCAGTGCACGCATTCTATTTTAGTCCAGCGCCTGCGGATCTCCACCGATCAGTCCGGCATGAAGTTCCCACGCACATTCCTACGGAATAAACCTGTTGAAAAATCGACATATTCCTACGGACAAGCCTCCGGGCTTTCGGTACCATTGGGCTTTATAAACCGGTTCACACGCATTCCACCGGTTCACAGGTATTCCACCGGTTCACAGGCATTCCATCGGTTATGTAGCATTCCACTGGATCCAAGGCACTCCATCGGTCTAGTCACTTTCCTTCGCGCCTACGGGCACGGACAAGCCAACAACAACTCAAGGCTTCAAACACATGGGCTTTATAAATGCGGGAGAGTTTACCTCTAACACATGCAAACTCTTCCAGCAGGCTAGAAACCTTGCATCACACTAAGCTATGAAAAATATGGGGATCCATGGCCAGACTTGTTATCTCCACCCCACCCCACCAGGCAGATTGTTTCTCTAACACAGAACAAGTTTCCCCGCAGGCTAGAAACCCTGCACAGCCTCACGCTTATTCCAACACAAGCTGAGAAGAACTAGCAGATGTTGACCAGTGCTTAAACATGGCCGCAACACCCCATCGGTGGACCTGTTGGCTTGCACCCATCAGGCCTTCCCGCAAGCTCGCAACCTTGCACAATACCCCACGCTTACTCCAATACAAGCTGGGACGAATCAGCGGGTGTGGATTGGTGCCATGACATGGCCTAAACACCACACCGGGCTACTCCCCGGCCTGTTCCACCGTTGGCAGCAATTTTTCACTGGGGGACTCGTCCCAACATGGCACTCCACTGGTCGAGTCCTTACGCTCCATATTCATCGCATGGCGGATTTCAAAGACACATCATCATCCCATGCACTCGTCCGGGTTTCACCCCACTCCATATTCATCGCATGGTGGATTTCAAACCCGGTGAATCAGCGGATGCTGATCGGTGCTATAACATGGCCGCAACACACCACCGCGAACAAAACGGGAATACTCAAACTCCCGGCCGAGTCCCTTTTCGAGTTGGGGGACTTATTGGAAGCGATATATATACCGCATTTCGGTATGGCACACCAACGGTAACATGCATTCCATCGGTAAAAGGCATTCCAACTGTAACAGGCATTCCATCGGTGAAAGGTATTCCAACAGTAATCCAAGTGCATTCCAACGGTAGAGCATATTCCAACTAACGGTTGTGCATTCCATCCATCGAGCCGGTACCAGCTTACCGCTCACCTTCCATCGGGCATAACCGGTTGCACCAACCGAGTTATCCCAACCGACAGTATGAGCCCAATCATGGTCAGCGGGCCAGCGGTTCACCTCGGCCAGCGGGTCACCCCAGATTCAGCAGGCCCAGTCCTGTTCAGAAATCACCTCGTCAGCGGGTCACCCCAGATTCAGCAGGCCCAGTCCTGTCCAGCAATCACCTCGGTCAGCAGGTCACCCCAGATTCAGCAGGCCCGGTCCTGTCCAGCAATCACCTCGGTCAGAGGGTCACCCAAGATTCAGCAGGCCCGGTCCTGTCCAGCGGTTCACCTCGCCCAGCGGGTCACCCCAGATTCAGCAGGCCCGGTCCTGTTCAGCAATCACCTCGCCCAACGGGTCACCCCAGATTCAACAGGCCCAGCTCTGTTCAGCAGCGGCTCTGCCCGATCAAGCTTCAACAAGTCAGGACCGGTCAAACCCGGATCCTCCCTAGGCACCCACTGTCGTTCCGGAACCCGATGATCCAATCAGCTTGCCTCCGGGAAATATTACACAGACAGTGCGGATCAGAACCCGGCACCTCAGTACACCCCCAAGCAAGACTAAACACGGAGGTCACTAGCAAGGAAACAATACTCCCAGCCAAGTCAAATCTCCAACATGGACATGGGGTACTATTACTGGGAACACATCAGTAACACTCGAGCGGAGGGGTGGGACTCTTCATTCGAACACCCGGTAAGAGTCCAATCTCACTTAGGGACTTGGGGGACTGGTGGTAGTAGGGGTGACTCGGTCACCACCTACGCTTGACGGCACATGATGATTAATTCCCCAAGTAAGATTGCACTCTTACTCGGGAACTTGGGGGACTTGTTGGGGACATATATGGTGCACTGCCAAGCATACTTGGCGACCTCGTGGACCGTGCAACCGGCCTGATATGCCCTACTTCCGGCACACCTCGGATAGACTGCCACCCCGACTACATCTCCATTGTTCCACATCACCGGAACCGCACTCGGAAGCCGTGCCACCGGGCTCCTGAAATAGCTTCGTGAGTAGGAAAAGTGGGTTTGCATCCCACATTGGAAACATTGTAAAGGAGGGAGCCTTCCTTCCTTATAAATAGAAGGCTCCCCCCTTTAGATATGAGATAATTGGATACTTGTCACCCTTGGCATGTAACCACCCGATGGCTTATTGGCCGATCATACTATTTTCCAAGTGGACGTAGCCGTGCTCTCCGATGGCACGGTGAACCACTATACTTGCCCGTGTCTATTTATAGCTTTATTATTGTGCTTCTGTGAGTCCTCCCGAATTCTAGCAGAAACAAGCTCTATTATGGAGACTTTAAATATTCAACATGATGGTATTTTGATAATTTCATTATGGATTAACCTAGATATGCGGTTTTAGTTAGGGTTTATTGAAATTAGGGCAAAGATGTCTGGTGAGGCTGGCACCATGGAAGACGAAAAGATTATGAAGCTTGTAAAGAGAAGGTTTGCACTATATCATTGCCAATGTATTGGATCTCTAAAATTCAGAATTCATTGATAATGTGAAACCTTTCCTCCAAGTCCACCATGATGTTCGTAAAATGTTAAAAAAAAAAAAATGTGTGTTTTCTTCTACAACCAAGTTCTGTTCGGAAGCAAAATGAGATGTTTACCACGGTTGACTCTAAATTTTGCTGCAATATCAAAATATATCAGCTTCTTCATAGGCAAAGAGACAAGTGAAAGAGATAGATACATAGAGATAAAAAGTTAAGGGAAAAAAAATTGGGGAAGGGATGAGTCTAGGTTAATTACATTATAGAAATTACCCAAAACACCCTCATTTATTTAAATTTCTAATGTCTTCTTAACAGAGCTAACGACCAAAAGTTTCAAAATAGGGTCGGAATTGAATCCAAACATTAAGTATCAATGTGAAATTTGATAAACATGAAGTACCAATATTTATAAGATTGTAAATGTGAGGTACGTACTGTTTGGGAGGAATTTTTCTTTGTACAATACATTTTAAAACATATGGTCTTAGAGCATTTTCATCAAGTTAGCCATATTTAGTGAAATTTTAGCCAAAATAGCTAAAAAGTCATTGTGACTATTTTACTTTAGAAATACACTTGCTCTCTATTTAGCTAGTTTTGAATTTATTTTATTTTTGAAATGAAAGAAAAAATAGATTTTATGTATTTATAAATTATTTATAATTACTTCTTTTTTTTTTACAGAATGATGAGACTATATTAATATATTAAAGAGTTACAACATAATAGTTCACCCACAGGGCACGACTGAAAGAATTGTACACTAGAGTATCAATATAGGTTCTAAACAACCCCGAAAAGCCTAAATAGTAGATGTCCTAACACTACAAAAAAAAAATTCAATTAGTCACTGCAAATAGCCACAGCGTGGATTTGTTGTCGCCGTGGGTCCAATTTTTGTGACGGTGCTGGGACGGCATTCTTATCGTCGTTAATATTTATTTTCTCTTTAATGCACTTAATTTTTTTTTTGTGAGTCTATTACCCAAAAAAAAACAGGCTGCAAAATTTGCAAGTCATTTTTTTTTATTTCTTAAATAAAACTTAACAACGGAAAAATTGCCGTCGCAACTTATTTTAAATTATTAAAAGTTATTAGAACGACGGTAAAAGCCGTAGCAAAGTGGTATTTTTCGACAATGGCACTTCAGTTGTTGACTGCCGTCGCTCTTTTAGCGACAGTGTAGCTGCGACGGTATTGTCGTAACAAACTAAGCCCACGACGGCTATTTACCATCTCTAATTGTACTAGTGTTGCCCTCGCCACGTGGTCGTCGTTGGTGATTTGCTACGGCGAATAGGCTTTTGGCAACGGTGGAGTGCCGCCATCATCTGAATTAATATTTGTAGTGTAAGATATAATTAATCTCAGGAATATGCACAAAATAGAATTTAAGATAATAACTTTATTGAAGAAAACGTCAATGTTATAGACTCGTCCGGACCAAACCCAAGTCTATCCGAACAGACGGAACAATCAAACCCAGGCCCCATAAAGAGGAGCCCATGCCCAATTTCCCATCTGCTATGGGCACCCAGCCTCCACATCATCTTCCATCGCTGCCATCTTTGGCGGCATGCCCTGTCCCCACCTTAGCCTTACCATCAACCACAAGCAGCCGAAACAAGATATGAATTGGACCCCAAACCACCCGATTCGATCATAACCAAATCTAAACCCGAGATCAGGATTTGCCGATATATAAATGGACTCCCATTAGCAACTGACAGTTAAGCCCAATAGCCGATCTCGCGGGTCTTTTCTATCATTGGACATAATAAATGCGCTGGTCTTTTATATCTCATTTGACATAATAATCGCAGGGTAATAAATGGCTGGAACATAAAAATACAGAAGAGAATAATATTTGTACTATCCTTTTCATTACACTTATACGTCACAATTACTACTTGTATGTTGTAATTATAGAATATAGAGCTTATATAACAGTAGAAGTCAAAAGTTGCAAGTTACATTATTATACATAGGATACCATAGTTTAAGTCTTGAAGGCACTGGAAGCTATGATGGCTCCAATTTGACCAAGATGGCTGCAGTATTGCATGAAGGTTGATCAACATGTTGTTGATAAACTGTTGTTAGAAAAAAAAAAATGGAAGTTGTTCAGTCATCAATTATATGACCGGTATAGTCTTCATCAGTTTATTGAACTGATCATTAGAGGGCTACATACCTCGTCAAGGAAAACCTTTTATTGAAGACTGGAGCTTCATTTCTCTATTTCTGTGGAAAGAATTGGCAAAACTCCAAGTGATTCTCTTATTCACTTACACCTTTTAAGCAGAATAACCAAAAGCAAAGTAAAAACACAATCCAATAAATTAATAAAATAGAATTCGACAAATATAAGATAAGAATGTTGCAAATTAATAACTTACAGACTAATGAGCATCGTTCCAATTTTTTTTTAAAAAAGCCTTTCAGCACAATCCAATGCAAACTAAGAACGTTCAATATGGCTTTGGCAGAACTTCAAAACTGAAACCTAGAGATTCTGTGATTGCCATATGTAATCCAAACCTCGCACAATATCAGTGGAAGACGAAAATCTCAGTAAAAAAGAATAAACTTTTGTTTTGCTTTGAAATTCTTGGATTATAATTGCTAAACAAAAAGTAATGTAAACTAAAAGAAATTTTTTTTTTCCAACTGAACCTAGCTTTAGAACGGAAAAACAAAAGAATATCAAAATAAGCAACACCCACACATGATTCACAAAGTTCCACACCAAATTGGAATAATTGATTACGTAAAAACATCAAGTTTCTGAATTCGAACAAATGAGAAGTAAATCAAGTAATTAACAAAAAAGTGAGGCATCTTTACATGTAACATTTAAGTTGAAAGCTTATTGCCAAAACAAAATGCAATAGTCATATACCTTATTCTAAACCGGTTGCAGTATACAATAGCTAGCTTACAGTTCCCCAATTGTGCTATGCCTGATATCAAAAGAGTTACAGAATGTCATACCTGTCTCATAGCTATCACTCATCTGAATTTGCAAAATAGCAAGAAACCAATTCGCTGAAAAATTCTTCACAACAATAATCAGAACTAAGAGATAACAAAATGAGTCAGACAATTAAAAGAAGTCCTAAGAGAGACCAAAGAGACTGCTAAATAGTAAATAGAGAAACAACAGAAGAAGAATACGACCAAGAAATGTGTACATGAAATTTGAAACAGTTGAGCAAAGACGACTATAATCAAAAAAAAATTTGGAACCAAAGCTCATATATTGAAGAAATTAGCAAACAGTAGATAGAATAACAATTACAAATCACAGTGGAAATTACACCCCTTGAATTTTAATACGATAGGACGGAGAATATACAAAAATAATTACAAAAGAGTATCAGAGCCAAGGACTAAAATTTCGACGATCACGAAAATTTCGAAAGTCCAAAAAATGGAAATTTCGATGGAAATTTCGAGGAAATATCGATAGCAGAAAAAAATTGATAAAATTGACGGAAATTTTAAGAAATACATGGAAATTCTAAATGAAACTTTCTGAGATGTTTATTTAATCTATTATCTATCATATTTCATAAGAAAATTTTATATGGACATTGGTCTATAATGAGTTGTAGTGATATAAGGTAAAATATATAAACACTAAATCGTTGAAAATTCTAATAAAAATATATACTAACATCTATTTTTTTTTTCTGGCTGGCAACCCAAAGGGAGGCTAGGTCATCACGCCTTATACACATATAATACATTGGACATGACATTACATGAATAATTTAGAACCACATAGAAGATCTATGCGGTACAAAATCTTCAGTATCCTGACTATCCTCATCATCTCTTTGTATAGAGCCTTGAGTGTATTGTGAAGAATAATCATTAAATGATACCTCTCCTTTGTAGTTTTACATGTATTGACTTACATGCCAACCATATAGATCAGGGGGGATTGACGGAATTTGGTACTGGTAGTTATAGAAGAGATCTAGCATTCCTCGCCTTTGACCATAACCATAATCATTTGATGATTGTCCATCAGATTGTTTCCATGAGTTCTCACTTGATTGCATCCCATAAGGATATGTTGGATAAGACATCGCCAAATTTTGCCTATAAGGGTAAGGTCCATTATTGCTTTCTGCAAGACCAAATGAATCGAAAGTGGAAGATAAAGAATCATATTCTTCAAGTCTTGACATACTTCCCTGACCTCTTTCCCTTGGTGTATAGTATTTTCCTATAGCACCAATACCTGGTCCTGCTTCTCTACATCTATGGTCTTCATCTTGTGTTGCATGCGTGAAGTTTGGCTCACAAGTGAATGGGCTCATACGATCTGCTGGACTTTCATTATAACCTCGAACTCCATCATCACCTCCACCGGTACCACCGCTGTAACTTCCACTAGTATCACCTCTGGTGCTTGGGGAGTCTCTTGATCTCGTGCTAGAGATATAATTTCTCCTCAAGGGGATATGTGAGCCACTAGCTTCTCTACGAGAGGAACGAGGTAAAATATTAGATTAATTCAATAACAAATCAATAGATTCATTATCAGATTCTAAAACCTCTTCTTGAAGTACTCGCTCGACATTTATTCCTTCAGCACGAGCTTCTTGTGCAACTCTAGGAGATTGATTGCCTTCATCGTCGTCCAAATACAGAGGTATAATCCATTGATAAAGCTGATCTCGCTCTTCATCATCGAACTCAGTACCAATATCAAATACATCTAATGGATCTTTTTCATCCACATGAGAATGGGGTGCTTCTTTATCTCGAAGTTTAAGCTTCATGTTGTAATAGTAAAAAACCAATTTATCTAGACGATTATATCCAAGCCTGTTTCTTTGCTTAGTATGGATTAGTGCGAATGTGCTCTAGTTCCTCTCACAAGCAGATGCTGATGCTGATGCTGTTTGTGATAAAATTTTGATTGCTAACTTTCTCACAGTTGGTGCACTATTTCCATACATTACCCACAAATCAGCTATCATGAAATAAAAATGGTATAAATTAGATTTTCAATAGAGTAATAAATGGACTTGTATAAAATATTTATAATTTTATACACTCACTAGGAGACATGTGTGATTTAGCTGCAATTGCTGGTGCTGTTCCAAAACTTAATTTTGCATCTTTGAAATATGTCAGCTGAGTAGAATACAAATAAATTACGACTCATATATGATTATAAAATTAAAAAAATAAGTTGCAAATTAAAAAATAGTTTTAGGCATCTAACCTCTTTCCCAAATTGGCCTATTGTTGGAGAGTTAGGGTCCAATTTAGAAAAAACTTTATCCACAGCTTCAATAAGTTTACCATCATCTCCAACGCCTTGTCTGTAGTTGTATCGAGGATTTAAATAATAACCTATATAAAATTAATATGTCATAGTTAGCAAAATGTGTCTACATTAAATAATTATTTATGTATATATATTAAATATAAAAGGTTTATTATATACCTGCCGAATGCAAATCGTGTGATAAAGTTTTAAACCACCTATCATTGATGATTTTTTCGATCCATTTTGTTCCATGTTTTTTCTCCAAGTCTTGTTTCACAACACACATGAGCTCATATACAGCACCCATAGTTGGATAGACTTCTGTATCAACGACCCGCAATACTTTATAAAGGGGTTCAGAAATTTTACACACATTTTCCGCCATATGCCAAAATTGTGAGTCGAGTACAATATTTTCGACGATGCGACCATGAGGAGTTTGACTGAAATTACTGCTCACCCACCAATCACTTGTAAATAATTGTTTCAATCCTGCTTTCTTCTTAATCAAGCTTTCCAATGAAATGAAATTTGTTACGAATCGAGTTGGTGCAGCACGAATAATTTCTCCTTTGCAAAAATCTCGCATCTTGGTCAACAACAAATTATGATTGTAAAGGTATTTTGAAATAATTTTACCTTTATTAATCACACCTTTAAGTTGCTCTTTCTTCCCCATTTCCTCGAACATGAGATCAATGCAATGAGCTGCACAAGTAGTCCAATAAACATTATGGTGTTTCATCAACTTCTTACCAGCTTTGACATAATTAGCAGCATTATCAGTCACCACTTGAACCACATTGTGCTCTCCAACTTTTTTTTATTACATCCTTCAACACCTTATATATATAGTGATGGTCTTTTTTGTCACCAGAAGAATCAATGGACTTAAGAAAAACTGTGGTACCTTTAGAGTAGACCATGAAATTTATGATGGATAATCACTACAACACAGATCCCCTTTTGCGACCAACAATTTCCGACAACATCCAATTTTGGTAGGAAATAACAGTATTTTCAACAAAAAACATTTGGCCGTCGGAAATCCGTCGGAAATATAATTTTGGACATACATTATTTCCGACGGAATGAAATTTTGTCGGAAATGACATTTTTTTCCCGACGAAATTCACTATCATCGGAAAAAATTAGGCATTTCCGAGAAGATTTCGTTCCCTCGGAAAGTCGTCAAAAACATTGTAGTTATTTCCGATAAAGCTTCCGTTCCGTCGGTAAGTTGTCGGAAAATACAAAGCTTAGTTACTACCACACATTCACTGTTAGAAATTTAAAAAATTGTATGTAAGATGTAGAATAAACTATATTTTTCAAAAGACAAATAATGAAGTTGTCTCAGCTAATATAAATACTAAAAGGCGCATTATCTTAAGTATAATCCGCGTTAAAAAAGTAATGTAGTAGCTAAAAAAGTTTTCTTTTAAAGAAGCGAAACATGGGTTCACTCTTCACCCTTATTCAAAGTTTTTTTTTTAAAGGGGTTTGGAACCCAGTCTTACTGGGAGGCTCAACCCCACGCCTTTTATTAATAAGGGAAAAAATACAAAAAGGAAGGAGAGTAGACTGAACCATGTACTCGCAAGGAAAACAAAATAACAAAAGATACAACTCAAATATATGTGCACCCATAGGCATCCATACTAAAATTTGTCATTTTGTCAGTTGCTTTAAGATTTCTCACCTCCAACCTTGTCAAATGGATAATATTGCACGTCTGTACACAAAACAATTCATATTTTGTTAAGTTACGTGTTAAAAAAAAACAAGCATACATAAATCACTAATAGACTTAACTAAAGAACAATATATACTTCACTATTATTCATCTTCTTCCTCGTTACAGTTTGCATATGTGTGACTCGTCTGAGATTGTTGCTCTTGATATGGTTCGTCATCAGTAGTTGGCATTTCAAAAACATTTCTAGGTTTAGTCTCCACCACGACACTCCAAGTTTTATTTTTTATTCCTTCAATATAATAAACCTGGGTTGCTTGGGATGCTAGCACAAATGGCTCTTGGGTATCCAACTTACCCTTATTATTAACACTCAGTATGCCGTAACGGTCTTCCTGATAACTTTTTCCTTTGGTAGCTGTATCAAACCAAGTACACTGAAACAAGACGACTTTATTCTGATCTGTATACCAGAGCTCAACAATGTCAGTAAGAGTTCCATACCAAGGCACACAATCTGTCTGATTCTCTCCTTTGACCATAACTCCACTGTTTTGTGTTTGCATAGTCACATCATGTTGTAGTGTATGGAACCTAAATCCATGGATATTGTACCCTTTATAGTAGACAAGCTGCTTTCCCGGACATTCGGCCAAAGAACGCATCTGATCACTTACTTTTCCGTCTGCATACAGTTGCTGGATCTACATGTAGAAAATAAAGACACTTTTAGAAAGAAAAAAAAACAACGTTAAATATAACTAATATTACTTTTATCTTAAATAAATAAGATTTTTACCCTTTCAGAAAACCAGTCCACAAATTTTTTTTGGTGCAACTCATCCACCTAATCATCACCATGTTGTATACGAAGAATGTCTTTATGTTCACTGCATGTAAAAAACTTAAAATTAATTATTTTTTTATACATTTTGAAAATTTAAATACTTATGGTGGTAGAATTCCTTACTCAATATAAGGCAAACACTCATCACAATTTGTTAGCACATAATAGGCGGCAGCATGATGAAGATTATCGGTCATTACTATCAATTCACCTTTGCCAATAGTTTTACCCGGTAGTGAGAAGATAGATAACCGAGAATTGTCTTGCAATGGTTGTCCTCCATCATAGTTTCTCTCTACTCTATTAAATCTAGTCTCAACTTGATGTAAATATCTTGAACAAAATGTGATGCACTTGTCTGTCAAATATCCTTCTGCAATTGAACCTTCTGGACGGGCCTTGTTACGAACATAAGTATTCAACTTATGCAAGTACCTATTTATCAAAAAAGCAAAATAATAGTAGTCAAGAATTAGTTAACCAACAACATAAATAACATAAGTTCGTTAAAAATGGGAAATGTTCAAAATTATATAATCACCTCTTAATGGGATACATCCATCTATACTGTACAGGACCAACCACTTTTGCTTCCCACGCTAAGTGAATTGACAAATGAACCATGACGTCAAAAAATGCAGGAGGAAATATCATTTCCAACTTGCATAGAGTTATGGCAATTCGATCTTGAAGAAATTCCAAGTCAAGGACATTCAGTACTTTAGCACACAACTCTTTGAAAAAGTAAGACAGCTCAATCAGTGCTTCACATGGTTTTTTGGGTAGTAACTCTCGCACCACAAGCGGAAGCAGTCTCTCCATGAAAACGTGACAATCATGACTTTTCATTCCAGAAATACTGCGTCGTTTAACATTCACCCAACGAGATACATTTGCACAATAGCTATCAGAAACTTTCAATTTCAGCAACCATTCACATATAGCATTGATATCATCGGCTGACAATTCAAAAGGTGCTGGATCATAAACCCACTTCCCATCCTCCTCTCTAGGCCAATACTTTTTCCTTATACCCATTTTTTTGAGATCAAGACGAGCATTTACTGAATCTTTTGATTTACCATCAATGTCCATCATTGTGCCCACCACGTTGTTGAAAATATTTGTTTCAATATGCATCACATCCAAGATATGGCGTAGCACATTTGTTTTCTAATAAGGCAGTTTGAAAAGGATACTTTCTTTTTTCCAATTGTGAGTCCTTCCAAATCCAGGGATGATTTGTTTTTTCTCCTTCTTTCCAAGTTTAAATGTCTTTAACCCCTGAACTTCATCCACAATATCCTGACCAATTTTTCTCACTGGTGCAGATTTCTTCTCCCATGTATTGTCAAAAAGTTTATGTTTTTTACGCCACTCATGATCCGGTGCTAAAAACCGACGATGTCTCATATAACATTGTTTTGAGCCGTGTTTCAATCTACGACTAGAAGTCTCGGACGCACAACATGGACATGCCAATTTTCTCTGTGTGCACCAACCAGACATATAACCGTATGCTGGAAGATCATGGATTGCCCACATGAGTGCAGCTCTCATCTGAAAATTTTGCTTCGTAGAAATGTCGTACGTTTCCTTACCATGTTCCCACAATTGGTTTAACTCATCGATCAACGGCTCAAGGTAAACATCAATATCATTGCCAGGACTTCTCGGTCCTGGTATGAGTAAAGTTAAGAAGATGTAAGGCTCTTTCATGCACATCCATGGAGGAAGGTTGTATGGAAATAGTAAAACTGGCCAAGTACTATGACTAACATGCATATTCCCAAAAGGGTTGAATCCGTCAGTTGCCAATCCAAGCCTTACGTTTCGAGGCTCGTTACCGAATGAATGATGTATTTGATCAAATGTTTTCCAAGCCTCTGCATCTGCTGGATATCTTAGAACACTATCTTTCTCACGGTTTTTGAAATGCCACCTCATATCTGAAGCTGTCTTAGACGACATAAATAGTCGTTGAAGTCTTTGTGTGAGTGGAAAATATCGCAAAAATTTCCATGGAATATTTTTAACTTTTTCCCCTTTTTTCTTTGTGGTGGTGCGTTGTGTTTTCCACCTTGAAAGTTGACACGTAGGACATTTGGTTGCATCAGCAAGCTTCCCGTAATATATTACACAATCATTTTTGCACGCATCAATTCTCTCATAGTGAAGTCCGAGCTCTTCAACAATCTTTTTCGCTCTATAGTTTGATGTCGGCAATTTGTCACACATGGGAAATGCGTTTTTCAACAACTTCAATAGCTGGTCAAATGCTTTGTTGCTCATATTATCAGTACTCTTGATGTGCATCAAGTTAACAATAAATGACAAATTGGAGTATTTCTCACACCCGGGGTACAACGGCACCTCAGACTCCTCCAACAATTTATAAAAATTTTGTGCATCTCCATTGGGATCTTGTTCGATACATTCTTCCACAAGGCCTTGCATATCATCACATTGATCAAAATCTGTAGCTGCATTACCATCATTGTACTCCTCACTATCAGCACTATCAGTATCTTCATTCTCTCCATGTTTACGCCATACTGTATAGTCTGGCATAAAACCTCTGTACAAAAGATGTTTATGTACTTCTGTTGAAATATGTCAATCTCCATTCATACAATCTCGGCATGGACACCACATTCTTCCATCTGAGCAATTTTCACGACTTTTAGCGTAGTCTATAAAACTTTGGACTCCATTGAAATATCTTATATCTGACAGTTTCAACTGCATCCATGATTTATCAATTGACATTTTCTGTAAAATAAAAAAAAATTAAATACAAAAATATTGATAGTTAAATAGATAGTAATTGTTTTTTTTAATCTGAATAAGCGAGAGGCATGATTCATTTTAGTGGTACTATATATTAACAAAAAATATTTGATTATTTCTTTACGGAAGATAATTGGCAAGCTCGTAGTGCACTATATATTGTGGTATCTGTCATAATTTAATATTTTTTAAGGGTTATATATTTTTTTTATCCTTCTAAAAAAATATAGGTTTTATTTAGTTCGATTTAGGAAGACCAGGAAAGGCAACCATGAAACACAACAACACTTTATTTTTTGTGCAGTTCTGAGACATGTTCAAGTAGTTTTGCCGAGTGTTACGACTATGTACGCAACAATTATGAGGCAGTAAAGTATAATATATCTAATCTTTTTTGTAAAAATAAAAAAAATTAAAATTAGGGAGAGATCAGGAAGAGTAGATTACATGTTATCTGATATTACACCGTTTCTACCTTCTCAACTTTCTCGTCTGAAAAAAAAAAAAAAAAAAAAAAATCTCATCATGTCAAATACAAAAGTAAATATTTGAGTAAATGACAAACCAATCATACATACCAGTCGCAAAATTTAATGGGATAATGGAACTAGTTTCCTCGAAGAGGTCTCCCCTGTCTTCCTTTGAGCTGCATTAATAAGATACCATATGATCCCCCTCTTTCTTTCCTTCAAAAGCCTGCTGAATTTTTTTTACGGATTCCATTAAGGGTATAATTAATTAACACATATAATATATGTTCCATTTAATACTACATACGGATAGACTAGAATACCTTAAATGACTTTACCTTTGCTTGATGAAAAGAGGTTCCTCCAGGTGGTTACTTAGCCAAACATACACAACCAATTCTCCTTGGACCACTTATATAGAACACGAGAAACATAACAAAGATAATCATAAAGAAGCCAAAAAAATTTAGGAAAAAAAAGGAAAAGAAGAAACAGAATGTCATTAGTATGAAATGAAACTTCTTACCAATTGAGTTTTATCGAACCTGACCTTTTAGTAGCAAAGCCGCCCAGGCTCACCACACCTTAAATATCTGCACCTATGTCATGAGCACATTGCAAACTAAAAAATCATAAAAAAAACTAATAACTTCATATTCAATGAATCTGAGAAGAGAAAATAAAAAGATATAATAAATATTATGTTCACACTACCAGAAAAAAGGCTTTTCCCGACGAAAAAAAAAAAACGGCCGACGAAATAAAATTTTCGTCGGCTATTCCCAAGAATGGCCGACGAATTTTTTTTTCGTCGGTAAAAAAAAAATTCGTCGGCTATTCCCCTAGAATGGCCGACGATTTTTTTTTTTCGTCGGTAAAAAAAAAATCGTCGGCTATTCCCCTAGAATGGCCGACGATTTGAATTTTCGTCGGCCTTTCTCTGAAACTTTAGCCGACGAAAATTTTTGGAAGTATGGCCGACGAGTACTAGGTTTGATTTCGTCGGCTATGATTAAAAAAAAAAAAAAAAAAAAAAACAGCTTCCATTTTCTATCACTATCGACAAACCATTGCTTCGTCCTTCAAATGCAAATGTGTCGTGAAATAAGATATGACCGAAAAAATGAAATACGTCTACGGTTGAAAAATGACAAGATTCCGACAAAATCTGTGTGCCGAATGTTGCGGTTAACTGTTTTTTACTTCCGTTTTCCTATGGGTAGCCTAACGGTCGGTAAATATTTTGAGAAAAATTTTTATACGATTAGTTGCGTCTCATCGATTGGAAACTATTATCTGTTGAAGGTCAGGCAAAAAAATGTCATTTAGACAGGCCAATTACCATTTCTAAGCGTTTAAAGGGTTGACTCACCCGGTTGACCGTCCCGATCGAGCCTTTACCGTTGTCAGATGTAGTTGGATTTTTTTTCATACATGTATTTAATTTAAACGGTGATATCTGAAGGTTGGAATAGATTTTCCAAACTTTTAGATTCAAAATCGGAACATATGCACTAATGTTCCTTAACTTGTTTACCAAGTGTTTAAGTGAATGTATAGTTTCAAATAGTTACTATACGTACACTCTTCAAATGCAAATATGTCGTCAAATAAGATATGACCGAAATAATGAAATACGTCTACGGTTGAAAAATGACAAGATTCCGATAAAATCCGTGTGCTGAAATAATGAAATAAGTCAAAACCCGATTTACTGTAGATTTGGCGTCCGGCGTCCGAATGATGATTGTGATACCATTCCGGAAAGGGAACGACGCCAGGAATCAAACCCGTAGCTTTGCTATGACGTGTGGGCTTTTTCGGGCTTTCGAGTTCGTTTAGGGCCTCAAAACGGCAGTTTAGTATTTTTTCATAGAATAGCCGACGAAACATTGTATTTCGTCGGCTAAACTCTTGATCCACGCCTTTTTATTGTCCGCCGTTGGATGGCTCAGATCCGACGGCTGCTGATTTTCCAAAGTATAGCCGACGAAATATATTAAATCGTCGGCTATTCTCTAAGTATAGCCGACGAAATACAATGTTTCGTCGGCTAAACTCTTGATCCGCGCCTTTTTATTGTCCGCCGTTGGATGGCTCAGATCCGACGGCTGCTGATTTTTCAAAGTATAGCCGACGAAATATATTAATTTCGTCGGCTATTCTCCTTCTAAATCTTTTAAATCCATTCCTCCCGCCTTTTTTCTCTCCTCCTTCCCCACCCTCCTCCTCCTCCTTCCCCTCCTCCTCCTCCTCCTCCTCCTCCTCCTTCCCCTCCTCCTCCTCCGGCCTCCTCCTTCCCCTCCTCCTCCTCCTCCTCCTCCTCCGGCCTCCTCCTCCTTCCCCTCCTCCTTCTGCTCCTCCTCCTCCTCCTCCTCCTCCTCCTCCTCCTCCTCCTCCTCCTCCTTCCCCTCCTCCTTCTTCTCCTCCTCCTCCTCCTCCTCCTTCCCCTCCTCCTTCTTCTCCTCCTCCACCTCCTCCTCCTTCCCCTCCTCCTCCTCCTCCTCCGGCCTCCTCCTCCTCCTCCTTCCCCTCCTCCTTCTTCTTCTCCTCCTCCTCCTCCTCCGGCCTCCTCCTCGTCCTCCTTCCCCTCCTCCTCCTCCTCCTCCTCCTCCTTCCCCTCCTCCGGCCTCCTCCTCCTTCCCCTCCTCCATCCAAAGCATAATTTATTTATTTTTTCCCTAAAATTTAAGAATAGCCGACGAATTTTACCAATTTTCGTCGGCTATAAGTTGTATAGCCGACGAAAATTCTAGTATTTCGTCGGCTATAACTAATTAATACCTATTAAAATATTAATATATTTCGAGGAAATAGCCGACGAAAGTTTAATAAATCGTCGGCTATAGTTAAAACACAATAGCCGACGAAATAGTTACTGAATTTCGTCGGCCATACTCGAAAATACCCGACGAAATTCGTCGGCAATTTCTCCCAGGTTTGGCCGACGAAAAATATTTTCGTCGGTAAATTCGTCGGCCATACTCTACTATAGCCGACGAATTTGATTTTTTCGTCGGCCATTGTATTACCGACGGGGTTTTCCCGACGACTTATAGCCGACGAAAATTTCGTCGGTAGAGGGTATAGCCGACGAAAAATTGGCATAGCCGACGAAATTTTTTTCGTCGGCTATTCTCCCATATCTGGTAGTGTCATATACATATTGAACAAATCCGAGACTGGTTGAAAGAAGTTCCTGCATATATAAATGACTCACCCCAGGATCATCTAGGAGTCAAAGTTGAGCATTGTCTGAGCAAAATGAGATCATCACCTAGCTGGTTGGACAATTAAGTATACGCTATATGTAAGGAGGAACCCGACTGCCAGTAAAACAGAGTTCACAGAGAAGAGAAGATAATTATTGATTGAAAGAACTTGTTTCGTTAGCAACAACAAGCTATGCTTAAATAGCAAATAGTTTTACATAATTTCTCAAAAGTTGTGGATATAATATTCGAAATCCGTATAATATTTTTGATATATTCAATGTCCAACAAAATTTTGCTCGTGTAACTAGATTTGAAAACTGTATTTGAAAACTGTATAACTAGATAAGTATGTGTCATAGTCCAAACTGGACTTTTTCTAGGAGAAAAGAAAGGAGAAAATAGAAAAAAGAGGTTTTTTCTTTATGGAACTAAAGGCGTGTTTCTGCAGTCAACTAAAGGCGTCTTTGCACTTTCACGCTCGTACAAACCTAGAAGGCTAGAACACAGTTTCCTCTTTGCGCCATCTCAGTCTCAAATTTTAACTTTGCCCGCTAAATTTTCCTTCCCGCTTTCTTAATTATGGGCACGAAGTATCACTTAAAGCGGTTTAGTTTTCTATCTCTCTCAAAACAGTCAGTCTCAATCGCTCTCTCTTATGGCAACCCGAAAACTGACAGCTTACGAGCTCAAAAGGCTCGAGAACATTGGCCGAAACAAGGAAAGATTGGCTTCTCTGAACATTCCATCCTTGGGCGACCAACCATCTGCCTCAACCAAACGCCCGAGGTCAGTAATCCCTCAAGAAACCGTCCACCGTCTTTATACCTTGTTCTTCATTCGATTTCAATCCTCTTTTTCTTTGTAGATGTGTACCACATATGGTTGAAGCCAATCAACAAAGAACATGTTTGATTTATAACCTTTTGTTATACTGTGTTTCCATTGTTGCTCACTTAGGATTCAATGTGATTTATATACAGAATTTAGCGATTACTTCTTAAAGCCTCTTTGTATATGGTTACTGCTTACTGAGTCTAGTTATTTGAGTAGAGCATATTGGCTTAAGAAGTTAAACACATGACTAAGAGATGGTCAAGAACTAATTAGTTTTAGTAGGAGTTGGAAACTCTGATTGATATGAAATTTTGCAAAGTTCTGCCTCCACTTGTGTACTATTAACCTGAAAAAAATTTATCCTTTTTTTTTTTCAATGTATAATCAAATTTGACTACTTTGTCATATATTGGAGTCACGACAAGGAAAGGAAAAGAACAGGAAAAGACAGCAACCACTTGGCACCCCGAGTCTTCTTCACTTTCTCCGCGTGAAGACATTCTGAATGAATCAACACATGAAGAAGAAGAGGTGGAGGAGCTGAACACTGTGGCTATCAAAAGGAAAGGTAGAGGCCCTGCAAAAGGCGATAAAGGTTATGGCACGAACGCACAGGTTTTTCGAAAGAGGTATTGATCTTTATACAATTGTACATCCTCTTTCATTATTGATTTTACAAAAAAAATTCCATACTAAATTCTTATGTTTACAATGTTTATGAAGCATTTGGCCTCTCTTCAAGGCAGAGCTGCAGGGGCCATTCACAACATGGGGGAAATATCCGCAAAAGGAGTTGGATAGGTTGTTTAGACTCTGGAGGAACAAAAAATTCAACTTTAACTGCTCTGGGGAAGAATTGAAAGAAGTATTCAGTGAACATATCAAGAGGAACTATAGCGATTGGATGAGTGAAATTCGGAACAGTGTCTTTCTAAAACACAAGACTGCTGCAGCTCGATACGCCAACAACCCTTCATGTGTGAGCCCAGATATATGGACATTGATGGTTGATGATTGGCTCGATGGAAAATGGCAGGTGATTTCATAACTAATTTGTATGATCTTTGGTGTTAGTGAATGAGTCCCTTGTTTCAATTTATTAAATTGTTTTGAAGTCACAAAAACAGTTTCTGTTTTCGTAAGTTTCTATATTTATTTTTCTGATATTTTTTTCCTATACCAAAACAACTATGATTCCCTCAAAATTTTGCATACATATAGTCAATTTGTCTATGGTGTTCTGTAAAATTTTCAGAAAACTTCAATAAGTGTGTTACCTAAATAATTTTTCATTGATGACTATGCGGTACAATAATTAAAAGTTGTTTGTGACATTGGGTTGATATTTCTTATGTTTCTCGTATTTTGCTTCTTTCGAATGAAATGTAAAGGACAAGAGTAAGCGAAATGCGGCCAATCGTGACAGATTAGAGATGCTCCATACAACGGGTTCAGTCCCCATGGCCAAATACATAAAGGAGGAGGTGCGCATAACACATAATTTTGGATAAAATTTCAGATTTTCATTAATTAATGATTGATTGGGCCTTCCACATCTGCTTTATTTTCCTTCTACTACTTTTGGTTTATTTATTTCGCATTACTAAATGCTTTAAACTTCTTCTTTTTTTTTATAAGATTTAACCTTATTCACTTAATCTTCCAGATTGACAAGACTGGAGTTGAACCGAGTCCAATTGAGATGTTCAGAATGTTTCATATTTCTAAGACTAAAGATGATCAGCCGGAAGAATGGGCGAGTGCAAAAGCAGAGAAACTTTATGTATGATTAATATTTTGTTTCTAATTCCCATTGACATATTGGTGTATGTTCATGTTGGCTAATATGTATGTTTCTATTCAAGTATGAAATGCAGGATCAAAAACATATGGAGGAGATGCTTGGAGATGATGAAGAACAGTTGGATGATTGGGGAATATATAAGGCGATGGTCGCAAAGCCTAAACATGGCAAGATTCTTGGCTTAGGTGATGGAATGGAACCACCGAATGATAATCGTGATTCTAGCAGTCAGACTTGCACTAACCGTTCATGCTTGGAACGTGAAAAGGAGTTTGGAGAACTGAAACAAGAAGTTGGAACTCTTAAGGATGGGCTGGCTGATATGAAACAACTCCTTCAAGTTTTAATTGCCAGAGAATCACCATCTGCGGTAAGTTACCAACATTAAAGCATAGTGAAAATGTTTTTTATTTAATTTTTGTATATAGGTTTTGAGATTCTAGTCAAATGCACATTTTCTTTCAATATTTATGCCGCATTATGTTTTCATGATACATGATGACCTTAAGATTAAGTGTTGTCATTTAATTTCGTATTCCATTTTTATGTGCCTGATGTAAAGCATTTTACTGGTTTGTCTGTGTTGGGAATTGCTTGGACTTTGTAAAGCATTTTACTGGTTTGTCTGTGTTGCCATGTTTTCTAATGCCTATACTTATTATGTGTAACTTATTTTCATGTGTTTTTGTTGTTGTGAATACTTATTATTAATACTTATGTGTTACAGTCTGCTTCTCCAATGTCACCTGCAATTGCAATTGCAACTGCAACGATCACAAAAGCTACTGATGGAGATGCTGAAGCACGTGGACATTGATCCATAGTTAGTACTTGGTAGCTGCTACTTATTAGGACTTTGAAGAAACAATATCTATCTATCTAGATGAGGCAAGATAGCCTCTAAACAATTAAACTATTTTCTTATTCCCGTTTTAGTATTTTATCTCGCACTATTTCGACTATTATGGATGTTGCTTTTTTCACATGTACTGAGGCTATGCACTTAAATTCAAGTTAAATATTCAATATGAATTTCTTTAGTTCTTCATGTTCTTTTTTTTTCTTATAAGAAGTTCTTCATGTTCTGGAAAATTACTCAGTTTGTGAGAAAATAAGAATTATTAAAATTGAATGTAATTGCATGGTAATTCCCACATGCCGAGTCAATGAAAATAGTAAATAAAAAAACAGGAAATTTAAATTTTCCCAAAAACTTTATTCCGACGACAGTCTTGGATGAAAATGAGTCAGTCGGAAAGGGTTTCCTACAACGATTGCCGTCGAAAATGATTCGTCGGAGAAAGTATTCCGATAAAAAAATTGGTCGATATTAACTTGTCGGAAATACGATTTCGACCGAACTATGGTCGGAACTAGTTCGTCGGAATTGAAATTATTTCCGAGGAAATGCCGACGAGTTAATTTTGTCAGAACAAGTTAAACAATTCCAACCAAAATCCGATGAAATTGTTCGTTGGAAAAGACAAAGTATTTCCGATGGTTGGTCGGAAACGTATTATTTCCGACGGGGGTATTACCGACGGTTTCCGACAACGGATATCTCGTCGGAACTTTTTTTTTCGACGAAATTGGTGTTATTTCCGACCAAATCCGTTGTCGAAAATCACAACTTGTGTTGTAGTGTAATCTAGTTGGTCCTGTCCATCCATCGGCCATGATTGTGCATCCATATATCTCCCAAGTTTCCCTCAATTTATTAACATATTCAGAAACATCTTTGAACTCCATATCCAAATATTTATTTCTGATCTCATATGGAGTAGGGGGTTGTACACCTTCTCCTGCTCTTTGGATTCCAATCACCATATTTTCATAATGAGGACCTGCTGCTTTCTCAGTAGGGATATTCTCATAGATGAAATACTTGATAATCCAACGACCCATCGTCTCCTTGATTGAACATTTTGAGAAGAAATTTTTAATGCTCTTTTGATGGGCATGAAAAGAGCTTTTGAGACTTGAGAATAAAGGTTGTGATTCTCTGACGCTTGATGATCGTTGTATGCGTGTCCCACTACTAAACCCATCTCGGTTAGGAAATTTGTGGAGATGCTCTCTTTCCCATTGTGATTGTTTGGAGTTTCGGATTGCTTGCCACATTGCTGCATGTTCCTCAGGACCCATGTCGTCGTCATCATCATACACTTCATCATCACTGTCATCTTGGGAACCAATAACTTCTCCACGAATCTCTGCTCGGATCCCCTCCATCATATGTTATTTCTTCGCCTTGTCTTTTTGTTTACTCAGCAAAAGGGATCTGATGAATTGTTTTACTTCCACTGGTACAGATTCACAATGTTGCACGTTATTTCCAGGATCTAGGCCGCTGAGGTGATATTTAAGGCGTGTTACTCCACCACTTTTCATCGTAATCCCGCAGTATTTGCATATGCTACCATTTTTGTTACCGGAAAGTTGCTCTCCATGCTCCCATGCAGGATCACGTCTACTTCCGCCACTAGCCATTGTACTTTTTTTCAATGAAAGCTCCTTCACAAAAATTGAATAAAGTTAAAAAAATTAAAAGTACAAGCATAGTAAATATTAATAAATAAATAAATAAATATTCTCATTTATTCATAAGTCAACCCTAAGTTTGCGTATGGAGATAACAGATATGCAGAGACTTGAGTTAACTTAAAATTTTAATCTCCTATATGATGTAGGAGTGTATCAAGATAATACTAATTACAAATAATCAAAACATTAAAATTAACCATAAGAAAAAAAAATATTTAATAATACTAACATTACTAAGTAACCACTTACCAAAGTTTGTTAATTAACAATCATAGCATGAGAGCATAAAACTAAAATCAATGTATGAGCTAAATACAAAGGAGAGAATGAAATTTAGAAGTGGTGGAGAGGAAGAAAAAATGAAGTGCAAAAGATGATCTGCAAGACTGCAATTGAGAATTTTATAGGGAAAAGAATTTGTTTTGTAGTTATAAAATTTCAACCAAGTCCATAATTGGTAGTATGGAAAGGAGGTGTCGTATCTTACCGAATCAAAAAATTTGATATTTGATTGGACATAATTTAACATTTTCATTTTTTTAAAAATTACTGTAAACATATTATATAAATTATAAGATGAATAAAATGTACAATAGTGGTGTTAAGCATGATTGGCAAACACTTGTTGCTAAAAGGTGTGGTTGAGAGGGGCTGAGTTCGAATCTTAGTTGTGCCAAAATTAAAGATTTTTTGGCAAATTGTGGCATTGTGTAGCACGTGCTACAGGGCCCTGTCGGGTCAGTGCGCGTCAGGCCTCAGTGTCAGGCCTCTGTGCGCGTCAGTCAGTGTCCTCAGAGAATATTTCGATAGTTTCCGGTTTTTTTTCGAAAATTTCGAGATTTTTCGAGAAATTTCAAAAATTTCGCCCCAAAATAGGAAAGTTTGCATCCGAAATATCGCACACTCAAAAAAACGAAACTTTCGACGAAATTTCGCCGAAAGTTTTGAAAGTTTAGTCCTTGATCAGAGCAAACAACATCCAATAGATGCACAACCAAAAACAAAATAGGCAAACTATAGTGCAGTTTCAATAACTTAATACCATTTTATTTCAGTATATCCTATCTTTCTCTGCCAACAAAAACTACCAAAACGCAGCTGAACTAAATAAACAATAACCAATAGTATCAAACCCCAAATGATGAAACACACCCTTAAATAAAACAGGAGTAAAAAGATATACCTTTTAAGCAGAAGGAAAATAACGCAGACCTTAAATCAGTAATCCGCTCCTGGCGACTTTAATTGGGACCTACAAAAACATAGGACTACTGATAAATTTGGATGCAAAATCCAATTAACAGCTCAATAAGACTAATAAAGTAAACATACTGACTAACACTAACATACAGAGAGAAAGAGAGATGAAACAGAGACATCGAAGTTTAACACCTCAAGAAATTTATACCTTGGCAGAAAAGTCTTGTGCTTGAAAGCTGATTGCTCCTCAAATTAGCACACTTAAGACTGTCAAAGAATAAAAAAATCAACTTGTCTTCTAAGCTGCCAAAATGGAAGGTGTCATATATATATATATATATATATATATATATATATATATATATATATATATATATTATAATCAAGGTTTGATTTGAAGTTTTGAACATAAATAAATTGTAGAAACTAAAAAATTACTTGGGTTACTTCATTGACCAAAATGGAGTAATATAGGTCAATAAAATCCATTACTGTAGAGATACTCTACAAATCTGAAATAAAATTTGAAAGATCCTTAAACTGCCTATATCACTTTCTTGTTGAAAGATAGGAATAGGGTTTAAGCACAGTGAGGTTACCACACTATATATTCTTTCTAGATGTTATTACAGTGACCGACTTTTTTAGCGCGTTTTTAGGATGTTCACATTGGCAACGGCATTCCTCTGCATTTTCTATCTCAAACTTGTGTTTAACCTACAAATATAAGAGGGGAAATTCATGTCTTTCTTAGTTCTAGTTATTTCCTCTATATTAAGCATGCTATAGTTGGGTTAATTATAAAAATACCACCAGTTATTGTAGCATTTTATGGGTTGGGTCGGGGTGTGCTTGCTGAGTTATGGGTTGGTTGGGTTGGGCCTCTTGTATCCTGGTGGTGACGAGTGTGCTTTTGCGTGTCTGTGTGATGTTTTCTCCATTTCCCACGAATACGGCACATGAGGTTGGGATATATTATCGTTTCTTTTGTTATGCTTTTTTGGTGATCTACGCTATCAAACTGCTTCTCATACTAGAACAGAGTGTTGCTGAGGATTGGTAGATTAGTCTAGTGAGTTTGCCTGTTGTTATCAGGTATTGTTTCGTTCAATTTAAGGTTGAATTGATGTCTTACTTTGTGTGGTTTTATTGAATTCAAGGTTTGATTGATTGTTTGGTTTACTTTCTCAGATCTTGATACTGTTGTCGTTTTTGAATTTTATTGTCTGAATTAGCGAATTGGGTTTTGATTAGGAGAAGAAGGGAGAGCAGTTTGTTTAGACCTGAAATTTGTAAGCCTCCCGATCTTCTTTTGTATTTTTCATTGTTTTTGTGTGTGCCCATCTTCTTCTCTTTTCAATTTCTGCCCAAATCACCAATCTTTCATTCTTTTTCTAAAATTCATATCCAAATTGGTCCTGGGTACGATTTAAAATTCAATCTTGCAAGCCCTAAAAGATAACTTTCTGATTTCCCATTACATACCAATCATTGCCTTATCTCAATTTAACCCTAAAGTTTGTATCTTTGTTTATATCAACATGTAGATTCTATATTGTAGTCATGTTTCGATTAACCCTAAAGTTTGTATCTTTGTTTATATCAACATGTAGATTCTATATTGTATTCATGTTTAGATTAGTGAAATGGTGATTTGCTAGGGAACGGCTCTTTTGTTTTGGGCATTTATGTTTTCTTCATCTCTATTCTGGGAATTAAGATTGATTGGCTTTTGATGTTTGTGTTTGTGTTTGCAGGTTCATCAGATTTTATAGTAATCAGGTGACCTATTTCTTACTGTACATATCTGACATCAATAAATTAGTTTAATAAATTTGGCTTCCATGAAAAAATGGGTTTTAGTTTCTATGAATTTGAATTGATAATGAATGGGTGGGTAAAAATGGATTCTACAGCAAACTATTCTTCTTCTATTTCGTGTATCATAAATGTGGACTCGATATTATTAACCATGGAAAGAAATATTAAGCCTACCCATTCACAAAATAGGCATAGACAGTAGTTGGACAAAGTGGTTTGTACCCATTCACAAATTTCTAATTAAATTTGGTTTTTTATCGATGATAGTTGGAGGAGGAGCAGCTGTAGCTAGAGCCAGAGAAAAAGAATAAATTCTGAATTGCAAGTCGTTCAGGTATACACTCCGACTTTGCTATACCTATTTCAGTTTTCAGTGCATGCATCTTTGGGTGGTTCAAATAAATTGAGGATCTTCAGTTTTGGTTATAATATTCAGGATTTCTTCATGCTTATTTGTTTGTTTGTAATTCATGTTTCTAAAATCCTTGAATGTGTATGCAGATAATTGACTGAGCAAGTGGATGCATCTATCATTTGAGGAAAGACATGGGAGGAAGCATTCAGATGCCAGCAGAGTACTGAAGTCCCATATGGGTGTTAATGAAAGTCTGTGTTAAATTTGTAAGTATTGTTTTAACTATGTTGTTTTGTTATTTTAATTCGTCTTTTACTGCATTAATAATGTTACTGTGTTTTGTAGCAATATATGATGTGTTTTATAGCAATGATATATATATATATATATATATATATATATATATATATATATGCACATTTCTTTGCATTTATGTATTAATACCTGTCTAAAATGTCTGACTGAAATTCTTACTCTATTTTAGAGAGCAAAGATTTGGGAAAGCCGTCAATCTTGATCTTCTGCCTAAAGTTTTAGGTAATGCACATAATGTACATCAATCTCTAATTTTTCTACTTCATATTGATGCTCTATGCTTCTCTCTCGATGCTTAATATTCTGTTTCTTTTCTAGGTTTTATTATCATCTTGCTCTATAAATTTCTGTGAAATCAGCAATAACATTAGTTTTCATCTTATTGAAGATGCTACAGAACCCAGGTGAATACTTTAAGAAGTTTCATGGCTTCTCTAACCTTATTTGAGTCATCAACATACTTTGGCCTCTACATTACTTATTTGAAGTATTTATTTACCAACATTTAGGAAATCAACCTTGCAGATTTCAGATTTTGATCTGCATGTAACTTCTTTGTTTCTCCCTACGTTTGCTTCTTTTTTTCTCCCGGTAGTTTGCTGTTCAAATTCCTAAAATTTGATGCTGATGGTCTTAATTTTTTGTTGCTTTTGGTTTGTTGGCAGTACCCTGTTTTCAATTGGACCAATTTACGAACGGATTGCCTTCTGTTTAAGATTCAAGTTTCTGGTCAAGGTAAGTTTGGTGATTCTCGTGGTTATTTTGGCTAAAGTTATTTGATTTGGGTATGATGTTGTTGCCTTCATGTGTGTGTTTGATTGGGACTCTTGGTATTTGACCTAAAACCTATTGTGTTGACTGATTTGTATTATCGTTTGTTCAGTTTGTTTTAACAATCGTTGATATTGGGAATTGTTTGGTTGACTTTAGTTTAAAGCATCTTTAGTTGTCTAAGGTGATATCCTCTTGGGCTTTGTTTAGTGTATTTTCATGCCTTTTATTATCTGATTTGTATTTTTAATAGTATGATCTGCATTCTGGTATCAAAAATTTAAAAAGGGTTGTGTCTCATCAGCATGGTTGTTTCAATTTGTTTTGAGATCAGGTTGTATAGTTGGTTGGTTCTGTTCTGCTGTGTTGTTTCTTATCTCTATGTGGTTTGGTTGTTTATATGTTGGTTTGTTGTGTTTTTTTTTAATATTGTTTTTATCTATTTCTATTAATGGGTGTATGGTTTTATTTTCTGTTCCTGTGGGTTTCTTTGTTTAGTAGATAGCGAATATGTTAGTGCGTATATTTAACTGTTAGAGGAAGTAAGAGTAAGGACGAAGTGTGTTGTGTTATGTTTTATGTTATTCTGTAATTCATTGTAGTGTAGTGGTTATGGGATTAACTCTAAACTCTGTTTGATTTTTGTAATAATTTTTTATTTATTCCATTGTATGTTTTGATTCTTTTATTTTATTTTTTTTTTTTTTTACATATTGTTGTGCTTGATAAATTAAGCACTATGATTTTTTTTTTTTTTTTTGTACTCAAGTTATTTGTTTGGTTATCGATGGAAATAGATATCAGTAATTTCTCATAATATTTATTTGTCTATCACTGTTCAATTATTTTATCTTAATTTTTTTTTTCTCTGACATTTTTATTTGTTTTATTTTGCAGGAGCCTGTTGTGAGTTAGAGTGAAGCTCCAGTTGATTTAACCACATGTAATTTAATGCTTCCTTATACTTACTGAAAAAGATTTTTTTTTTCTTTTTCTTTTGACGTTTTCATTTGTTTTATTTTGTAGGAGCCTGTTCTGAGTTAGAGTGAAGGTTTAGTTGATTAAACAACATGTAATTTAATGCCCTATATTTGAAGTTTGTACTCTATTCTACGCACTGAAAAAGATGAAAAAATTATACAAAAGTTAAAATTGTTGCACTTGATGCAAGTAAGGAAAAACAGTACATGATATGGATAATATATGTATGATTGGTATGTGTAATTTACCTTAAAACTTCTGAGTGATAGACATTTTCTTCAATCTGGCTTTGAGGTTGTTTTCAATGCCAGGATACAGTGTTTATTTTTTTTTTTTTTTTTTTTACAAGTCTAGTAATGAACTGACAGTTGCCATGCTAATTATTTTTGTCTACAGGTTGGTAAGTGTTTTAAGATATCTGGGTTAAAAGATATCTTATATGTTATATAGTTTTGTGAAAGTTGATATTGATGTACTTTGTTCATGGCAATTCTAGGAGAAAGGTCAAGGTCAAGGAACAGTAATGTGTTGAAAGAAACGTACTTAGTTTCTTCAAGGTAATCAAGGAAGTGCGTGTTGAAAGAAAGATACTTGGTTTCATCAAGGTAATCGAGGAAGTGCAGTGAAGTTTAGTATTCGGAAGGTAATGTCTTATAAATTAATTGGTAGTGTGCTTCATGTGTTTGCAAATAGTACTATTGTTTTCCATACTGCATTATTAATCTTCTTTTCTTTCCCAGGTTTGTATTTCTTCTTAATTATATGATTGATTTATGAGTATATGAAATTATAATTTAGAGTGTAGCTGGATTGTGCTGTGTGCTTCTGTTACTTTAATCGAAGTTTAATTTGGAGTGAGGTGTATGGTGATTGTTAGAGCAAGATATAATGCAATATGTATGTGATCTGGGCTTTTTTCATTTTCTTCTTCTTTGTTGGATGCATTCGTCAATGGTTTTTTCCTTCCTGTTTTGGTGCTATATTTCTTCCTGTGATCGGTGACTATGTTTTGGGACTTTGGGTTTCATGCCTTTGTTGTTCATTTATTGACTTTGTATTTGGAATGATCTGGGTTTCATGCTTTTAATTTTGTTTTTGTTTATTGACACTACCAGAAAAAAGGGTTTTCCCGATGAAAAAAAAAAACGGCCGACGAATTAAAATTTTCGTCGGTAATTCTAAGGAATAGCCGACGATTTTATTTTTCGTCGGTAAAAAATATAAAATCGTCGCCCATAGTTTAACCATAGCCGACGAAACCTTTTTTCGTTGGTATTTTCAAAAAATCGTCGGCTATATTCATATTTCAGCCGACGATTTGTATTTTCGTCGGCCTTTCTCCGAAACATTAGCCGACGAAAATTTTTGGAAGTATGGCCGACGAAGTTGACATTTTCGTCGGCTATAAGTCTATATATTTTTAGATCTGGGTAGCAGCTGCTCATTTCAAAAAAAAAAGGGGGAAAACGGGAGAAAGAGTGAAAAATCTGTGGGTATTGTTGAAATCCGTCCTCTCTTACATTGTGGAACTATATATAGGTACGTACATATATGGGTATATTTGTTGATTCTGAGTTTTAGTTGAGTTGATTTTGAGTTTTAGTGATTTTGATTTAGTAAGTAATTTTTTGTTTTGTTGTTGTTTTAGTGTTAGAATGTATGTATATATGTTGATTTTGAGTTTTAGTTGAGTTGATTTTAAGTTTTAGTGATTTTGATTTATTAAGTGATTTTTTGTTTAATTAATTTGTTGTTGTTTTAGTGTTAGAATGTATGTATATATGTTGATTTTGTTGTAGAATAATCGGAATTGGTCTACTCATTTCATTAGAGAATCCCTTTATATAGGGTGACGATTACAATGGAAACATCAATTACAATAATGGTAATAAACACTGATTGAAACGTTACATCAGATTGATATTACTTTCCTAATTCGCTATCGTCAGTTACTTTGACGAAGGCACATTTATGGTATTTTCCTTCAACACTCCCCCTTGTGCCAAGTCAAAGACGAAATGGTGCATAGATCGTTGCCTCATTAAAAACCTTGCCAAGTAACAAAACCCAGTGGGACAAAATAAAACTTGGACGAAGGGAAAAAGAGCACAACGCACCTTTAACCTTTGAGGATTACATGTGTGTATTAGACTCCCCTTGAAGTCTACATTTCCCCCTGATCCTTACATTAATCAAGGAAGCTTTGAAAGCTTTCGCATTCCTATGTTTTTCCTTCAACATAGATAAAATGGTGCATGTGGTGTTGCCTCATTAAAAACCTTGCCAAGTAACAAAAACCCAATGGGAGAAAATAAAACTTTGGTCGAAGGACAAAAAGAGCGCAACGCACCTATTACATTTGAAAACAACATGTATGTGCTAGACTCCCCCTGATGTCTGCAACTCCCCCTGATTTTTACATTAATCATGGGATTCTCCCTGATTCTTTCATTTGATCAAGGGAGCTTTAGTAACATCAGCACAGTTATGTGTTTTCACATGTTTTTCCAAATATGACTTTGAGCAATGATTTAGTAACTAAATCTTGCCATATCTTCCTCAGATCCAACTTGATTTACTTTGATCTTGAGGATAAGGTTGTTCATGAACTGAATACATAGGTTCATATTGAACATCAGGTTCACTCGTAGTATGACCTTCATATAACAAAATGGTCGTAACTTCGTCTACAGTATGAGTGAACCATTAAGAGATTTGAAATTGATCTGTAATAACAGATTTTCTTATCTCACCTTTAATGCGTTTTTCTTTACGCATAGTTGGCTATGACGTGGATAATTTCTTTATCATGTCACATTCTATGTAGAGATTGAATGAGCCCAAATCTTTCATATCTTTAATGAAAGAATGATTTGCGTTGCGTAGGCGCATAGCTAGACATAGCTTTACAAATTTACATCGAATGAGAGGTCGAGTCTTACATATTATGTTTAAGTACAATCATGCGTCATTGCACTTGTATAGGAATTTCATTTCCCAATACTTCTTCGTCATCTTCCTTTAGATGAAAAACGGATCTATTGTTAGAGTAAAGACTTCGACTGATCATGAGAGTATATGGAGGCCTCACTTTATTCTTTTAGAGTGCCTAAGCCGATTGATGTATGGTCACCATCATTACAGTCCTTGAGTTTCATTTCAAGACTGTGTATTCTCAAGATCTTTTCATTCTTAACTTAGGATTTACAATACATAGAGTATCTCATAATTCATTGAGAGTCTGTGTATATTCATAATGAGCACGCAATGGCATAATTCACCAATCTCTTCCCAATCAAGTAGTCACTTTAGTGAACGTTTCAATTTCTTTTGCAAACGTACTCATGTGATCTAGAGTCACTTGATTTGGGTGGATGAAGTCCGTTTAGGATCCTCATGTATATCTCTTAATTTAGATCCCCATAGAGATATATGTTTTGATCACTTTTCGTAAGCTGCATATTCAGTTTTTCGGAAACTACCAAACTGATAAGGTAGTGGAGTGCAATGACATCCATTACGAGAGATTGTCTCATCGTAGTCCATTACGAGAGAATATCTCCTCGTAGTCGATTCCAGTGCGTTTTTGAGAGACCTTGCGCCATAAGGTGAGTCTGAATGCTCTTATTCTCATTACGCATTCTAACAAAGATATATTTGATAGGGTTTATATTTGCGGTGTCGGCGTCACCTGCCCAAATACCTATCTCTTTGTTTATACTGAATCGCTTCTTTCCATTAGGCCAGTTTACTAAGTTGACATTTTTCAACGAAGTATGGTTCGATAGTAGACTCATTATTCCACGTCCTCATGTACACTAGTGTAATGTGTTTGTAGAGATCTCTATACTTTAAGGATTGGTTCTAACATTTGAGGCGTCCCCCAATGATAACCACAATCCATAAATATTCTCATGAGACGGATTTGAGTATCACTGATCAATAGATCAGGTTGTGCCAAACTTGTTTTCTTCCTTTACACAAGTATGTATCGAACCTAAGGTGGCCTCCCCCTCTTCCTTGGAGAGCCACGGCCTGTGACACCATTTATGCCACTTATGGCGTCACCATGCCACCATCCATGGTGGTAGTGCAATACCCAATTCCTCTTGGGTGATACCATGTCCTTTTGATAAAACACAATCCTTGCAGGTATATTTGCAGCAGGTTTATATGATCTCGTCACTTTAATGTATAAGACATCTGCACACTTTACTTTGTGTGATTTTGGGGATCGAGATGAGACATAGTGGGGACAAACCACGACAATTCCTGTCGTTCCACTTGAACATGCTTGTTCTTATCTCCCCCTAACGACGGGAAGACTGTCTCATCAAAGTGACACACCGCAAATCTAGCGGTGAGGAGATCGCCTGTCAAGGTTTCGACATAGCGGACTATAGCTGGAAGTTCATATCCAGCATAGATATTTATTCATCTCAAGTAACCCATCATTGTGCGCTGTGGCGGCGCAATTTTGGCACATAAAACATTTAATGGAGCTCAAGGATTGTAGATCCGTGTCAATCCAAAAGAGCTCAAGGATTACAAGTTCGTTTGAAATCCTGTAAAATTCTCACACATAGTCACTAGCTATGGTATAAATTTGTTCAATGATGATGGTCAAAGATGAATAAATAACGCTGCATGCAAAATTGCATAACCCAAAACGGAAGTATTGGTGTGCTTTACCAATATTAAGACTATTACTGTAGTTATTTTCCGTGAGACCAATTGAGTTTTTATATAGGAATATGATGTCCATTACAAATCCCGTATAATAAGCCATAAAATCATCACACCTACGGAAATTAACCCGGCCTAGGTGCTTTGACTTTCTAGCATAAGCAGCAGAAATTTTTAATTGTGGATGGTGTCATGATACGTGACCAGCGTGTTGACACAACAACCAACACCATAAAATATCTATGGTGTCCGCAAGTTGGTTGAATCGATCCACTGAATCCTCTTTTGATTCAATATAACAACATAATGAGGAACTCATGTGTCCTTTGCATATGATGATCTCAATCATAATTGCTTTAACGAATAGGCTTTGAATGATGTACTTTTATCCATAAAATCACGACGGATATGAGAAGCATAATAAGGTGTAAATGCATATGCTTGTGCATCAAATATATTATAATGCCACATTGGGGGAGCGGCGGAATTTAGGAATTGAACATACGTCTTCAATCCTATATGACAATATTTGAGGATAAAATGTTTATTGATCGTCCTCAGATTCGTATGTGAACCATATTCTTCTGGTGTTTGCTTCTATTTATCCAAAAATATGGGTGTCCATAGTAGTTTCTTTAATGTATGGATCACCATATCAAAGCCAATCTATGTCAGAATTCCAAAAGATCATTTTCTTATGACGTTGGATTTAATTAGCGGTTACTTAGAACCTACTAAGTTTACATATAATCTTCTCTAATACTCGTTTACATTCGCAGTCATTTAGAGGTAATGCAAAGGAGCTCAAATGAATTCTCACTTGTGTCTTTTTCACATGAAAAATCGTGGCGTAAATTTCTTTATAATGTGGAAAACAAAATTCAATTTTCTTTTATCGCATAAATTGTCAATTTGACATATGCTCAATATATACATCGAAACGTAACTCAAGTTCTTTAGAGTAAATCGATGGGGATTGTAATAAAAGGGTATTGTAATCCCAGTTAGGCAAGTGCATTATGAATCCCAAGGGAACATATATTTAGATTCTTATCACTTTCATTATAGTACTACAGTTCTTTAGTACTATTATGGTAATTTTTGTGATATATTAGTACTATTGTCCTTCAGTACTATTATTTTAGGGAGTACATGGTGTATTTCTTTTGCACACAGTCCATTGTGTCATGCCTATATTATGTTTTTGTACACAGTTCTTTGTGTCATGCCTATATTATGATATGTTGTTTTACTTTATGCAATACTTTGCAAAGTTAGATGTAGAAAATTGAATCATGTATATTTATGAATAAAATTTGAATAATCTCAATTCCTTTAGAGAATTTTCAAAAATGAACGTGCCAACGATTACATTTAGTCTTGTCCAATTTAGAGAGAGAAACTTTAAGACAAAAAGTCTAATTTAGGACCAAAAGTCGTATTTAGGCGTAATAGCCTTTATAAGGATATCTTGTAAGTTTAAAAGTAGACTAATCAAAGTCTATCTTGGATTGAGCCAGATCCTTTTTGCTCTTTTAATAGCTGCAATGAGATGTGTCATTTGACATATTCTTCCCAGATGTTTTGTTTTTAGTTGTAAACTTATTTTCAATGTTATTGTTGGATATTGAAGATACTTTTCCAAAATCCGCGTATATGATTCTTCATATTTATTGAAAGTCGTAGCTAATTCTTTGCTAGCGTATAATGTACGTATCAATAGTTCATTGAATTACAACAATGACAGAGTGCTTCGCTGCACATGACATGTCCCCTATGTCATCTTTTAAATGTTACATTATCTCCACTTGCTTGTGGATGATTATAGAAATCTTTACGTCCATGGTAATTGCCCTTTGTTTTAGGGTTGTTGCATTATTTTGCACAATTTGTTCCAAGAAATAATATTTTTTTTTTTTCAGACTTTACATCGTCATTACCCTTTGTTTTCTCAGATCTTACATCGTCATTGCCCTTTGTTTTAGGGTTGTTGCATTACTTTGCATAATGTATTTCATGAAATTTATTTTTCTCATACATTACATTGTCATTCAATATATTGAAATTATTTATTTAGCTATTTACATAAAGCAATTTGCATAAATATACCATGCTCAAGCCTTAGTCGGCTTAATAGGGGAATTTGGTACTCAAATTCTTCAGAGTCCAATATGTCAAAACTAAACTGTGATGGTTAAACCATCTGTAAAATATAGGAAGAATAAAATATATTAGTTTCGCGGTCTATGACATTCACGACAACTAAAATAAACCAATATACTTTATGGTAAATCCGATGCTTCGTGAAATTTCGTTATCACAATAAAATTTTGATTTTTTCATATTCATTGCATGTAAAGCTAATGAAATTTCGTTATCATTGCTTTTTATATAATCAAGAAGATATCCATGATGAAAATTTTTCCAGAAATTAAAATTGGATCTCAAGACCAAAATTTGTAATGGTCATATTTTTCTTACTTCGTGAAAATACTTTTTCACAGTAGTAGGTTTGTCCATTTTTCTTTATATTACAATGCTCATAAAATTGCATTATCATGGCAATGGCTAAACTTATTAAATAAAGTAATTATCTAACAGTAATAAAATGAACATATAATGCTCTATATTTATCATTTAAATAAATATTAATGCGATTTAATAAAAGCATTATATGATGAAATAATTTAAATGAGATTTAACGAATGCGGCAAAATTCATACTGTAAGTTTGCCAAATAAACTGCGTATGAGGCGATTGCTCGATCTCCGACTCCAAATTGTCGTCACATATTCATCGCCGCATCGTAATTGATATGTCACAAAAAAAATATTCATATGATTAGTCACTTTAATCATACATTTACCATATCAATTAAATAATTTAATATTTACCATTAAATTCATAAAACAGTAAAAAGTCACAGTAAATAAGAATTACTATGCGGTAATTTTAAAATTACCATTAAATTTTACCATAAAGGTAAAAATCTTTTCCTCTTTTTCGTGGGTCGGGTCAGGCCGATCCGGGTCGAGACCAGGCCCAAAGGAGCCGGGTCGGGCCCAAAAATCCGGGTCAGGTCAAGCTTCTGCCGACGAATCTCTGTCGGCAAAGATCTGAGGTCGCTTTTTCCCGACGAGCTGTCGTCGGTAGAAAACGGAATCGAATTCCTGTGGTTCCGGGCTGCTGTGCTTCCGGGCTGGCGTGGCTCGGGTGTCGACGCAGCGGCGAATCGGAGGAGCCGAGCGGCGATGGCCGATCGTCGGAGATTGGAGTCGGCGGCGCGGGAGGTCGAATCGGAGGTGAGCGACGCCGATTGGAGGCCTCGGGTCGACGGATTGGAGGCCAAGGCCGGGCGACGCCGATTGGGTCTAGCGGCGTGGGATCGTGCTCGATCGGAGGAGGAAAGTAGATCGAGTCTGGAGCGGATCGCGACCTGGAGGGCTGCAGCTTCAAGCTTCAACGGCGACGGCGGAGGAGGGTGCCCAGAGCAATTGTCTGGGTGCGTTGAGCATTTGTACCCTCTGCCGAAAAAAATGTCGTCGGCAGAACATGGTTTCTGTGGTTTCTGTGTTTTTTTTTTTCAGAAACAAAGGCCTAGGGTTTTTTCTTTTTTTTTCTTTTCTCTGGCTAAAGCAAAGTGCTGATAACGTGTTGTAGAATAATCGGAATTGGTCTACTCATTTCATTAGAGAATCCCTTTATATAGGGTGACGATTACAATGGAAACATCAATTACAATAATGGTAATAAACACTGATTGAAACGTTACATCAGATTGATATTACTTTCCTAATTCGCTATCGTCAGTTACTTTGACGAAGGCACATTTATGGTATTTTCCTTCAACAGATTTTGAGTTTTAGTTTAATTATGTGTTTTAATTTGATGTTATTTTAATTAGTGTTAATATATATATATATATATATTAATTAATAGTTGTTGATATATAGTGTAATTAATTAACTTAAATAATTGTTGATATATAGTGTAACTTAAATAAGGGTTGTTAATTAATGGTATATATATATGAGTTGATGTTGATAATAATATATATTGTAATGTAATTAATTATTAAGGATTTATATATATATATATATATATATGTATGTGTTAATTAATTTCTTATTAATTAAAGTTATACATATATATTATTATCAGGCTATATATGGATCTGGATAAGAGTTGGATTTCGCTTCCAAGGCATGACCGACGATACACTACAGGAGTTGTGAATTTTTTACAGTTCGTCGAGGAAAATGCAAACGGGAATGATTACCATTATTGCCCGTGCAAGAAATGTAAGTGTCGCAGTGATATGTGTCGATTTCCAATTAGGACAGTATGGGAGCACCTAAAGAGTAATGGGTTTTGACCGAAGTACAAACGTTGGATATATCACGGTGAGCCATCATTAGATGGATCGCATGATCATGGGCAGTTTTTTGAGGTGGGCAGTAGTAGTACATCCAACGATCCAACAATGGCATTCGTCAACGACGTGTTTCCTTTTGAAAGCGGTGTACGTGGGGAACAATATATGCATGACCCGGTGCTGCCCTTCCCACAAGTTGTCAACACTGCTGCTTTTGACAAGTACAACAAACTGATTGCATTGCAATAGACCCCTGTGTCTTCAAGTTCTGAGAAGACAGTTCTTCAAAGTGTGATGGAGGTAATGAGGATTAAAGTCGAGACAAAATCGACTATCAGGCAAGTGGATGAATATCTACAGTACACTTCTTCGTTGTTGGAGGAGGGTCATCGTAATCCTACCAATCACCGTAAGGTCCGAAGTATCCTCAAAGATCTAGGGCTTTCCTACATTAAGATCCATGCATGCGCATTTGACTGCGTTCTCTTCTGGGGTAAAGATGCAGAAGGGAATGACCTTGCTAGCCTTGATGCATGTCCGATATGTCAGTCTGACCGATATAAGTTGACGGGAGCAGGCAATAGGAAACCTGTGAAAGTGCTTCGGTATTTTCCGTTGAGAGATAGGCTTGAGCGGTTGTACATGTCAGAAACCACCGCAAAAGCTATGAGATGGCACGGTGAGCGGGACGCGGGAGACGCAGATATCATGACACACATCTCTGACGGAGCGGCTTGGAAGCATATAAACAACGAGTTTCCTCATTTTGCGTCAGATGTCAGAAACGTCAGGCTCGGGCTCTCAACCGACGGGTTCAACCCTTTCGGCACCATGAATCTTTCACACAGTATATGGCCGGTGGTTTTCGTACCTTACAACCTTCCTCCATGGATGTGCATGAAGAAGGAATATAATATATTGACGTTGTTGATTCCGGGGCCTGGTTACCCAGAAAAATGTCTCGATGTGTATATGAGACCATTGATTGAAGAGCTTAAGGTATTGTGGGACGTTGGTCATCCCACTTTTGACAAGTACAAGGAGGAGACGTTCCAGATGCATGCCATGGTTATTGGTACCATCAGTGATTTTCCTGCTTATGGGATGTTGTCGGGCAGCGTTGTTAGGGGATACAAGGCTTGTCCAGAGTGCCTCAGCGATTATGGGAGCACCCCTCATTGCAACAAGATATGCAGAATGGGTCATAGTGTGTTCCTTCCGGCGGATCACCACTGGCGTTACGAGTCCACCGCATTTGATGGAACCGAAGAACACGGTTGTCCCCCTAGAAGATGGACGGGAAGAGAAATTTTAGTAGTGCTTAATGAGTACGATTTTGGGCCCCTCAGCAATCATCCCGACATTGTAGCGGAAATACCTGAAAGGCCTGAGGAGTACAAATTCTGGACACATAAGAGCATATTGTGGGAACTCCCGTACTGGTGTGAGTTGCTGATCCGTCACTTCCTAGACGTTATGCACATAGAAAAAAATGTTTCTGAAAGTGTGGTGGGCACAACGCTGAACTTGGAGGGGAAGACGAAAGACGGTCCTAAGGCTCGCACTGATCTGCAAAACATGAATATCAGAAAACAACTATGGTTGAAACAAGGGAAGAGAAAAATGCCTCAAGCTCCTTACACCGTCAAGCTTGAGCATAAGTCAGAAATATTCCATTGGATAAGTCGGGCCAAGTATCCTTCAGGCTTTGCTGGAAATATAGCCAAGTGTGTGAATAGACAATTCAACAATCTTTACGGGTTGAAAATTCATGACAATCATATCTTGCTACAGCGTCTCTTCCCTGTTTTCATTCGACCATTCCTTCCCCGTCACGTTGTGGAGCCGTTAGTAGCGTTGGCAAGATTTTTCCAGAAGGTATGCACACGGGAAGTGAGAAAATCTGACCTCCTAGAAATGCAACAAGACATCGTTCATATCATGTGTAAATTTGAGATGATATTTCCTCCAAATTTTTTCGACATCATGTCTCACCTCATGATCCATTTTCCTCGGCAGTTGTTGCACTACCAGCTTTGACAGAATAGCCGACGAAATTTTTTTCGTCAGCTATTCCAAATTTTCGTCGGCTATTCCTTCTACCGACGAAAATTTCGTCGGCTATAATTCGTCGGTAAAAGCCCGTCGGTAAAAGTAATGGCCGACGAAAAAAACGACATCGTCGGCCATTCCAACCTTGGCCGGCGAATTATGGCCGACGAAAATGATTTCGTCGACCAAAGCTTGGTCAAATATCCAACGAAATTCGTCGGCTATTTTCGAGTATGGCCGACGATTTCGTCGGAATATATTAATATTTTAAAGTTATAGTCGACGAAATTTGGTTTCGTCGGCTATTTGTTCTGAAGTATAGCCGACGATTTGGGCTATTTCGTCGGCTATTTGGTCGGAATATATTAATATTTTAAAGCTATAGCCGACGAAATAATGTCAATTTCGTCGGCTATAACTGCATTTTGGGCAAAAAAAAAATACCGGATCGGAGGAGGAGGAGGAGGCCGGAGGAGGAGGGAGAAGGAGGAGGCCGGAGGAGGAGGGGAAGGAGGAGGCCGGAGGAGGAGGAGAAGGAGGAGGCCGGAGGAGGAAGGGAAGGAGGAGGAGGAGGAGGAGGAGGAGGAGGCCGGAGGCCGGAGGAGGGGGGGAAGGAGGAGAGAAAAAAAAGCGGGAGGAAGCGATTTAAAAGATTTAGAAGGAGAATAGCCGACGATTTAATATATTTCGTCGGCTATACTTTGTAAAATCAACAGCCGTTGGATCTGAGCCATCCAACGGCGGACAATAAAAAGGCGCGGATCGCAAGAGTTTAGCCGACGAAATATAATTTTCGTCGGCTAAACTTGGAGAATAGCCGACGATTTACAATATTTCGTCGGCTATTCTATGAACATCGTCGGATCTGAGCCATCCAACGGCGGACAATAAAAAGGCACGGATCACAAGAGTTTAGCCGACGAAATCTAATTTTCGTCGGCTAAACTTAGAGAATAGCCGACGATTTACAATGTTTCGTCGGCTATTCTATGAAAACATACTAAACTGCCGTTTTGAGGCCCTAAACGAACTCGAAAGCCCGAAAATGCCCACACGTCGTGGCAAAGCGACAAGTTTGATTCCTGGCGTCGTTCCCTTTCCGGAATGGTATCACAATCGTCATTCGGACGCCGGACGCTAAATCTGCAGTAAACCGGGTTTTGATCTGAAAATATATAAACTTATAGCCGACGAAAATGACAATTTCGTCGGCCAAACTTACTAAAGTTTTCGTCGGCTATACTTTCAGAGAATAGGCGACGAAATTTTTAAATCGTCAGCCATTCTAGGGGGTATAGGCGACGAAAAAAAAATTTTAGCGACGAAAGAAAAAATCGTCGGCCATTCAGTGGGAATAGCCGACGACTTTTTTTTTTAGGGACGAAAAAAAAAATCGTCGGCCATTCTAGGGGAATAGCCGACGATTTTTTTCTTTTTAGTGACGAAAACAATTTCCGTCGGCCATTATTGAGAATAGCCGACGAAAATTGGTTTCGTCGGCTGTTTTTTTTTTTTCGTCTGCAAAAGCCTTTTTTCTGGTAGTGTTGCTTACCGGTCCTGTGCACTTCACTTGGATGTATCCGATGGAAAGGTACGTATTTTACACCTTATGTTAATTTCCTCATCAATAGATGTGATTTAGTATTAATGTATTATCATAACACTTTAAAAACTTCATTTATAGGCAACTTGGACAATACGGTGATTTTGTCCAAAACAGATCCGCACCTGAAGGATGTATAGCTGAAGCATATATTGCGCACGAGTGCATCACCTACATGAAGCTGTATTTAGGAGCGTTACAGGAAGGCATACCGGAAGATGTACCTTCACAGTTCAATCTTTCCATACTCTCCGACGATGTTGTACTCGGTGGAAACATGCCAGTTTCCTACAAGTTGAAAGATTATGAGGTAGGCATTGCACATTGGTGGGTACTAATTAACTGTCCAGAAGTTCAGTTTTGGAAGAACATGCATCTAAACTGTGACCAAGTAGGAGGTGATCTCGATTACCACAACCGGACATTCGCAGAGTATTTCGGCCGCTAGGTACGTAACTTTAACACTATTCTATATGTATTTATATATTATTGTGTATAATTATTCATATTTATAGTTGATTCTGATGGTTGCAGATGGACCTTATTAAAAATGATAATCACCCAAATTGGTCGCACGAACTCAGACTTCTGGCGATGAAGCCGGTCTATTCAAAAGTTTATGCGACGTGCAAGGTGAATGGTGTGTTATTTCGATGTGAAGAGAGAGACCTCAGACTGAAAACACAAAATTCAGGGGTTATGGCACATGGTGGGGATGATGAAGTTGACTATTACGGTGTTCTCCATTCAGTTGTGGAACTGCATTATGGGGAAGGCATGAAAGTGCACATTTTCAAGTGTAGATGGTTTGACACACGGCCGCAGAGCATGAAAACCGATCAATACGGCATAACTTCTGTGAACACTAGTACATCATGGTATGAGGACGACCCGTTCGTTTTAGCCACATGGGTGAAACAAGTGTTTTATCTTGATGATCTCGCCAAGGGTGACCCGTGGAAAGTAGTCAACACTATCCACCATCGCAACATTTACCGGGCGTCTACACTTGGAGTGGCTGAAGAAAACGAGGAAGGGGGCACCGCGTATCAAGAGCCCAACTCAAACGGTATTCCTGACTCCTCTTTTATTCGCCTAGACACGCCGGTGCGAATTCGACGTGAAGAGCCACTGCTTGTTGATGTTGATCCAAATGAAGAAACTAACGAGGACTCTAGTGGTGAGGAACGACATAGATTACCCCTATCGAGCAATTCAGAAACCGAAGAAGACTCATCCGATGATTCCGATTACAATCTGACGGATTAAGTAATTTAGATGATGTAATCCTTTCATTTGTAATCCACTCTTTTCTAATGAACGGGCGTGGGGATGAGCATCCCAGCATAGGCTGGGCTCCAAACCCCTTGAAATATGTTGACTGTTGGGTGTTGGGTTTCTGTTTTTTTTTTATGTTCAATTTTGGTTATATATGAACAGGACATAGGAATACGAAAGGTGTAACACTACTGATTTTTTTTTTTTTTCAAAGAATAGCCGACGAAAAATGCATGATTTCGTCGGCCAAAACTATATTGAAAAATACATATTTTATTTTAGACAGAAAACGACAAAAGAATAGCCGACGAGTACTATGTTTGATTTCGTCGGCTATGATTAAAAAAAAACCAAAAAAAGACCACCTTCCATTTTCTATCACTATCGACAAACCATTGCTTCATCCTTCAAATGCAAATATGTCGGCAAATAAGATATGACCGAAATAATGAAATACGTCTACAGTTGAAAAATGACAAGATTCCGACAAAATCTGTGTGCCGAATGTTGCGGTTAACTGTTTTTTACTTCCGTTTTCCTATGGGTAGCCTGACGTTCGGTAAATATTTTGTGGAAAATTTTTATACGATTAGTTGCGTCTCATCCATTTGAAACTATTATCTGTTGAAGGTCAGGCCAAAAACCGTCGTCTAACTAGACTAATTTCCGTTTTAAAGCGTTTAGAGGTTTGACTTAGTGGTTTGACCACCAGTTTAGCCGACGAAAATTATATGTCGTCGGCTAAACTCTTGCGATCCGCTTATTGTCCGCCGCTGGATGGCTCAGATCCAACGGCTGTGATTTTCCAAAGTATAGCCGACGAAATATTTTAAATCGTCGGCTAAACTCTTGCGATCCGCGCCTTTTCATTGTCAGCCGTTGGATGGCTCAGATCAGACGGCTGCTGATCTCCTAAAGTATAGCCGACGACATTCAAAGAATAGCCGACGACATTCAAAGTATAGCCGACGACATTCAAAGTATAGCCGACGATGTTAAAGTTTTCGTCGGCTATAGTTAAGAATAGCCGACGAAATCTTTTTTAATCATCGGCTATTCTTTCGGGTATAAAGCAGAAACTGTCGAACTCTACCCGAATTTTTCCTCTCTTTCTCCTCCTCCTCCTGCTGCTTCTCCAATCTGCCGCTGTCCCGTTCATTTCCGCCGCGCTGCTCCTTCTCCTCCTCCTCCTCCTCCTCCTCCTCCGATCCAAACTCTTCCTCAAATCCACCTCCAAGCCTTGCCGGCCTCCTCCTCCTCCTCCTTCCCCTCCGCCTTCCCCTCCTCGTCCGACCTCCTTCCCCTCCTCCTCCGGCCTCTTCCTCCGATCCGGTTAATTTTTTTTTTTTTAATTTAGTTTAATTTTATAAATTGTTATATATTTAATTTTAATTATATAAATTGTTATATATTTGTTTATAAATTTAATTTTAACAAATTGTTATATATTTGTTATATATTTTATTTTAATTATATAAATTGTTATATAATAAATTGTTATATATTTGTTATATATTTAATTTTAATTATATAAATTGTTATATATTTGTTAATAAATTTAATTGTTATATATTTGTTATAATTTAGGTATAAAAATTGTTATATATTTAATTTTAATTATATAAATTGTTATATATTTTTGTTAATATATAAATGGTTATTTGTATTTATATATATGTTAATAATGAAATATAGTTATATTTGTATATAAATAGTTATATTTAGGTTAATGGTTAGTATTATTTAAAATTAGTACAAATTTAAATATTAATTGGTTAGTATGTTTTGAAATATGTTAGTATTATTGGTTATTATATTAATTAGAATTTTTTATTTAATGTAATATAATTTAATATTAATTAATGTATTAATGCCTCAAGCTGCAGATGGCCGATGCATTCAGACAGTTGTTCGGAGGCCGTCGTTCCAGATCTAGAGGTTCTGGAAGTTCCGCCGGTTCCGCAGAGTCCGACAGGACCCTTAGCTAGCCTGAGAGGACCACCACCCAGCCGCGGAGGAGTGTGGATTCATCCCAGCCGCGGAGGCCTGTGGATTCATCCCAGCCACGAAAGAGTGTGAGTTCTCGGCACCAGACCCTTCTCCAGGCGGGGTGGCCGTCGAGCAGTTCACGTCCCCCTGTCGGGCCAGATGCTCCGAGGTTCAGTAGGCAGCTATTTCAGGACGAGATAACTGCAGACGTTCCTCAGGTCCGTATGCCTGAGGTTCATCGGGAGCCGATGACGAGTCCGACAACGTCTGCTGCTGACTCGACTGAGGGGCCTACTCTCCCAAATCAGCTCTACCTCCCGTACAACATTCCTGCGATACCCGAGGTCGACTATCGAGGTGTGCCCATATGGCCTGATATGCCTCAGTACGTGAGTGCTACGAAGGCATACCAGCAGCAGCCATTTGAGAACCCGGAGCTCCTGATTTCGTCGAGGTGAAAAGGAAAGTCGACACACGGGTCATCGAGTTCAAGTAACATTTGATTTTATTAATTAAATGTTTTATTAAAATTAACGCACTAATATTTAATTTTATTAACCAATCGTCGTTTATGTGATAGGGACATCCGCTAGCAATTCAAGCAGGAACACGCGAGGTGTCATATGTTTTGACACGCTCAGGAGAACTGTTGAGAGCAGCGGGATGATCCGGATCAACGAACCTCCTAATCAGGAGGTTCATGGGAAAAAACGCCGCGACTACACGGGTTGCGTGGGGGCACTGATTAGGGACAGAGTCCCTATGTTGTGGACGCGGTGGGATGATGTGCCCGAAGAGATCAAGAGGGAGGTGAACAACGCTGCGTCGGTGAGTAATTTAAAAAATTTAATTTATTTTACGTAATATTTAATAATTTTCGGTATTGTTATAATTGTAAAACTAATAAAATATTATCTTTCAGACATACTTCGAGATTGCAGAACATAAGCAGCATTGGGTGGACGCGATGCAGTCGTTGAGGTACGTTGGGAATTCCTTATCTTATAATTCGAAATATTTTATGATATTAATAATATTTCTAATGCACTTTTATTTTTTCCGTAGGTTCAAAGAGTGGAAGAACGAGCTCCGTTCCCACTTTAACCAATACGACAACCGTGGTCGTATGGGTATTCCCAGAGAGTTCATGTTTAGGGAGTACGAGTGGCGTTGGTTAAAGATAGTAGACTTCAACAACCCACTTATGCAGGTAAATACTAAACTTAACTATAAATATTTATTTTGTTAAAATTTTAATTATTAGTTTAATTATTTTATAATTATTACACTAATATTTTTTTATGCATTTTTTTAATATTTTATTATTTGTTTGAAGGAACGGTCTCGGGTATACTCTGAGAACCGCCGCCGTAACACAACCCCCCATCATGGTGGTTCTAGGCCGTTTGCACAATATCAGGAGGAGGCGCTTAGAGATCATCCTGATAGCAACCCGTACATGGAGACGTTCAAGATCGCTTATCTACAAGCGACAGAACAGCTCGTAAGTCGTTGATTACGATCTTAAAATTTTAATTATTAATTTTACTTAATTATATATTTGTTTGAATATTAATTATTTTTTTTTCCCGTTCAATTAGGCGAGGGTGAACCGGACCGAAGAAGAGGTGTTCCAGCAAGTAGTTCGGGAGACACAACCGAACATCTCAGAGGCAGATCTGGAAGAAGCCCTGCGCCAGGTCGACCGATCGAATGTCCAAACGGCAGCGAGGATGTTCGATGCAGCCTTCCCACACCGGTCAAACCAATACTACTGCCGGGGTTTGAGAAGTTCTGGAATAGGGCTCCTGAAGACCACTAAGGGAGGTCAAAAGAAGGGAGGCGGGAACAGCCAACAGATGAGGGGGGAAGTGCAGAGATTGACCGCAAGATTGGAGGCCGTGTCCCAGATATCACAGGAGCTACGCCGCAGAACACAGCAGTATCATTTGGATCAGGCCAGTTGGCATGCTGAATGCGACAGAGTTCGGCAACACAACTACGCCGCCTAACAAAACTGGTGGTGTGATATGTTCGCGGCACAACAACACGCCCTTGAACCCCCGCCCCCGTTTCAGCCGTTAGTTGAACCTCCAATGCCTCAACCTCCCGATGATGACGAGCAGGATGCTGGGGATGACGTGGTGGACTTTAGTGCTTTAGGTGATGATTAGGGTTATATTTTATGTATATTGGAACAAATTAAATAATAAATCATTTAGACGTGTTTCTTGTTGGTGCAAATGCATGGATTGTCTTTGTGATTTGCAGGTTGCTTGGAATGGTAATTTAGAAATTAATTTAATTTTTTTTCCCCCAAATGAAAGAATAGCCGACGATATTGGCATTATTTCGTCTGCTATAAGCACTATTGCCGACGATTTTTACCAATTTTCGTCGGCTATAACATCTATAGCCGACGAAAATGACATTATTTCGTCGGCTATAAATAATTTATGTCTATTAAAATATTAATATATTCCGACGAAATAATCGACGAAATAGATGGAATCGTCGGCTATATTTCAGAACAAATAACCGACGAATTTCGTCGGCTATAGTTTACGATATCGTCGGCCATGCTCGAGCATAGCCGACGAATTTCGTCGGATATTTTGCCTAGGTTTGGTCGACAAAATTAATTTTCGTCGGCACTGTCGTCGGCCATACCCGAGAATAGCCGACGATTTCGTTATTTTTGTCGGCCATTGGTATTACCGACGCCGTTTTCCCGACGACGTATAGCCGACGAAAATTTCGTCGGCATAATGAATAGCCGACGAAAATTCGGCATAGTCGACGAAATTTTTTTCGTCGGCTATGCCCTCGGATCTGGTAGTGTGACTTTCCATTTGGGGATATTCCGGTAAGCTTGCTGCTTAATAATTCTTCTGTTATTTAGTTTTGTTTTTGATTGTTGGTTTTATTTCTGTAGTTCTTTTTTTTCATGTTTAAATTTGCTTATTGTAAATTTTCTGTTTTTATGTCTAAGATTGTAATAATCATGTAACTTACTCCTTACTGTTTTTATGCATTTGTAATCCATTATTAAATACTTTTGTGTTTAAATTTGGTTTTTCTGGAATAAGGTATTTGTGTGTGTTAATTAGATGAAGTTCATGTGAAAAATTCATGAACATGTAGTGTAAAGTATGAGTTGTGTGAGTTATGGCTTTGAATTTGGAAGTTACTACTCATTCAAAGCCATTTTGGTTTGTTGTTTTTCTGTGGTTCTCTGTTTTGTTTCCTTTGGTTCTTTATACAGGTTGTGGAACGTTTTTTTGCTGTTTTTTTTTTCATTCTATTTGTTTAGCGCGTGTGAGAGCTGCATTGATTTATTTTGTTGTTTATTTATGTTTGTCAGGTCCTCCTATATTGTTCGATAGTTTGATTCCTGCTATTGGTGAGAAGTTTTTGGTCTTTATTCTTTATAATTTATTTTGTTATGTCGTCTCAAAGTTGTTTTAAATTGTCTAACATGTATAAGTGTATGTTTTGTCTTGGAAAATTTAATAGATCAACAGGATTTACTTTCTTTGTGTTTTGTGTGCAACATTTATGGCACCTGGGAAAAAGCAGTCAGCGAGAATGAAGTTTTTTCAAGAAAATGTGTTTGCCAATGAGCAAATAAATTCAAAAGGAATTGAGGGAGCAGCCGCTGCAGAGAATGTCCAGAATGACGGTATGGTTCTTCCAGGTAGCAGTGATTACAAGTATTTTTTTTTCTTCTTATTTTCTATTTGTGTCAATCTATGTGATTAAAGGATTTTTCTCTTGCACTTTATTTTGATATTTCTGTTTTTATTAAGTTTATAATTTGCTCTCTCAATTGGTTCTTAGATCAAGACATTTAAAATCTGGGTTTTTGTTTGTGTTGTGTCAGGTAGGGGTTGTGAAAAGAGAAAATGGTAAAAACATTCAGTTGATGGAATAGATGCTGCAAGCATGGATGTTAATATCAATGATTTTGCTGGTTTTGGTTATCAATTAACAGGTACAATAGTTATGTTGGAATAGTTGCTATTGGTCATTTGATCATCTATGCGTATTTGTTATTTAAAGTATTTTTTTGTATTCGCGATTTTAAAAATCTATCATTTTTTTTTTTGTAATATTGACTATGTTGCCGTATGTGGTCGTGTATTGAGATATTGATGTTTTAGTATTTTGTTTATATTGTTTTTGTATAACAAATATTGAGAAGCTAAATGGGTTTTAGGCTGTGCGTTGCAATGCAATTATGTACTGTTTCGATCGTTTATTGAAGTACTGTAAATTTTGACCCTGGACATTATTTTGTTGTGTCAGATAAGGTCAGTGAAAAGGGAAGAACAAAAGGGTCTTCAATTCAGACAAAAGATGATTCTGGGATGTCTGTGGATCCTCTTGATTCTCGGTGTGACCAAGTTTCGACTGGTATGATCAGTGTGTCTTTGGAGAGTATCAATTAGTGTTTTCTTAAGTAAACATTGTTTTTGTGAGAAGGTTCATCGTATAGAACGTGTATTTATGTAACAACATTTTTATAATAGAAATAAGTGAATTAGAGTCTGATAGTTCTGTAATATCCCACATCGACCAACAGAGAGAGAGTAATGTGTCTTATATGTACATGTCCACCATCATCTAACACGACGCGTTTTGGAGGCTCAATGGCTTCGGAGGGGATGAGAAATCCGAAGTTAAGCTTGCTGAGTTCAGAGCAATCGCAGGATCGGTGACCTATTGGGAAGTTGCTCGTGAGCTCCCAGAAACAAAATCGTGAGGGCCAGAGAGGAGAGTGCCTAAAGCGGACAATATCGTGTTACGGCGGAGCTGGTCCCGGGATGTGACAAATTAACCATGATAAATCATATAATATGATGGTGCATGCCTTTTTTTTTTATCATCAGAGACAAAGTATTGGGGCATATTTGAATTACGAAATTGATGTGTTCTACTATTGCCCTGCATTTTGTTGCCTTTGGTTAATGCCGTTGTTTGTTTTATTGAGTTTGCAAATGAAGTTTGAGAAATTCTGAATATATCTTAGCTATTGTCATTTTAGTGTGTTAGATAAGGTCAGGAAAAAAAGGAGAAAAGCGCGGTCTTCAGTTGAGACAAAAGATGCCGCTGGAATAACTATAAATCTACTTGATTCAGAGTGCTGTAAAAAAGGACGTGTTAAAGTGTGAGCGATTAAGACCAACTCCTGAATTGCTTGAACATCTTTTAAATTCATTCAATGGTCGAGAAAGTTTGTTGTTTAGCAATAATATTGGTGTTTACAACTCTATGTTTGCTTATACTTCAATGAGTGCTAAGATTGATTATGCTATAAATAATGAATCTGCTCCTTATGTCTTTAAAGTTTGCGGCCAAGTCCATCATTTAATAGGTCAATATTACATCCAGCTGGTGAAACTCCAAAATATGCTCAGTTTTACATTTATGATACACGAAATGAAGTTCAAAATCGAATGAGTATAGTTCTTCTGCTGTAAGAATTAAACATGATGTTGTTGCTTCTTTTATTGAAATGTTTGATCAGTTGAACGAGTTGTGTAAAACATATCGAGCTATACGAGATAGGTTTAAATCAAATGTTATACTTTCTTTAAATATATCAATTATTGCTATAGAATCTTCATCTTTTCGAGATAGGCAATACCAATGTTCTAGTACTGATGAAATTGGAGGTCACATTATTGGTGATATAGGTGAATTTCTTTCAAACATAGATGTTATAGTACAATCTAATAATGGTCAACTTCGACGAATTTCAAAGATACATCCAAACTACATGTCACTATAATACCCAATGTTATTTTCATATGGATAAAATGGATTTGATATAAATATATTGTTAGAACCATTGCTGGGGAAACAAGGAGCAAAGCGAAATTCTATGTCAATGAGAAGTTTTGTCACTTATTATCTTCATGATAAAACTAATCAAATGAACACATTGCTTAAGGGTGGAAGACTATTTCAGCAATATTTAGTCGATGCCTATGCCACAGGCGATGAGAGTCGTTTAGATTTCATTCGAGCAAATCAAGATAAAATAAGAATTGAAACACGTGAACGAATTTGTTCTTTAGTCTCAGATAGGGTAGAAACAAGTAGTGAAATTGGACAAAGAATTGTTCTTCCAAGTTCTTATACTAGGTCTCCAAGAGATATGATTAACAATTACCATGATGCAATGACAATTTGTCGTTGTTATGGAAATCCAGATCTATTCATAACTTTTACTTGCAATCCTAAATGGATCGAAATAGTTAGATATTTTGAGAAGCACCCTGGTTACAAACAAAAAGATAGACCTGATGTCATTGCACGTATTTTTCATGTAAAGTTAAAAGATCTTATTTCTTATATTAAATCTGGAAAACCTTTCGGTCATTCAAAATCTCATGTTCATACAATAGAATTTCAAAAAAAGGGATTACCACATGCCCACATTTTGTTTTTGTTGGTAAAAGAACATAAATGTTATTCTCCTAATGATATTGATTCCATTATTTCAGCTGAACTCCCAAATAAAAATGTTAATGAGCTTCTATTTGATATTGTTACTCAATCTATGATACATGGACCATGTGGGTCTGTAAATCTTACGTCTCCTAGCATGCGTAATCAAATTTGTTCTAAATTGTTTCCTAGAAATTTTTGTGAAAGCACAATATTCGAAGGAATTAATCCTCCTATATATAGACAACACAATGATCCAACGAAATTTACACTAAAAAATGGAGTTGAAGTTGGGAATGACTTTGTTGTCCTTATAATGCTGAACTGTTATTAAGGTATAATGCTCATATTAATGTTGAGTTGTGTTCCCAGTCCATGTTAATTAAATATTTATTTAAGTATATTAACAAAGATTCTGACATAGCTAGAATTTTAATATATGGAGAAAGACAAGATGAAATTCAAAATTATTTAAACTGTCGTTATCTTACTCCACATGAATCTGTTTGGAGGTTATTTGAATTCTCAATTTAGTCCAGATATCTTGCTGTTCAACATCTAGAGGTGCATTTACCGTTAGAGCATAATGTTGTTTTTAGAGAAACAGTTTCGATTGAATCATTGATAAATTATAAATCAGTACGGCGAAGCACACTAATTGCTTGGTTTGCTGCAAATGAAGAGTATGATTTTGCTAGACAAATAACGTATCCACAATTTCCAACCAAATTTATATGGAATTCTCAAAGGCGATTATGGAAACCAAGACCGTTATGAAACTATTGGCCGATTAGCTTATGTTAGTCCCATGCGTGAAGAAGTATATTTTTTAAGAATGTTGTTAAATGTACAAAAAGGTTGTTGTAGTTATAGAGATATTGGAACTGTTGACAATATTGTGTATCCGACTTATCAAGAGGCATGTCAGGCTATGCGGTTGCTAGGTGATGATAAAGAGTGGATAGATGCATTGGTGACTTCTTCTGTTGTTGCAACTGGATATGAAATGCGACAGTTATTTAAAACAATCCTTTTGTTTTGTGAAGTTAGCAATCCCAAAAGGTTATTTGATATGTATTGGTCAAACATGTGTGAAGATATTGTGCATAAAACTTGGATAGAATTAAAAGATCGAAATTTAATCATACCAGAGTATGAATTAAAAAACAAATTATTATTTGAGTTAGTAAAAAATAACTTATCATCTTCTTCGCTCAAAAAGTTTAATCTACCCATGCCAAATTACGATGATGTATCAAACTTTGAGAACAAATTATTAAGAGAAGAGCTTAGTTATGCTTATGAATTATTGAAAAAAATAATATTTGACTTTTGTTACACAGTTAAACCATTGTCAGAAATCTGTATATGATTATGTTATGACAGCAATCTATGAAAATAAACCAGCTACTGTATTTGTTCATGGTAGTGGGGGAACTGGAAAAACATTCTTATGGCACATAATAATTAGCAAATTAAGATCTGAGGGAAAAATTATGTTAGTTGTTGCTTCATCGGGAACAGCTTCTTACTACTTCCAAATGGTAGAATTGCACATTCAAGGTTTAAAATTTCTCTTGATATGGATATGTATAATAATTGTTTAGTAAATAAAGGAACTAATCTTGCTGAGCTTATTAAAAAAGCAGATTTGATTATTAGGGATGAGGTGCCAATGTGTGACAAACGTTTTTTTGAATCATTAGACAAATGTTTACGAGACATTTTGAAAGAATCTGATAAAATAAATACTGATATTCCATTCGCGATCGGTGGGAAACCAATTTTATTAGGTGGAAATTTTAGACAATTGCTTTATGTTGTTACTGGTAAAGGCAAAGAGTCAATTTTTCAAGCATCGTTTAACTATTCTAAATTATGAAAATCATTTAAAATATTTAATTTGACGTAAAATATGAGATTAACAAAAAAAAATTAAGTGATAAGGAAAAAGAAGAAATTGATGCTTTTGCAAATTGGATGCTTGAATTAGGTGAAGGCAAAATTAAATCTGTTTTAGAGACGAATGATGTTGACATATCTTTGGTTGAGATACCTAATGACTTATTAGTTCATAGTTCAGCGGAACCAATTGAAGCTATTGTTGCTGCTACATACCCTGACCTAAGCACAAATTACAATAATAAAAATTATTTAAGTGAGCGTGCTATTGTTACTCCACGAAATGTTACGGTTACAGATATTAGTAATTATGTTGTAATCTTATTACCAGGTGTAAAAAAAACAAACATAATAATCATTGATTCTGGTAGTAGTGAAAATATGGATATTTTGTATCCAACTGAATTTTAAATCAATTGGAATTTAGTGGTATACCAACGCATGAATTAATTTTAAAAGTGGGTATGCCTATAATGTTGCTAAGGAATTTAAATCAAAATTCTGGATTATGCAATGGTACGAGATTGATAATTACAAAATTATTTGATAGATTAATTGAGGCAGAGATACTGACTGGTAGTAATATTGGTGAAAAAGTTTACATCCCAAGAATAGTTTCTATTGCGAATGAACATAAGTGGCCATTTAAATTTAAACGTCGACAATTTCCTACTAAACCGTGTTATGCAATGACTATAAATAAAAGTCAAGGTCAATCACTAAATCAGTTGGTGTATATTTCCCTGATCCCGTTTTCACTCATGGTCAATTATATGTTGCTGTATTAAGAGTTACATCATTGTTGAATATTTTTAATCTGTAATACTGATGATTTACCAAACAATTGTACAAAGAGTATTGTGTTTAAAAACGTACTACAAAAAATTGTGATTACAAATTCAAGCCAACATTCTTCAACAGTATAATTGACAGTAACCTGTAACTCATCTTGTAATGACGATTTCGTTACTTACACATATATTTGCATGACAACAAATATTTTGTTAATATCCATATTTTGATAAATTATGTTTACAGAATAAAAATAGATTAATTATTCCACTATTTATTTGTATTTATATTTATATTTGTATTTATATAAGAATGAGAATTCCAACCCCTCAAACAAAAAAATGGAAACTAACGGTTATTCTGTTTGTACAGCTGCTCGGGTTTCATATAGCAGCTGCATTCCTCCTACTTTTTCTCCAGTTTTGATCGGTGAGAGTTTCTTAATCTCTTTCACGTGTTTATGTGGTACTCTATAGGCAATGGATTTTCACTTTCGATTTCATTCGATTTCAATTGGTTTCAATTTAAACTAACCAATCGATTTATTCAGTTATACATATAAATCCCACTGAGTTTTCTGTATAGCTTTGTGTATCTGTCTCTTTTTAGTTGCATTTACAGTACTCGATTCATATGTTGTTTTCTGTTTTTCAAAGTTTACTCCCAAATCAGACAGAGTTTGAATTGGACTGTTTTCGAATCGATTTGTGATTTACATCGTTTGTTACTATCTTTTATATTAATTCACAGTAAAAAATATATAGGCATGAACGACTATTTGGATTCTTGCTACTTTATTGAACCAAACCAGTGGAAAAAATTAGTTACTAGCACTGTATGATATGATTAGTTAATAGCAATTTTTTTACTTTTCTAATCCAGCCTCTTATGCTGAATCCTTAATTTGCTCTTTTTGACAGCAGCTTTCTGCAAAATGTCAATAACTCCTCTTGGTTCTATAAGACGGTCACAGTATGTCAACTGGATCCGAGTTCGTGTCACTAGAGTGTGGACTCAAAGAAATTCCAGACTAAATGTTTTGATGGCATGCACTATATTTTAGTAGATGAAAAGGTCAGTATTCCAGTCTTCCTATTGTAGATATCCTACACGTCAATTTGAATTTTTAACATCATATCCTACACGTTAACAGTGGCTCATTTGAATAATCAATTTGCAATGTTTAAATCAGGGAGATTCTATACATGCCATAGTCGATGAACATGACTTCATGCATAATACAAAAATGAAGGAGGGTTGTCTGTATGATATTTATCATGTTCATGTGAAGGGAAATAGCAATAGATACAAAGTTGTTGATCGTGATTTAGAAATAGGATGTAATAAAATGTCAACAATTGTTCCATTGAATGAAAATACATGTCCCATACGAAAATTTGCCTATCAATTCGTTCAGTCTCATGAACTAGAAGACTGCTTTAATAACCAACATAGAATGGAGACAGAAAAAAAAAAGTGAATTCTTCTAGTAGGTTGGTGGCTACTGCTATTTTGTATTTGACTACTTACATAATGTATGTCATTTTCATAACTAACCACAATAATTTTTTTTTTCCCAATGATGCAAGATATGTATGGGTGCATTAAGGAAGTGGTACCACCACATACCATGTTTATAGCAGCGAGGAATGAGAGTGAAACCATATGCGAGGTTATACTAGAGAATCGTCAGTATGTGTCAACATGTATTATGAGAAGGTTATACTAGGCTATCTCATTTGTTAGTACTAGATATTTGATTTCTTTTTTTTGTGTTTTAGGAGAGAAACTGTTAAAATCACACTTTGGTAAGATTTTGCAAAGAATTTTGATTTGCACGCTGTCGATAAATATGATGCTCCGACATTAACAGTAGTTACAAGTTTGACAATGAAGAAGTATAAAGGTACTGTCAACTTAGCTATTGAAACTGTATCTATAGAAAATATTAGGAATAGGATTATCATATATAGGATAAAATGTTATTACTTTTATGCTGTTATTTGTTGCTTTCTAAGGCTTTACATATAGTAATTTAATGGAATTAGAGTATAGTTTGGTGCGCATGTAAATAAAAAAAACAACAATATTACATATCTGGCAGTCTTTCTTTTGTTCAAGGCTCATGACAAAATATTTTGTATACATGATATAACGCTAACTGAATAGATAACAAAATATTTTATTTTTAGTTGCAATGCATGTATGATAAACTATTGATCATTGTAAATATAATGCAGATGCTATAACGCCAACAGGAACAAATCAAACCTGCATTGTCTTCAATCCTAAACTTCCTCAATATGCAGACTATGCTGAAGAGTAATTTATTAACTTTCGTTAGAAATTATTTAATTATCATCATTTTCTTAGTATCTCAGAATACATTGTTTAATGGCAACAGGTTCAACAAACCAGGTGATCGAGTCAGAATCAGTAGATCGTATAATGGCCAAAACAAGGATGAATCATTGAAAACAATTTTGGACTTGCGTAGATTAGATTAAGCTGAATACAAGGTTTTCTATATCTTCATATTAGATGTTGATTGTCAATTTGGTTAAACATAAATATTAAATACCTTTTTTTTTTCTTTTTTTTTTCTGTAGAACACATATGAGGACAACTAATTGTCTAGACTTCACTAATAAAAAAACAACTAAGTGAAGACTTCACTAAACACAAACAGGCATCGCAAAGTCTAATCATTCTTTGATTAGTTGTCTAGACCTCACGTATACAACTTCCTATATCTTCATTTAACTGTTTGTATCTCCATGTATTTCCGTAGTCCATCATATGATTTCTAATCAATGTTTATTCTGTCAGGATCGGATCGTAGTTTGTTCTGCAAAAATCTTACGTTTTCCAAGCCACAGTGGTTGGTGATATAATAGTTGTTCAACTCAAAAGTGTTCTAAACAACTAAGGCAAAGAGCAGATGGTAGTGGTTTTTCTTGCCCAATACATTGTGATCAAACTTCAGTTCCAGTGCTATTCGGTGTTCATTGTTTCAATCTCATATATTTGTAGTTATCCTCATATTGATTGATAAATCTTCTGAATGAAAATAGGTACAGGGTTTTCATGACAGTTAAAGATGACAGAGACCAGATTACTCTAACATTGATTGGAAAGCAAGATGAAAATTTGTTTGATCACTCCTGCATGGACCTAATCAATAAAAAGGAATATGCATATCAATGTGATCTTCCTGATGAAATCAGTGCAAAAATTGGCGAGACATATATGTTTGAACTGAAGATAAGATACAACAATGAATTTGTAGTCAAGCATATGCAGCCTAATCCTGATGAAATAGGAGAGCCTCAAAGGCAAAACGAAGCCATGGATGGTGATGAGACAATGTCAAAGTTAGTGGTCAGAGAGCCAGTTCTAACAACTCCTGGTAAAGGTGCTGAAAGAAAACGACCTGGCATATGAGAAGAAATTTCATTATTTGTTGCTGGGAGGAGTTTTGTTTTTATATGATGAAATACACAATGATCTATAATCGTGGTACTTGTTGTCAGTTTCATTATCAAAATGAATCTGATACTTCATTATATAGCTTCTCAATTAGGCTAAAGAGGAATTTGATTCCAACAACCACATCCCCAGCTTGCGGCATCCATCTTTCTCTGTTTGTCTAAAAAATCTTTAAATTCAAATATTCACTCCCCCTTCAAGTCTTCAACTGTTGCCTCGTTAAAACCTTTGCCAGCAAACAAGAACCACTTGGGCAAAAATAAAAGCATTTAATTGAGCATCATTCAAAGTTCTAGAGACATAGTAAATGTTGGTTTATAAGGGTTTGAGCCACTCCTTCCATTGCCAATTGGCTTTGGATGTGAATAAGTGAGAGTCTCTGCATGTTCAAGGAGTTTCCTCCCAAGATCTTTTTCATTCTTAACTTATGATTTATAATACATAGAGTATCTCTTAGTTCATTTAGAGTTCGTGTATATCCATAGTGAAAACGCAAGGGATTCATCAATCCATTCCCGATCAAGTAGTCACAGATTTATATACACCGGATCAGTACCAAAATAGCCAGAAATTTCCTCACAGTAACAAAATGAACACAGAAACTTATCACTTTTGTGCACTACTAAAAGAAATTCAAAACAGTTGCTAAGGAACATACACTGTTGCAAGGTCAACCTGAAATCGCAGACCATTCTCAACTACTTTTGTCACGAGTGAATATATGATCAAGAAACTAGATGTTGAGGTTAATGCCACTATTGCTTCTCCGGTACATCATTTCCGCTTCTTGTTTCATATGTTGCTGCTGCTGAAGTAATAGCCTCTGTTGCTGTTGTTGCTGAAGAAAGTGATAGTGTGCTTGTTGTGCTACTTGAATTGGGGTTTTCCCATCAGTGCTCATTTCCAGAGAGGGGTTTCCCAAACTTAAGGAACTCCTAACATTTAAACTCAACTGGGGAGTTTTAGATAGATGGTGTGTTGTAGAATTAGGATTATCTAAGAGGGCACTTTGAGGAAAAGGGATGTGAAGCTTGTTGAGCTTTCTAACTCTAGCGTGACCCAAACCAGAACTGAGACATCATCAATTTTAGTTTCGCAACACTATATGCATCACGTGTTCAAAATCAATGACATGCCAAATACCATATGTTTAAAATTACAAGAGCATATTTTAGTTTTTAATACTCGATTGGGGCTTTGAATGATTTTAAGTTCTAAGAGCACTCCAACTCCGGTTAGTTAATGACACCTTTTTGGTAATCGATTACTAATTTATAATAGAAAATGTCCATTAAGTACTAATTTGACCCCTTCATTTCTCATTCCATTGATCATCTTAATTTCTTCCCCTATTAAACATAATGTAACAACTCCTATTGCCCATTTGAACAAATCTTTTCAACCCTAATACCACCAAGAGGATGAGCTACCAGTAACTTCGAGAAAGTCTCGGGTGACTGGGAGGACTAATTTAAGGAGGGGTATGATTAGGGAACAGATGAATGGACATAAGGAGTCTGCTATTCTTTCGAGTACATAAAGACGCGTTTTGGGGCCTCAATTGCTTCGGAGAGGATGAGAACTCCGAAGTTAAGCTTGCTGAGTTCAGAGCAATCACAGGATGGGTGACCTACTGTGAAGTTGCTCGTGAGCTCCCAGAGACAAAACCTGGAGATAAAGATCCCTCCGGCTCATCACAACTTATGGTTCTATCCCCGTCCACAATCATGTGGTGCGGGGTCCCTCATTGGTGGGCACTGCCGGGGTTTGGAAAGTTCTGGAATAGGGCTCCTGAAGACCACTAAGGGAGGTCAAAAGAAGGGAGGCGGGAACAGCCAACAGATGAGGGGGGAAGTGCAGAGGTGACCGCAAGATTGGAGGCCGTGTCCCAGCCTTCTCAAATGTACTTCAAGATGACATTGGATACAAACATGTTCTCAGATTATCTTCCAACATACGCTTAATAATAGAGATAATCACTTTGTTGCTAGTCTCTGCCTGGCCATTGGATTGCAGAAAAAACGAAAGTTAATTGGAGAAAAAGTTTGTTGCTCGGCGATTGAACAGGGATCCCGTTTTGGTCCCGGTTCTGTACGGAATCCCGGGCCTGCAGGATCATTATTCAATAAGCCTAATCCCGTTCCGTTTAAAATCTCACGGGACAAGACCGGGATCAGGTGATTCCTGCTCTGCGCAGATGATCAAGCACGTTTGGAATATGCATAGAAATACTATGATTTGTTGAGACTCTTGATCTGTTGCAGGAGAGTTGCCCGCCTACTCCCTCCTGCTTCAAAGACTTTCCATACATGACAATCTGCAAAAAACCTTCGAGCAATAACCCATTGCATCTAGAGCAGTACATGTTCTTACGAGCTTGTTCAAAAAGAGTTTGCTTGTCAATCCTGAGAAGTTTCTGCCGAGCTTGTGGTGACAGATCACTCCAAAACTATGTCCAAAGTAAAAATCACTTTGTTAGTGACTGAACTTTGAGTTCTGAAAATTTTTGGACGATGGACTATGAATTTTATATTTTTCATGTTGAAGTGGAGCTATGGACTTTTTATTCCTCTATGAGATTTTTGAATTATCTTTTGTTAATGGCCTTTTTTTAAGGGAAAAATAGATAAATTTCATTAGTCAAGCAAGAAAAAAACTCTAATACAAACTCAAAAGAGGATATAGTTTAGCCAAGAGATATGCTATTCCTGAAGAATATTGGGAAACGTCTGATAAAATTGAAAGTTACCTTGAATGGTTCTCACTCCCGTTGGTATTAGGAGGTCTCTAGAAGGATAAAAAGTTGGGTTTTGGTGGATTTCGAGAACGTCAAAACTCCACCGAAACTTGATGACTTATTAAAATTGCAAGAAAAATGGGATGAAATTGAAGACGCGGACGTCGGACCCTAAGGGGGGGTGGATTGTGATGACCCTGACCTAACCTGGCTAGGGAAGCTAGCAGGTAGGTAGGTCACGCATCCCACATCGCCTGGGGAAGAGTGGATGTTGTGCTTATATGTGCAGAGTTAGCTCAATACTTAAAGACGCGTTTTGGGGGCTCTCGTACTAGGTTGAATTACTATTGCGACACTGTCATCAGTAGGGTAAAACTAACCTGTCTCACGACGGTTTAAACCCAGCTCACGTTCCCTATTGGTGGGTGAACAATCCAACACTTGGTGAATTCATCCCCTTGTCTTGACCACTGAAAACATTTTAAACATCGGAGACATTCTTCTCCACTCCCTACAAGCTGGGCTACTTTCTTATACAAGGTAATATTCTCTCAATCTATGAATCCTCTTTCTTGTCACTTAACCATCAGCTTGTCCCCGACCACAGTTTGAGGCTTATAAATATATTCAAACACAATTATAGCCTCGTAGAAAATAAATGAAATCCACATATCATGATATTCAAATTCAATAAAAAGGAAATCAGCAATTAAAATAGATTATCGACCTTCGACAATCTAAATCATTTTCAAAATAAACCCAATTCCCAGAGAAGTGGAATCCCTCACTACTACAAAAAACTCAATACACAACGGTGCTGCACCGTTGTGTAAGTTCGGAAAAACCGTTGTATATCTCGAGCTTGTGTGATGAAACGTCCAACAACCAACTTATAATTTCTGTTGTACAACTTATATGTCATGCCATGGCTAGCTTGGCATTCGCTGCACTGACATGTCTAGTTCATACAACAGAATATACATACTTATATGTTGTGTAAGTTTTAAACATACAACAGAATATTACAATTTTATTCTGTTGTCTCATTCGCACAACAGATTTCATCTCCCACTTATTTAGTTGTCTGATTCAGACAACTGGTTTCGTTTCATATTTATTGAGTTGTATGATTCACACAACTGATTTGAGCATCTAATTATCTTGTTGTATAATGTTGTCTAAGCTTCAAACATACAACAGATTTAACACAAAAGCATGTAAACTGTTGTACAAAACATGCACCATTACCGCAAAAATACTGATCGAAATTATTGCATATAAATTAAGCTTCAATACATTTCATTCAAGTGACCATTGTACCACATACATGAAAATAGCCTAAGCTGCTACATTCCTAGCTATGATTACAAGCTGCACACCCTCTACCACATACACAAGTTTAAAAGCTGCTAGCGATTTTCCTACCTAGCTGGCTACATTCCTAGCTACAATCAAAAGCTGAAAATTGTTCTAAAAACCTAGAAAGCTGTTTGGCTAGATCAATAAAATTGAGGCCAACCCTACTTGGCGTCAGGTTTAACGCTGGAGAAGCACAATACATCAAGTTAAAACCTCAGAATATCGATCCTTTACAAAAAGCATATACTTAGTAAATTGCTGAACATTTAATTGCTGGGCAGTGAGTAGTGGTATGAGTATTGGGAGGACATGCACTGCAACAAACTTTGTTCCATGCTGAAAATGATGAATTGTGGAAAATAAGTTGTACTTATATCTGTACACAAGAATATCAGAGTAGAAGCTACCAAAGGATGCGAAAAGACAAGAATCAATATTGATAACAATTACCTGCTTAAGGATTGAGTTTGACAAACCAAGAGTACACATAAGAGTAGGAGCAGACCGGTCAACGGCTGTACATCGCTGAATTGTCTGCAATATATCTAGAATAGCACGCTTATCAAGTGCAAAAATCAGCTCTCCTAAACATAGCAAAGCATTGACTCTCACCTGACCAAAGAAGCAAATTTAATGTCATGTTTTGGACTTACATTAAGGCTAAAACAGAGAAACAAATGCCCAGAAATAACATAATCCCAAATATTCAAGAGGTACCTTCAACTATCATGGTATTACTAGCTATAAGCTTGGCTGAGCCCATGGTACTATAACATCTTACAGCTTAATAACAAATAGCATGACAACGTACCATTAAAAAAAAAACCAGCTTTATTAGAAAGAAAAACAAAATACAAGGATGCGGACAGGGAGTCCGCTCAAGAAGCTAATGAGAGCAGCTAGAACTACAGTCTAAGCCGCTCAGCTATTAATAGTTAGGGCCTTGTACTACAAAATCACTGATAAGCTGGAGAAAATAATACAAGTATCACAGACATACAAACAGATAGAGAAAGCAATCCAAGTATCATGGACTCTTTTGATAAGCTAGAGAAAAAAATACAAGTGCCCCAGACTTACAAACAGATGGAGAAAGAAATACATGATTTTATTCAAGAACTAAGGGCGTGTACTTAGATAGATGGATAAACAATCCAAGAAGTCATTTCAATAAGTTAGGATCAGATTTTCAAAATGAAAACCAAACTAGTTAAGGTCCTTAAGCTGTAAAAATGCGGTTAAGCACGAACTGACAAATGAAGTTACAAACAGACAGAGAAAGCAATCCAACTAAACCCAGAAAGGTAATTGACCATATCACAGGATTGAAACCATGTTGATACAAAAGTATCAGTATTATGTTGTAACAAATACTTTACCTTTTGAAGTATATCTAACTATCTGAGCAAATACTTTACGCTGATACTAAAGCATCAGTATTACCTTTCATATGATCCTGGAGCAGAAACAACTAAACTGCCTTTACCCGAAATTCCAACATGATTCCTGGCAACAAAAAAGCACAAGTCACAAGTCACTACATAATCAATTATGTATTGGGCTAGAAAACAGAATTACTCCACAAGCTCAAGCAGCATATAATGAGTAAAATATTTAGCAAGGCAAATATATTTGAGAAGAGGGCATGAACTGGGCAGCATGGAGCAATTGAACAAATACATTAATTGTAATGTAACTCTATCTAAAACACATTACTTCCACATAACTGGTCCAATTTATATTTCTAATCCCTCTAAATTTTCAAGCACAGTGGACATGCTCTCATTGTGGTCAGGAAGGTACTCCTCAAGGATCTCGGCTCTGCTCCTTCTACCATCTCTCCTTCCAGTTTTGAGAGGGATGAATGGGCCTCCTAGCTGAAAATACAACAAGATCAACATGCTTTAGTCACTTGTACTCAAATTTAGTCATACCAACTTCAGATCTATGTGTGTTCAAAAAAGAGATGAACTAAATCAAGCTCAAGCTCAAGCGACACAATATTGTGAATAATAAAACTTCTCAGCAAGCAAAATGGCCACTCACCTCATCAAGCACAAGCATTTCCAGTGAATCACCAACTGCGGTTGCTTGGAGAACACCATCCAACAAGCACTTCTTTACACAAGCTGGCGTCGTGACCAGAATCTCAGGCGGCCCGCGCTGCATTTGTCGACAAAACAAACAGTTAGAAAAACAATTTTAACACGTAAAAATATCGGTAACTTGGAAGAAAAAGAAATTGAACCAACCAAATCAGAAGTAGGTATGTTGCTCGTCAGCTGCACCACTTTCAATGGAACTTTACACAGTTCAATCAAAGACCTGACCTCCTTATAAACCTGCAAAACACACCATAAGCTCTCAAATTAATCCAAAACAGCAGTATATATTTAAGATCATTACACGAAATCGAAGCCGAAAAGTTAAACCTGCTGAGAAAGTTCCCTAGTTGGGACCAGAACAACGGCCCGAGGAGCGAGTTTCTTGTTTGGTTCCTCGGAAGCAGTGAAGAGCTTCTGAAGCAGAGGGAGCAGATAAGCAAAGGTCTTTCCAGAACCAGTCTTTGCTCTCGCCACCAGGCTTGAGCATCTTTTTCTTGTTCAGTGCGCGAATGAGGCGGCCGTCGAGTCCGAGAGTTCAGAAGGAGATCACGGTGAGAGAGAGAAATAAAGAGACCTGAGCTTACTTGAAGGACGCCATGGTCTAGGGTTCAAGGTGGCCTGAGGGGGGAGGAGTGAGGTTGTCCTGAGCGCCACTGGTGACGGTGACGGTGATGGTAACGGTGGCGGCTTCGATGAGACGACCTGCTTCCGGGAGGCGGGTGGGACAAGACGATGGCGTTGGAGTGGTGGGGGACGCCGGATCTGAGGAGGAGGTCGAGGTCGCGGAGGTGGTTGGAGAGGGAGGCGGCGGCCATGTCGAGGTTGGGGAGTGGAAAGGAGGTTGGGGAGGAGAGTGTAGAGGAAGGGGTTCTGGGCCCAGTGAGGGGAGTCGGAGACGGAGGAGATGGAGGTGTGGAGGGAGAGGAGGTTGGAGAGGAGGGGCTGCCAGAGGGAGGAGAAGGAGCTGAAGGTGAAGGAGGTGCGGAGAAAGCCGACTCTGAAGGGAAGCAGCCGGGAGAGAAAAGGAAAGAAAGAAAAGGGTTGTGCAATATTGAAATAATGAAACCCTAATTTCCCGGTGATGGGGAGAGACGGAGAGACTGAGAGAGAGAGAGGAGGAGCGGGCCAGTTTCAGAGAGTTTAGGGTGATGGGGAGAGACGGAGAGACGGAGAGCTGAGGCCAACCAAAATAAAATGTATGATTTGGCTCAAATGTTTTGGTAAAAGAGGGAAATCTGCCGCCAACCAAAAATTTGGCAAGTTTAACATGAACTTAGGTTTAACCTTTATACAACTAAAAACTTTTAAACTGTTGTACCAATTTCTTTTTCTTTACACAAGGTATTCCATAGGTGTGTTCTTGTAGAAGCTTAAAAACAATTACACAACAGAATTAAAAACAGTTGTTGTGAGAATTGTAACACATGTATGTTTTCAAAACCAAAAAACGATGGAGGCAAATTTCCCGCTTTGAGAAATACTACCCCCAAGCCATTGGAGCCAAAATGAATGTGGGGAATGGCAAGCAAAACAAGTCATACAACAAAACTACGAAATTCTGTTGTACAAGTATTTGTCACTTTGCACTTCGTGACACCTAATGCAGGATGTGACATTATCACACAACACAAAACAATAACTTTGTTGTCTGTCCATCTAGACCTTGCCCAAATTTGAGTTTCAATGTCGGAGGGAGTTCTGCCGCCAAGATTTTCATTAATCATACAACAGAAAATGTATGTCAGAGTTGTGTGACAAAATCTGGAAAAATGTTTTTCAGAATATGGAAAATATGTACCATCATACAACACAAATTATTCACTTTAGGTTGTGTGAAACAGTTCAGTCATTCACACAACATGTAACTTTCAAAGTGTTGTCTGAATTGTGTTGTGTATTGAGTTTTTTGTAGTAGTGCCTTAAGGGTCTTCGCACTGTGGGAGCAGCTTGTGGGGTGTGGCATACTGCTGCTGTTGTAGTATAACATGATAGACTGTATAAAAGAACACTAATTTTGGAAAGCCTTATAATTAAAGATAGAAGCTAGTACAAAATTAATTTTCGTCGGCACTATTGTCGGCCATATTCGAGAATAACCGACGATTTCGTTATTTTCGTCGGCCATTGGTATTACCGACGCTGTTTTTCCGACGACGTATAGCCGATAAAAATTTCGTCGGCAGAAGGAATAGCCGACGAAAATTTGGCGTTGCTGTCCACTTTCCAGGACAGCGTTTACCGTCTTCATTTTCTCATACCGGGCATTAGATTTTGCTCTATCCCAGTCGCCCCTCCGCGCGCAGACGACCGACTTCTGCTCTCATCGCCCGTATCTCTCCCGCCATATCATGCCGCTCGGGGCTGGTATAGTAGATGCTATCACATATACTGAAGTGACGTCAAAGACATATCCCAATTTGTTCTGTAAAATAAAATAAAATTGGATTAATCTACCCAAACTCGAAGGCCCAAGCATAACAGACCCCATGTTCTGATCTCAAGCCCAGACCCAAAAGCCCAGAACCGAAACAACATTATAAATGGTAAGTGTTCCTTTTTATCAGGATCATTCAACATGCATGTGGACATGAGTGGCTGGAATTACTGTCCTCCTGCATATTCATTTATATTGCTGTATTCATAATTGTCATGATCTGCAGTTACAAATGCAAGCGTATTCAGATGTGTATGTCTTGGCATTACGGCATCAACACCAACCTTGAGGCCACCTATTTTGAGGGTCAAGTCTAGGGACCCATGACTTTTTCTTTGAACCCAGTGTAGTCTTTGGCTTTGGAGATGACAAGAAAAGCTTCATCAGAAATCTTTTTCTTCCAAACCAAAAGTCCACACGCAATGGGATAAAAAGCAGAATAGGTAGCTATTATATAACATAAACATTACTCATTTTTCAGTTTAAGCAATTTTTTGACTATTGTTTATATTTATTTATTTATCATACCTATCTAAGTGAAATAAATTTACAGTATACTACTTTATTTATATTACAGATTGGTCGGGGGGGGGGGGGGGGGGGGATTGAACATCTCCACGTACACAATATTTTTGTACATTAGCAATGGCAATGTAATTTTAGACGACAACTTTTTGTGTGACTGGAGTTCTGCATAATGAGCAGATTGTAAGATAAATCAAAAGTTATGTTGTGTTTATTTTTGGATCCTCTTCTTATATCTATCTCTGCACTTGCGTGGATATACAAAGGGACTTGACAGGACCCGAACAAGATTTTACCCTGAAATCCAGATAAGGCCCTGCGGGGACTACCTTAAGATTAACTCTATCGATAAATCGATAAGTCAATCTTAAGGTAGACAACCCTAAACCCTGCAACAAGTAAAAACACTTCTAATTCCAGTTCCAACCTCAACACCTGAAGCCATCTGCTCCCCAAACACAACCACCGTCACATATAAACACAAAATCAAATTCATCTAATATTCAAAGGCTCACAGGTAATCAGAGCAATCTAATACATTGAACTGAAAATACAAATTAAAAAATAAAGGATCAACGGATCCCACCAAGCGGAAGCAAAGACGACGATGACTATGCCTCGACTCCGAGTACTCTTGACCTCAAATAAACTAGTATGCAAACTGGACGATTTTAAAACGAAATGCTCAGGGGAAAGTAAATTACAAACGTTAGAGTGAGTGGATAAAATAAAACAATTTAATATAATACTTTTAAATGAAAGTATCATATTACTTTTCTCAATATTTTAGAAATAAAAACTACAATGCATGCATTTTAATAAAACGTCACACGTTTTAAGAAAATCGTATTTAAAAAAAATCACCCCCGCTGATATAATTCAATAAACAAATAATTATTTTATTTATATATATTTAAAATGAAATCTTTTGAAAAATTAATTAATAATATATCACGACTAATCCCATTGGTCACATAAAAATCACAGCCCTGTTAGTTCGGGAATTTATTAAATAACAGAAAGTCTCATAGAGAAAATATTCTCGAAACCCAAACAATATAAAATCATGACCAATCACATTGGTCATATAATAGAACAGGGGAACGTCATTACCACCATTTAATAGTAGCCTCCAAGACTAAGGGTCGAGCCTCCAAGACTCTCTATAGCGTCTCACGCTATGCCAGTACACATCGACCACCGAGCGTGAATCTGATCTATGTGGTCAAGTCATCACCTCGCATGGGATCAGGTGACTAAACTAGCTAGCATCAATATATATCTGGACCTTGATATGGTGAAAATCTGAAAACAAAACCGAAAGTACGTTTCCCCTTATATATCATAAATCAGTACGGTCCCCGACTGCACATCTGAGGCTTATAATAATCATCAGTATAATAGCCTCGAAATATACTCATATATATATCCGACATATCTAAGATGCCGTAAAATAATATCGAAAACTTATATATGCAACATCGACATGTCTCACATGTCGAAAAATCATAAATAATGAAATCATAGACTCCCCGGAAATCTCATTTCCGGTCTTTCAAATATAAAATACAATAAAAACGATTAAGTATGATTTATCAAATCATACAATTTTCGGAAATCTCATTTCCGGTTAAAATACGTACTACTAAAATAGTAGTAAATGTATAACCCAAAACTACATTTCTTTTAAATATTAAATCAACAATTATAACCAAAATATATGAATTATCGGCTTCGATAATTCATATCATGCTTAGGAACTTATTTAATTAAATAAATTGCATTTCAATAAAACGTAAATGCATGCGTTTATTTTAAAATAAAATCCACTCACAGTACGGCCGAGCGTGCCGCTATTCCGCGCTCTCGTCCCGTCGAGTAATATCTCGACCTGGAAACAGAGTTAGCTCCGACGCTAGACGAAACTAGAAACAAAGCGACAAGCATTCTGAAATCCTTATCCTTTTGATTCTGATTTTAAGAATGTCTGCGAACTACTTCAAATCAACTTTGATTAATCATCCCAAATTTACTCTGGACACCCAAAGGATGTCTCCACCAAATCTCATAATTAATAAGGATAACCAAATAGCCTTATTTCCGATTCTTCCGTGCTTTCTCCCCCAAATCAAAATATAACTTAGCTTCAATCTTGACGCTGTATCACCATTATGCTCCATAATAGAATTTGGTCAGCTATAGCTTCAGTTCGATCACTTTCCAGAACTCAAAGCTTTATGTTTCAGAGATAAATTATACGTATCAAGGTGGCTACCTTCAAAGAATGCTCTAAATCAACAAACCCCACCAATCTGTAATTTGGTTCCACGACTCCATTTTCTTCTTTAAATATATCCTTAATCATGCAAAGGTTAGCAGCCTACAAGAAATTTCACCTTTAATTGCTGTACTAAATTCCCTCTATTTCAACTACTTTCTGCACCCATAGAAGTGCTTTGTACACCCATGCTAGCAACGGCAAACATAATTGGACATGAGCTTAACCATCAATTGTCCAATTTCTCCATTTCCTTTTTAATCCCCTCACATTCCTGGAAGTCCTGACATCACAAGGCCATAGACTTAAACATCACAAAGTCTGAATCTTGTATTTGTGGTAGTTAACCCACCTAATGATTTCAGCATCCAGTTTAACAACTTCCCACCATTCTCACACAACTCCATCACAGTACCACTACTATCATGCACTCCTCTACCAACATATATAGAAACCATAATACACCTCACCATTTCCAAACAACAATCAATCTCTGCATTCCAGTATATCTAAGAAATTACTAAACATCCATCAAAACATCTCCAAAGACAAAACCAGTACAGTAGTAAACTCCATGAGTCCAACTGTTACTAATACCGACGAAAACAGGAATCTAAGTATATCAACACCATTCTCACACTCCAAGATTACTACTTCACCAGAAATTAATAAATGAAATCAAAATCTCTCTAAGGACAGGAAACACAAGCTGAGCAGTAAACCCATAACTTCAATTCTTCAATTCCCAACCAAAATCAAAACCAAGCATATCAACATCTAAAGCTCGTCATGAAGATTAATTATGATACCTGAATTGAAATCATAAGTCATCAGACAAAAACAGAGAACCACCCAAAATCCCAGAGGTTCAACTAATGGATTCTCCCTCCTCAAAGATTGTCTTGAAAAACCAACACTGCAAGGACATCGAGGACAACAATACAAAGCTACAGCTACCAGTTTTGCTTCCCGCCGTGACCGAAATCGGAGAACCCGAACAAAACAGTCGCCACCTTCCCTCCTTCGTTTCTCCCTCTTTACAGCTCGTCTCTGAAAACCAAAGCCATAGACAGGACCACGACGTCAAGACGAAGCCGTAGTCACCAATTCCTCCTCGAGAGACGACCGGACGACAGAGGAAGGAGCTGAGCTCCATCGCTGCAGAGCTGCTCGAGACCAAGGTCGGTCCAGCTCTGTTCTGAAGCTAATCCTCCTTATTTATACCCAAAATCCAACGGCCCAGATCTTGCGGTCAATCTTAATCAAGGGTCCAAATCAAACCGACTCTAAAATCTATTTTTAATAAATTCTTGGATAACACCAACTTCCAAAAATCATTAAAAATAGTTCTAATGTCCAAACGATGTTCCGTAAAAACCAACCCACAAACTCGTAATAACGTCTACTTTCTCGTCGAGAAATAAAATTCTTCGTCGGGTCAACTTAATTAAAAATCAACATTATAATTTTCGAATCGTAAAAAGCAATTCTTGTAACGTAAAATAAAAGATAAAACTGTCAAACGGTAACTCGAAGTTCGAGTCGTATCAGGACTGATTAACTATTAGTATGTAAAAACTATTTCAGATTATGTTTGTGTATAAAGTCTGTTTTGTTCAAGGAAGGTTAATTCCGTAACTTCCGAGGTGTGTCTTGCCCTAATAAGACTTGTAGTCTAGATACTCTATTAGATAGGGAATCCCTGTTCGCCAGGGATACTTGATGTAATGCCTATATAAAGGCCTCCTTATCAATGAATAAACACAGAGAGATTTATCAATCTATTTCTCCTACAACACGTTATCAGCACGTTGCTCTAGCCTCCCGTCTAATAAGCCCTAGAAACCCTAATTCCGAATTTTTTTTCGAAACCCTAACCTACCGTCGGCCGCCGATTCTTCCCTTCGGCACCGTCGGCCTCTTCTCAGCAGCATCTGCGCTGCTCGCCTGCCGCTTTGTACCTTCGCGTACTACTCCTCCTCTGCCTCTAGGCAGACAACCCGCTCGCCAGCAGCTCTCCCTTGCGTGCTACTTTTTGCACGCATCTGCCAGAAGATCAAGATTGCTCGCAAGCCAAGCAAGCGATCCGCGAACCCTTATTCGTGGTTGAGAAGAAATCAAGAAAAATCGAAGAAAACAAGCTTCCCCAAGAGTCAAGTTTCGTTTGATCAAGCTTCTCTTGAAGAGGTAAATATTTTTATAAACGTTCCCGCTTATGAAAATTTCAATAGTTGGGTTTTGTTTTCTTCCGGGACCTTTCCGTGTCCCTGCTTCTTCATCCCGATTCTATCGCTTCTCGGGACGGCATACGGGGATTTAGTCACCCCGGTGCCAACGTTTATTGGGGTAACTGTGATGTTACCGGCCACCGTTATGCTTGTGACTGTGATGTCACTGTGAACCATAACGTATTATTCTTTTTTGGAAAGAAAACAAAGGGAAGATATCGATTGTGACTTGAAGTCACGTTAAGCATCGATTTATGTGACCATGATATATCTTGGCACTGTTCTAAAAGAACAATCAAACTTGATTAGTATTCAAACATACTAACGTCTTCCTGTTTGTGTTCTGTAGATGGCTGACACTCAGCGTCCAGAATTTGACATCTTGGATGTCCAAGGCAAGGAATACAAGAGGTGGGTCTCAGATGTTGAGAACACTTTCATTGGTAAAAGATTTACTGCCACCATCAACCCTCCTGAGGATGAAAGCTTACACGCTTCTCCTGAACAGAAAGCACAAGCCCTGATGTTTCTCAGGCGCCATATCCATCCAACGCTCAAGAAGCAATACCTGAGGAAAACTGATCCCAAAGAGCTATGGGATATCCTCAAGGACCGCTTCGACAATGTGCATGACGCACAACTCCCAGACCTCATGTCTGATTGGGAGCAAATCCGCTTACTGGATTTTGATTCCGTCCAGGAATATCATCAGACTATGCTAAACTTGCAATCTGATTTGAGCTTTTGTGGGGTCGAAAAGACCGATGATGATATGATGGAGAAGACTTTCACGACGTTCCCAGAATCTGCGTCCATGTTGTCGCATCAGTACCGCGATCTCCGCGAGAAAGGCACTATCAAAACCTTCAGTGATTTGATGAATGTCCTTCAAAGAAAGGAGAGGTACCATGAGTTGATTCTTACCACCAATAAGAGGCCTCGAGGACCGAAATTCATTGCGGAATCTCATCAAGCCCGTGGTAAAGCTTTTAAGCAGAAGCATCAACCTCATGAACGTCAAGCACCGCCACCACGTACGCCAAGAGCAATACGTGGCGGACGAGGAGGGAGAAGAGGCGTCGGCCGTGGCCGACCGCTTTCTTGGACAAGGGATGATGGCAGAGCCGCCGCTCCCAGAGGGAGGAACAGTTTTGGTTCCGGTCCCAGGCGTGGTGGCCATCCGCCGAACAATGCTTCGGCTCCTTGCTTCAAATGTGGTTCTATGAATCATCTCCAACGCGATTGCATAGCAAGCAGAGATATTCAAGCCGCTTACAAGAAACACAAACAATACATAGAACAAGAAGCACACTATGTAGGAGACTTTAAGGAAGAAGTATACGATGAGGAAAATACGAACTTCGCCATCGATGACTTCCAACCTACCAAGAAACGTAGGACTCAGGAGTATGATACTCCAGACTATGAATAAGTATTTGACTTAGGTCATGAGATACATGTTCAAGTTTGATTTTGATTGTTATTTTGACAGAATAGTCAATAAATCACGACTTTGTTCGATAAGTCGTTCTATTTAGAACAACCTTGATGTATTTTTGAGTTGTCATCAATAAAATCTATCTTATTCTACGAATGATTTAAGATTTTTACATCCCTGAAAGCAAAATTGGTTCAATGCGTCCAATTCTCAATGGCATAATCATTTTGAGTTCACCAAAATTCTGGTGATGTTAACTCATATCCGAAAAATCACAAAAGACAAAAGGAGAGATCCGCGATACGCGATACACCATCCGCGATCCGCGATACGCCATCCGCGATCCGCGATACGCCATCCGCGAACCGCGATACACGATCCGCGATCCGAGATCCGCGATCCGTGATCCGCGATCCGCTATCCGCCAACTTGGCCGCGATCCGCCAGGCCTCGCTCGCCATGTCTATTCGCCAACTAATCCGCGATCCGCGATCAGCGATCCGCCAACTTGGCTGCGATCCGCCAAACCTCGCTCGCCAAAGCCTAAGCGCTTGGCCGCGACTCGCTAGGCCTCACTCGCCATGGCCAATCGCCAGCTTGGCTCAGCACCGAATCCGGTTTTTGAAACCAACAATCGATAGCCTATCGAACAAATGCAACTTTTGCATCAATGGCTCGGCAACGAAGTGTCTTCGGACTCGTCATGCTTCGGATTTAGCTCAACCGTCGCATCGCATTGCCTCAATGCCTGACCGACTCTCACCACTCGCCTTGCTTCGGCTCGGCCTCTGGGTAGCTTTGGCCTTACCACAGCTTCGGCTTTGGCTTGGCCCCGGCCTTTGCCTTGGCCTCGGTCTTGGCTCGGCCACGCCACCTACGACGGTGTCCGGTCTCAATCTCTGACCTAGGCTATGATTATCAATGGTGATACTCGGTGATTAAAATGCGGCTTATATTTTTCTCTCAAGTTTTGTCGTTGCCATGGCTATGTTATTGGCCTTAATGCACTTCATTTTGTGATGATATATTGTCTCAGTACACTTACTTTAAAGTGTTCGCCAAAGTCTACAGTAGACTATTGATTCAATTTACATTGTTTTTGTAGATGTATCAAGGCGAGATTGAGTGTTTGTTGGATTGTGCAACAACTCACACGATTCTGAGGAATCGGCAATTGTTTTCGGATTTTACGCCAAGAGAATCGTCGTTATCTACGATGACAGGAACTGGACCCGTAATTAAGGGTCGTGGCACTGCTCAATTCTTACTGCCAAATGGCACTGAGATTCGGGTAGAGGACGCCCTATATGCGCCTAAGGCGCCAAGAACCTTGCTAGCTTTCAAGGATGTGCGTGACAATGACTATCACCTCAGCACTTATGTTGAAGATGGAACTGAATATCTGTTGATCACCTCCACTCAATCTATGCGCACTCGCATTGTGGAGAAGTGTAAGCGAGTTCGCAATGGCATGTATTTCACAACCATTCGAGCCAACGAATCTCATGTTGTTATATTATGTGATTCTGATGCTTATAAGCTTTGGCATGATAGACTCGGTCATCCGGGTCGTGATCTGATGATCCGTATTTTGAAATGCTCCCACGGTCATCCATTTTTCCGATCACAAAAGCACAGAGGGCGCCTCGGCCTCGGTTCGGCCGTGCCGTCGATAGCCGCCTCTCGGTTCCAAGGAGAGGTTCGGTCCCCTCCTGCTTCTCATGCTTCTGTAGCGATGTCTAATGCTCATCGTTCGTTTTGCAAAGCTTGTTCACTAGCAAAACTTCAAGCAAGACCATCTTTTGCTATTGATAATAAACAGAATATTCCGTTTCTACAACGAATACAAGGTGATATTTGTGGACCTATAACACCAGAATGCGGACCATTTCGATATTTCATGGTTCTGGTTGATGCATCAACGCGTTGGTCACACGTAGCGTTGTTGTCCACGAGGAATGCTGCATTCGCTAAACTCCTAGCTCAGATTATTAAGCTTCGGGCTCACCACCCGGACAATCCGATTAAGTCCATCAGACTGGATAATGCTGGAGAGTTTACCTCAAAGTGTTTTGATGACTATTGCATGTCAGTTGGGATTGAAGTTGAACATCCCGTACCCCACGTTCATTCTCAGAACGGTCTTGCAGAAGCCGCTATCAAGAGACTACAGCTTGTAGCTAGGTCTCTTGTCATGGCCACAAACTTGCCAGTTTCGGCATGGGGATATGCAATATTACATGCAGCTATGCTTATTCGTCTACGACCCACAGATAGCCAACCATTTAGTGCGTACCAGTTGGTAACTGGTTACGAGCCTGATATTTCGCATCTGCGTACTTTTGGTTGTGCCGTATATGTGCCTATCACGCCTCCACTGCGTACCAAGATGGGTCCACAACGACGATCAGCTATTTATGTTGGATATGAAGCACCAACTATTGTCCGCTATATAGAGCCTATGACAGGTGATCTATTTACTGCACGATTTGCAGATTGTCACTTTGATGAGACATCCTTCCCGCCGTTAGGGGGAGATGGGGCCGCATCCGTCCCAAATGAACGTCAGGAATTGACGTGGTTCTCTCCCACTATGTCTCATTATGATCCCCGTACGTCTCAGTGTGAGACTGAAATACAACGCATATTAGAACTACAAAAGGTGGCGGATACGATGCCCGACTCCTTTACTGATATTGCGAAAGTGACAAGATCAACCATACCTGCTGCGAATGTACCTGCAAGGCTTAACATTCCTCGCCATGCGCGAGCACGCGCCGCCGGTCTCGGACCCGCAGCCCTAGGTGCCATCGGCAGCCTAGGCTCGGCACCTCCAAGTGGAGAGCCGGCGTCGACTTCGGATCCTCCTAGAAAGAGGGGGAGACCAATCGGTTCCAAAGACAATGTACCTAGAAAGAGGGCATGTGTCCAGGCACAAAGCGATCCGTTCATCATTGATACTGTGACGCCGTCACACGAGATTGTCTCCGACTATACCTATGTCCAAGAATCAACTCTGAATCATCTGGTGGACGCCTCAGACTCACTGTTGATGTTGGAGAACAAGGAAATCTCACTAAACTACTTATGCATGCACAATCTGATGGAAAGAAATTCCATGTATATCGATGATGCATTCGCCTACGCCGTTGCTCAAGAAGTTATTGACGACGACGATATGGAACCCCGCACTGTTGATGAATGTCAACGTAGGGCGGATTGGCCGAAGTGGGAAGAAGCAATCCAGGCTGAACTAGACTCTCTAAAGAAAAGGCAAGTATTCGGACCGGTTGTGCCTATACCGCCGAACGTGAAGCCTGTTGGACATAAATGGGTCTTTGTCAGAAAGCGCAATGAGAATGGCGAAGTCCAGCGATATAAAGCTCGACTCGTGGCGCAAGGTTTTTCTCAACGCCCTGGAATTGATTATGAGGAGACGTATTCTCCTGTCATGGATACTATTACCTTCCGATACTTAATAAGTTTGGTAGTCTCAGAGAGACTCAATATGCAGCTTATGGATGTTGTAACTGCGTATCTTTATGGGGACCTAGATACGGAGATGTACATGAAAGTGCCAGAAGGACTTTCGTTACCCAAGTCAAGTGAGCAAAAACCACGAAGTTCATTTGCTATCAGGTTGAGACGATCTCTATATGGACTCCGACAATCTGGTAGGATGTGGTACACACGGTTAAGTGATTACTTGATTGGGAAAGGATACAAGAATGATGAGTTGTGCCCTTGTGTGTTCATAAAGAGAACAAGTTCAGGATTTGCCATTATAGCCGTCTATGTCGATGATATGAACATCATTGGAACTCTGAATGAGATCAATGAGACCGCTAGCTATTTGAAATCCGAATTCGAGATGAAAGATCTGGGAAGGACTCGGTTTTGCCTAGGCTTAGAACTAGAGCACCGAAGTGGTGGAATTTTTATACACCAGTCTGCATATGTCCGAAAGATGCTCAGGCGATTTAACATGGACAAAGTTATGCATCCTACAGGCACTCCCATGGTCGTTAGAAGTCTGGATATCAACAAAGATCCCTTTCGTCCGAAAGAAGATGACGAAGAGGTCTTGGGAGCTGAATATCCATATCTTAGTGCGATTGGAGCTTTGTTATACTTAGCTCAGTGTACTAGACCAGACATCGCTTTCTCTGTGAACTTGTTAGCTAGATTTAGCTCTGCGCCAACACAACGTCATTGGGTTGGAATCAAGAACATCTTCCGATACCTTAAAGGAACCCTTGACATGGGCTTGTACTATCGATACACTCATCAGGATTCGACACCTAGTCGATCTCTTGCATCTAACAGCACAAACCATGGCTCGGATCGCCATCCGCCAGCCATATCCGCCAAGACTGGCTTTGGTTCATCCATCCGCCATCTTGCAGACATATCCGCCAACTTATCCGGACCCGCGGATGCTAAGTCGTGGTCCCGATACGGCTTTGGCGATACCCCCTCCTACTCAGATACACCAAATGATGTAATGGTAGGATTTGCTGATGCTGGATATTTGTCAGATCCACACAAAGGACGTTCCCAAACAGGTTATGTTTTTACCATTGGGAATACGGCGATATCTTGGAGATCAACCAAGCAAACCCTTGTTGCTACCTCCTCGAACCATGCTGAGATTATTGCACTACATGAAGCAGTCAAAGAATGTATTTGGCTTCGCTCAGTTATATCTCACATTCGAGAGTCTAGTGGACTTGAGTCTACTACGATGGGACCAACTTGCATATTTGAAGATAATGCAGCATGCATTGAGCAGATGAAGTTGGGATACATTAAGGGTGACAATACTAAACACATTTCGCCTAAGTTCTTCTACAATCAGCAGCAGCAAGAGACTTTGAATATTCAAGTGAAGCAAGTCAGCTCAGAAGAAAATGCAGCGGATCTGTTCACCAAGTCTCTACCTAAATCTACATTTATGAAGCATGTAAAGCGCATTGGAATGTGTCGCTTATCCGAACTCAAAGACTGAATGACTATCAGGGGGAGTTCTCATCTAGACTTCAGGGGGAGCCTAGTTATGCATGTCTCACATACTTGTAGTTGGTGCGTTGTACTCTTTTTCCTTAGACCATGCTTTTATTTTTGCCCAAGAGGTTTTTGTTTGCTGGCAAAGGTTTTAACGAGGCAACGGTTCATGCACCATTGAGGACGCGACACAAGGGGGAGTGTTCAAGGAAGGTTAATTCCGTAACTTCCGAGGTGTGTCTTGCCCTAATAAGACTTGTAGTCTAGATACTCTATTAGATAGGGAATCCCTGTTCGCCAGGGATACTTGATGTAATGCCTATATAAAGGCCTCCTTATCAATGAATAAACACAGAGAGATTTATCAATCTATTTCTCCTACAACATGTTTGTATTTTTACTTGTGCCTATTTATTTTCAACTTCGTTTTTTTTTTTCCACATCAGAAGTATTCAATCAGGTTTCCTTTTATATCTTGGAGAACAACTGTCTGAGAATAACGTGTCTTCTTTAGTATAGTTTTTATATCTGAGATTGGCGTAGCTCTTTCACTTCACTATACAGTTCTGTTACTATAAACTTATCTTAACTTACTAATAGAATGGCTACTTTACAACAATTTGTTCTTAAATAACATGTTTGAGCTGAGGTACAATTATAAAAACCTGACTTATGCTATTCAATTACAGTAAACTAGATAGACAGTTATAAAACAACTATCGCATTTATTAAAAGCTTCACACCTGTTTTACAAGCACCTATGTTGGCAATGAGTTTCTAAGCTTCACACCTGTTTTAGAAGCACCTATGTTAGTAATGAGTTTATGCACCTCCATACATCTGTTCATATTCATTTGTTTATATAATCAAGAGATATATTTTACTTCTGCATCTCTACCGATATGCAGTTCTCTCTACACAGATCAAAAGAAAGAATCTCTCAACGCTTAATACAGGCATGTCCATAGATATATCTACAATAAAAGAGGTATAAAAACTTAAACGAACATTACTATTGATTTACTTTATATAGCCTATCATAACTTATGTATCTCTCAAATCTGTCATAGACTTACACTCATTTAAAGAATGAATTTGCATGTTTAAATCTCTATAACTTGATTATCCCTGCTTAACTATTTCACATTCATGTGATAAAGGAAGTGTGCAGCTTAACAAATATGAAGTCCATATCCGAACTTTATCAGTTGAATACAAATGATAAGCTGTAGTCACTATTTCTTTAATAATTGTGCCGTTGTACTTAGTTATTAAACATCTATTGACATAATCTATATTATATTTTCATGATTTATCCAGAAATAAGTGTTGTGCAGAGCATCAATTGTAAGATTTTTAACCTATGGAGGATGGTGGTATAACTGCTGTCCAATTTTAGACTGCTACAGAGAATTGAAACAAGACGAAGGCAGTGACCCTTTCAGTTGTGTTTTGCATAATGTTCAGGCTCCATTACCATAGTAAATATATAGATTTATTTTTATCAAGCCAATTATTCTTTTAGTTATGTTCTGTGTTTTTTTTTTGCTACATCTAAAATTCACTTATAGACTTCTTTTTGTTATAGCTACAAAACAAGTATGATTATAAGTGACAAGACTGATGAAGCAATCGTTACTCTTACTAGAACTGAAGCTGAAAAATTGTTTGGCTTCATATGCGAACAACTAATACTGAAGGAGTCATACGAAGGAGGTCAAACTATACCAACCGAAATGTAAAATGTAGAAGGGCAAGAATGTGTTTCAGATTGCGATGACAATTGATCATCAACTAGTGATCAAAACAATACTAACTGTTCATAATAATTATTCGGAAATAAAGCATGCAAAGCCCTGTACCAGTACACCAGAAAAGCCAACAACAAATAGAACAAACAAAAAAGGTATTTACACTTATATATTGTAAATTATATTTATTTTACGACTTATTTTTCTTTTCAATCATATACAGGAAAGAAGCAAGTGAGATCTTCATCGTTGTCAAAACCTTTGTTCAAATAAAAAATGGTTAGTAGTCAACTAAATTACATAAGTGACTATGCTACTATCTACTGTATATATTTTCCACTGTATCTTCATCTCCATCAAATAAAGTGATTGATAATATTGTGAAACAGACAAACTGTTGTTACAAATAATAACTGATATGGAAAACAGTTAATCTGTGATAAAAGCCCGATTGACTATGTCTTAAATTAATTTGAACCAAACTAAATTGAGCAAATTCAAGCCACGCTTTATTATTTTCACAATTAGGTAATCTGTTTTAATTCAAATGTACAGCTAATTGTTTTAGTCAGTAAAAAAAAATGTAGAGTTGCCATTAGGCATTTACACAACAAAGAATTGTGTAAACATCAAATAGCAACTCTCAAGACGTCGTCCTCTGATTCAATGGATTTTTATAACATGCTCTATCGACTTGTCATTTCCTAACAAGTATGACTGATTTTGCAAATACACTGTTACTCTGAGATCACCTTTTCAACAAAACAATTGCAGGCTATTTCACAGTCACCAAATTGATTGAAGCTGACTAAAATATAAGAGAGTTATATACATCAAATTGCAACTTTGGAGACGTTGTCCTCTGATTAAATCGATTTTGATAATTGATATAATATGTTCAAACTTTATACACCAATGATCTATCAATATTTACAAGTTGCTCTATCGATATGAGATTTTCTAACAGATATAAATAATTTTGGAGGTATGCATTGGCTTGGAGATCACCTTTCCGACAAAACAATTGCAGCCTCTTTCAGAGTTGCCGGATCTATTGAAGCTGACTAGAATATGGGAGAGCCATATCCATGATTGGTCTGAAGCAATGAGTTCTTGGAGTCTAATCAAGCGATACTTTTATGTTTACAGTGTGAGGCAATGAATGAAACTTAGATATATAGCAAATATAGATATTCTTGTAATGTATGACTTTTGTATAACATATAGTAAATGAACATTTTTTTGTTTCTATTTCTTATTTGCTGCTGTTGTTAATTGTTGCAGTTCGTGGTTACTCAATTTGTACGCTTTCAGGTTGGTGATCTTGAGGATATTGCCATCGAAGCTATAGTTTGGAGCTGCTCCTTTCCAGTTTATCTTGGAACTAATTTGCTTCCAAGTTTATTGCTCAGCTTATAATCTCTGACAACATGACACTGTGCTTTCAAAACTAATTTAGAGGAAATTTATACAAATGGTTCACATGTTCTGAATCACTGACTACTATTCATGTAAATATTAAAAAGAGCTATTAAAGTTTTGTGTAAAGTTCTCAGTTACAGAAAGTAAGGTGATTTGGTGTGAGAGCTATTAAAGTTTGGTGTAAAGTTCTCAGTCATTTCTAGTGTTGTACGACCATATGGTAATTTACCAAGTTCATAAAGATTGACAGATACTGAGCTATTTGAAACTCATTAGTGCGTACTACAACACTGTGATGAAGCACAATATTTCATGCGTAAACATTTGAAGCTCATCAGAGAAAATCGTAGACATCTAAGGTCGAACGAGACGCACAAAATAACTTTTCCTAATTACTTTCGCAAACGGGTACGTCACAACATTTATTGTGTTAGAATATTTCCATGTTAATATTAGTATTGTGGTCAGTTCAATTTAAATATTATATCACAGCATGGCAGGTGGAAAATCTCCAAAAACAGAAGAGTGATGGTACTCGCCAGAATTGCACCATTTGGCTGAAACGCCGATTTCCCACAGAGTGCGAGCGATGTGTTTTGTCAACGGTGTCAAGTTTGTGACACTTCAACGAGATGTAAACCATAGAACGCAAAGTTGCAGGGTCATGGTTGATGGGAACGACTTAACCTACAATAGAGTGCTACTCGCCGGTGTCGAACTAATATATGGAACTATGAGCGTTGTGTTGTTCAAGTGTAGATGGTTCAATACTGATCCAAGAGTTCTTAAGAGTACAAAGATGGATTACGGCATATTATCAGCTAATACAGACATTAGTTGGTATGGAAATGAGCCGTTCATTTGGAGGATTTATTTTCCGCTAAAAATTTTGGCCAAAATTTGTATTTTACTTAGGAGACGAAACAATTCATTTTCGTCGCCTAGGTGAAGTACTTAGGCGACGAATTAATTTTTCGTCACTTAAGTACTTTACTTAGGCGACGAACTGCTTGTTTTCGTTGCCTAAATACTTCACTTAGGAGACAAAATATATATATTCGTCACCTAAGTAAGCTATTGTATATATATACTCGCTCGGAAAAATTCTGCAATCCCTAATTCTCTCCAATCCCAAATTCTTCAATCCTCCGCCCCAACCTCCGCCCCAGCCTCCACCTCGTGACCCCCGCCCGAGCCTCCTCCTTAGTCCCCCCTAGCCTCCGCCCGAGCCTCCTCCTCGTGGCCCCCGCCCCAGCCTCCTCCATAGTTCTCGCCCTAGCCTCGGCCTCGGTCGCCGCCCCAGCCTCCGCCTCGTGGCCCCCTCACAGTCCTCTCAAGCGACCACTCCCTCTCCCTTCGTTCTCTCTCTCTCAGGTAGAATCTATGTCTCTAGTTTAGGCCGAATCCCTCTCTCTCTCTCTCTGTATGTTCTCTGTTTCTACTCTTCTTCTTCTCTATTGAATAATGTGAAAGGACTTTATTTGCTGCATATGGGTAGTTCAGAGATGGTGTATATGGGTAATTCAATATATGAGATTGATTTGCTTGGTAATTCATTATATGTGTTAGAAATGGTGAAAGCTCTGTGCTTTTCAATGTGTTGATGATAAACATGATAAAGGATTTAAGAAAACTTGACAACAACTATATATCATATCATTACTAGGTATTTAGTGCACAAAGAGTCGGGATACAATTTGAGGCATTTAAGCAACTTAATGAACCAAAAAAATAGTTCTAATTTGGAAACATATGGAGTAAAAGATTGTGAAAGCTCATTTTCAGACTGATTCACCAGGAACAAGACTGGACTAAATTTATCCAGGTCAACCGGAAAAGATAGAAAGTCCTATGAAGCCCTTGCATGATATGAGATATCATTTCAAGGAACACCACCCCTAGCTCACTATTACATATCAACTGAGGAAGAACAACAGCTCCACTTCTAGAGCCAATTCAGCACCCTCAGTTTGAATCCTTCTGTTGGTTCAATAGTGTTAATACGACCCCACCACTAGAGTAGCATTAGCTAGTATTGCAGTGTTGACCATATTTGGAGATTCTTTTGGTTTTTGATATAAATTCGTATTTTTTGACAGGAAAAATATGCCGCCGACTCATGGGAAACTGAAGCAGAGGTAGGAGGCATTTGACCGCCTTTACAGGTTAAATGTCTCAGAAGGGAGTTCGTCGCAGCCAACTATGGCAGCGCCTGCTAGTAGATAAACACCGCCTATCCATCTCCCTGTGCCGGTGGAAGATAGTTTAACCCCTCCATCAACACAAATCACATCTCTCATTAACGACGACGATGGTGAAGAGATCAGTTGTGGGCACACACCTCGTCCTCGGCCTGATGGAGGTAATACTACACCAATAAGTGCATCAGATAACACTACACAGTCAACGGTTTTACGGCGCAACGTTGTGTGACAAGAGAAAGTGAATCACATAACAGTTTTTAAGAGCAATTCGTTGTGTGATGCCATAAAAAATTTGGAAGTTGATTTTACAAGAAAACTGTACAACGGTTTCAACCATATTTGTTGTGCGTGTCATACAAAAAAGGGTGGCATCCTCCCCTCATAAGATTAGTCAAATATGGGTTCTAATCATACAACAGAGAATGTAAAATACGTTGTGTGAATGTAGGTCTTCAGAGATTCACACAACAGTTTTTTATCATCGATTGTGTTATAGATCTTCAATGTAGGATTCTGCCGATCGTTTTCTGGATTTGGTACTCACATCCTCCGCAACCATAAATCTTTGGGGAAGATACCATGTAGATTTTTAATCCAATAACACAGCTACGAAAAACAGACACACAACATTTTTTATTCACTGTTATGGGAATACAACTCTCATGTTAGGATGATCAAAGCATTTCCTCAATTTGGCACTCACATTTCCAAAATTCAACAAATTTTGTGTAAGACAGCCTCGGGGTGTTTAATCACCCAAAAGATTTTTTCTAATACCGTTGTATGAATATAAAACAAAAACGTATTTATGCTTATACTTTCCTATAGAGAGCTAACTCATTGAGGGATGAATGACCTAATTTTTTTACATGATATCATACACCCCATCTTTGTGAGAGTGTGAGAGTTGACGGATTGAAAAAATAAGGTACGAGAATGTAGTTAAAAACGTTTTTCTTTTAGAATGTAGTTAAAAACGTTTTTCTTTTTGCATGATTCATATAATTTGTTTGTTAAGTTATACATAAGTGTGTATCTTTCTAAACTAACTATATGAAAGAAATGAAAAATATAGAAAACAGACCATACGATATGATTACGATAGTGAAATATGGATATGTTACGAAACTCACTCATTTTCAATAATTTTTTAGCCTCGATCGCATGGGTCAACTCTAATTATGTTTATTTAATTGACCGTATTTATACAACAATAGTATTTAGATGCATTGTGTGACTGTAATCATATAAGAGTAATATTTAAATGCGTTGTGTAAATTAAGAGTTTAGAGTTTATGATTTTTAGTTTGTGTTTAGAGTTTAGAGTTTAGAGTTTTTGGTATTTGCGTTTAAAGTTTAGAGTTTAGAATTTATGGTTGAAGTTGTAGAGGAAATTTTTTATTTTTTATATATTTTTTTTAGATGAATGTTTTAGGTAAATTTTTAGTTTAGTGGGAAAATTCTCTCTCATTTTGAGACAACAAAATAAAAATAATACGTCGTCTCATTCGTTAGTTAGTTGTTAAAAAACTGTGATTTTCGCTTAACTCTAGCTATTCTCACTTTGTACACTTTCATTCTCTCAGCTCACTCTTTGCTTTGCTCTCAGCTCGCTCCCGCTCCCCCCTCCCCCCACCTCACTGGATCAATCCCTCCCCCCTCCCCGGCGCGGTACCCCAGCCCCAGCCTCAGCCCTAAGTTTCAAAATTTGGATTTAGGGTTCCGCCATTACAGTCTTATGCCACCGCTTTCGAAACGCGCTTCTAAATTCTCCATGGCGATTTTGTTCATCATGAGCACGATCTTGTTGAAATAGATGTATGTATAGTGGGTGTGGCTCGTACAGTTTCCTGGGTTCCCTCTCGTCTCTCTCAGCAACCCGCCTCGGCTCTACTGCCATATCGTCTCCAATCTCTGTTCCTGACACTAGTTTGAGCTTCGGTGTTCAATTTGGTTTCCAAGTTGTTTAACGTTCCATTGCTCAACAGTACTACGCCTTTTGTTGCCGAAGAGCAGGGATTAGTTGGCAAGGGTAAGGATGTTTTTCGACAGATTGCTGATGGTAATTACTTTTTGTGCTTTCAATCATATGAAATTGAGCTTTGGTATGTTTGTTGTGATGTATGATTAAATCGAGAGTTTGGTTTGAAGATTTCCAGGGTGAGAAGCAAAGCAAGAAGTTCCTACCCTCAGCGTCCACTTCATTGGCTCTTGAAGCTAGCATTGGCATTGCTGAAGTTGTTGCACTTTTTCTTGGCTCGGGTGTCATGATGGATGCCATGGGTATATCTGCTGTATGTCAAACTTAACCAGCTTTGAATTCAGTTTTGCTTACATTCTCTATGTGATTTCTTACTTGGGATGGGTTTTATACACTTATATGTAGCTTACTTTGTTATGTACAGTAAACGATTTACTTCACATTATGGAATGTGTATTACATGTTGATTTACCTGGCATATTATGTTTTCTGGAATTTGAACTGAGGCTTCCTATTGCTATAGGATTCACCAATGCGGATACCTGCCAAGCATTTTTGGTGCTCCACCTATTGTAATTGCACACTTATATCAGTTTTCATGTGAGTTGAAGGACCAAGAATTATGATCAAACAATGTCATTTGTTGATTTCGGTGATTTGAGTGAAGGGGAAGTGGATAACGATGTTCTCCTAACAAATGACCAAGAAGAGGGAGGAACAAAAATTGGAGATAGTAGGTATGTATTCCATTTTTATCCAATTTTTATTATTAAGTTCAATCTAACTCACAATTTTGTTGGATCAGAAGTTAGAACCAAACCAAACACCAGAATTAGGCCAACTTCATCCAGATGTAGTAGTTATTAACTTATTACCAATGTCTTGCTTACTAGCTTACTTCATTGTTTTATATGAGTTATTTTGGATTGATTTGCTTCATCCCCTGTAGGCTAGTGACTAGGGGGGCTGCTACCATATGTCCCAGTGATCCCAGATTGCTCGATGAACTTCAAGGTATGCAAGCATTAATTCTGAAATTTTGAACATAAGTCCAGAATACGGTGCTATGCTATCAAGTGTCAATTGTATACAGATGAGTAATTCCTAATTTAAAGACTCTAGGATTTTTGTTCTCCGTGATTTAATAATGTGATGTCTTTGCTAAACATGTTATGCATTGCTGCAATGTGCTAGCAGCTGCTGTAGTGTACTGTCCTAATGAATATTGTGATGTCTTCGCAACACATATTATGCATTGTTGCAGTGTGCTTGCAGCTGCTGTAGGAGTCTAGTGTCCTTCAAAGTATCATTGCTTACTGTTGCATTAGCTCTTGCCGGTCAGGTATGGGATTCTTGAGTCTACAAGTGTCATATGATGTATGTGATCATACTACAAGAAATAATACTAAGTAGCAAATAAACTGCTGTCGGTGGTTATAAAAGTTCATATCTGTGACTTATCTTGACCCATTCTTGGTCTTGTAGAAGAGATTTCTCTGGTCTAGCCAAGAACTAAAATTTGTCGGGTTAACATCATGCTGCTGATTCTCTTAAGTTGGCAGATATGGCCACCTTTTTGTTTCTGTTCAAAAGTCTGGAACATGTAAACTATTATATTAGAGAATCTCAGTATTTTCTAAAATTAAAAAGCTTACCAACCAAGTTTCATGCATATTGTTATAAGTATCACATATGCATGCATATGATGTATTCTGTGACACAATGGTTTCCATTCCATTATTATTCTGTGACACATGCTTACCTCTGCATGTTATGTTTCCATTATATTTCCAATTTGTCACTACAGTAATATTTCATTATCATGTTATAAATGGTGATACTTTTGTTCTTTTATAATATCACCTCTTCAAGTTTTAATTGTCTTTGATCTTGATTGGAATATTTCCAATTTGTCACTACAGTAATATTTCATTATCATGTTATAAATGGTGATACTTTTGTTCTTTTATAATATCACCTCTTCAAGTTTTAATTGTCTTTGATCTTGATTGGAATTTTCATATTTGTCTAGAACACCACCGCCCAGCTTTTTGGTTTTCCATGGAGCCACCTCTTCAAAGCTTTCATTTTGACGTCAAGCATATATGTCCCTCCATCTTCAACACTAGCGTAGATTAGTAATTTTGCTCTGTCAACTTTAAGTTTGATAAAGCTTCTGTGTAGGTACGAAACAAGTATCACAGGGTTGATTACAGAGCCTCTGTTGTAGCGTCTGTTGCTCTCTTCTTCTCTTCTTGCTTCTGCCTCCCTCCTCTCCTTACATTGATGTCTTCCCTTTACAGGTGTTTTTTAACTTGGCTAGTTGAAGTTGATTAGAACTCATTCTTTCAGTCTCTTGATGAGGACTGTATCCAGCGGACAACTTGCTTTGAACTTCCCTTTAATTGCTTTGTTTTAGGACTCATGGCAGGGTTGGAAGTAAACCAATCCCAGATGGACTCTATGCCTTTTTTTTTTTTTTTTTTATTTATGAAAATATTTTCCTGTATTGGCCTCTTTTTTTTTTTTTACATTGACTAGTCCATCTTTGAATGCAAATTATGATGATGTTTATTTTATTGGCCATCATTCCATGCTTATGTCTTTGCCAGCCTACGATACCAAAGATGACCAAACCATTGCAACTATCGTGGCTGAAGAAGAAAAGCTGAAAAGTGATGGCAAGTTGGGGAAGAGACTCTCCCACTTGGTTCTGGTTTATCGTCAAAGTATTAGATTGATCATTTTACTTTTGCTTTGGTTAGTAACATGAGCAAATTTTACTTGTTAGAATTCATGATCTTGGTGTATCTAATACATGATATATTAGCTTTTGATTTCCCAATTGTGGTTAATACAATGGTTTGGATGCTTTTGATGAGTTTTAGTTTGAATGAAATTGTTCATTTGGTAAATTAGTATAATTGATCAAACAACAAACTCAATTGTAATCCACTGTTGTATGAACAAAATTATCATACAATGAAATAATATTGTATCCACATGTTGTGTGAGTACTCGATCACACAATGGCAGTAAGGAAAAAAGTTATGTTGTGTGATCCAAAATCACATAACAGTTTTCCACCGTTATGTGACCGAAATTTCACACAATATATTTGTTGCACCATTGTGTGATTCTTGACAAAAAACCTAACAACTGTTCGACAATTGCGCAGCAGATGTTATTGACAGCTTCTCGGTAGCTACTGAGCAGCTTGAAGAATTCTGTCGATACTCACACAACGGTGAAAAACTTGGTTATCCCATTTTTATCAGACGGCACTCGTATACACAACGGTATCAAGAGAATTAAGACAATGGTTTTTTTTCCTTCGTATGATGCACTTTTTGGTGTAGTGTAAAGACAACACGACACTTTTATTTAATTTATTTAGTTATAAATGTGTTATTACTCTCTAACAAAACTGTTATTATTTTGGCGACATCTCCCCCCAAACGCAAACGGGGGTTGGTCAAAGGCTTAAAGGCCTATCAGTACTTTATGCAACACAAAGAGAATGTGAAGATCATCATGGATGATGACTTCTTGCACGGACCACACACCAGTACACAGAACAATTGGCTGACTCATGATAGTGGCCCTATCATTTGGGACCTCATTCCCATGGCTGCTGGCAGTTGGTGGAAACTGGAGGAGGATAAGCAGAAGCTTGTCAATGAACTCAAAGTAAGGAGAAAACAACTAAAAATTTTAATATTTTATTTTTCTATACTTAAGTCAATTTCCACATTAATTCAATTTTTTTAACAGTTTGTTTATGACATCCCTTGGGGTGATAAGAAAATGGTAATGATGGTTGATAGCCATGCTGCCAAGACCTACACAAGGTTCAAGAGCAAGCTCAACAAGCTTAGGATTAAGCACTGACGAATTACCTAAGCAAACCTTCAATGATAAACCCTATAAGAAACGTTAGTAGTATATGATACGTAGGGATCGTTCTAGCCGGGGATTAAGAGTAGTTGAAACATGAGAATGTTAGACAAATATTCACATATATAGACAAACAAAATCGTCACAGTTGGGGGAGAGATGGGATCGGCAGTAAGCTACCCTGAAGCTAGGGTACACGAAATTTAAACCTAATTTTTACTATATACAAGCTTGGTCGACAACTTTCACACAAGCACTCGCAATAAGCAATCAAAACACATAACTTTCAAGCAACAAGACTCACGGCAAACAAACATTAAAATGTTATAAACTTGACTTAGTTCCAACCTAATTAGCTCCTTCTTGGTTTACTAATCGATTAAGACTTCTTATATACTTCAAGATTATCTAAACGCCTAATCTTAAAGTTATACTCTTCATATTTGAGAACTCTAAACGTCAAAAACAAACATGAAAAGTAATTAAGCACAAAGTCTTTTTAGTTGGAGACATGTTAGCACTCTTCTTATCGACATGTAAATTCTTTAAATTACTTAAGCCCTCGTGAAAACAACACATAAAAAGTATCTAAACGCCTACTCAATCTATGTTTATTTTCGGCCAAGTGATACTAATGCCCTACACATTGCAATTGCATAAAACATCAACCTTTAAGGCACATGAATTCGAAGAATAAACCAAGACGAAGTCAAAACTAAATTAACATGCTTGCTGGTTATCTAGTTACTATCTTGTTACATATTTACCTTACTCTTTAACATGCAATCCGAATTTTATCTTTCATAAACTTAATGAATAGCTTAAAAACGTTTTGAACATGCAAATTGTAAAACCAAAACTCAATCCAAACCATACATAGACATACAATTTGAAACCAAAAATTCATACAAGTCTCATAGACAAAACTTAGCATAACTACACAAAATTATTACAAACCGAAATAGAGGTAAGATGGGGTGGATCACAGTTTGTAGACACCTTGAAAAGAGGCTGCAAATCGTGACTTGATGATGATTGAATGGAGGCTGGATAGAGGTATGGATCGGCAGAAACTTGGAATGGTGGTGATAGTTTTCGGCTTGTAGTTTTGTATAGGATTTTTGGCTGATCTTTAGTAGAGCTTTAAGGCTTGTGATTTGTGTTAGGATGTGATTTTCTGTGGGAAAATCGACCTCTATATATAGGGGACAGCTAGGGCAAAACCGGCCACAATAAGAAAAAGGAAAACCTAAACCGAGTAGGTTTAGGTATCTTGTCGGCCAAGCTTCAAATCTTCATGAATCTTCCGTGCGTTTTACTCCTTGACTGGCTGCATCTCTTCTTGGATACCCCATGTAGATCGGCAGCCCACATTTTGATGGATTAAAAGGCCCGAGATTGGACGCAGCCTTCCCTAGCTCACCTGGGAACACTAATCCATCTCTCGGCAGGATTCCTTGTTCTCCTTGCTTTATTGTGGCTGCGTGGCTTGGACTTGGTCTTCACACGTTTTCAGCTCCTCTTAGTAGTCCTATGATACTTCGCAGCCATGAGCAGCCAGTTGGAAGGCGGAAACAAGTCTTGGAAACCTCTCAGAAGTTCTCTCCTTCTCGGTAATAGGGGCTTGTGCTAGTGCGCACGCGTTGGCGTGCTTCTTCTAGGCAGCTTTCAGATAAGCGCACATGCCCGCATGTCTGCTAGGCAGGTTGGCGCAAGCGTGCGAGGCTTCTGGGCAGCAGCGGTAAGGAGGCAACGTCAGCAGTAGGCAGGCGAGGGTGCGTGCAGGCGCGGGTCAAGTGCAGAGTGAGTAATCGTATTCGATACGAGATGCCAGTATCAGATACGCACATCATAGGTCAGAGCCTCATCGGATATGTCTGAGATACGCCCTCTGATCCGCCAAATCATGTCTAGGATATGAGTCGGAAACGAGATGCCCGTGTCCGATAAATCTCGGAGGCTTGGTGTCCACGCTGCACTGCTGGGCGCAAGTGTGCACGCGCTGGCTTGCGAGTGTCTGATACTTGCTTCTCTTCTCGATAGATTTGACCTTTGCGTCTTCAATCGAGCATAACTTCCTCCAGAAAATAGCTATTGATGCGATTCCAAATTCTATAAAAACTAGACTTAGAGATCTTTCCATACATATATGGCAAGCTATCTAGTTTCAAATGAGCTATTCTGGAGAAATTCTAAAAATTGAGTGATCGATGTGCCCAGGAATTTCCTGGAACTTACTGTATCCAAATTTGTATAGCAATTTCCGTGTGAATAGCCATTTCGTTTCTTTGACATATGCAAGTAATTTTCATACGGAAATTCACATCGTACTTAGATGGAGAGCTTTCATCTCCCAAGATTTCTCGTCATATAGACGAAACGAGTGAAGAATCATGCCCATTTTCCTGTGAATTCCAAATGAATTGTGATTTAAATATCACTAATCCGACGTTAAGAATGAAAAGATCTTGGGAATACTTGGTCTCGAAAGTAAGAACTGTTAGCGATGAACTTATTCATCTATCGGCTTATGGCAATCTAAAGGACGTTAAACCATAGTCTATATGTATTCCATGATTAAAACTCACACATAATCATCACTGAATCCGAATTCAATGAGCAATGTACACAGTTTTATGGATTTTTTACATGAACATGGTGGAGGAAAGCAAAAACATAGGTGTCCATGTTTAAGTTGTCTGAATACTAAGTTCAAGATGATAGTAAAAATCTACGATCACCTAAGTAACATAGGTATTATGTGTAATTATACAACATGGAGTAAACACGTTGAAGTAACGAATTATGAACCTATGGTTGCCAAAATCCAAGCCGGATACCATGACCGGACATCTAGTGGTGGTTTCGAGCTTTATGAAGACCCGGCTATGAACATTCTACATGACACTTTTCCTACATTTGCTCAAATGCACGAGGAATAGAAATTCGAAGAGGCAATTTATGATGATACCACTGATGACACAATTCCTATTGTTGACAGTGATGATTATGATAAGTATACAAGACTCCTTGCTCAAGTGCAGACCTCATTATTCAAGGATAATACTAAAACTGTTTTAGGGACCATCATCTCATAGATTCATTTGAAAGTCAAGAATAGGTGGACAAATGACTGTTTTGATAGTCTGCTAAAGCATTATAAGGAAACTATTCTTGTTCATAACTATCAACCTGATAGTTATTACAAGGTACAAAAGATATTGGGCGATCTCGGTCTCAGTTATAAATAATCCACGTTTGCAAGAATAACTGTGTTTTATTTTACAAAGAGAAAGCCGAGCTTGATCAATGTCCCATATGCCACACGTCGAGGTAGGAGCAAGGCACAGTTAAACAAAACATTGTTCATGTGAAGGTGCTTCGTCATTTCCCTTTAATTCCTAGATTGAAGCGTCTTAATATATCTTTATACATAGCAAAATAAATGAGATGGCATGGAGATAGGACAAATGATGACACTCTCAAACACCCTACAGACAGTGAGGCATGGATGTTTTTTGACAGATCATTCCCGAATTTTGTAAAAGATGTTCGAAACTTAATACTCGGGCTTGCATTAGATGAATTCAATCCCCATGAAAATATGAGTTTGAGTCATATGATGGAATTATTTCCATGCACATGTACCTGCAAAACAACTTCACACACTTATTACCCTTTAAATATCGAATAAAGCATAGGATAGGTAGGGATCGTTCAGTTTGGGGAAATTTAGGGCATTCAATCACATGAAGCATCACAAAATCATATTGGGGGTTGAAATTTTGATTCTATAACCTACTGAAAATTACGAAATAAAAATCCTAAATTAATATTTACACATGATCAACATCTTTCACACATAACACTACAAATAAAACTCTCAAAACATATAACAATTCGTATAAGGAAATAAGGAAAAAATTCGGCATGCATTCAAAATTGATCCTAGTGGCAATTCAATTCGAGCCTTTGCGGTTTATCTAATCATTCAAGACTTCTCAAGTATTTAGAATTAACTTCGCGTATAATCTTAAACATGGTGCTAATCGGTTTAAAGACACTTCGCGTAGAAATTAAACACATAAGCACAAGAGTCGAATTTGAAACCTGTTAGCAAATATGGCGTCACCTCATCTCACATTGACATGTAAATTTTCAGAATTATTCTATCCCTTAGAATGAATACAAATTAAACCAATTTTGCGTATGATTCAACTAATATTCTATTCGGCAATTGAAACCCACACACAAGGAACATCCATGATCAAGGCTGCTCTCATGCATATGATACATATTCAAAAATAAACCAAAATACAACCAAGAACACCTGCGAACCTACTGTCCTAAAAACTCTGATTAAATTCGTTACATGTTATGTTCAGAAATTAAACAAATAGAAAACCAAAACACATAACAGAATTTCAGAAATCCAAAGTATAATTCATAAAACCAAACAAACATCCATAAATCCTTACAACCTTCATAGACAAAGTTTTATAATTGTACAGAAAATAAAATAAAGCCATGAGAGAGTGAATCACACTTTAAAGAACCTCGAAATAGGATTCGGCAAAGGTGTGGATTTGGTGGTGATGAATGGTACGATTTTATGGTTATGCTGGAGATGGTTGACTTATATTTTGTGGTAGGATTTTATGGTGAGAATTCGGCAGAGCTTTGACTTGTGAAAGTGAGAGAGAGAAGATAATTTTTCTGAAATTATGCCGAGCTATTTATAGGAGCAAGGGAGGAAGAGATTCAGCAGCTTTAAAGTCTTCAAATCCGAGTTGAACTCTTCTCGGCAGAATGACCTTTGTGTGATAAAAACAAAATATCTCTCTCTAGAAAATAACTATTGAAGTGATTCTATTTGGATTGGAAACTACAGTCCCTTAAGTTTCCATTCATATATGGCTCGCCATCTGATTCAAAGTGAGCTGTCTTGGAGAGTCTGTGGATGTTGGAGACGTGCACAGGAATTCTGCCGAATTTAATTTGTTACGATTTTTCTTCCTCTTTTTCTGAATTATCTCTTCCTTCTCTTTTGAGTTTGTTGCTGAATTTCCCTTAGATAATTACTGAATATCCTTGCAATATCTCTTCCATTTATCCTTGATTTAATGCAGCTGAATTATCTCTTAGATAACAAAAGGAATTGCCATGCAAGCTTCCTTGTTTTCCTCTTTGACCGGCCAAGATTTTCTCTTGCTCTAGGACTCCTTCAATTCAGCCTTTCTTCTTATCCGTGCAGCTCTTCTTTACAACTAATCCGTGTAGCTCTCTTGCTTGGCATGTGCTCGACACCCTCTCTTCTTGTCCTAGTTGCATTGCAACTCTTCTCTCTTTAATGAATTCGGCAATGAGTGGATTTTCTGCCTAATTTCTTCTTGTATTTTCTTAACCAAATTTCTTCATTTAATTCCTGAAAATAAGAGAGAAGGAATAAATTAAAAAGACAAGATAAAAACGTAGCCGAATTATTAAGAGTATGAGTCTTGATTCTATTAGGATTTCCTGGTTCAATAAGGGGTTCTACTTTGATTGAAACTCTTAGAACTTTCGACATTTTTACAAACGTCAAGATATTGTAAACTCCTAAACCGATTAGGATTCCTATTTGCATAAAGAATCCTACTCTGAATCAAACTCTTCATAAATTCTGCATTTTTCGGTAATTTAGCTCATTTCACAATCCGACTCTACCAAAGACTTCTGACTCGACTAAACGACTCTATATTACAACAATAAGGGTTAAGCATTGCATAAATATGAGTAAAAATATATTAAGACTGTTGCATTTTATGCTCCTATCAACTACTCACACTTATCCTTTGCTAGTCCCTTAGCAAAACAAAACAAAAAACTCTACTACTACTGGCCCAAAATGATTGTTTCAGGATCTTTTAAACACAGCTTTCAAGTTTAAACATTCATATGTAAGCACAATCCCAAGTGTCATAGACATGTTACAAGGCATGAATAAGTAAGAAGTGAGAAAAATAAGCATGTAGACAATTGTTAAGTTAATTCAATCCTCCTCACTAGGCATACTCTCTTCTTTTCACTCAATTATGGCAATATTCACTCAAGTATATGTAAGGAAACAGATTGTAAGGAGACAAATAGCTTGCATATTTCATCAAATAAAATCACTTTGTCAATAATATTTCCTGGAAAAACTTCATGTAACAACTATATGCACCAATGGACCAAAATAATGCTTCACTTACGTGACACACAAATAATACCCTATAAAATAAACGTTAGTAGCACATGATAAATAGGGATCGTTCAGTCCGGGGATTAAGGGTACCTGAAATATTCAAAGATTAAACACACATATTCACAATACAAACATATATACATGTTTTCATCAAGAGGGATTAGATTTATGTTAAAAAAAAAACCTACGGCATGAAACTAAATGCAGAAGATTAAATTCTAAACTACTATTTACATATTTGGTCGACATCTTTCACACATAACACGCATACATAAGTACTCAAAACATGCAACAAACAAAAACAAATATCATAGGGCAGCAAGCACGTCATAACCTAGACTCAACCTAGTTCCAATTCAAATTAGAACCTCAAAGGTCATCTAATCGTTATTAGACTCCTTAAGTACTTAAAATTAACTCAGCGTATAATCCTAATATTTTTACTAACCAACTTACATGACACTCAGCGTAGACACATTCATTAGTTAGCAAATAAGCACAAAGTCTTTTTTATTAGACCATGCCAACAACCAAGGCGTCACTCTTCTCATTTAAATATGCAAACTTTAAGAATTACTTTAATAACCCTAGAAAATAATACAAAACAAGCAACTTAGTGTATACTCGAACTATTATCTTAAGAAAATATAGGATCGATACTCAAAACACATTGCAATTGTGCTAAGCAGCAATCTTTGAGGCACACGAACTCCTAAAGTGAACTAAGTGAAAATATAGATTTAAAACATGAGCATGCTTCCCTAGACCTAGACTTTTGATTTATTACATCTTTTGATTATAATTTTATCATGTTAAAAAACCTTTAAATCCGAAACTTAAAACCTAAGACATAAAACAAGGACTTATCAATTTTAACATGCATTGTTATAAAACCAAACTAACATTCGTTTTTCACAAAGACATGAAAACACAAAAACCTAAATTACATACTAGTTTTATAGACAAAGTTAATATAACTACAAAGAATAAAATACAAACCGAGAAAGGGGATGAAGAAGAGTAGATCACACATTATCAAACACCTTGAAGATCTTCAAAAACGTGAGACTTGAATCGGATGGTGGCAAAGAACTCGGTTCGGATGTGATTTGAGGTGGTGATGGTTTGTGGCCTGCTATTCTAAGTAGGATTTTTGGCTGAATATTGGTAGGCTTAATGCTTGTGTTTTTTTGCTAAGGATGTGACAAATTCTTCAAGGGTTGTTGGCCTCTATTTATAGGAAAGGGGCTGTGCAGTTTGGGCTGTGCAGTTTGTGACAAATACACAATCCAACCCATACAGAAACCAGCATACCGTTGAGAACTTTGGGGTTCTACCTTTCAGCTTTTAATTGCCGTCACATCAACAATAGTGTCCCATCACTCGAACTGGAGAAATCCACATGTGAGTTATTCAATGTTTTATCTCTTTGTGATCTCAGGACGAATCCCCAATTTGTGCTTCCCGCACTAAAATAATCAGGACTAGTTTCAAATGAAAACTGACTTATCAAAGTCCAATCTCGTCACAGATAAAGCAACTCCCATAAGTCACAGCTCACAAAAGAGTGGAACCTAAAACATCATCAAATGTGACGACCAACATAGACTTCTGACCAAATACATCAGCTACCACCAATAAACTAGATTCGAAAGACAATAGGGAATCTCTCGGTTACCCAAGTCAATTTTTATGACCGATGACCAACACCACCACTCTTAGATCGACAATTGTCGAAAACAGCATCGCAAAAAAATTTGAATTTCCGAATATGATATTAAACTTGAGAAAAAACATCTCAAATAAAAAAATTAAAAAAAAACTCGTCGGTTTCATAAAATAAACCTCACAACTTAAGTTGCTCGAGTCAACAAATATCCTCTATCCTCTAATAATTCTCCTCGAGAAATAAGATTCTCGAATTCTCAATTTAACTATAGAGGCTCTAGGCAATATCTCGTCCCAAGAGAACTGTCATGAAGATAGACTTAGATCAATGATTTATCCAACGAAAACAGAAACAAACATTTATAAAAACAATGACTTCTCAAGTCATCTCTAGATCAGCAAATGGTCCCACCACAAAACGATCCCAAAATAAATTCGCCCATACACAAGACGTCGTTCAACTTATAAGAATATGCACTACTCACGATACAACCTTCCTTACACCAGTTTCGACTCGAAACACTTCCTGAGTCAATAGGGAAACCCCTTCCCATAAGGCTATACCATAAGTCACAAATGAAATGCCTTGAACAAATCACCTGGCATTGCCCTGTAAAACTTGTACAAAAATGAATATTTGTGACTCAAATCACCGTTCTCTAAATTCACTTCACTTAATAACATCACTTGATTTATAAGCGTCCTCTAATCGAGTCACACCATTCAATTCTTCTCCCATGCTGCATTCAATAACTTCACTATCGCCAACACCGTGGCGTCAAAATCTCTACATCTACGATCGCAAGAATCTAGGATGCACTCATTAACACACCTTTTACACTTGTCGAATTAGGAACAAAGTTGATATCTTTGCTTGAGAAGTGTTTTGTGGCTAACTAAATAATCAACGTCAACATTCGCCATCAGTTAGATAAATGCTCGACAATCAATAAGATATCGCTACGACAGTAGTAGATAAAATTCCGATTGAAGTCTCAAAAATTGCTAAAAACAACTCTGGAGTTCGACAAATGCTTCTTGGAAATCATCGTTAGATCTCACTCTAACCACCATAAATAAACACCTGGCTTCAATATGAACCAGAAGCCATTCATAGATCTTGAATTGGGATTACGGATCAAAAGTTATGATCCGCCGAAGTCTCGTTGCAACTTTTTGGAAAAGAAAAACACAAAGGAACAAAAGAAGTGGCTGATCAAATATAAATATAAATATTTATATAATGACCAGTCGAAGAAAGTCACTTGTCAAATTCTGGTGCAACTACCAGACTCTTCTCATCCAAAATACAAGTTTTACCATAGAAGGGTCAGATAGATCCTCGATATCGGTATTTCGAATATCTCTCTAGCTGCTCACGCGATAAAGCCACGCCACCAAGCCCAAGCCATGTTTCCTCGCAACATGGGGATCCCGAAGCCATAACGGCTAAATCTCAAATTTTACGCCGCTTGGAATCACGAAGAACTGCCAATTTCAATTCTTCACTGACTTCCCAACGCTACATCTTCGCCAGCTCACAATTCTTCACCTCAAACTCCCTTCCTCTCAAATACCACGTATTTCGACACAAATATCTCCATTCTGGGTGGCTATTTCAATTATTCTTCATTTTTCCCAATCTTGCGACCAAAGTCGTTAAGAATAAGAATTATTTATAGTTCTCACAATTACTACAAGGCTCTCCATTCATTCCATCATAACCGATATGCTCAACTTCAAAATAAATTGGTTAAGAGATTTACAGGTACTACACATGTACACTGCCACTTAAACGTCTACTGACTCATTTTCTCCACATACACCAAATCCAGTGGTCAATCCAAAAAATATTATTTATGAGTGGCTCTAACACGTACACGTAACAATCTGAAATAACATTCAGAAAGTTACATATTTAGTTTTCCACTAATTACAGCAAGGTCGCAACAACGACAATCATCTCACTTTTGCCTTGCCAACCATTGCAAAACTGATCACTTTAAAAGGCTGCATAACAGTTAGGGTCACTCCCAGAACACAACGTAAATAAGAGACCAAGATCTCAATTTGTAGCCCTATAAGAAAAAGACACCGTCCCAACTCGAGAGAAATAAGGCCAAAACATCTGAGTTCTCAATTCGCAACTTGACACTAGATCGGCAGATAAGCATCAATGCATGACAGGACCCGAACCAGATTTCACCCCGAAATCCGGATCAGATCCTGCGGGGACCACCTTAAGAGAGAATTTACCGAAAAATCAGCATGACCTCTCTTAAAATGGACAACCCTCACCTGTCAAAAACATAAAACACTTCTATAAAATCCACTCTGACTCTAGGAGCCACCTGCTCCCCCAAAATTCCAACAACTTCTCAACACATAAGTAGAATCACTTTTAGAACCTCTACAATTTATCAGAGCATTCTACATAAAGTAACTAAGGATACAAACATCAAAGAATTAAAGGATTAAAAGATCCTACCGAGTGGAAGCAATACTGACGCTGACTATGCCTCGACCTGAGTATCTTTGACCTCAACTACTAGTCTGCACATGTACTGTCGAACGTGTCGATACCGCGCTCTCGTCCCGTCGAACTTCTCGACCTGGTTCGAATTGTATCAATTCCTTTCGTGGAATTGCTACCCAGATCGAGACCTTTGATTCCCCCCAAGAATCGCACCAGTTGGTGACCGGAGGAGAGAAATCAAGCTCGACACAGTCGAGCCTTCTCGAGCTACAAGCGGTCGAACCGCGGCGATCCGCCTCGAACCACCACCTCAGACTGGCAGAGGAGAAAGGGACGAGTCGATCGGCACCGGTGGCGCGCCTGTTGGTGGCCGGATGGCCGAGAATCGGGGCGGCGACTCGGTCGATGCAGTTCGAGCCGAGTCGGGGAGAGAGAAGGAGAAAAGAGAAAGAAAAAGGAAAGAAAGAAAAAGAAATGAAAAACTTGCCGTTTCGGGAAAATTTCCTCTCGGCTATTTATACTCGTCAAAAAATCGGACAATTTCCGATTTTAGATCATAACTTTTTCGTACGAACTCCAAATTGAGCATGCTACGTGTCCACGAACTCGTTTCAACGTCTTCTACCTCGTCATGAAATAAAATCCTCGGTCGAGTCAACTTATTTAAAAGTCAACCTTTTGAACTTTCGAATCGTAAAAATGAAAGATAAAACTGTCAAAGTTAATTCGAGATTCGGGTCGTATCAATGCACACTGAATAGGTATAAGCCACATACATATTACATATGCAAGAACAACGTCCTAAGAGGTTGATGTACTCGAGGCATAGTCTAAAAGATACAACTCAATACCTAGAATGTATACATACTTAATAATGGCATTAGCACCAAGGAACATACGATGGTTATTCGCTATAGTCGGGCCATCAGTCAGTGGTACTAAGCATTACCAAGAATATAAAATAACAGAATAGAATAGTACTCTACAGAGTACATAAGAAGACACTAAGGAATCTGGCACACACACTTAATGAACACACTAGCATCGAAGAGTGATGGAAATCCGCCGCGGTCGGACCATCACTCAATGAATACTAGGCGTTATCAAGTATAAAAGATAACATGACACAAAGAATGAAATGACCTAATGCTCTAATACCAAACTGACAGGACCCGCCCCAGATTTCACCCTGAAACCCAGACTAGACCCTGCGTGGACCACCTTAAGACTAACTCTATCGATAAATCGATAAGTCAATCTTAGGATGGAAGACCCTAAAACCTGCAACGAACAAAAACACTTCAAATTCAAGTTCCAACCTCAATACTTGAAGCCATCTGCTCCCCGAATCACAACCACCGCCACAAATAAACACAAAGTCAAACTCAATTATTATTTCTCAAGGCTCACATGTAATCAGAGCAATATAATACAAAAAAAATTAGAAATACAAAATAGAAAGATGAAAGGATCAATAGATCCTACCAAGCGAAAGCAATGACAATGTTGACTATGCCTCGACTCCGAATACTCTTGACCTCGAATAAACTAATCTGTAAACTGGGCGATTTAAAACGAAGATCCCAGGGGAAAATAAATTAAAAACGAACGTTAGATCGAGTGAGTGAATAAAAATAAAAATAATTTAATATAATAACTTAAATAAAATTATTGTATTACTTTCCCAATGTTTTATAAATAAAAAACCACGATGCATGCACTTTAATAACATGTCTCACGTTTCAGAAAAATCGTGAATAAAATTCAGCCATGCTGATATATCGAATAAACCAATAATATTTTGTTTGTATATATATTCAAAACGAAATAATTTAAAAAAAAACAAATAATAACATATCTCGACCAATCCCATTGGTCATATAAAAACTCAGCCCCACTGGTTCGGGAACTTATTAAATAAATGAAAGTCTCATAAGAGGATATATTCCTGAAAACCAAACAATATAATATCATTGGTCATATAATAAAACAGGGGAACGTCACCATCATTTAATATTAAGCCTCCCAGGTTAAGGGTCGAGCCTTCAAGACTCTGTAGCGTCCCACGCTAAACCTGTACACGTCGACCAGCGAGGTGAATCTGATCTATGTGGTCAAGTCATCACCGCGCATGGGCTCGAGTGACTAAGCTAGCTAACATCAATATATATGGATCCTGATACGGTGAAAATCCGAAAAAAAAAAAAAACCGAAAATACTCTTCTCTCTCCCCGACCGTACATCAGAGGTTTAAAATATCATAATAGCCTCGAAGAAAATATATATATGCCATGTCTTACATGCCGTAAAATAATAAAATATATATATATATATATATATATATATATATATATAACATCGACATGTTTTACATGTCGTAAAATGTAACGACCTAGGTTTTATTTTATTTTAAAATAGAAAATATTTTAATTTCTTTATATTTAAATACATCTCTTTTACTATATATATATATAAGTATAGTGGGCTTTAATTAAATAAGTATGTGTAGATATATATATATATATATACATATATATATATATATATATATATATATATATATATATATATATATATATAAGTAGTAGTCGGGAGAAAGAAAAACAGAAAGCAAAAAAAAAGAAGAAGAAGAGAGGGCGAGAGAGAGAAAAGAAAGGGGAAGAGAGATGACGAACCTAGAAGAAAAAAAATAGCTAGAAATCCCCAGAATCTTTTAGCTCGAATCTTTTCATCGTTATCACCTTCTTTCCTTAGCCCAGAAGCTTAGAAATTCAACCCAAATCTCAGAAAAAGCTGCATCCAAATCCCTAATTCAATTTACTCAAGCAGGAGGTGTAAATTCCAGATTGAAACGAGGTGACTCACGCAAGCTCATCCTTGGAAGATGAACCCTAGAACCAGAGGTGGAACCCTAAACTAGGGAGGTGTTAAACCTACTATCCAGGTGTAAGTTCCCTGAGTTATTTGAATCCAAATTGTTCTCTTCATGCTTATTAGAAATTGGATGTTTACTTGCTTAGATGATCACTATAAATAGCTGAGATTAGAAACATGCTAGATATAATTTCGTGAGTCTTTTCCTAGTATAAAGTTAGAGAATTACGAAGCAGAAGGGGTGCTGTAAGGAGAGAGATTTAGAGGTTGGTCCTCTGGTTATAATTTCTGTTTTGATTTGCGTTGATTGATGTGATTCATTGTCATGGTATCTTTAAGGTGTTGTTTGAAATTACTACTTGGTTACAAAGACATTCAAACTTTGTTTAGTGTCTATCTTGTACTTCAGATTATTTGTTTTGAGGCAACCAAATCCTATAAAAGAATTTTGTATGTTAGTTTTCTAAATCAACAAAAAGGTGTTATTTGAAGTACTTAGTTCAACTATTGTAACTCATTACTTTGTATGGTTTACTGTGTTTGAAATATTGAAGTTTTTAGTTTCTATCGATATAAGCTTTTTCAGATTTCGAATTGGTGTAGTAATACAGAAAAACTTGCAAAACTGGTTCTTAGTGTAGTTTTTTTTTGAAACAGAAGCAGAACTTTGAAAAATCATAACTAATTGTAAAAAACTTGTTTTTCTGAAATTCCAACTCTCAGATTTTCCTTAGTTTGTCTTCTGTATTTCATTAGAAGACACTGATTTCAGATCATGCACCATTCGGTACAGTTTTTATGTTTTGTACTGCTGGGTCAGAAAAGTTACAGGATTGTTCAGCTTTCCTAAATTCCAATTCCAAGTCTCACAAAGTTACAGGATAGAATTTTCAGAAATCATGTTAGTTGGTTGCTGTGTTCAATTTCCAGAAATCGTACTGTTTTGCACACCCTTGTTTCTGTACTGCTACTTTGAAAATACATAACTAATTTTGTAAAAATCCTTTTTGGGTGATTTCAGTTCTGGTAGTTTCTTTAGAGTGTCTACTTTAAATGTTATGAAGACACCATCTTGTTTTACTAAATCTAGCTATATCAATTCTGGTCAAACAGTTTACTGGGCAGAATTCTCGTCAGAAAATCCTGGACTAATGTCAAACTTTGAAAATTCATACCTTTTGTTTGGAAACTCGTTTTTGAGTCATTCCAAGTTTGAGAATTTAAATTTTTTGTCTGTTACAAATGTTTAGAAGGAATTGATATGAAATTCCTTACCGAAAAAATATAAATTTCAGGGTAGAAGTACTAAGGTCAGAAGACTGATTTTCTGGTTTGAGTTGTGCAAAAACTGAATTTTCTTGTGGTACTAAGGCAATGTTATGCTTTTATTCTGCACTTTTTATCAGTGTAATGCTTTAGATATAGGATGTTAACTCTTTGATTTTATTCTTTTACTAGGAGCTGAATTTTAAAGAGGGAATCGGCAAAGGTAGGGGGAAACAACGGGAAACCTCTATGCTTGTTGTTTGATAGATTGTTTAATGGTTATTATTTTGCTGAGATTATTATGTATATGTTATATATTGAAAGGTATAGATATGCTATATTAGTTTTATGTACAAAGTACCTTGGGTAGAGAAGTTTGGGTTAAAACTTTTGCGTAGTTGAGTCCATAACCTCGGCAGGTACCACGCCACCATGTATGCCCAAAATAATGCGCAATTAGTGTAGGAAAAAGGGTAAATCGGGGCTGGCAACAGGGGAATGGACAAGACGACTAGCAAAAGGGGGATAGGAATAATGAGAGGACCTGTCCCGGAAATTCCCCTCGGAAACTTCCGGAACAGCTCCTAATTAATTCCAAAGAAACTAAAATAAGATTTCTTTGCTCCCAATCCGCCAACACCCACCCACTGGGAACAAAGTTGGACCGAAACGCCGCAGTTCCGGAATCGGGTCAATTCCGGTCATCGGTCAACGCCGGTCAACGGTCAACGTTGACTGGTCAACGGTCAACGTTGACTTTACTATTCATTTTACTGTTTGACCTTTTACTATTACTATTTACCTTTTTACTGAGTTACTATTTACTATTTACTGAGTTACTGATTACCATTTACCTTTTTACCGTTTTACCTTTTCACTAATTACCCTAACACTGTTCATCTTCATCCTCAGGCAGCCGGCAGCCGCAGCGCCGCCGCCGGCCGCCGGCAACCGCCGCCACCTCCGCCACCGGAGGTCAAAACGTCTCCAATCCGACCCAAATACACCCAAAATGATCACCATCGCCTCGGGGACTCATCCCCGATGCCACAATCCACCCCAGCCGCCGCAAACGGCGGCCGGTACGGCGGCCCCGAAACGCCCTTTTTTCCCTTTCCTCCAAAATCGGCCAAATCACCATCAAACAACTCTTAATCAACTCAAAATCAAGTTCTAGACATGAATTTACCCTCCAATTACATCAAAAACAACCAAAATCATCTAAAATCAAAATCCCCAAATCGGGTTCAAAAACCCTAGAAATTTCAAAACGAAATTTCTACTTACCTCGGCCGAATTGGCTCGCACCACTTGGAGGGAAGGTTCCCCGGGTCGAAGTGCAGCTTTCCCCCCCTTGAAACTCATCGATCGATGGCCGGAAAGAGGATTTCCGGCCTCTCCGATCTCCCCCCTGTTCTTGGCCCGAAACGAGTGCACGGCGGCGCTACGCGCCACGCCGCCACCGTAGAGAGAGAGAGAGAGAAGGAGGAGACGCACCGATCGGCACCGGTGGCGCGCCAATCGGTGCCCGGACGGCGGAGGATCGGAGGTCAAAGTCTAGGGATGGGGCTCGGCTCGAGCCCGATCGGGCTGCCCCCAAGAGAAAAGAGGGAAAGAGGAAAAGAAAATAAAAAGAAAGGGAATATTCCCTAAGAATTTGAGAATATTCCCAATTCTGGAATTATCCTCTCGTTTCCGGAAATTTCCGTAACCTCTCCCCGATTTCTCGTTATAACTTTTTCCTACGACGTCCGTTTCACGCGTGCCGCGTGTCTACGAACTCGTATCGTCGCCCTTTATTCCGTCGAAAAATAAAATTCTCGATCGGGTCAACTTATAAAAAGTCAACATTCGAAACCTCCAAATATTAATAAAAATAAATTTCTGAACGTCAACAATTAATTTAAACTCTTGGGGTATTTTAAGGTTCGGGTCGTTTCAATCTACCCCCCTTAAAGAAATTTCGTCCACGAAATTTACGAGACCACTAAACTCACAGGTAGGGTACAATTATCCCATTGCCCCTTTTTAATCTGACACACAACTTGCCAAACGTTGTAAAATTTAAACAACTCAACCTTTCAAATTACAAAGAGATAACCAAATCAACAATTGATTACAAATTTCAGGTTACTAACTCGAATACAAATTCTTATTGATCTCGTGGGCTCCATCTTAAGGAGATACTATGTCTAAAATTTTTGACATAATCTCCCCTAAAATTTGGATAGCCCTACCTACATAAGTTTCAATAAAACACTCCTTAATACAAATCCTCATCACCGACCATCACATACAAAAACACAATTTCACCAAATTTATTTGTAGGCGCAAACAATCAATTAAAAATAAATAATCCCAAAAATTATCCAAATACTATCACCGGTCAACCCTATTAGTCTCTTCTGAATTATTTCTACGGGTTCAAGAAATTATTAAAATATAAACATTTTCATAATATTCACGGGTTCAAAACATGCTTGTTTAAAAACCACAATATATGCATTTTTGTGTATAAAACATAGGTACGTTTTATGAAAATTTCATTTGAAACACATCAGCCTTGCTGATAATTCACATAAACAAATATTTCTTTGTTTGAAATTTATATTCAAAATCATATACGTTTGAAATCAAGTCATAAAATCTCTTGACCATTCTCATTGGTCATATAAAATCTCAACTCACTGGTTCGGGAATCTATTAAAAACCGAAAGCCTCATAGAGGAAATATTCCCGAAACTAGATAATAATATAAAAATATACCAATCTTAATCCACTGCTCCGGGAATCTATCAAAAGCTGAAAATCTCATAACTGAAATATTCCCGAAGCCACATCATATAATCATACAAAACCTCAATCCAGTCAGATCATAATATAAAAACTCAATCAACTGATGCGGGAATTTATTAAAACTGAAAGCCTCACAGAGGAAATATTCCCGCCATCACAGTGAAAACATCCTCATGACCAAACCCCGTTGGCCATGCAACAGGGAAATGTCTACCCACCACTGGAGCTGATCAGACTCCGGTCCGAGAACCCTAATGGCTCCCCCCGTGTCTAAGTCTACTACCTAGACACGTCACCGCCTCAATATACACAACCCTACGTCGACCACCGAGCGTGAATCTGACCTATATGGTCAAGTCGTCACCTCGCGTGGGATGAGGCACTGCTAGCTAGCATCCATATCAATATCATAATCACGTGGACCATCGTGTGGTGAAAAACAAATCTCGAAATACATTTCCCTGTTAAATCGACATGCCCCCAAGAGAAAAGAGGGAAAGAGGAAAAGAAAATAAAAAGAAAGGGAATATTCCCTAAGAATCTGAGAATATTCCCAATTCTGGAATTATCCTCTCGTTTCCGGAAATTTCCGTAACCTCTCCCCGATTTCTCGTTATAACTTTTTCCTACGACGTCCGTTTCACGCGTGCCGCGTGTCTACGAACTCGTATCGTCGCCCTTTATTCCGTCGAGAAATAAAATTCTCGATCGGGTCAACTTATAAAAAGTCAACATTCGAAACCTCCAAATATTAATAAAAATAAATTTCTGAACGTCAACAATTAATTTAAACTCATGGGGTATTTTAAGGTTCGGGTCATTTCAATCTTAATCAACTCAAAATCAAGTTCTAGACATGAATTTACCCTCCAATTACATCAAAAACAACCAAAATCATCTAAAATCAAAATCCCCAAATCGGGTTCAAAAACCCTAGAAATTTCAAAACGAAATTTCTACTTACCTCGGCCGAATTGGCTCGCACCACTTGGAGAGAAGGTTCCCCGGGTCGAAGTGCAGCTTTCCCCCCCTTGAAACTCATCGATCGATGGCCGGAAAGAGGATTTCCGGCCTCTCCGATCTCCCCCCTGTTCTTGGCCCGAAACGAGTGCACGGCGGCGCTACGCGCCACGCCGCCACCGTAGAGAGAGAGAGGAGGAGGAGACGCACCGATCGGCACCGGTGGCGCGCCGATCGGTGCCCGGACGGCGGAGGATCGGAGGTCAAAGTCTAGGGATGGGGCTCGGCTCGAGCCCGATCGGGCTGCCCCCAAGAGAAAAGAGGGAAAGAGGAAAAGAAAATAAAAAGAAAGGGAATATTCCCTAAGAATCTGAGAATATTCCCAATTCTGGAATTATCCTCTCGTTTCCGGAAATTTCCGTAACCTCTCCCCGATTTCTCGTTATAACTTTTTCCTACGACGTCCGTTTCACGCGTGCCGCGTGTCTACGAACTCGTATCGTCGCCCTTTATTCCGTCGAGAAATAAAATTCTCGATCGGGTCAACTTATAAAAAGTCAACATTCGAAACCTCCAAATATTAATAAAAATAAATTTCTGAATGTCAACAATTAATTTAAACTCATGGGGTATTTTAAGGTTCGGGTCGTTTCAAATAATGGGTTGAGAGTTAGTTCATGTCGTAAAATGTTTAGAATCACCCTTGTGGTAAAATACACGGTATGGGACGTGTAGGCTCTTTAGATTTTACTTCATGAATTAACTAGTTGTAGAATGCATTTGGAATTGTTGATATGCATTGTTTTGTGAGACTTTTGCTCCCTACTGGGCTGTTTATGCTCATCCCTTTAGAAATTTTGCAGGTCAAGATCTTGAAGGCTAGAAGTGAAGGTGAAGACAAAAACGTATTTATAGTTTTACTTTCTGTTATGTGCATTTTCAGCTTTGTTTGAAATGAGATGTGGATTGCCATTATAGATGGTAATTCATCTTGTAAATAGGTGTGTTGTTAATAAAGAAGTTTTCCCCTCAGATTAGTAGCCTATCACTGTTCTATTTCAAATTTTTTTTTCTTCATATTTCAGTTTTTAGACTTTTATGTCTAATATTGAAATATGAGTGTTTTCCCAATTATTGGGGTGTGACAAGTTGGTATCAGAGCAATAGGTTTAGTGTTCTATAGGGCTGTTTTAAGTTAGGGCTGTTTTAAGTTAAGTTAGCATTATATCCTTTTAAGCTCCTGTTTAACCTTGTTACCTCTGTTTTATAGGCTGAGAATGGCAAGGATTCGCTCAATTGATAGCTATGGATCGTTTGAATTGTACCAGAACCAAGTTACACCTTTGAATCCCTACCAATATGAGATGGAGGTTGATTTTCATGCTGAAATGAAGCTTAAGGCACATATTAGGAAGTCCTTGGAATGCCACCCTCCATTTACTTTCAGCCAACATAAGGCTGTAGTTTATCACAGACTTCGGAGCCATCTTGTATCCTTATATAGAGCTGTAGCTGCTATCTCCAATGATGAATTCTACCTTGAGAAATATAACCAAGTTGTTGAAAATCGTACTGGAATTGACCCAACTCATGCTATCATTATAGACTCTGATTCAAGTGAAAGTACTAGCACTGATGGGAGCACTAGTGGAGATATCCAGGCTTACATTATCCTTGAATCAAGTGAGGAGGATAGTGACCCTCAAGAGAGTAATGGATCAGTTTGCACTTAGGAAAACAAGAACTGTTTAGTGTTAGATAAAGTATCCAAACTAGTGTATTTTTCAAGTTTGTAGATAGGTTTGCTGTTTTGCTTTTGTTTATAGGTTTGCTGTTTTGCTGCACGTAGGTTTGTTGCCTCTGTGAAAAAGTCTAGGGTGTTCCATTTTACTTTCATACAGAGGTTTATAATGTGCATAGCTATGTAAACTAACGGCCTGCTTTGTCAATATATCTACTCAGTTTCTTGTACATGTTTTTCTTTCCTTCTTATTGTTATCGTGGGTAAATTTTTTGTTATTTCTTCTTGTGCGTAATATAGTTAGATTTGTTCCCTTACTTACTTAGTATCACTGTTTGATTGTTAGTATATGAAAAGTTTTCCAAAGCCCCAGTATAAACATACTACAGACCAACTGTTGGGTCGGTCATTAAGCTGAAGGAAGTTCATATATGTTTCTATTGACTAAGCTGAAGTTTATATATATTTTTGGCTCGTACATCAGCAATATATATATGCTATGAACGTTATATATATATATATATATATTGACTTATAGTTTTACACTTAAATACCTACTTATAAATTCTAAGATAGTTTATTTTTTAAAGATGGCCGAGGAACAAAACAAAGGAGAGGCTAACAGTAACCCTGATATCATAGCTGCTATTCAAGATATGGCTAGTGCGATAAGAGGAAGTCGCAATGATAACCATCAGGAGGATAGTGAGGAACGAGTCATGAGGATCCAAGGTGAATTTCGTAAAGCTCGACCTCCTATTTTTAAGGGTGTACTAGACCCCATGATAGCCGAGGAATGGTTGCGACAGATGAAAAGAACACTGAATAATCAGAAAGTACCAGAGGATTTAAAAGTAATTGTGGCATGTACTTATCTGGAGAGTGCAGCATATCACTGGTGGGAATCTATTCTTGCTACTCCGGATATTGAAATCACCACATGGGCTGCATTTGAAGCTATTTTCCTTGAAAAATATTTTCCGGATACAGTGAGGCAGGAAAAGGCCAAAGAATTTATGTTTCTTTCAAAAGGGGATCACTCGGTAGCTGAATATCAGAGTAAATTCGAAGAGCTTATGCGATTCTCCCCAGGCATTATACCAAATGAGGCCGCTAAAGCAAGAAAGTTTGAGGATGGACTTAACCCTGAAATCAGAGAAAAAGTAGCTATCTTGAAGTTGACAAAGTACTGTGAAGTAGTAGAGCGAGCACTTATTGCTGAACGAAGTACCCAAGAGATAAAGAGGAATTTGAATTCTGCAAACACCAGTGGTCAAAATAAACGCCAAAATTTTGGACCTTCTAGAAGTAATTTTCAAAGACCTCGATTCTTCGGTACAACACCACCAGCTAGATTCTGTTATTATTGTAGGCAGAATGGACATTTTCAAAGGGACTGCCCACGTATACGGACTCAACAGTTTACATCTCATCAGTATCGTCCCCAGAATCAACAGTTTCGTGCTCCACAACAACAATTTCGACCCCAACAACCTTATGCTCCACAATACCATGCACCTTTTCAGCCACAGCAAAATTGGCCGAGACCATATGTTGCACCACAGGCACCACGTCCAGTGAATACTACCAGACCTAGAGCACCAACTGGTGTGAGACGCCCTGCACAAGTTAATCAAGGTCGTTTGTATGCAATGAATGAGACAGAGGATCAAGACGGTTCACAGGTGGTGGAAGGTACGTTTCTAGTTTTTAATTCAGAAGCTAGAATACTCTTTGATCCTGGCGCTACACATTCTTTTATATCGTCATCTTTTGCATCAACCCTTGGACTGAAATCAGAAGCTAGGAAAAATCCGTTACTGATTGGGTCACCTATGGGTACTGGAGTAAGAGTTAACCGAGTGTGTAAGCGATGCATGATAGACATATCAAGTCATAAGCTAGATTTTGATCTGATAATAATGGATATGTCAGATTACGACGTCATATTAGGAATGAATTGGTTGAGTTATTACCAGGCTGTTGTGGACTGTAGACGGAAAAAGATAACGATAAGCACTGTGAAAGGTGAAACGTTTAGTTTTTATGGGGATACGAGTAAATTCTTTTCCAATGCCAAGCCATCCAATTACTTGAACTTTATTGCACATATTGTGGCCGAGGAAGAAAGTGAACTGCAGTTAGAGACTATCCTAGCTTGTGGTGAGGGATTTTAGAGATGTATTTCCTGATGATTTATTTGGGTTACCACCAGAGCGTGAGGTGGAATTTGCTATCGTAGTATATCCAGGCACCTTACCAATTTCGATATCTCCTTATCGTATGGCACCAGTTGAACTAAAAGAACTCAAGGTACAAATTAAGGAATTGGAGAGCAAAGGTTTTATTCGCCCAAGCACTTCGCCATGGGGGGCACCGGCACTTTTTGTGAAAAAGAAGGATGGATCTCTTCGAATGTGCATTGATTACCGTCAGCTGAATAGAGTTACAGTGAAAAACAAATATCCAATACCAAGGATTGATGATTTGTTTGACCAGCTACAAGGTTCCTGCTTCTTTTCTAAAATCGATCTTCGTTCGGGATATCATCAGTTGCGAGTCAAAGCAGAAGACATACCTAAGACAGCTTTTAGAACTCGATACGGACATTATGAATTTTTGGTTATGCCTTTTGGTTTAACTAATGCTCCGGCAGCATTCATGGATTTGATGAATCGTGTTTTTCGACCATATCTGGATCAGTTTGTGATAGTATTCATAGATGACATTCTTATCTATTCGACATCTAAAGAAGAGCATGAGAGACATTTGACGATTGTTTTACAGACGCTAAGGGAGCACCGATTGTTTGCTAAATTTAGCAAATGTGAGTTTTGGTTAACTGAAGTCAAATTTTTGGGACATGTGATCTCTAATGAAGGTATTGCCGTGGACTCTTCCAAAGTAGAAGCTGTGTTAAATTGGAATCAGCCCAAAAATATATCAGAAATTCGAAGTTTTCTTGGATTAGCTGGATACTACCGGAGATTTATTAAGGATTTTTCCAAGTTAGCTGCACCATTGACAAAGTTAACTCGAAAGGAAGTGAAATTCGTCTGGAATCAAGAATGTGAAAAATCATTTCAAGAATTGAAGATTCGTTTAACTACTGCTCCGATTTTAATCATTCCTGAACGTGGAAGGAATTATATAGTATACACTGATGCTTCTTTGCTAGGACTAGGGTGTGTACTAATGCAATCAGATAGAGTGGTTGCTTATGCTTCTCGACAGTTGAAGTCTCATGAAAGAAATTACCCAACGCATGATTTGGAATTAGCTGCTATAGTTCATGCTCTCAAAACTTGGAGGCATTATCTCTATGGAGAACGATTTGAATTATATTCCGATCATAAGAGCTTGAAATACTTATTTACGCAGAAAGAGCTCAACATGAGACAGCGACGTTGGATGGAATTCCTAGAAGACTATGATTTTGGATTACATTATCATCCTGGTAAAGCAAACGTAGTAGCAGATGCTTTAAGTAGAAAATCACAAGGATACGCGGCAAGTCTGCATGTTCAAAAATGGAAGATGATGGAATCTCTTACTGAGTACGAATTATATGTTGATATACATGAGAATGTGGCTAGAATATTCAATATGGTAACCAGACCAATTTTGATGGAAAGGATCATTGAGAAACAACGTGAAGACGTTTTATCCATGTCTCTTCAAGGCCAGATTATGTCTGGTAAGCAATTAGAGGGATGGAGCTTTAGTGAAAATAGTGGATTGAGGTATTTTGGTAGATTATATGTACCTGAGATTCCAGAACTGAGAGATGAAGTCCTCTGTGAAGCACATTATTCGTCTTACACAATTCATCCGGGTAGTACTAAAATGTATCACGATCTTCGTCGACAATTTTGGTGGGAAGGAATGAAAAAGGATATAGCTGTATTTGTGACAAAGTGTCTTACTTGTCAACAAATCAAAGCCGAGCATAAAAAGCCATCAGGGACACTTCAACCTTTGCCTATAGCAGAATGGAAATGGGATCATATTACCATGGATTTTGTGTCTGGTTTACCTCGCTCGTCTAAAGGAAAAGATGCAATATGGGTTATAGTGGATCGGTTGACTAAGTCTGCACACTTTTTGCCAGTAAAGACAACAGATTCTACTGAAACACTTGGGAAGTTATATGTTCAAAAGATAGTCAAGCTACATGGAGTTCCTCTCTCGATCGTGTCAGATAGAGACTCCAAGTTTACTTCTAAATTCTGGGAAAGTTTACAGCGGGCTTTGGGTACGAATTTATATTTCAGTACTGCATTTCATCCTCAAACCGATGGACAATCAGAAAGAACTATCCAAATTCTGGAGGATATGTTGAGAGCTTGCGTCCTAGATTTTCATGGAAGCTGGGAAGATTATTTATCATTCGCGGAGTTTGCCTACAACAATAGTTTCCAGTCTAGTATTGGAATGGCACCATATGAAGCATTGTACGGTAGACCTTGCAGATCACCATTGTGTTGGACCGAGGTAGGTGAGACTACTATAATCGGACCTGATTTTATTCAAGAGACTACTGAAAAAGTGAAGATAATCAGAGAAAGATTATTGACGGCTCAAAGTAGACAGAAAAGCTATGCGGATCGGAGAAGGCGACCGTTAGAATTTAAAGTGGGTGATCACGTTTTTCTCAAGGTATCACCACGAAAAGGAATCCGACGATTTGGGAAAAGTGGAAAATTAGCTCCAAGATTTATTGGTCCTTTCGAGATACTCGAACGAAAAGGAGAAGTTGCTTATAAGTTAGCATTACCGCCACAACTTTCAGGAATTCATGATGTGTTCCATGTATCTATGCTTCGGAAGTATGAGCCAGATCCTTCACATGTTTTAGACTGGGCAGACCTTGACTTAGATGAGCACTTATCTTTCGAGAATAAACCAGTTCGAATATTAGACCGAAAAGACAAAGTATTGCGAACAAAAACTATTCCGATCGTGAGAGTTCTTTGGCAACGCGGGGATGTTGAAGAAGAAACTTGGGAATTAGAATCCGAGATATATCAGAATTACCCTGAGCTTTTCTGAAAACATGGTAGGTGTTAAATTTCGGGGACAAAATTTTCTTTTAGGAGGGTAGGATGTAACGACCTAGGTTTTATTTTATTTTAAAATAGAAAAGATTTTAATTTCTTTATATTTAAATACATCTCTTTTACTATATATATATATATAAGTATAGTGGGCTTTAATTAAATAAGTATGTGTAGATATATATATATACATATACTTGTGTGTTGTGTGTTATATATATATATATATATATATATATATATATATATAAGTAGTAGTCGGGAGAAAGAAAAACAGAAAGCAAAAAAAAAGAAGAAGAAGAGAGGGCGAGAGAGAGAAAAGAAAGGGGAAGAGAGATGACGAACCCAGAAGAAAAAAAATAGCTAGAAATCCCCAGAATCTTTTAGCTCGAATCTTTTCATCGTTATCACCTTCTTTCCTTAGCCCAGAAGCTTAGAAATTCAACCCAAATCTCAGAAAAAGCTGCATCCAAATCCCTAATTCACTTTACTCAAGCAGGAGGTGTAAATTCCAGATTGAAACGAGGTGACTCACGCAAGCTACATCCTTGGAAGATGAACCCTAGAACCAGAGGTGGAACCCTAAACTAGGGAGGTGTTAAACCTACTATCCAGGTGTAAGTTCCCTGAGTTATTTGAATCCAAATTGTTCTCTTCATGCTTATTAGAAATTGGATGTTTACTTGCTTAGATGATCACTATAAATAGCTGAGATTAGAAACATGCTAGATATAATTTCGTGAGTCTTTTCCTAGTATAAAGTTAGAGAATTAAGAAGCAGAAGGGGTGCTGTAAGGAGAGAGATTTAGAGGTTGGTCCTCTGGTTATAATTTCTGTTTTGATTTGCGTTGATTGATGTGATTCATTGTCATGGTATCTTTAAGGTGTTGTTTGAAATTACTACTTGGTTACAAAGACATTCAAACTTTGTTTAGTGTCTATCTTGTACTTCAGATTATTTGTTTTGAGGCAACCAAATCCTATAAAAGAATTTTGTATGTTAGTTTTCTAAATCAACAAAAAGGTGTTATTTGAAGTACTTAGTTCAACTATTGTAACTCATTACTTTGTATGGTTTACTGTGTTTGAAATATTGAAGTTTTTAGTTTCTATCGATATAAGCTTTTTCAGATTTCGAATTGGTGTAGTAATACAGAAAAACTTGCAAAACTGGTTCTTAGTGCAGTTTTTTTTTGAAACAGAAGCAGAACTTTGAAAAATCATAACTAATTGTAAAAAACTTGTTTTTCTGAAATTCCAACTCTCGATTTTCCTTAGTTTGTCTTCTGTATTTCATTAGAAGACACTGATTTCAGATCATGCACCATTCGGTACAGTTTTTATGTTTTGTACTGCTTGGTCAGAAAAGTTACAGGATTATTCAGCTTTCCTAAATAGTTTTTCTTTGTTATATGTTAGAGTTTTCATTACATACTATTAAATCCTATATCTTGTGTTTTATTTGATTTGTTAGTTGGTTGCTGGAAACTAAATCAAGTTAGTTCCTCATATCATGCTGAAGATTGAATTTCCAGAAATCATGTTAGTTGGTTGCTGTGTTCAATTTCCAGAAATCGTACTGTTTTGCACACCCTTGTTTCTGTACTGCTACTTTGAAAATACATAACTAATTTTGTAAAAATCCTTTTTGGGTGATTCCAGTTCTGGTAGTTTCTTTAGAGTGTCTACTTTAAATGTTATGAAGACACCATCTTGTTTTACTAAATCTAGCTATATCAATTCTGGTCAAATATTTTACTGGGCAGAATTCTCGTCAGAAAATCCTGGACTAATGTCAAACTTTGAAAATTCATAACTTTTGTTTGGAAACTCGTTTTTGAGTCATTCCAAGTTTGAGAATTTAATTTTTTTGTCTGTTACAAATGTTTAGAAGGAATTGATATGAAATTCCTTACCGAAAAAAATATAAATTTCAGGGTTGAAGTACTAAGGTCAGAAGACTGATTTTCTGGTTTGAGTTGTGCAAAAACTGAATTTTCTTGTGGTACTAAGGCAATGTTATGCTTTTATTCTGCACTTTTTATCAGTGTGATGCTTTAGATATAGGATGTTAACTCTTTGATTTTATTCTTTTACTAGGAGCTGAATTTTAAAGAGGGAATCGGCAAAGGTAGGGGGAAACAACGGGAAACCTCTATGCTTGTTGTTTGATAGATTGTTTAATGGTTATTATTTTGCTGAGATTATTATGTATATGATATATATTTAAAGGTATAGATATGCTATATTAGTTTTATGTACAAAGTACCTTGGGTAGAGAAGTTTGGGTTAAAACTTTTGCGTAGTTGAGTCCATAACCTCGGCAGGTACCACCCCACCATGTATGCCCAAAATAATGCGCAATTAGTGTAGGAAAAAGGGTAATTCGGGGCTGGCGACAGGGGAATGGACAAGACGACTAGCAAAAGGGGGATAGGAATAATGGGTTGAGAGTTAGTTCATGTCGTAAAATGTTTAGAATCACCCTTGTGGTAAAATACACGGTATGGGACGTGTAGGCTCTTTAGATTTTACTTCATGAATTAACTAGTTGTAGAATGCATTTGGAATTGTTGATATGCATTGTTTTGTGAGACTTTTGCTCCCTACTGGGCTGTTTATGCTCATCCCTTTAGAAATTTTGCAGATCAAGATCTTGAAGGCTAGAAGTGAAGGTGAAGACAAAAACGTATTTATAGTTTTACTTTCTGTTATGTGCATTTTCAGCTTTGTTTGAAATGAGATGTGGATTGCCATTATAGATGGTAATTCATCTTGTAAATAGGTGTGTTGTTAATAAAGAAGTTTTCCCCTCAGATTAGTAGCCTATCACTGTTCTATTTCAAATTTTTTTTTTTCATATTTCAGTTTTTAGACTTTTATGTCTAATATTGAAATATGAGTGTTTTCCCAATTATTGGGTTGTGACATAAAATCACAAATAGCGAAAATATAAAATCCCCGGAAATCCCATTTCCGGTCTTCACATTTAAATACATATAAAACTTATTCAGCAGGATCAAATATGAATGATTAAAACATACTATTTCCGGAAATCTCATTTCTGGATAAAATTATGTACTACTTAAAATAGTAGTAAATATATAACCCAAATCCATAATTTACTTTAAATATCAATATCATAAAATTATATGAACTATCATGCTTCAGAAATAATTTATTTAAATTAAACTGCATTTTACTAAAATATTTACACATGTATTTATTTAAAATAAAATCCACTCACAGTACGGCCGAACACGCCGCTATTTCGAGCTCTTGTCACATCGAGTATCTTCTCGACCTGGGTTGAATTAGGTCAATTCCTTTGGTGGAGAGGTAGTGCAGGTTGAGGCCTTCTTTTCCCCCTTAGAATCAGGGCAAGAGGTGGTCGAAGGAGAGAGTTTCAGTTCAACTGGGTTTGAACTTCTTGGGTTGAAATCGGCCAAACGGCGATGATTCGTGCTACGTTGCTGCCACAGATGAGAAGAGGGAGGAGAGGCCAGTCGAACGACACCAGTGGCGAGGCGATTGGTGGCCGGACGGCGGAGTTTGGTGGAGGACGGCCCTGGGTTTGTGGGCTCGGGCCGAGTCGGGGAGAGGGAAAGTAGAAAACGAAAAGAAAAGAAAAGAAAAGAGGAAAAAATGAAAGTTTCCCTTTTGGGAAATTTCATTCTCCGATATTTACACTCGTTCAAAAACGGCAAATTATCAATTTTTACGTCGTAACTTTTTCACACGAACTCCAAATTAAACGTGCTACATGTCCACGAACTCGTTTCGACGTCTTCTATCACGTCAAGAAATAAAATTCTCCGTCGGGTCAACTTATTTAAAAGTCAACTTTTAGAGCTTTCGAATCGTAAAATTAATTCCCGTAACGTAAAATAAAAGATTAAACTGTCAAGGGGTAACTCGAAGTTTGGGTCGTATAAAAAAGAGTAAGAAAGTGTTTCCAAAAATGGTATTAATGAGTTCTAAGATGGGAAGAACACCATTAACATTATACTAATTCATACAGTCTTGAGGAAACAAGCTTGTAGTATGGAATATGAGTAGTGGATGAAGAGAAGTGAAGTGGGTGTGGCTTTGGTGAAAACCCCAAGATATCGCAACTCCTTCTTACACCAAAACTAAAACTACAAGCTTACTAAATGAGAGAGAGGAAAAAGTAATTCGTCCAAAATGAGAGAGAGAGGTATAAATAGGCCCGCGTCCCGCTCACCGTGCCATCTCATAGCTTTTGCGGTGGTTTCTGACATGTACAACCGCTCAAGCCTATCTCTCAACGGAAAATACCGAAGCACTTTCACAGGTTTCCTATTGCCTGCTCCCGTCAACTTATATCGGTCAGACTGACATATCGGACATGCGTCAAGGCTAGCAAGGTCATTCCCTTCTGCATCTTTACCCCAGAAGAGAACGCAGTCAAATGCGCATGCATGGATCTTAATGTAGGAAAGCCCTAGATCTTTGAGGATACTTCGGACCTTACGGTGATTGGTAGGATTACGATGACCCTCCTCCAACAACGAAGAAGTGTACTGTAGATATTCATCCACTTGCCTGATGCTCGATTTTGTCTCGACTTTAATCCTCATTACCTCCATCACACTTTGAAGAACTGTCTTCTCAGAACTTGAAGACACAGGGGTCTGTTGCAATGCAATCAGTTTGTTGTACTTGTCAAAGGCAGCAGTGTTGACAACTTGTGGGAACGGCTGCACCGGGTCATGCATATATTGTTCCCCACGTACACCGCTTTCAAAAGGAAACACGTCGTTGACGAATGCCATTGTTGGATCGTTGGATGTACTACTACTGCCCGCCTCAAAAAACTGCCTATGATCATGCGATCCATCTAATGATGGCTCACCGTGATATATCCAACGTTTGTACTTCGGCCAAAACCCATTACTCTTTAGGTGCTCCCATACTGTCCTAATCGGAAATCGACACATATCACTGCGACACTTACATTTCTTGCACGGGCAATAATGGTATTCCTTCCCGTTTGCATTTTCCTCGACGAACTGCAAAAAATCCACAACTCCTGTAGTGTATCGTCGGTCATGCCTTGGAAGCAAAATCCAACTCTTATCTCGATCCATATATAGCCTGATAATATATAATATATATGTATAACTTTAATTAATAAGAAATTAATTAACACATATATATTACAATATATATTATTATCAACATCAACTCATATATATATATATACCATTAATTAACAACCATTATTTAAGTTCATTACACTATCAACAACCATTAATTAACATATTTATATATATTTTAACACTAATTAAAATAATATCAAATTAAAACACATAATTAAACTCTAACTGAAAATCAACTCAACTACAACTCAAAATCAACATATATACATACATTCTAACACTAAAACAACAACAAAACAAAAAATCACTTACTATATCAAAATCACTAAAACTCAAAATCAACTCAACTAAAACTCAAAATCAACATATATACACATATACGTACCTATATATAGCTTCACAATGTAAGAGAGGACGGATTTCAACAATACCCACAGATTTTTCACTCTTTCTCCCGTTTTTTTTTTCGTTTTTTTTTAAATGAGCAGCTTCTGTCCAGATCTGAAAATATAAAGACTTATAGCCGACGAAAATTCCAATTTCGTCGGCCAAACTTTCTAAAGTTTTCAAGAGAAAGGCCGACGAAAATCCAAATCGTCTGTCATTCTAGGGGTATAGCCGACGAAAAATATTTTTTAGTGACAAAAGAAAAAATCGTCGGCCATTCTTGGGGAATAGCCGACGATTTTTATTTTTACCAACGAAATAAAAAATCGTCGGCCATTCTTGGGAATAGCCGACGAAAAAAGTATGTCGTCGGCCGTTTTTTTTTTTCGTCGGTAATACTATTTTTTCTGGTAGTGGAGTGTGGCGTTAAGGCCACAGTCTGGCGAGGAGCTTGGCTCCTGCGCACATTACGACGTTGAGTCGCGGTAAGAGGTTCTTCCAATCGCTTTTTCGACTTGAAAAATGGATGTCCATGGGAGTTCTTTAGAATCCGGATCATCATATCACGGCCAAGGTGGCCTAGTCGAGCATGCCAAAGCTTGTAATCATGAGTGTCACAAAAATTGTCAGTGACAGCATATGATTCGAAGACACGGGCTGTAGTGAGATATAAGTCATTGTCTTCAATGCATGACATCTTCTCTAAGATACGGCGGCGGCCGTGTTCTTGAGAAGTAATGCATAAGTATTCTTCACCATTCTCAGCATAAGTATCCAAGTGATAACCGTTGGCACAGATATCCTTAAAACTCAGCAGGGTTCGATTTGTTCTTGGCGCATAGAGAGCATCAATGACATTGATAATAGTACCATTTGGTAACATAAATTCAGCGGTTCCTCGCCTTTTGACAACCGGCGAGGTACCTATCAATGTTGTCATTGATGAGCGATACAGCATTAAATCCGTAAACAACTGCCTATTCCTTAGAATAGTGTGGGTAGTTCCACTATCAGCTAGACACTCAACTTCTCCACGAGACATCTACAAAGAGAAGAAAACTTGGGTTAGTTTCTCGGGAGAATAGTCTAATCACTACGCCGTAGGATAGAGAAAGAAAGGGGAATAAATCCCATCGAGTGTATCACATGGCATTTGGACATTATAACTTCGACTTAAGTCGGAAAATGCAAGATTGAATGTTACATAACCAAGCAATCATCATCATAAACCAAAACGAAATTGAAGCTTCGCACATTATGGTGTTGAACACCTTTGGTAATTGGAATAAAACGAGGACAAGCCTCCTAGGATTGGTGTTAAAACACTTCTCGGGCTGCACACTAGCCGAAGCTGTGGATGTCAAAGACACATGGTGCCGTGGCACCCGAGTGTGGCGAGTGCCGAGCTTACTTCACCTTAATAGATCATAGGTGGTATTAGAAGTCCAAAACAGAGAGCCAATGTAACCCAAAGGTGGCATCACAAGAACCACGTGAGTTATTAATACACGAACCTGATTGCATAAAAACATAAAATTTCCCATAATTATGGGAAAACAGAGAAATTTTATTAAGTGCCAACTTGAATACATCAACTTCTAATTCGAAAATAAACAAACTAACAAGAGTCATAAAAACATGGCGAGCCATTATAATACTCGATAGACTAGAAAAGCCAAATTCATAGACTAATCAAAATCCGGGACATCAAGAGTTTGTGGTTGCGCCTTTGGAGAATCCACATGATGAGCATAATTTGCTTCAATCATCTCGTCCTCAGCATAATTGCTTTATTCAGACAGAAACTTCTTGTACTTTTTGTAGGCATTTAACATCTCCTTACTAGCTCGACAATCGCGATGGTAGTGTTTGGAGGAACCACACTTGTAGCACGGAGCAAATTGAGCATTCCGGTCATTGCTATGAGGTCTAGGAGGGTTTGGTACCGGGCCTAGACGGGGTCCGTGGCCGGTCCGGCCTCCCCCTGAAGGTGGTGCGGCGGCGCCACCTTCTCGCCTCCAAGTGTTGGAGCGTCGTGTCACTTTGTATCCAGCATTCTGATGTCTTCCACGTATCGGATTGTACGGGGCATTACGGCTTTATTTTTCTGCTTTGAAGCCTTCCCATAATGAACCTGTGGCGTTGGAATTGGTTTTGTACCAACAGGTCTCTAGCTACTATTGAGCCTAATTTCAGAATGACGCTCTTTTTTAGCCAATATTACCATAAGATCAACGAATGTCCTGATTCTTCCTTCATCAACTGAGATTTTATATTAATGTCCGAGAACATCGTAGGCCATGGGGAATGTATTAAATATCTTCTCCAGAAGATCTTTATCGGTTTTGATGACGCCAACCGTGCCAAGATCCGCTTATAGACTAATCATATCCTGATTGTATTTGTCTACTTTGTCATAATCCGAGAAACGAATTTGTTCCCATTTAAGGGTGAGCTCTGAGAGAAGCATGTCATGGGCATTGTTAAATCGCTGCTGGAGTGTGTCCCATAAAATTTTGGGATCTTTTACCGACAAATATTGTCGCTTCAGAGTTGGGTGGATATGGCGCCTCAAATACATGAGGGCCTGAGCCTTGGCATGGTCCCCAAAAGGGGTGGTGGCGGCTGCATCAGTCAGAAGGGCTGGAAAACCTTTGCTTTGGAAAGAAATTTCAACATCGGAAACCCATCGATGGTAGTCTTTGCCTTGAAGATCCAAGATCTCAAAATCAGGGCGTGACGGTGACGACGACGACATCTACAAGAGAATAAAACGTCGGATTAGTATCACTTTAAACAGATACTATCAAGTATATATTGGAATTAGAAGGGATATATTCGGTCACATAAGTGATTTTTTTTTTCGTGTGATGCATAAACCGGCGACATCATATCGCACCTTCAAACAGTGGCGTACTCAAACATCCACATAAGCATCTTTTTTTTTTTAATTCCCTTTCAACGTGATTCCCCCAGGACCATCACTTAAAACTGCGACCGTAGGGGTGATGAATTCCCCATTCTAGGTCTCATCGACGATTTAAGAATGGCCGGAATTGGAGTAGAAGAAAGGCTAATAGCGCCCGATATAATATATCTATAGTTTGAAAGCAGGAACTTTTATAAAATTTTTACCTTTTGATCAAAGGAACGAGAGCGTAAAGCTTGTTCTTCGACTCTTGTCTGGTTTTCGAGCCTCTTCTTGCGCGAGTAATCTAGATGAGCTATCTTGAAAAGTTTATGGCGAGCGAACGTGCTGGCGAGCGAGCGAGTGAGCGAGTTGGTGGGCGAGCGAGCAGGTTGGCGGGCGAGCGACGTAGGCTGGCGAGCGGGCGAATAGGTAGGTGGCCGGGCGAATGGCTGCGGCCTAGGAGAGACCGAGAAGGGGGGCGCACGGGTCCCGAGGAGGGAGGTGCGGCTGACGGAAGGGATGGAGGAGGAGGAAAAAGTTTTCAGGGTTTTTCTAGGACTCAGGGAGGTCACGTGCTGATAACGTATTTAAGGAGAAATTATAATAGGGAGAACTCTACTTTATTGATTGATAGAGAGACATTTATATAGGCATTACAACAAATATGCCGATAAATCAGGAATACCCTATTTATTACAGAATCAACTATACTAGTCTAATTAGGTCAAGACACATCCAGAAAGTTACAGAAATAACCTTCCTACAATATATATGAAATTATTGTTCTTAATTTTACATGGAGTACACCATCAGACACGCACGTGAGATTTCATTCAACAGAACCCTTTAATCGTTTGAAAGATGTGAAACGGGTAAGTGAAGTTTCCGAAAGATTTTTAAACGACTTTTTCTTTGCTGATGTGATCGCATGGGAATTGTTTTTGTTGCTAAAAAATTGTGGGTCGTCAGTTTTTGGAAAGCAAAAAAATCGACATAAATACTGAGCGGCTGTAAAGGATCTGAGAATCGCCGACGTTTGTTTGGTTCTGAACAGAACAGAGTGAGAAAGACTTGTTCCTACTCACACTCGCTCACTCTTCTCTTCTCTTTTGTTCTGTAAATGCATAGACACATGGACATTTGAGGAGCTGGTTCATGTGAGGTGTCAATCCCTCTGTCTCTGTCTCTGTCTCGTGATTTTGGATCTCTCTCTCTCTCTCTCTAAAATATCATGGCAATGTGCAGCATCTGTTACATGAAGTGCTCCGTGTCCTCTTTATACCAAAAGATCTGCTTAAATAAACGACAAACAAACGAGTAGTGATTCTTGGAACCAACCAAACAACACTACCCCATTGATATTTTTCCTCTCTTCCCCATTTCTTTCGTTCATTTGAGGTCACATCTCAATTGTTACAGGTAGAATTTCCTCTTCATTTTCTTCATAAACAATACATAAAGTGATTAGTGAATGCTTCTTGTTCACTCCTCTCATGAAATATGGAGAAAAAGTCGATGTTTTTAGTTTCCTGAAAGTTAACAATTTTTGCTCTTTGTTCTGGCCAGAAAAACTCATCGAAAATGGTAGAACTGGGAATCGCCAAGTCCGAGAAGCCAGTGAGTGTGAGCTTCAGAATACCATATTACACGCAGTGGGGTCAAAGCCTCGTGGTGTGTGGCTCCGAGCCGGTGCTTGGTTCGTGGAACGTGAAGAGGGGTCTGCAGTTGAGTCCTGTTCATGAGGGTGATGAGCTCATATGGTTCGGCACCATTTCTGTCCCCAAAGGGTTTGGATCATGCGACTACAGTTACTATGTTGTCGATGATGATAGAAATGTTCTCCGCTGGGAGATGGGAAACAAGCGTCGGATTCTACTGCCTCAAACCATTCAGGGAGGAGAGCTGCTTCACTTCCATGACTTTTGGCAGGTACGTTTTAACTTTCCATTCCAATCTTTCTTTTCCATCGGAATCTTTTCTTTTCTTTTTCATACTTTTGATACCCTTTTCCGCTACAACAACATCCCTTATCATTCTACTTTCCTCTGCTTTCTTAGCTATGCCGTCTCATACTGAATTGTATTAGTTTTATGACAATCTGATAAATGTTCATATCCAGGTTGGTGCCGATGCCCTTCCTTTCAGAAGTGCCTTCAAGGACGTCGTGTTTCGTAAAGAGTGGAATTTGGAGATTGAGAAACCTCTAGGAGTCATCCAAAATTCTGTGAAGAATGATGGTAATTCTATTCCCATTGATCTTTCTGGCTACTAATAGTACAATGTTATATTTACAAATTGTCCGTCATATCTAATTCTGGTATCATGTGACTCCTCACCTTCTCCAGATTCTGTTCTCGTCCATTTAAAAATTTGCTGTCCAAATATAGAAGAAGGAACATCGGTAAACACCTATTTTTATCTTGTACATTCTTCATATCAATCTGAAACTATGCTTATTAGATAGTGGTATATTAGTATAAAGTCTTCATGATGTCCGATTTTGCAGATTTACATTATTGGTAGTAGCTCAAAGTTGGGGAATTGGAAGGCAGACGATGGTCTTAAACTAAGTTATGCTGGTGAATCAACTTGGCATGCAGACCATGTCTTACCGAAACGGGATTTCCCGATAAAATATCCCTTTTTGGAACTTTTAATATTATTAACTTTAATGCTTTCTCTTTCGTTTCCATTTGATATTTATACTACTCTTTTTTGTGTCTTGTGGTCATTGTTGTCAGGTCATCTCTACCCCTCCCTTCTTTTAATCATTTTAACTTTCTGAAGTTGCCTTCTCTGTTTCTATCCCTCATCCTTAACGATTGTTCCACATATAAGTACTGTAAACTTAGTAAAGGAGGAAACATTTCTTCTGAAACTGGCCCAAATCGTGAAATTGCTCTCGACTCGTCAAGTACCGAACCAAGATACCTTTTCCGTTCAGATGGCATGTTGCGAGTAAGCTTGTATTGATCAATATTTATGACCATGTAAACAATCAATTGCATCCTAGAGCAAAAATGTTGTATAGCTGAGTAGCAAATGTTTTCTGGCGTGATTATCATAATATTATGCTTGTATGTGTTAGGAAATGCCTTGGCGGGGTGCTGGTGTTGCAATCCCAATGTTTTCTGTTAGATCAGAAAGTGATCTTGGTGTTGGAGAGTTTCTTGACCTGAAATTACTTGCTGATTGGGCTGTAGAGTCTGGCTTTCATTTAGTACAGCTCTTACCAATAAATGATACATCTGTGTATGGAACGTGGTGGGATTCATATCCGTACAGGTATGTCAATACATCAAATATCAGACTACTAGTTGTGTTCCTGATATTGCTGGCTATTTTTAGTGCTCAATTTAATTTTGAAGCATAAAGATTTCTGGAAATAATGTATGAGAATAGGAGTCCTGTAGAAAACTAGATCCTGTTTACTGGTTGTATCTTGTCTGTCTTCCTAACTGAGACAGTAATACCATGTCAAAGGATGAATAAATGGAGATATTACAGTGGAAGGGTAAATAGGAGAAAGAAGATTACAATTATACTTCATCTATGATTGGAAGGCAATGAAAAACAGAAAGGAAAAAAATATAAGAGCAAAAGTGTTATTTTGCTGATTTGCCTAAATAGTGTCTGGTAAAGGGTAATAAGATGAGAGAAAAAATTGAGACGATGTTCACATTTACTTGCACTTTTATTTGTTCCTACCACAAATAAAAAGGTTCTGTAATCTCCCCACTTTTGCATACCAGTCTTGATTATCCACTCCCATCAGACTTAATGCAAGTAATACTGCCTCGTGCTCTGACACTTACTGTTCAGAGATTAAACTGCATATTAATATTCAATCCCATTTATGGTTCTTTTATTTAAATGAGTTACGCCATTTATTCTTCTCAATTTTTTTTACTATGCAGCTCACTTTCGGTATATGCATTGCATCCTTTATACTTGAGAGTACAGGCACTTTCAGAAAACATCCCCAAGGATATCAAGGTGATTGATAAATGCTGTCCTATACTTATTTACAAAGCAAAAGCATAATAATGCCTTTCCGGTACTGTAAAAGACACTAAGTTTTCTTCCCCGAACAATGATTCATATTTCATTAGTTAAAAGTCTTTGTTGGATTTTTTCTTTTCTCGTTCTTACAGGTAGAGATTCAGAAGGCAAAAGAAGAATTGGATGGAAAGGTAGTTCCATAAGAGATAACATTTTTCTTTATATCATCATGGATATGTTATGCAATTTTATATTTGAATGATATGTCAGTTGGAAGTCTAGCAGTTGCATAAAGCCCTCTTTTGATACAGCAGTTGATATGCATATTAGTTGTTTGCGAATCTCTTTCTTTTTTGAAAAACATTGTTAGCTAAATCTTTTGGTTTTAGGTATTTTTCTTTTTTCTTTATTTATTTGTTTGGTGATTTATTATATTTTTTCTAAATGCTTTTTATTATTCTGGTATGAAATAACGATGCTCTTTTGTAATGTGGGGAGTGATAATGCATTGCGTGTATGTGTGTGTAATTGGATTATTTGATTCAAAATTTGAATTAAAAGTGGGTAGGTATAGCCAACAGTTGTATAAAGTCCTCTTTTTACACAACAGTTGTGATACACATTTTTACTTATTATCTAACGTCTCTTATATTTATGTCTTTTCCACTAATATTGTATAGAACTGATATCATCTAATGATGGTTTTTTTTTGTAATGTGAGGACTACCAATATCTTTTACATGTGCAATACTCAAATGACAGATTTAGGATAGCTTTTGCTTCACCCAAATTTTGGGAATCTTCGATGACTACTTGCTGTTTCAAACCGACAAATATTTTTTTAAAATTTTCTTTGGCTTAATGATGGTGATGCTGGTGAGTAGATGAGGTATTCAACTTAATCAAATTTGATTCTGTTTTTTTTTTCTTCTCTAGGATGTTGATTATGAGGCTACCTTGGCTACTAAACTCTCAATTGCAAAGAAAATATTTGCCCAAGAGAAGGATAAAATTCTCAGCTCCAATTCTTTCCAGAAATTTCTTACTGAGAATCAGGTCTTACAGAGCTTGCCTATTCTTATTATTACCTTAATATTGCAACAATCCCCAACTTCCTTTCGCTTACAGTTGAATTGCCTGTTGCTTATTGATTTGTATTAAGTGTACATATTGGTCATTCCATTTTGAACTGCAAGTGCTACTCTGACTCCTGTTAATTTTTGGTCATAGGAATGGTTAAAACCATATGCTGCCTTCTGTTTTTTGCGGGACTTCTTTGAAACATCAGATCATAGCCAATGGGGTCGGTTTTCCGAGTTTTCAGTAGAAAAGGTGATCATCCTGTCATACTCTTCTATTAATTTGTGATATTTGGAGTTTTTTTTTTGTTTAAATTTGGTGTTTTCTTTTCAGTAAATACCTGTCATATACCCATGATTATTTCATTAGTTTATAGGTTCTAATATATGATACCTTTTTAACAATTTTTCTTTCCTTTTCTTACAGCTGCAGAAACTCATCTCTGAAGACAGCATTCACTATGGTGTAATTTGCTTCCACTATTACATCCAATTTAATTTGCACAAGCAGGCAAGTACCATTCGGTGTTCTAATAATGATTATATTCTTCACATTTCTTAAATAAATGCATCAATTGTTGAATTCTTTGATAAATTTATGAGCTACAGCTGTCGGAAGCTGCAGACTATGCAAGAAAGAAAGGAGTAATATTGAAAGGAGACCTGCCTATAGGTGTCGGTAGAAACAGTGTAGATACATGGGTCTATCCAAATCTCTTTCGCATGAACACATCTACTGGTGCTCCTCCAGATTATTTTGATAAAAATGGGCAGAACTGGGGTTTCCCTACTTACAATTGGGAAGAGATGGCCAAAGACAATTATGCCTGGTGGCGTGCTCGATTGACCCAGGTTTTGGAGCCTTCAAGCCCCATCTTTATGTCTGTTACCTTTATTCTTATTGCGTAACGGATATAAAAATAACTTCTCTCTGTTTTTAGATGGCAAAATACTTTACAGCGTACCGGATTGACCATATATTGGGGTTCTTTCGTATCTGGGAACTCCCAGAGCATGCCATGACTGGTCTTGTTGGAAAATTTCGACCATCCATTCCTCTAAGTCAGGTACACTTCTATCTCCCTTAAACAAGCCCAGATAATAATAAGGGCTAAAACTGTTAATCAAGAAGCATTTTTTTTTTCCCAGAAAGTTACCCAAAATAGCACCTAAATAACAAAATTGTATTTAGAAAGAAAAAAAAGTTATAATATCTGTTGAGAAATGTATGATTTGACTATCAAAGTGACTAATTTGTGATCTCTCCTTTTTTTTCCCCCCTGTTTTTTATTGGTATGTTTTTTCTTTTATTTTCTTGTTAGCTCTAAAAGAATGCTTCTGTGTAGGAAGAACTTGAAAGAGAGGGCATATGGGACTTTGATCGCTTGGCTTGTCCATATATCCCACAAGAAATTTTACAGGTTAACTGAACTTTTACAGCTTGAGATATGCCGTTTTTGTATGTTATTATGACAGGCTAAGATACTAGTTTCCTTTTTCGCTTCAACCTTTATGTGATGCTTCTCTGTATGTGCCATAGTTTCTGTTTCTTCCAACTTTATTTTGTTGTTTCAGATTAAGTTTGGAGATTCATGGACGTTCATTGCTTCAAGTTTTCTGCATGAATTTCAGAAGAACTGCTATAAGGTGATATTATTGTTCTTGAACTTTTTTAATATCTGTTTCTGCATTGATTTTCAGTCCCTATTGATCTTCTAGCATGTTTCGAACTTTATTTCTTGTCAATGCACCTGAAAGGAATGTGGATAAATGAATATATTGATATTATTATATAGGTAAATGTTAGTGGTTCATGGTGCTACTGTATAAATAATTACAAATTGTTGATAAATTATATTCCTCTTAGACCAAATCCTAGCACAACCAATAGGGGAATATGGTACGTCAACGAAGAATTGCTAAGCTTGAGATTTGGTGGTATATGCCTCAATGTGAACATATATTAGTAGCAATGGGCTTACAATGTGCATGCTCCTCCCATAGAGTTTTAGCATACCCGTACTAATTTTCATTGACCCAGAACTCTGACAAGTCTCTTCTTATATCAACGTAGAGCTCATGCATTCGCTGATCACATGAGCAAAAGCTAGTGTTAAAATTACAAGTGCCCAGTAACTGTATCAAAGTTAGACCATCTAATCAGAAACCAATTGGTGGGAGAGGTCCAAGATTATATAGCATGATCCAAAGGCTTCAAATAGTTGATTTAATTTTTTCTTTTTGTTAAAAAATGTATCTGCATCATGTAGCATCAAATCAAATAGCCAGCCTAGTGTAATATGTTTATTCTTGTCCCAAGCTGCAAAAGATGTTTAGAGGCTTCAACAGTAGTATGAAACCAGTCAGATTTGCTAGTACAGCATTGGGTAAATAATTCTTATTCCAAGCTGCGAAAGATGTTTAGAGGCTTCATTTGGTTCAATTATTAGATGCATGGCAATGGATTTTTTCCTTTCTGATGTTAGGCTAGTACAGCATTGGGTAAATAATTCTCTCCACATAGGTAGAATGCCTACATAGAAAGGAAATTGGATCCCTACCCTCCACATGTGATTAATGCATTTAGCTTGATGAATTAAGAAAATAATGAGAATCACTATCACCATGGAGAATAACAACTTAATTACAAGTACTTATTGAAATCCCTATGCTAATCCCCTACCCCTTTGCTAGATCTCTCAGCCTAGGAAAGATACTCCTGCCCCTGTTTGTATGTAACTGATCAGAACTCTCTTCTGTAGGAAAGATACACCACATCCATTAATAGGATTTCCTATTCATATTGGTGATACAATTCTTGTCTTCTAAGGCAACGGTACTAATTGCTTTAAAAAAAAAAAACATGTGGACTTCACCTTAGCTGACAAAACAAAGATCACCAGGTTCTTTTTCTCATTTACATGTAGCAGAAAAAAGAGAATAGTCACTATCCTGATTGGCACGCTCCCTACTTGGGATTCTTTGAGGTGAAAACTAGTTTATACTTGTTTCTCATCCGTTAATGTGGATAGTGACAACATCTGTACGGAGGTAGGCATACGATGGGGACTGAGATATTTGTTAGTCTTGTTGCACAAGGGGTTGAGGCTCTTATACCAAATTACTAAGTGATTTAACATGAATTTAATGACTCAAATTGTTATACACAGTACACTATTGACGCAGTACCGAAACTTGGGTAATCAGAAGTCATAGTAGAAGAGAATAAACAAAGTCAACTATATAGACTCATCTTTCTACTATGTTTTGCTTTTTTTTTTTTTCTTTTTTTTTTAACTCTAGCATTATTTCATTTCGACTTATTATAGAATTGATTTTTCAATTTAGGGAAACATGTGGCATTTTTCTTGTCTGCTTCTGCAGGAAAGAAATAAGTGTGTAGATGAAAATTTTGAAATTCTTGTGATAGTATGCTTAAGTTAACTTTGTTTTTTCCATTCATAATAACCAGTTTAAGGAGGACTGCAACACTGAGAAAAAAATTGCTTCCAAGCTGAAGACATTTTCAGGAAGATCTTTGTTGCAGGAAGAAGAGCACATTAGACATGAGCTCTTTGATATTTTACAGGTAGGATTTCTGTTAAAAAATGATTAATTATGTTCTATACCAGCAAAGTAGCCAACCTTTCTTGTAATCATGAACCTCTTCGAAAGCTTTTATTGTGTCTTAAGGGTATTAAAGAGACTGTCATCAGTAAGCCTGTGCATAGGTTTTTATATTAATAATTGGTATTGCAGAATGTAGTTCTGATAAGAGATCCAGAAAATCCGAGGAACTTCTATCCTCGCTTCAATCTCGAAGAGACTTCACATTTTAAGGATTTGGATGATCACAGGTATGTGAATTTTTTTATCAGAAAATGACTTATACCTTGTTTCTTTCTTGGAAGTTAATGATCAGGAAAACCAATTTGTTACGGTTAAACTCTCCAACTTCTCATATCTAAATGACCTGGCATTTTTTTTTCCGATGATGATGACCTGGCATGTTACTCGTTCTAGTATCAGGAAAACCAATTTTTGCTTCTTTTTTTTTTTTTTTTTGTTGTAATTTTCAATGATCAGGGAAAATATGTGATTAGTGCTAAAATTTTCTCCAACAATTTTGTAAGTTTTTAAACTCAGTTATATGATTTGACAGTCTGCTCATGGTTAAGAACACAAAGAAATAAATAAATAAATGAAAATTAATAAAAAGCAACGGATTTATTTTAAAGGATCTCTGTTTATTTTTTTTATTATTATTTTTTTCTTCTCTAAAATGGTTCTGTGTTATACAGCAAGAATGTACTGAAACGGTTATACTATGATTACTACTTTCATCGACAAGAAAATCTTTGGCGTGAAAATGCATTGAAGACACTGCCTGCTCTGCTGAACTCATCGGATATGCTAGCCTGTGGTGAAGATCTGGGGCTTATACCATCTTGTGTTTATCCTGTATGTCTGTTCAACCCAAACAAACACTATAATTCCCAGCCGGGGTTGAGTGGTTGGTGTGTGTCATGCCTATTCTTTATATATTTTCCAATAAATTTGTGACTGGTTTTGTGGACCAGGTGATGCAAGAACTGGGATTAATAGGTTTACGCATTCAACGTATGCCTAGTGAACCTGGTCTGGAGTTTGGTATTCCTTCTCAGTACAGTTATATGACGGTAAGCTGAGTTATGTTACGATTTTGGACCGAATCTCAAGGCATACTTAAAGGTTACCATTAAGAAAAACCAAAACAGTGATACTAATTGTTTTTCTGCATAGGGAATATAAATAATGAGATTATGGACATTGAATTTCAGTCATTTAATTTAAATGCATGTACTTCAAGTCTTCAATGTTAATGCTTGTTTCTGAGTTGGTATAAATGCCTGTCAGTTGGTTCAAATGTATTTCAGTTGGTCCCTTTGTTTATTCTTATTTGTCATTTGAATATGTTAAACTGGACAAATGGAATTCAGGTCTGTGCTCCATCATGCCATGACTGTTCAACATTACGTGCTTGGTGGGAAGAAGATGAAGAAAGGAGGCAGCGATATTTTAGCAGTATGGTGGGATCTGACTTGTTGCCACCCAGTCGCTGTGTTCCAGAGATTGCAAATTTCATCATAAGGCAACATTTTGAAGCTCCATCAATGTGGGCAGTTTTCCCTCTTCAGGTACTGAAATGGACAATCTTAGTCTGCTATCATATTATTGAGTTTTGAAACTGTGTAAATATGATGGCCTGGGAAGGACAAGATACCGTATTGAAGTTTTGGTTATTCCGCTGCATGCGGGACAAATAAGAAATGAACCCTACACTTTGTTTGATTGGTAGGATTTGTTGATTTTGAAAGAAGAATACACAACACGCCCTGCAAAGGAGGAGACAATCAATGACCCCACAAATCCAAAGCATTATTGGAGATACCGTATGTGAAGATTATGAGTTTTCAAGATTTGATAATGTTTGGGTGATGTTTCCTGTATCTGAGAATTAATCATTTTGGATTACTGACAATTCTGTTGCATACTCAGGTGTACATGTGACATTGGAGGCTTTGATGAAGGATAAAGAGCTCACATCAATCATCAAAGGCCTCGTGCTTGAGAGTGGAAGATCACATCCAGGGAAACAACCTCTGAAACAAGTGATTCAGGAATCACCTGTTGCAAGCACAGAGAAGAAGCAGGCTGCCAGCGGCAAGGAAATGGCTCAAGTGGCAACTCCACTGAACGGAGTGCTGCAGAAGGAAGCCGTGGCTGTTCCTAACTAATATTTCATGTCCATCATGCCAAAATAAGGTGATTCTGGAAACCTCTGTGTACTATAGTATTAATCCAATGTCGAAATGACAGCTGAAATAAAGCCGACTATCAACAAGAATCTGCATGTTACTTCCCAAAGTTATAAGTCGTAGTAGACAGCATATTGCATATACATGTTGAGATATTAAATAATGATGTGTTTGCCAATTAATTGCCTATTTAAGAAGTGCTTCAGCCCAATTTTACCTTTGGATGTTCATACTACAAGAGTATATGACCAAAATAATTTGGGAAAATGACAACTTGGTACTAATTTGGCTCTCTATTTTTCCATTGCAATGATACAGCTTGAGCAAATTCTTTCTAGGATTATCCAACACTGATGTCCTAAATGATACAACCAGATTATTAGTATAAAATTTTTTTTTTTTGGTACTGAGACTATTTTGTTGTCCCCTTAAGAGCATAAGCACCCGAACCAATAATAAAATCAAGCAAAAAAAGCAATTTGAAGGGATTGCTGCTACGTACACAAAATATTTTACCAAAAACTAATGTGGCATCCTACGTGTGATTTACCACCTCATTATTAAATTTACCATTTTCACCGTGATTTTTTTTTTCTAAATAGGCTAATAAAGAAATATTTATTTTAGGAAAATTATTTGTGTAATTTTCGGTGTGTGTAATGACCTAATTAGACTAGAATAATAAAATCTTTAGTAGATAGAGAATCTCTGATTATTCGGGATATTTGTTGATTAGCCTATTTAAAGGCTTTCAATCAATCAATAAAGTATTAGTTTCAGTTATATCTTTTCTCCTTAATCAATATCAAGAATGTTCAAAGAAGGTTAATTCTATAACTTCCGATGTGTGTCTAAACATAATTAGATTAGATCAATAGAATCTTTAGTTGATGGGAAAACCCAGATTCTTCGGGATATTTAATGTAATGTCTATATAAAGGTCTCTTTATCAATAAAAAAATATTGATTTGCATCTACCTTTTTCTCATAGAAGTTATCAGCACGCACTACCAGAACAAAACACTTAGGCGACGAAATATTTTCGTCTCCTAAGTGCTAATTTCGTATCCTAGAACCTGTTCAGACAAAAAAAATCGTCGTCTAGAAGTGGTATCCTAAGTACTTAGGCGATGAAACATATATTTTTTCGTCGCCTTAGAAACTACTTAGGCGACGAAACTTTTTCGTCACAATTACATTTAGGAGACGAAAGTTCCTTCTTAGAGGACGAAATAGTTTCGTCGACTTGAGTTTAAGCCAACGAACTTGGTACTCTTAGACGACGAAATATTTCGTCACAAAGTTTCTAAGAAGACGAAAATATTGGTGGTAATGAGTTTAAGGGACGACTACTTAGAAGATGAATATGAAATTTCATCACCTTAGTTTTTCACTTAGGAGACGATTAATATTTATTTCGTCACCTTAGTGAGTCACTTAGGCGACGGTGAACCCTTGTTTTGTCGCCTAAGTTGTTTTTTTTTTAAAGGGAAAATTGGGACAAAATAATATATCTATATTAATAAATTTGTTCATACAAACTAAATACTTAATATTAATAAATTTTTTCATACAAACTAAAAGGCTAGGGATAAAGAAATTAAGCGACCAACATTATCGTACGGGAAGAGCTTACGTTTGGGTTGAGTGCAGACTTGCAAACAAGTTGAACTGTTCCTCCAACCGACTAAGACGGTCTTTGCCTTCTCGGCTCTCCCCCTCCATACGTGTGATACGGTCTTTGCCTTCTCGTTTCTCCTCCTCAAGTAGTGCGATACGTTCTTTGGCTTCTCGGGCCTTCTCTTTGGTCTTTCGTGCCTCCCCATCTGCTCGTGTGATATGGACTCTAGCTTCTCGGGCCTCCCCCTCTGCCCATGTGATACGCTCATTGACCACATTTGAAGACCGACAACATAGAGTGGAACTTTCCCCTTGAGATGATTGGGAGGTGACACCAAAAGTTACTCTTCTTGACCCCCGAACCTCACCGATGTTTCACAGTCGTAGTGCTTGTACAAGAACTTGGGCCTAAACTGGCTCGTCAAAATAGTGAATGATTTGATCTTCCGGAATGTCTAGATGCTTGTCCCTCACATCAATCATCACCTTGTCGACCACGAGTCTAATCTTTCGCTACATTTGAAAATGAAGTGCATTAAAATAACAAATATACTAGAATTATCAAAAGCCAACTCATACCACATAAAAAACCAGCAAGAAAATTCACATAAGAGCCCGCAAGATGATGAGTTTAAACATAATAGGAAACTTTATTATCTGCCGCTACCGGGTGATCAGAAGGGTACACCATCTCATAATTCTTCACCGATTTCAATGGTGTAATGTCTTCTTTTCTCGTTTAATTGTGTTGACAGCCGATCGTCTCTGTAGAAGTATAAATGGGACAAATGAGCATTCAAACAAAACAAAAATCAAATATGTTTACTGAAAATTCTAGGCACATTTGGAAGCGCATACCAATGTTAGAAATTGTATACTTGGAACTCAGGGCTTTGGATTGAAGCAGCCAAAACCACTCCTTCCTACTTTCAAACTCTTTTAGGATTTTGTTGGAGGGCCTAATCCTAAGCCTATTGAGCTTGCTCTTAAACCTTGTGTAGGTCTTGGCAGCATGGTCATCAACCCACTTACACATCTTCTTATCATCCCAAGAGAGGTCATAGACAAGCTGTTACAAAAAGAAAATGAATTAATGTGCAAACTAATTTAGGTACAGAAAAGTAAAATATTAAAATTGTGATTTGTTTTCTCCTTACTTTGAGTTCATCTACAAGTTTCTGCTTATCCTCCTCAGCTAGTTCCCACCAATTACATGCATTCATGGGAATGATGTCCCAAACAATATGGCCGATATCATGAGCCAGCCAACTGTTCAGTCCTCTGGTGTGTTGTCCGTGCAAGAAATCCGCATCCATGATGATTTTAACCTTCTCTATGTGTTGTTTCCAAAATGCGTAGGCTTTTAAGCCTTTGACTGATCCCCGTTTGCGTTTGAGGGGGAGGTGTTGCTAAAATAATAGAAGTTTTGTTAAATTGTATTAATAACACATGTAAGACTGAAATATTGTAGAAGGGTTGTCTTTACCTCCACCAGGTCGAGGACGAGATGTGCGCCGAAAGCTAATCTCTTCACCATCGTCGTTTTCAGTTTGAGAACCGGTTTGTGTTGATGGAGGGGCATAAGTATATTCCACCGGCAACGAGGGAGGGATAGGCGGTGCTCATCCATAGTTGGTTGCGACAAACCCTTTTCTGAAGCATTGAGCCTGTAAAGGCTCTCAAATGCCTTCTGCCTTTGCTTATTTTTCACATTAGTCGGCGGCATATTTTTCCTGTAAAGAAACACAATTTAAATCATAGACACAGCACAATACCTCCATTCAAATTATCAGTACATATCACAAACAAAGCATATATCAACATCATATATAAACTCATAATCCGCTATACCAATACAGCAAATTCTATTTAAAACATTTTTAATTCTTCATATATAGAAATATACAATTATTGTGATTAAGAAATTAAGAACTATCTACATAACATATAAGTAGTCTAAATTCATGAAATTTCATGCTCCTGGACTCCTAGCTAAAACCAACTAAAAGCTCATAGCTTTCACGCAAGCACAAAACCAACAAGATAATGAGCAGCAAAACGTCATGCTATTATTCAAAGTGGTTGTGTTCCATTCAAATCAATACTCAAACTTGAAAATTGTTAAAAGAGCCGACAAAGGTAGAAAACTCAAATTCCCCAAGCTAACATTCCCATCATTCTCATGCCAATTTGAATAACCTACTAATGCAAAAACAAGCAAGCTTCTTTTGCAGGATTAATACGACTCAACAGAAAGCATTTTTATGCACTATAGGCTCATACCTAGGGGCTCTGCTGCTGGAATTTGCTGCTGCAAAAGAAGTTTTTGTTTCTACTTTTCAATTATTGATGCCCCATTAAAAAAATACAAAGGAAGTGTGTCATGCTCAACGTCAACGTTAAGAAAGCATTTAAGCATTTACATAACATACTACATACACAAACAGTGATTTGAGTATTACCTTATCACAGAGACGACGGGGGGGGGGGGGGGGGGGGGGCCGGTGAAGTCGATGGAGGCCGGTGAAGTCGATGGAGGAAGATGGAGGAGGATGGAGCCGGTGACGGGGCCTGGGAGTGAGACGGGGGTCGACGGCAGGTTTCACTTAGGCGACAACGAATAGTAATACTTAAACAATTTGTTATTATAGGTACATATATATGTATTTGTAATTATACATCACAAACAAATTTTTTGAATTTTAAAACGTAATTTAAATCATCATATTTCTCCATCATAATCGTCATCGTCTGTATCATCTGCATCTTCAATTATTTCAGTAAAGTCATCATTGAAATTCTCATCATCGTCTGATTCCTCATCATCCTCGTCATTAATAAAGTTTTCATTGACTCTGTTTTGAGATGTAGGTGCATTTGGTACTGTAATGAATTGATCAGAAGTGATGAAATGTAAGCGGTTGTTGTCGCGAATAGCCTCTACATTAGGGATTTGAGAAACTGAATGCTCTTGATATGGTTCATCAATGTCGCCGTCATCTTCATCAGCATGTTCTTCACCCCCTTTAATTGTAGACGCACTCCATATATTCCTATGTGACATCGGCTTAACCACTTTCCAAAATTCACCGGCCTTATGATCATCAAGATAAAACATTTGTTTTGCCATGCTGGCATCAATGATCAGCTCATTTTCATACCAACTTGTGTTTGTATTCACTGATAACATGTCGTAATCCATCTTTGTACTCTTATGAACACTTAGATCATTATTGAACCATCTACACTTGAACAACACAATGCTCATATTTCTATATATTAGTTCCACAAAGGCGAGTAGCACTCCGTAGTATGTTAAAGCGTTCTCATCTACCATGACCCCGCAATTTTTCATTCTACGGTTTACATCTCGTTGAAGTGTCACAAACTTGACACCGTTCACAAAACATATCGCTAGCACATTGTGAGAAATTGGCTTTTTAGCCAAATGGTGCAATTCTTGCGAGTACCAATCACTCTTTTGTTTTTAGAGATTTTTCACCTGTCTTGTTGTGATAAAATATTTAAATTGAACTGACCACAATACTAATATTGAAATGAAGATATTCTAACACAATAAATGTTGTGACGTACCCATTTACGAAAGTAATCAGGGAAAGTTCTTTTGTGCATCTCTTTCTGCCTTAGCTCTCTACGATTTTCTTCAATGAGCTTCAAATGCTCACGCAAAAAATATTGTGCTTCGGCACAGTGTTGTAGTACGCATCAATGAGCTTTAATTAGCTCAGCTTCGGCACTAGAAATAACTGAAAGATTGAAATCTGGTGTAGGGGCCACTGTAGAAGATTCTGCTGTCGCTACTGTTACGGATGTATAAGTTTCAGTATGTTACATATTCATGTGCAATGTACGACTCAGCTATCGGTCCTTCAGGGTTACTCTTGCTTTTACATAACTGTTTATATTGAAAAAGTTGCCTGAAATTACACAGTTATTAGTGAAGTATATAAGACAATATAACAATGAATGGGAAAATAGGAATAATAAATAGTACATTTCTTGGGATACATCAAGGTGCAGGGGAGAATTTGTTTAGTTCTTTAGCACATAACTTCTAAAAAAGCCTACACAACAAAATTATTGGTTCCACCACATCTTGATGCAAATAGGGTCGGATAACCATTAGAATAAGACGTTGCAGCAAAATATGACAGTCATGAGTCTTCAATCCATTAAACCTATTATCCCCCAAGTTAATGCACCGAGATATATTTCATGCATAAAACCATATGAAAATCTCCTTCTTGAAAGCCGGTTTAATTGTGTTAGGTGCAGCATGTATTATCATCCCTGATGCCATCTTCACTTGCCACAAGTGTTTTCGTATTCCCTTTTTCTTCAGATCCTCACGTGCTTTCACAATATCCTTACTCTTTCCTTTAATATCAAGAGCTGTTCTCACAAGACTGTCACTTACATTTTAGTCTATGTGCATGACATCTAGGGTGTGCCTCTGCACCAATTTCGACTAGTAAGGCAAATCATAGCTATCAGGACCCGTCTCAGATTTCACCCTGAAACCCGGATAAGGCCCTGCAGGGACCACCTTAAGACTAACTCTATTGATAAATCGATGAGTTAATCTTAGGATGGATAACCCTGAAACCTGCAACGAATAAAAACACTTCTAATTTCAGTTCCAACCTCAACACCTGGAGCCATCTACTCCCCAAAACACAACAACCGTCACAAATAAACACAAAATCAATTTTAACTAAAACACCATCGGCTCACAGGTAATCAGAGCATTTAATACAATGAACTGGAAAAGAACAAGAAATAGATAGATGAGGGATCAACATATCCCACCTTGCAGAAGCAACAATGATGATGACGACTATGCCCCGACTAGACAATTTAAAACGAATGGCTCAAGGGAAAGTAAATTAAAAACGTTAGAGTGAATAGATAAAAAATAAATAATTCATATAATACTTTGAATAAAAGTATTATTTTACTTTCCCATTATTTTTATATTTAAAAGTTGCGATGCATGCATTTTGAATAAAACGTCCCACGTTTAAGTAGAATTGTGTTTAAAAATCAGCCCCACTGATATATCAAATAAAGAAATAATATTTTTTTTTTATAATTTTAAGAAGAAATATTTTTTGAAAATCAAATAATTAATAACATATCACGACCAATCCCATTGGCCATATGAAAACTCAGCCACGCTGATTCGGGAATTTATTAAATAAATGAAAGTCTCATAAGAGAAAATATTCCCGAAAATCAAAAATAAAAACGAAAAGCCAATCTCATTAGCCCAACAAACGAAATAATGGGGAAAGTGGTTACACCATAAATAAGAGTCTTCCAGGCTCGGGTCGGAACCTCCCAGGGATTCTGAAGTAGAGTCCCACGCTACTGCTAGCTAGCAAATATGACAACCCCATTACGTGGTGTAAAAAAACTAAAGCCAAAAATATCAACACATTCCCCAATATACATCGTAAATCAGTACATCTGAGGCTTATAAATATCATCAAATAGATTAATAGCCTCGAAGAAAATGTATACAATTGACATGTCCTACATGCCCAAAAACAATATCAAAAAGAATATATATAAATCGACATGTCTCACATGTTGTGAAATTCACAAATCATCAAATCATGTTATTTCCGGATAATATTACATACTATTTAAAAAAATAGTCGTAAGCATATAACGCAAATTCATATTTCACTTTAAATATCAAATAGGCAAATATCATAAAACTATATGAATTATCGGACTTCGATAATTCATATCATTCTTGAGAAATCATATAATGAAAATAAAATTTATTTCAATAAAATATTTATGCATGCATTTATTTAAAGTAAAATCCACTCACAGTACGGCGAGCGCGCCGGTATTCCAACTCTCGTTACGTCGAGTAACTTCTCGACCTGTAATAGAGACGTATTATAAATATTGCAGAACTCATAATTAATTTATAAACGTTAAATCTACGAACGTCCTCACTCGCCCGAAACCTCCAAATTTCATTTCTTGTTATTGCTATTGGAATTACGTCTCAAATACTGAAACAATTTACGTCCAAAATTACTCAAAACACCTATCCCGAGTCCGATCGATTCTTGTACGGAGGCAAAAAAAAAATGTATCTAACAATGTTGTCCCCCGCCGCCAAAAACCCTCGCGGAGGTTGACACGACGGCAGCACCACTTCAATCCATAATTTCTCCAAAATTCAACCAATCAAATCCCAAATTACACTTAATCAACTTCAAACAATGTTCTGAACACGATTACAACCTCCAATTATACAAATCTCATCGATTTAATCATCACCACCGACAAACTCAAAACCCTAGAATTTCAAATTCCAATTTCTCCTTACCTGGGTCAAAGCGGATTAATTCCTCTCATGGAATGATTGCGCACGCCGAGACCTTCCTTTTCCGACCAAAATCGGGTCAAACGGCGGCTGGAGGAGGAAGCTCTTGTTCGAATGTGTCGAACCTTCTCGGGTTTTGCACGGCCAAACAGCGGTGATTCACCTTAAACCACCACCACAGGCGTGACGAGGGAACCGAGGCAGTCCAAACGCGACCGGTGCAGCGGCCCAGTTTGGCCGGACGGCTGAGAATGGAGAGCGGCGCTGGGTCGGTGGCGTTGTGGTCTGAGTCGGGGAGAGAGAAAGAGAAAAAGAGAAAGAAAAGGAAAGAAAAAGAAAAAGGGAAAAGGAATATGCCGTTTCGGAAAATTTCCTCGCGGCTATTTATACTCGTTCAAAAATGGCAATTTACCGATTTTTACATCGTAATTGTTTCATACGAACTTCAAATTAAACGTGCTACGTGTCGATGAACTTGTTTTAACATCTTCTAACTTGTCGAGAAATAAAATTCTCGGTTGGGTCAAGTTATAAAAAGTCAACCTTTAGAACTTTCGAATTGTAAAAATAATTCTCGGAACGTAAAAATAAAAGATATATTGTGAGGAGGTAATTTAAGGTTCGGGTCGTTACAATAGAATCTACTCTTGTGTGTAAAACACATGTACTCCTTAGGGCGTTCCGGAACTGATATTATGGTATTGTGGTATCACCACTTAAAAGAGTTCAACGTCTCCAAAATTTCATCACCATTCCTAGGACGGGGTTTAGAACGAAGCTCTATTATTATTTCAAATGCTAGTGATTCAAATCGCTATAGGTGGTTAGCTAGATGTCATCTATGGTGACCCAAGTAACATACCTTCCCAGCGCACCAAATAGAATAGACTTCGTTCAAGCAAACAGGACAAGCTTTGTATCCTTTAAAGGTATTAGTATTCGCATTCAATCTTATTCTCTCATAAATCCAACTAGGAAATTCTGTCTCTCTCTTGGAAAAAATTCAGAAGATATTGAGGTAATCAAAAAGCACGATTCTTGTTGATTCTTTTCATTTACTTCTTGGAATTAAATTGATTACATGATCTCTGATATATTCTAGATTATTTGATTTGATTTTTTCCTTTCAGCACTTATTTGATTTCATAACAGATCTAATCAGTCTAGGAGAAAATATCATGCATATTAGATAAGTATTGATAAATGTCATTATGTTTGGGGGAGTCTGTTATTATGGGGGAGTCTTGAGAGATATTTCTCTTGGACTCTACCCTTATAATGATGGTTTCTCATAGTGACAGGCACTGATTTCGTGAAGAGAAAAGAAGAGAACCTTCTCCAGTCTTCAAAGTTCAATTCGTCTTGCATCTTGTGTTGCTTGTTCGAAGTTCCCCCTGAAGTTCTGATCACGACAGAAATCAGTTCAAACATGTATGTATGAACCTGTGAAGAGATCAAGACTGTATTGTAGAGTCCTTGTCACTTAAAGAGGTTGAGATTGCTTTGAAGAATCTCTTTCAAATCCTACTGCATTTAGTGTAGGTTAATTATCTTGTTATCCTAGTTGTGTTGAAGAGCTAGTTTTGATAGTTAAGCAACTGTGTTGTAGGGCTAGAAACAGTGTATATTTCTATTGAACATCCAAGTGGAAATATATTCACTTCTTGTTTATTGAAGGGGGTTAAAACTTGTTTCAAACTTGTGTTCTTCTGATTTAATTATATTGAAGTTTACTCATCTCTATACTTTTAATTGAAATCAGAGACAATGCACAAGATTTATTTAGTGTCGATTCCGGACAAGATGGAACGAACTTCAATCAACATGGCACCTATTCTCAAAGGAGAAAGATTCAAATATTGAATAGGGGTGATGTAAGCTTTTATCTCTACTCAAGACTCCAGGGCTTGGCAATGCATAGTGCATGGTTGGGGGCCTACTGTTGATTCAAAAGCATCTGAAGAGACAAAGGAGGTAAAATTTAAGAGTTTTGACAATGGAGTACAACTGAACTTGCTTACAGTAAGGCAGAAAACAAGGCTAAAAATTCTCTATTCATTGCCTTATCTAAAGATGACAGAGCTCTCATCAAACATTGTGTTAATTCAAAGGAGATGTGGGATACTCTTGAATTAACATATGAAGGTAATAAAAAGGTAAAACTTCATAAGCTTCAGCTTTTACTTCACAAATTTGAGATTTTGCAGATGAATGAGGAAGAGTCCATTGATCAATTCTACAAGCGTGTAATTGCTATCACTAGTAGCATTAGAGACATCAATGAGAAGAAGAAAATTTCTCAGGAGGATATTGTCATGAAAATCTTACAGTCTCTTCCGAAGAGATTTGCAATTAAGAAGGCTACCATCTTTGAATCCAAAGATCTGGCGACTGACTCTCTTTTTGAACTCATTGGAAGTCTAAAGGGATACGAGGCTGAGCTGAATGAGGAAAATAAGGTTGATCAGAGAAGTTCAAAAAGTTTTGCTCTAAAAGCTTCAAAGAAAAAAGAGGTAATTAAGTAATGACATATTTGAGCTTGGTTTGTTAACCAAAGAGTTTAAGAAAATCTTTAGATATCATAATGAAAATTCAAGAGGTGAAAGAAACAATTTTGATTCTAGAAAATATAAATCTTCTGAAAACAAAAAATGATACCAAAGGTTTTCCTGCTAACAATAGAAGAAATCCTAATTTCAAACTAAAGTGCTATGAATGTGGTGGTCTAGGCCACATATCTATAGATTGTGGTAACAGGAAAAACCAAAGTGGATCCAAGAAAGCATTGAAGGGTCCTGGAGTGATGATGAAAATGATGATGAACTATTCCAGAGAAATTCAAAGAAGAACTTGACAAACTGTCTGAAAAGAAACCAGAAGTGTGTGAAAAAGAAGCAACATGGATCAAGGAGAAACTTGAGTTGTTGAAAAGGGTTAATAACCTCACCTGCAATATTTCTAAAGAAGATTGGCAGATTGAAAGATTTTCACTAATGTCTAAGTTCGATGAATTACTGCAACAGGTGATCACACATGAGGATATTATTGACAATCTTAACCATGAAAATTCTTTGTTGCAGGAACAGGTGATTAAAACAAATGAGAAGTTTAATCAATCTAACTTACCTCCATAGTAACAGCTAAACTGTTTTACATTGGAAAACAGTTCAAGAACACTTTTGGTCTTGGTTATACTGGTAATTGTTCTTCAACACATGATCAGGTGGAAAACAAGTTTGATGGAGAAGGAGCATCAGTGTCCTCTGACGATGATTCCTTTTCTAGTATCCCAGAAGAACCCATCAGTGTTGTAAGTGTTAAGAATGGCTCGTCCTCAGAATAGTTATATTCTTTAACTCTATGTCCAAACTTGAGGGGATATTGAAGATAATCTGTCAAATTTGAACTGCATTTGTTGAAATTAATTGATTTAACAAATACTAAATTTTCTAAATTTGATATACACTTGTTAAGTGAGTATGAAAAATCTATGAACATCATCTCTAGAATTGCTGCTCTAGAAAATAAATGTCAACCTATCTCTGAGACTAACATTTCTTTGAAGAACTCTTTCAAGAATACTAAGACATCTGCAACTATTCATAATGTTTGGAGAAAGAAACAATTTGTCAATGAGAATTGCTTGATTGCCAGTGTAAATTGTAATGACAAACACATTGAATCTTTTTGTCTTGTGGCTCTACTGCTGTGAACTCTAGAGATGCAGATATCTGGTACATTGATAGTGGTTGCTCTAGACATATGTGAGGAAACAGATGTTTCTTCATCTCCATTAAAGAAGAAGGGATTACTGGCACTGTTGCTTTTGGAGATGTTCGAAAAGTAAATATTCTAGGAAGAGGAACAGTAAAGTCATTAAATCTTGGCATTCTTGGTAATGTCTTTTTTGTGGAAGGCTTCACCACAAATTTGGTAATGTCAGTCCATTGACTGATGAGTTTGAAGATGTTTAGTTCAACAAGAAACGATGTATTGTCTTGGATGATATAGGTAATATTGTCATTGGTGGTAAACAGTTATCCGATAACTGCTATCATGCTTCAAGGGAATCATTTGTGATCTTTTCAAATTAATGTCTAAAAACAATTACATCTGATGAAAATTTTGAGCTGTGGCATAGAAGATTAGATCATGTAAATTATCAAGATCTTCAAAAACTATCAAATCATCAGTGCTTAAGGGGTATGCCTAGACTAACTAGAAGAACAGATCGAATTTGTGGACATTGTAATGCTGGTAAGCAGACCAAGACTCCTCATCTTGTTGTGAACTCCACAACAACTTCTGCTTGGCTTGAACTGTTGCGCATGGATTTAATGGGCCCCACTCAAACCACCAGCATGTTAGGTAAGTTCTATATCTTTGTAGTGGGTGATGACTATTCAAGGTATACATGGGTTGATTTTCTTGAGAAAAAAACTGAACTTTTAAATTATTTCTTGGTTTAAGCAAACAACTTACTAAACTTAAACAACATTCAAACTTGAAATTAGCAAGGATTCGATATGACGATGATACTCAAGAGATAAGGAATAGATAATTAGAAAAACAAGAAGAAAAATCGTAACAAATCCTGATTAAATTTCGACAGAATTTTTGTGCACGTCATCCAACTTCCATGGACTCTCCAGGACAACTCACTTTGAACCAGATGCGAGCCATATATGGATAGAAAGCTACAGGAGTCTAGTTTACAACCCAATTAGAATCACGTCAATAGCTATTTTCTAGACAAGAGAGTTCAACTCGGATTTGAAGAATTTAAAGCTGCTGAATCTCTTCCTCCCTTGCTCCCATAATTAGTTCGGCATAATTTCTGAAAAATCATCTTCTCTCTCTCACTTTTACAAGCCAAAGCTCTGCTGAATATCTTCATCATCACCGAATCCACACCTTTGCAAGGTTCAAGGTTCTTTAAAGTGAGATTCACTCTCTCATGGATTTATTTTATTTTCTGTACAATTACAATACTTTGTCTATTAAGGTTGTAAGGATTTATGGATGTTTATTTGGTTTTATAAATTATACTTTGGATTTCTGAAATTCTGTTATGTGTTTTAGTTTTCTATTTTTTTAAATTCTGAACATAATATGTAACGAATTTAATTAGGTTTTTTAGGGTAGTAGGTTCACATGTGTTCTTGGTTGTATTTTGGTTTATTTTCTGAATTTGTATGCATATAAATCATATCCATGAGGGCTGCCTTGATCATGGTTGTTCCTTGTGTGTGGGTTTCAATTGCCGAATGGAATATGAGTTGAATCTGCTGAGAGAAGAACAAAGTTCCAAAAGCTTGACATGCAGCCTGCCGAGGCGTGTTTGACGTTGACATCTCGTGTCCGACTCGTATCCAAGATATTTTCAAGCCGTATCCCGAGGCGCATCCCAAGCATATCCGAGAAGACCTGTCGAAAAAAAAATGATGTATTGGATACGTGTCTGATACTGGCACTCATGCTGCCAAAATTCCGTGCGAGCACCCGCGCGGATACCTTTGCATGTCCTGCTGCTTCATTGCGTCTCCAAGTATCCAAAAACATTCAAGAAGTTTCATGAAGATTTCCTAGACGTATGAGGCAGTCCCTAGGCCGACAAAGACAAGGAATTCCTAGTTCAAAAAGGGAGAGAAAACCTATCCCATTTCAGATTAGGACACTCTCCTTCATAGAGCTATACTGATAATTGAGGTAAATCATCAGGTAACGGGAACTACCTGAGAAATTAGAGGAACGGTGAAACGTCAGTATCCCCATCCTTCTTCCTGGCAGATATGCAAATTTCGAGAGCGAAATTTTTATAAGGAGGGGAGAATTGATACGACCCGAACTCCGAGTTACCTCCTGATAGTTTTATCTTTTATTTTACGTTACAGGAATTGTTTTTACGATTCGAAAGCTCTAAAAGTTGACTTTTAAATAAGTTGACCTGACGGAGAATTTTATTTCTCGACGAGATAGAAGACTTTGAAACGAGTTCGTGGACAAATGGCACGTTTCATTTAGAGTTCGTGTGAAAAAGTTACGACGAAAAAATTGGTAATTTACCGTTTTTGGACGAGTATAAATAACGGAGAATAAAACTTCCCGAAAGGAAAACTTTCCTTTTTTTCTTCTTTTCTTTTCTTTTCTTTTCCTTTTCTCCTTTCTCTCTCCCCAACTCGGCCCGAGCTCACCGACCCAGGGGCCGTCCTACACCGAACTTCGCCGTCCGGCCACAAATCGCCGCGCCACCGGTGTCGTTCGACTGACCTCTCCTCCCTCTTGTCATCTGTTGCAACAGCGTAGCACGAATCGGCACCATTGGACCGATTTCAACCCAAGAAGTTCAAACCCCGTTGAACTGGAACTCCCTCCTCCTGCCACCTCTTGGCCCGATTCTAAAAGGGAAAAGAAGGCCTCGACCTGCACTACCTCTCCACCAAAGGAATTGAATCAATTCAACTCAGGTCGAGAAGTTACTCGATGTGACAAGAGCTCATAATAGCGGCGCGCTCGGCTGTACTGTTAGTGGATTTTATTTTAAATAAATGCATGCATAAATATTATAATAAAATATAGTTTATTTTAAATAAATGATAGTTCATATAATTTTATATAAATTTTATGATATTGATATTTAAAGTAAATTATAGATTTGGGTTATATATTTACTACTATTTTAAGATTTTACCTGGAAATGAGATTTCCGGAAATAGTATGTTTTAATCATTCAAATTTGATCCTGCTGAATAAGTTTTATATGTATTTAAATGTGAAGACCGAAAATGAGAATTCCAGGGATTTTATATTTTCGCTATTTGTGATTTTACGACATGTCGATATTATATATATATATATATATTTCGATATTATTTTACGGCATGTGAGACATATCGTATATATATTTTCTTCGAGGCTATTATGATATTTTGAGCTTCTGATGTGCGGTCGGGGATCGTACTGATTTATGATATATAAGGGGAAGCGTATTTTCAGTTTTGTTTTCGGATTTTCACCATATGAGGGTCCATATATATTGATGCTAGCTAGCTTAGTCACCTGAGCCCATGTGAGGTGACGACTTGACCACATAGGTTAGATTCACATCGGTGGTCGAGGAGTACAGGTTTAGCGTGGGACGCAACAGAGTCTTGGAGGCTCGACCCTTAGCCTGGAGGCTTAATATTAAATGGTGGTGACGTTCCCCTGTTTTATTATATGACCAATAGGATTAGTCATGATATTATATTGCTTGATTTTCGGATATTTTTCCTCTCATGAGACTTTCATTTATTTAATAAATTACCGAACCAGCGGGGCTAAGTTTTTATATGACCAATGGGATTGGTCGAGATATGTTATTATTATTTTTTTAAAGTATTTCGTTTTGAATATATATACAAACAAAATATTATTGGTTTATTCGATATATCAGCGGGGCTGAATTTTATTCACGATTTTTCTGAAACGTGAGACGTGTTATTAATGATACGACCTGAATCTCGAGTTACTTTTTGACCGTTTTATGTTTTAGTTTTACGTTCCGGTAATTGTTTTTACGATTCAAAATTTCTAAAGGTTGACTTTTTATTAAGTTGACCCAACCAAAATTTTTATTTCTCGACGAGATAGAAGACGTTGAAACGAGCTCGTGGACATATGGCACGTTCAATTTGGCATTCGTGTGAAAAAGTTATGGTGTAAAAACCCGAAACTTGCCTTTTTGGATGAGTATAAATAGTCGGGAAGGAAATTTCCCAAAACGGAAAATTTCTTTTCTTTTCCTTTTTCTTTCCCTTTTCTTCTCCTCTCTCCTTGCGCGCGACCCCGAGCCCCACCGACCTCCACCCATCTCCGCCGTCCGGCCACCGCTGGTCTCGTCCGCTTCGTCTCCTCCTCCTCGTCAAGTTTGTGGAAGCGGCGCGGCGTGGAAAACTGCCGATTGGCCGTGCGAAGCCGAGTAAGGTTCGACTGTGTCGAATCTTGTTCTCCCTCCTCCGGCCACGGTTCGACCCGAAATTGGAGAGCAATTAAAGGGCTCGGCTGGTGCAAGCTTTCCATGGAAGGAATTAATCCAGTTTGAACCAGGTGAGAAGAAATTGAAATTTGAAATTTCTAGGGTTTTTGGTCAAATCGGTGAAGGTTGTGATTTTGGTGTTTTTGGTGGATTTGGAGGTTGAATTCAAGCTTAGGACGTTGTTTAGAGTAGATTGGGAGTGATTTGATGTTTAATTGATCGAAATTGATGAAAATTGAATATGGTGGAGTTTCAGGCCGCCGTTTGCGGCGGCTGGGCCTGTTTTTAGCGGCGGGGACGACGGGAATGAGTCCCTGAGGTGGTGGCGATGATGTTAGGTGAATTTGGGTTGATTTGGTGGTGTTTTTAGCGTTGGTGGCGGAGCTGCCGGCGGCGGGAGGTTGAAGATGGGTAAATAGTGAAAAGTAAAACGGTAAAAAATGAATAGTAAACGGTAAAACAGTAAACGGTAATTCAGTAAATGGTAAACAGTAAAAGTAAATGGTAAATAGTAATTCTGACTTTGACCATTTACTGTTTGACTTTCTAAATTTACTATTTGACTTTGACTATTACTGTTTGACCGATAAATACGACTGTTGACTTTCCGTAAAAAGGTTAAAAGCTAATTAAAATGGTTTTACGACGAAATAATCAAAAAAGGGATTGATCGGACTCGGGATGGGTGTACTGAGTAATTTTGTGACGTAAATGGTTTCGGTATTTGAGACGTAACTCCAATACCGATAACGATAATTTAAATGGGGTTATTCGGACGAGTGAGGACGTCGTAAATTTCACTTTATAATCAAATTTCGAGTTCTGAGATATCTTTTAATTACATTTCTGTTACAGGTCGAGAAATTACTCGACGTAATGAGAGCGAGGAATAGCGGCACGCTCGGCCGTACTGTGAGTGGATTTTATTTTAAAATAAATGCATGCAATTACGTTTTATTGAAATACAATTTATTTAATTAAATGAGTTCGTAAGCATGGTATGAATTATCGAAAGTCGATAATTCATATACTTCTGTTATAATTGTTAATTTGATATTTAAAAAAATACGGTTTTAGGGTTTTGCTTTTACTACTATTTTGGTAGTATGTGATTTTATCCGGAAACAAGGTTTCCGGAAATGGTATGTTTTAATTATTTATAATTGATTATGTTAAATGAGTTTTAATTAAAGGTAGTGACCGGAAATGAGATTTCCGGGGATTTTATATTTTCGTTATTTATGATTTTCGACATGTGAGACATGTCGACGTTATAAATATAATTTTCGATATTATTTCACGGCATGTTGGATATGTCGGATATATATGAGTATATTTCGAGGCTATTATACTAATGATTATTATAAGCCTCAGATGTGCGGTCGGGGACCGTACGGATTTATGATATATAAGGGGAAGCGTACTTTCGGTTTTGTTTTCGGATTTTCACCATATCAGGGTCCAGATATATATTGATGCTAGCTAGTTTAGTCGCCTGAGCCCATGCGAGGTGACGACTTGACCACATAGGTCAGATTCACGCTCGGTGGTCGACGTGTACGGGCATAGCGTGGGACGCTATAGAGAGTCTTGGAGGCTTGACCCTTAGTCTTGGAGGCTAGACCCTTAGTCTTGGAGGCTACTATTAAATGGTGGTAATGACGTTCTCCTATTCTATTATATGACCAATGTGATTGGTCATGATTTTATATTATTTGGTTTTTAGGGAATATTTCTCTATGAGACTTTCTGTAATTTAATAAATTCCCGAACCAGTGGGGCTGGGTTTTTATATGACCAATGGGATTGGTCGTGAAATATTATTAATTAATTTTCAAAAATATTTCGTTTTGAAATACAAATATAAACAAAAGTATTATTTGTTTATTTGATATATCAGCGGGGCTGATTTTTAAATACGATTTTCTTAAAACGTGGGACGTTTTATTAAAGGCATGCAATGTGGTTTTATTTCTAAAATATTGGGAAAGTAATATGATACTTTCAATTAAAGTATTATATTAAATTATTTTATTTTTATCCACTCACTCTAACGTTTTTAATTTACTTTTCCCTGGGCCCTTCATTTTAAGATTGCCCAGTTTGCAGACTAGATTATTTGAGGTCAAGAATACTCGAAGTCGAGGCATAGTCATCGTCGTCTTTGTTTCCGCTTGGTGGGATATGTTGATCCTTTACTTTATAATTCGAAATTCCAGTTCAATGTATTAGATTGCTCTGATTACCTGGGAGCCTTTGAATATTAAATTAATTTGATTTTGTGTTTATCTATGGCGGTGGTTGTGTTTGGGGAGCAGATGGCTCCAGGTGTTGAGGTTGGAACTTGAATTAGAAGTGTTTTTAAATTTTACAGGTTTTAGGGTTGTCTATCTTAAGGTTGGCTTATCGATTTATCGATAGAGTTAATCTTAAGGTAGTCCCCGCAGGGCCTTATCCGGGTTTCATGGTGAAATCTGGTTCGGGTCCTGTCAATTAAAGTGCATGCATCGTGGTTTTTTTTTTTGTAAAACATTGGGAAAGTAATACAATACTTTTATTTAAGTTATTATATTAAATTATTTTTATATTTATCCACTCACTCTAACGTTTGTTTTTAATTTATTTTCCCCTGGGCCCTTCATTTTAAATCGCTCAGTTTGCAGACTAGTTTAATCGAGGTCAAGAGTATTCGGAGTCGAGGCATAGTCAACATTGTCTTTGCTTCCGCTTGGTAGGATCTATTGATCCTTTCATCTTTCTATTTTGTATTACCTGTGAGCCTTGTGAAATAATAATTGAGTTTGACTTTGTGTTTATTTGTGGCTGTGATTGTGATTCGGAGAGCAGATGGCTACAGGTATTGAGGTTGGAACTTGAATTAGAAGTGTTTTTGTTCGTTGGAGGTTTTAGGGTCGTCCATCCTAAGATTGACTTATCGACTTATCGATAGAGTTAGTCTGAAGGTGGTCCCCGCAGGGTCTAATCAGGGTTTCAGGGTGAAATCCGGGGCGGGTTCAGTCACTTTTCCTTCTCCTCTCACTCTTATTCAACCTCAAGCGTTGTTCGTTATTAATATTAGATTGTGCGGATTGTGTATGATGGTGATGAAGTTCTTTCTTTGTTAGGGCCCATTAATGCCATACATAGAAGCGCTCTCTTATCTTCCTCTTTCTGCTTGCTCTTCGTACTTTTTACATTGATGTATTTCAAGTTCATGGCCTTGTTATATGTAATGAGTAGTGAGTAGTTAGATTTGGGGCTAGGGCTTTGACCTAAGCCAAAGTTGTGCGTAAACATTTTGGTTTGATCTAATTATTAGTATGCTTTTGAATTTCTTTGTTGTTATTTAAATTGTTTTTCACTTATGCAATTGGAAGTCATGATCTAAAAGTGTGGGTGTTGAATATCATGAATTGGTAGCTAGGAGTCATAAACTTAGTTACTACAAGCATGTCCAACATAGAAATGGTGCTTTTACGATAACCAAGTGAATTGCTTGATTTCCATTTAAGGGGACTTAATGTATGTATGTGTGAACTTTAGTGAATCCGATAACCAAGAGACTTTAATTTACATTTACATAGAATATACCTTTGGCCAATAACCAATGGAGAGCTAAAATCAATGAACATGTAGAATAGCTATTTCCGATAACCAAGGTTAGTTTAGTTCACATGTGAAAGCATACTTGTCTCTCGTTATCTCTTGTTAGAGCCGAGAATGATTTCATCAAAAGCATGTCTATTAGCATCTTGTCATAAAGTTGGCACAACGGAGGTTAGGTGTGATGCCTTACAATCCTTTTCCTCTCATTGATCTATTCTCTTCCACTTTGCTAGTTTAGTTTTCTTTAGTTTTAAATTAGCATTAATCTAGTTAAAATCAACTAAGCCAATTTACTACCTCTTGTTAATACCATCATCATTACTTTAGTTTCCAAAGGGCTAAAGTTGTGAGTTGTAAAAAGTAGATTGCATGTGTTTTCTAGGTTTTATTTGTCAGTGATCTAGTCAAGATATAGTTTCCCCCAATTTCTTGGGTACGATACTCTTACTTCCCCCCTTATACTAAGATTTGATCTCCTATTCTTGGGAGTACGAAACATCACAATTTTGCACATAATATTAGTTAAGTGATGCAACCAACAATTAATGGGGTAGTATTGTTTGATTGGTTCTAAGAATCACTACTCGTTTGTTTGTTGTTTATTAAAGCAGATCTTTTGGTATAAGACGACACGGAGCACTTCATGTGACAGATGCTGCACATTGCCATGATATTTGAGAGAGAGAGAGAGAGATCCAAAATCACGAGACAGAGACAGAGAGAGAGGGATTGACACCTCACATGAACTAGCTCCTCAAATGTCCATGTGTCTATGCATTTACAAAACAAAAAGAGAAGAGAAGAGTGAGCGAGTGTGAGTAGGAACAAGTCTTTCTCACTCTCTGTTCTGTTCAGAACCAAACAAACATCGGCGATTCTCTGATCCTTTACAGTCGCTCAGTATTTATGTCCATTTTTTTCTTTCTAAAAACTGACAACCCACAATTTTTTAGCAACAAAAACAATTCCCACATCAACAAAGAAAAAGTCGTTTAAAATTATTTTTTTGGAAACTTCACTTACCCTTTTCACTTCTTTCAAAGGATTAAATTCAAACGATTAAAGGGTTATGTTGAATGAAATCTCACGCGTGTCTGATGGTGTACTCCATGTAAAATTAGGAACAATAGTTTCATATAGTAATAATTTTTGGGGTTTTTACTAATAACTATACTTTTGTATTCATATTTACCAATAGTAAGATTACCTTTTAAAATTACCACCAGCCGGTTTCCATTCAAAATTAACAGAATCTGTTAACTCATAATTTACAAAATGACCCTAAAAAATACCTCATTCAGAAATATGTACCTCTAATGCTACTGAGCTTCAGAAAATCGATTCTAATGCTACTGAGCCTTAGAAAATCGATTCTAATGCTACTGACTCTCAGAAAATCAATTCTAATGCTACTGACCGTCAGAAAATCTACCTCCGCCGTCCTCCGCCGTGCTTCTAATGCTACTGACCCTCAGAAAATCCACCTCCGCCGTCCTCCACCATGCCACTAATGCTACTGACCCTCAGAAAATCCACTTCTGCCGTCCTCCACCACACTTCTATTGCCATTGAGCCATAGAAAATCCACCTCTGCCGTCCTCCGCCGAGCTTCTAATGCCACTGAGCCTCAGAAAATCAAGATCCATCATCCTCCGCTGCGCTTCCATTGCAACTGAGCCTCACAAATCAACCTCCGCCGTCCCAATACGGAAGAGAGAGAGATAGAAACAAGACGAAGATGAAGACGATTAATTGGCGCATGTGACACTCAACCGCTCCCGGCTCTGATTAGTGATGTGCGCCATATGGAGGCCCCACCTGTTCGGGTCTTTGCTCTCTCTAGATGACCGATTCGCCTCGGTCAGGTCGTCCGATCCGAGCCCCTAGGTCTAGAGAATGATTGGTTTCGATTGAAGAATTGAAGAGAGTGAGAGGAAGATCAGAGGAGAAGAATGCAACAGAGACGGAGTCCTCTGAATCGGTCAATATATATGAATCTTCCTTCACTCTGATACCATCACCGCGACGCTGTTGTTGGCTCCAACCTCGACTCCCACTCCCTCACCTCTCCTTCGCCGTCGCTCACCGTCTTTTCTCCTGCCGACTCCGCCTTCTCTGATCCCGACCAGCCCACTCTAAACCTCCTCCGCCTCCACCTCTTCCTCGCTGCTTTCCCTCTCCGATCACTCAAGTCCCTCCTTTGCGGTGCCAAGATCCCTACTCTTCTCGCCAGCCACTCCCTCACCATCACAAACAAGGAGACCTCGCGTCTCTCGCCGCCCCGCCGCGTAGCTCGCCCCCTTCGAATAACTAAAGCAAAACCCTAATTTGATATATGAGGAATATGTTAATATATATGGATGGCATGGGTTGTAAATTATGGATTTCTAGGGTTAATTATGTCATTAAACAGTGGACGAGTTAACATCCTATTACTGTTAATTCCCTGTTGATGCTATAAAAAAATTAAGTTTTGCTATTGGTAAATATTAACACAAAATTGTAGTTATTGGTAATTTTGTAATAATTTTACTTTTCCGTATAAATAAAGATTTCTTACTATATTCCTAAAATGTACTCTGTAATCATTTATAATTAAAAAAGTGGTCATAAAATTTGGGGGTCTCTTTGTCCGAACCAATGATCACTTTAAGATATCTCCCAATTGAATACAACATAACCACACATATTGTCCAATTGAATACATCTTCACTAAAACTTAAAAAATTAGGACTATTTTGCCCCTAACTCTTATAATCACAAGCATAATCACCAAGCTCCGGACTCTGATCACCGGTTGCAGGAAACTCGCCGGAATTCAGTAATAGGCCGCCAGGTTCCGATCACCGGAATTTCCCTGGATTCTTGTGTGCCACAGGAATCTCGCCTGTTTTTTTTTTATTTTTTTTTTTCAAGATTTCATCGGACTCTCGTTGAACATTACTGAAACCAAACTCAACCCTCGCCAAAGGTTTTATTAGGGGCAGTAAGCTGTATTATACAATTTACCGACATCCAGTAACACCCGTCAATAAATTACTGACCCTCAAAATATTGACCCTTAGTGACCTAAATACCGACACTCATTAACTCTTAATAATATATTACTATTACACAATAACACCCGATAATAAATTACTGACCCATAGTGACTTGAATACTGACTTCTAGTAAATTCTAATATTATATTATTGACACTCAGTAACACCAGATAATAAATTACTGACCACAAATACTAACCCCTAGTAACTTCTAATATGTTTTTTTTTTCTTCATGCTGTGCAATACAACATTTTCCACATCTATTTTTCACATAACTAATCTTTAAAGGAAAGAAGAAAAAAGAAAAAGAAGAAGAGAACACGTGCATCAGAGTATTGCTTGCCAACTTTGGAGCCTCATTGGAGACGGCTTCCTCTACGCCAATGGGAGATGGCTTTTTGAGTTTAGATATGAGTATAGAATAACTGATTGAAGAGCATGAGAGAAAGAGGGTGTCGGCATGGTCGATTAGAGAGAGAGAAAGGGCATCGGCTTCCAGGAGAGAGAGAAGGGGGGCCGTCGTCGGCCTCGAGAAGCGACAGGAGAGAGAGGCGGTGGCGTCGACGAGGCTTGGCGAAGTCGGCGTCGATATCAATGCTTTTTAAAGGTCTAGTGGCATTGAGGATGAGAGAAAGAGGCATTGGCGTTGTCCGGGATTTGATAGCAAGGGCGTCGCCGTCAACCAAGTTGGCTGGCAACGTGAGAGAGAGAGAGAGAGAGAGAGAGAGAGAGAGAGAGAGAGAGAGAGAGAGAGATGGGTGGTTGAATGAGAATGAGGGTAATATTGTAGTTTTCTAAAGTTTCATTGGAATAGGCAATTATCATTGAGTTGCACACTTTTGCCATGTTTCTGACCAAATGATCATTTTTCCTTTTTATAATTTGGCACATATTCATGAATTAAGATATCTCTTTCATTGCTCTCTGTTTTTTTAATTTCTTCTACAACACGCTATCAAACACTTTAGCTCTCAAAAGCTTGAGTGTTTTTAGGCCTAGAATTTGCTTTCAAATATTGAAGCCCCGAAAGCTGAAGACCACCGATGACTTCTCCTCGGTTTGTATGCCAACCCAGTTCCATGGCAAGTATACAAGGGGCAAAACGGTAAATTTGCTCCTGTAGGTAGACGTTTTTTTACATATGGGTAAAACAAGTTATTTACTATCTAAGAAGCACAGATACGGACACGAGTGTCTATATTGGACACAATACAATACGTGAATACGTAAAATGAAAAATATTTTGTATACGGATATGTAATAGACACGTTAATTAAATATTATTTTTAATATATGTATATATCTAATTGGAAAATAATTGGGCTAAAATTATCTAATAGGCAGTAAATGTATAAAGATAAAGACAATATATGTGAAGTTTTATTCTTTTGGTCAAAATCTTTAGTAGTTGAACAAAGAGGGATAAGCCCTTGATCTACTCCCTAAGTCCCTAACCCTTTTTATAGTCTACAATCCTTCAACTACACAACCACCGACGACCCAATCCAGATTTCCAGACCTTTATATATATATATATATATATATATACCCAATCTCAATTCCACACAACAATAAGAATCCCAAGAATCATAGAGAAGATCGTATCGATGCAAAAGCTGGGTATATAAAAAATTCCAACCAAGAATTGAAGACCATAGAAAACCAATCGATTAAGCTTAGAGTTTCACAACCCAAACGAAGAAGATGAGCATCGTATTCACTTTGTTTGCGTGTCCATTCAGGATACGCACATGTTCAGTATGCGTCCAAGTAGAATACGCGTCTGGAAGTAATTTGGCGTGTCTGGACATGTCCGAATCTGTTTCCGTGTACGACACGGGATACACGTGGCCTCTACCGTGTCTGTCCTTCATAGTTTACTATAGTAATTATTTCATTATTTTACTATTTATGATAAAATATGTGGTATTATGAATTTATTTTTCATGAAATTTATCCCACAGCAAATCGCAACAGAATTGCTGGAGCAACTTTTCTGCACGCTCGTGGAATTAAGCATGCAAAATGCAAGAGTGACATGCAGTTTTATATTAAACTTGCTGCTTTCAAGTAATTTAATTTACTTTACTTCCGACATTCGCCTTCTTCTTCATTCCACTCAATTTTATAAAACAAGGTCGCGTAGGCGGCGCATCACCGCATAAAGGAATGGCTTCAAGGTGATGCTAGGCGTTTCTAGAGTTAGGCGGCTTGGGCGGTCCTAAGCGGGCCTAGACGGACTTGGGCGGTTCAAATTAATAGTAAAAAAAAAAAAAAACTTTAGACTTACATTTATTTTAACTTTTAAGATACAACATTAATTTGGTTGGACATTGGGATATTTATTCTAAACTTTAAACTTTAGACTTACATTTATTTTAACTATTTTGATTTGGTTGGACATTGGAATATTTTGAAATTTGATGTCTGAGTATTATAATCTATAATTAATAAAAAATTGAATACATGTATAAAAACAAATAAATATTAAATTATTTAAATTCTTTTACAAGGCCGCCTAGGCGCTCCAAGGTAGTCGTCCGCCTATCTAGCGCCTAACGAATTTTACAACCTTCATTCCACCTTTTCTGTAATGTGGAACTTTGGGCACACGTAGTGATAATGATATCTTCACTACTATGAGGACAAACATTGTGATAACAGTACCTTCACAATGAGCATTGATTTTAAGACCATAACTTATTTTGTTTTTATCGACCTTAAATCTTGAATTTTAGATTCCTCCTCCTCACATTGAATCTAAAGAGGATTGATTCAACCGACTTGCGAACAGGTTAAATGTTTAATAGTGTTGGTTGATATGTCGACACACTGGTCACGTGTTACGCTATCATTCACTACTTATGTTGCTTACGCTAAAATAGTCAAAGTACCTACTCCAGGGAATGAGGGAGGCCTTTAGGTTCGATAACTACTCGCCAAGAAATAATGCGAGTTTGCCACAACTTGATTCACGGATCAATGATAGTCAAATCCGTCTCATGAGAGTTTTTTATGTCTGAATCCCATAGGACTCTTAGATGCCAGATGGAATCCTCCGAAAGAATTGATGATCTCCACTCCTACAGACGATTTGGATACCTGTTAGATAGGAAAGACCAATGGGGACCGATCGGTTCCTCTCTGATGCCTAAGTAAGTACGATTGGGTTTGAAATAGAGTAAGAAGATGAAGCAGCTCAATTAGTGATTACCAATTAATGAAGGTGGTTGGGCCAATATATGGGCTCCTGGCAGTATGAGCTGAGCTCATTCCTTGATGTGGGATTGATAGCTCCTTCTGCACAATTTGGACGCCTATTTGCCTCTTCTTCGTGGGCTTCTCCCACCGGCCTCGAGACCTCACTTGGACATCCGATTACCAGGTCTCGGGCCTCAATCACTTGGGCTTGAGTTTCCGGCCCCAATGATGGTCCGTGGTCTCCGGTAACCGTTCTGTTACTACCGTAAATAAGTCCCCCAAGTTCCCGATCAAGTTTATTCTTGAATGAGGACTTACTACATGTTCTGCTTTTACACACTGACCAGTAGGCTTTTATAGGCCACTCGGTAAGACCTTGATTATTTAGTTCGAGCCTACAGGGTTTTTAAGCCTACCATTGTTTTATAATTTTGTTAGAGGATACTTTCTCGTTGGCTTTAGTGTGCCATGGGTTTGCCTGGCTCCAGATGATCAGTCTGGTATGCATACTGTGTTTTTTGCTGCGCAACTCGAACGTTTCTTAGCCTACGGTAATTGTTTGGCTTATGCTGTCTTTAGGAATTTCTCGGTTTTATTGAGTCACCTTTTAACCTAACCTCTACATATGTGTCAGTTGTCGTGTCTATCCCTGACTCTCATTAAATGATGGGATCCGTTCATCCCATCAATAACTGCTTCATCGAGAAGTTACCGATAGTGGGACATGTATCATGATTTTACAGTGGAGTTGAGTGGGTGTGATTTGCTAGGCCTTTGGAATACTCTAATTAATTTTGGGGGGAAATTGAATGGTCCTTTTCCTCTCCCCTCTATAAAACTTGTTCTTCCTTCTCACTCTCACCCTTCTTCAACCTTTTACACTTTCAGAGTCAAGAACACAAAGAGAAAAAACAAGAGAGTTCCTTGTGTTTTGCTTGAGATTTGCCTAAGCTTTGTGGCCCGCTCCCTTTCTTCACGAACTCGATTGCGCGGTCTTATCCATTCCTCGATTTCTCTCGAGCATATCAGCTTGTAGGTTTGCTTCTAGCCCTCTTGGTTGTTTTTTTTCTTTTGCTTGCTCTTTGTATCTGTCTCCGATTTGGTTTGGGTTGCCTTGTTTTGTGCTTGATTACCTCTGTGTGTTGTAAATAATGCTTTCTTTCTCCTGCCTCTTTTTTTTTGGGTACTTTCTGGGTTTTTGTATGAACTTTGCTTTTTGTTCATCTTGGTGGTGGTTGTTGATCTGCTTTTGTTGCTGCTAGCCTTACTTTTGTTGTTTTAGGCTAGGTTTATACTTTTTATGGCGACTGCCCCGTTCTATGGCTTGGCCCTTCTGATAGACTGTAGGGTATTCTTTTCTGATGCCTCCGACACCCGCGCTTCTGACCGCCCGGTTGACGATGCTAACCAGCGGTTAGATGACTGGCTGAGCGCTCCCTTTACTGACTAGGAAGCTTCTTCTTTCCCCGTTGAAGAGGTCTCCTCGAATGATGAGCACTCTAGCTCTTCGATGGTGACTGTTGCTGCTCCGCTGGATATTCCTTGCAGCCTTTCTAAGGGCATCACTCAAGGGATGGGTAACCACTTGCCTTCCCATATTATTACTGATGGCAGGAGGACGATCGATTGCGACGAGCCAGAGCACTACATGACTCCCTTTGAGCTAATCTCGTTTAGGGAGACATGTGCTATCGACTAGTCAATAGAGATTCGGGCCTTAAAATCGGGCGAGCTAGCTTGCAACCCCGGAGGAGGTCTGGGTTGCAGTTCATGAGGGACAGTTTCGCCATCGCTTCTCTCTCTCGCTGTCTATATTTGCTCAGTACGTGGTTAGTATGGTTTATATTTTTCCCGCCCAGCTTCTATACAACCAGTGCAGATAGATGCTGAGCTTAGGCTGTACCATCTTTGTGACATGGGTTTCCCCACTATCAACGAGTTTAGGGCTTTGTATAAACTTAGCTATTGTAAGAAGCAAAAAGCTCGTGGTTGATAACTTTTAGCGCTCGCGACTATAAGCTGGTGGTTACCAGCTTACCCTCCTCGGTACCGGGCACTTTTCAACCCATCGGTGATCAGTCATATACTTTGACTGAGCTAGAGAAGCATAGGATTGCCCGGGTATTTGCCTGTGGGTCTGCGCAGGTCCGTAATTCTTATAATTTCATTCGGTGGAATGCGCTGGAACATTGTAGTATGGGGAGGGTTCGTGGTGTGTTTACTTTCACCGCTTTATAATGTTTATTTCAGCTATGCTATTATCCTCCCCCTTTTGTTCTAGTGGTTAACATTCCCTTATCATTTCTTGTTCAGCTATACTTCTAAGAACTTTGATACCTAGCCATATGACTTTAGAGATGTGTGACTCAGCTCTTCTCGAGAAGCCGATTGAGTAGGATGCTGCCATTGCGAAGACCACTGTTGACCTGAAGACAGGCAAGAAAACTCATCATGATGAGCCTATCCTGCTGAAGAATCCAGATTCTAGCTATGGCAAATCCACCCTTTCCTTCGTCTCCGGTAGCACTCCCTCTGCTCCGGTACAGGCTCTGCCTCCTCGGCCTCGGAGGAGGTAGCTGACATGGACTGGAAGAAGAAGAGGACCCGCGAGAGGAAAGCGATTGATGATATAGTGGCTCTCATCGGAAAATCTTTGGGTGAACATGTATCAAAGCGGTCCAGAAATGCTGCCAACCCCTCCACTGTTGTCGTGCCTAAGGCACCCTTTTTCTCAGCCTTAGCTCTGGCTGGGCCAGTTATTGAGCGTACTCCCATCAAGTAATTGGTGAGTGAGTACGGTTGTGCGGATGAACCTCTCGTTTGGTATATGCTAAAAGACCTCAAGAATGTGGAGCTAGACCGCATTCGGGCTAAGGATGCCTTGCCGGAGGAGAATCGGCATTGGGCCCGGAAGCAAGTGTTGCTGGTAAGGTGGTTTTTTTTTCTTTTTTCTTTTTTAATGCCTTTATTTGATTGCCAATTTTGCTTACTTACTTGTCTCTGCCAGGGACTGTACAACCTTTACCTGATCGATGCCAACGAAGAGCTTCCCGTTCTGAAGAAGTAGGTGGCTGATCTCACCAACCACTAGTCCTACTTGCAGATGGAGAAGGCTCGGTTGGAGAAGGAGAAAGCCAAGCTAAGGAGAAGCAGCTGAAAGAGGAGCAGACCCAGAAGGCGATGCTAGCCGACAAGGGTCTGCTTGTCCAGGAGCCTGGTGAGGATACCTTTACCGCTTGAGATGACGCCACCCGGACCAAAGGTAAGGACTAGACTTTAAATTTCCATCTCATAGCCTTTTTTTTTTTAAACAATGGCCTCATGCTCTTTTGTTAATATCGTTAATTGGTATATTGCCTAATTGTCCAGGTTGGTTTATTTTGATTTTACTAACCAACGGTTGGTTTCACTTGATTGAATTTTTTGTTTTTCTTTATTATGCCCTTGCTTGATATTTTTCCTGAACTTATACCACAATCGATATGACTTGTAGTCATTGGATTACTTTGCTAATTGTGGAATTTTTCCATTTATAAAATAGGATTTATGAAACATCCATGCCTTAAGTTAGAATTGTATGGGAATACAAAATGTGACCCATCGATAGGAACATACTTCTGCTACCTGGTGGGTCAAGGGCTATACTTATACTGCCCGGTAGGTTGTGCCGCTCGGGTTTTACCCCAACTATGCATTAGAAGCCTTAGTTAGAGTAAACCGCGCGGTTTACTTTGGATAGAACCGGAGGTGTTTAATGTTCCGTGGATTGGTGGAATTCATTCTGTCCATTCCTCTTATGAGGAAAGTCACCGGTCATACGGCTTCTGATATTTGGTAGGGCACTTTCCAGGTTAGTTTAAGGGCTAACACTTTTCTTTGGACCTTCTTCATTACCCAGTCTCCTATCTGCAATCTTCTCTCTCGGACCTTACTGTTGTGGTATCGGGTTACCCACTGCTTATATGTTTGGTTGTGCAGGTGTGTCCGGTCACGCATTTCCTCGATGAGATCCAGGTTGAGCTGCAGGCCCTCCTTATTCGTTTCTGCCTCGTAATTTTCCACTCTACAACTGGATATCTGGGTTTCCACCGGGAGGACAACTTCACTACTAAATGCCATACATAATGAGGTTTCTCCCGTTGCTTTAGTTGTTGTTGTGCGAATTCCACACAAGACCGTTGGTAGCTCATCAGCCCATTATCCCTTCTTGTCATTCAGGTTTTTCTTGAGGAGCTTCTTGATTATTTTGTTAATTACTTCTATCTTGTCGTTTTTCTGGGGGTGCGCTACTGATGCAAAGACCATCCGAGTTCCCATTGTGGCCGTGTAGTCTATAAGGTCCTTGTTGTTAAATTGCGTCCTCTTGTTTGTAATAATGTTCTCCGGGACACTAAAGCGGTAGTATATGTTTCTTTATAGAAAGTTTTTCACTCTTTCCTCTGTCATCTTTACCAGCGGCTCCACCTCAATCCACTTAGTTTCATAGTCAACGCCCATGGTAGCGTACTTGAATTAACCAACTGCTATTGGGAATGGGCTGATTAAGTCTAATCTTCTCAGTGCAAAGGGCTGGGCTAGGGTGCCATTAAGATTGACATGGCTAATGCTGGGGCATGTGGAATTGTGGCATACATATAGCAAGCTCCTCACACTTTCCATAATAGAGCTGCTATGCTAGGCCAAAAGTATCCTGCCCGAAGGGCTTTATGCGCCAAGGATCTGACTTCGGAATGATTACCGCAAACTCCGTCATGTATCTCCTGCAAGATTGTTTGCCCCTCTTCCCGTCCATCAAACTGTACCTTGCACATCTTAGATGTAAGTTAGTATTTTTTGACCGGACCCCTCTAACTAACTGACGCCTTCTCTACTGTGAATATCTTTGAAATGGTCATGCTTATGCTGGGCTTCTCTAGTGTCTCAATCCTAGCTTTCCGGAATTTCGGTGCACAGGTGCCGGTGGCCAACCTCGCCAATGCGTTGATAGGAGCACAATGTGCGACGATATTAATGTGTTATTATCCATTATTTTTACTTTGTTAAGTCTATTTAGAGTAAGATAGAGTCATAATATAGTTTAGCGTCGTTTTGGTAGAGTTTTGGAAATATGTGCTTAATAATCAGAAAAATGACTAAGTTTAGAACTCTGAGGAAATAAAGTAAAATTTATCTTTTTCATGATTTTGAGGCTTGTGTCAAAGTGACTTATCGTTATCCAAATTGGATGAAATTTGGTATGCATATCAAGCTACAGTATATTTTATCAAAATTTCAGATCAATCGGAGTTAGGGAATTCACCCAAACGATAGCTGCAACTTGACAGTTTGAGCAAAATGATCCAGGGACTACCAGGATTTTCCTGGGACTGTGTTCTGACTTCCAGAATTTCTATGTGACGCATCACTTGGAACCAGAAACTGTGCCATATACCGTTAGAAAGCCATATGATTCTAGTTTTTCTGGGACTTGGAATCGCAGCAATCAGAAGGACGTTATGCCGGATTTACTGAGACAAGGTCATTCTGCCGGGAAAACTGAAGTTTCCCGGTTGTATCAGGATAACTCTCCTTTGGATTTTTGGGAGCATGGATCAGATATAATGGACCCAAAGACTTGTTGGACATATCCATAGTATGTCATTGATGCCGATTGAAGTCTAAGATCAGAATAGAAGTCCAAGAAAAGTATTACTTTGCCCACAAGGAAAACTAAACTAACTTGGACAAGGAATTGTCATTCCTTTTGGCTGCCGGCAAACCCTAGGCTTTCCCCTATATATAGCCAACGAATTCTTCATAAAAAGTTGTCACATTCCAAAGCAAAAGCCAAAGTTTTACCAAAATTTCCAAAAGTCCTATACAAAACACAAACCCGAGATACACCTCCACCTTCATCGAAAAATCCCAAACCGTGCCACCATCAATCCCCATCGGATCAACACAAAATTGCTGCCCCAAAGGTGTCTACAAAGTGTGATCTACTCCCTACTCTCGGTTTGTAATAGTTTTGTGTAGCTATGCTTAGTTTTGTCGATGAAACTTGTATGAATTTTTGGATTCAATTTGCATGTCTATGTGTGAAACGATTTGAAGTTTGATTTTATGATTTGTATGTTAAATTCGTGTTGCAACTTTTATTGTGGGATTTAAAGGTTATGATTCGGATAGCATGCTAATTATAAGGAAAATTTGTAACAATCTAGTAACTAGGTGATCGGCAATGCATGTTAATTTAGGTTTAGAATTGTGCTTGGTTAGTTCTTTAAATTCATGTGCCTTAAAGGTTGGTGTTTGATAGGAGCACAATGTGTGCTTAGTTTAGTTTAGTGTCAATTTGGTAGAGTTTTGGAGAATGCGTGCTTAATAATCAGAAAAATGACTAAGTATAGAAATCTGGAAATAAAGTAAAATATGTCTTTTTCGTGATTTTGAGGCTCGTGCTAAACTGACCTATCCTTTTCCAAATTTGATGAAATTTGGTATGAATTTAATTGGGGAGCTAAAGTATATTGTTTCAAAATTTCAGATCAATCAGAGTTGGGGAAGTCACCCAAATGAAGGCTGCAACTTGGTAGCTCGAGCAAACCAATCCAGGGACTACCAGGATTTTCCTGGGACTGTGTCCTGACTTCCGGAATTTCTGTGGAACACATCGCTTAAAACCAGAGAACGTGCCACACCGTTGGAAAGCTATACGAGTCTAGTGTCTCTGAGACTTGGAATCGCAGCAAAATCTTTCCTGAGAAAAACGTTATGCTAGTTTGAATGCACGAAGGTCAAGTCTGTCAAAAGAAGAAAACCTAAACCGAGTTCTACATGGATTTGGCTTACGAATGTGGATTGAATTCCATCCTTTGTGCAAGATTTTTGGCTGAATTAATTCATGGAAAACCTAAAGAGATATTGCTCAATTATTCAGTCATTATCTTGGGAATTTTCAGCAGAAAATAGAGGAAGAAAATCGCAATAAATCCTGATCAAATTCGGCAGAATTCCTGTGCACATCATCCAACTTCCACGGACTCTCCCGGACAGCTCACAATGAATCAGAGTTCGAGCATTATATGGATAGAAAGCTACGGGAGTGTAGTTTCCAACCCAACTGAAATCACCTCAATATCTATTTTCTAGAGAAAGATATTCCATAATCTTCACTCGAAGGTCAAATCTGCCAGCAGGATAAGTTTGAGAAAAACTAGGTTTTGTGAACCCTAGTTGCTGCCACCCTTTTGCCTCTATATATTGGACGATTTTTACACAGAAAAATATCTCTCTTCTCACGCTCAAGCAAGGCCGAAACTCTACCAAAATAATCCCACAAAAATTCTATACAGTAAATTACCTAGCCGATTCCATCTCACCTTCACCGAGCTTGCCGATTGCAAGTGTTCTTCATCATCAAGTCATCCTTTGCCGATTCCTCTCAAGGTTTTGTTTAAAGTGTGATTTACTCATCTCTCATGGCTTGTAATTTTCTGTATAAATTCAATACTTTGTCTATGCAGATTGAATGGATGGTTGTATTTTGTTTTGGTTTTATGTATCTAATATTGGATTTCCGAAACTTTGTTATATGTTTTGATTTTCTTCATATTTTATTTCATGAACAGTAATTTTGATTTTATGGAATTGTGATTTAGGGCAGTAATTTCGTATGAATACTTGTATAGATTTGATTAATTTTCATGAGTTCGTGCATCACAAATTGTGTGCTTGAGGGCTGACTTTGTGGCTTCTCCTTAGGTACCGATTTTATATACCAAAATAATTTAGATTGCATCATACACGAAGTTGTTGTGATTTAGGTTGTTTAAATAGGGCGGATATAACCTTGAAAATTTGTATGTTCAAATATGATGAGTGACGCCATTACATGTTTGCATGTCTCCGATTCGGCTTACTGTGCTTATGTGCTTCTTGTGTTTAATTTCTACACGAAGTGTCTTTAAACTGATTAGTACCATATTTAGGATTATACACGAAGTTAATTCTAAATACTTGTGAAGTCTTAACGATTAGATGAACCACGAAGGGCTCTAACGATTAGATGAACCGATTAGTACCATATTTAGGATTATACACGAAGTGTTTGTATGAAGAACTTGCTGCCGTATGTCATGATTGTATGTTTTCGAAATTGCTGAGTTGTTTCTTGTGCCAAGTTTTGTGTGTGGAGATGATGATCAAATGTATATAGTAATTTAGGATTTAAATTCAGTAATTTTCAGTAGGTTTTAGAATCAAATATCAAACCCCCAATATGATTTTATAATGCTTTATGTGATTGAACGCCCTTGATTTCTCCGGACTGAACGATCTCTACTTGTCCTATACTAACGATGACACAAGAGGGTAATATTTGTATGAAGTTTTTTTGCAGGTATAATGTGCTTGGATAATAGCTCCATCAGTGTTCTATGCAATTGCAATGTGTGGGGCATTGATCTCATTTAGCCGAAAATTAATATGAATTTAGTACACGCTGTGTTGCTTTATTTGTGTTGTTTTCACAAGGGGTGGAGTAGTTTAAAAGAACTTGCTTGTCTAATATGAAGTGTGACGCCTTGCATGTTAACCTGTTTCTAATTAAAAAGATTTTGTGCCTATTTGCTAGCTAGTGAACGTGTCTACGTTGCGTGTCATGTAAACCGGTTAGTAACAAGATTATACGCTGAGTTAATTCTAAGTACATGAGAAGTCTAGTAACGATTAGATGACCGTTGCGGCTCTAATTAGAATTGGAACTAAGTCGAGTCTACATCATTTTAATATGATTGTCGTGAGTCTTGTTTGCTACTTTGTTATGAGTTTTAATTGCTTTCGTGCTAGTACTTTGTGGAAGAGTGTCGACCAACATGTACATAGTAACTTAGATTTATTTTTATGTCTTTATTTCGTGTCTCGTATTTAGGGGCAGCCTTATGGCTGCCGAACCTCATCATTAATCCCCCATGATTTCGTTGCCAAGTATATATGTAAATAACGTGACATTGTTTGTGTATATATGTGTTTTGTTTTGTGTTAACATTCTTATATTTCAGGTATCCTTAATCCCCTACTAGAACGATCCCTACTTATTCTATACTACTAACGATTGTAGGGTTTATTATTGCTTGATGCTCGCCAGAAAGGTCTAGCGAGTATCGAGTTTTCAGAAATCCTTGAGAAATTAGTTGTGAGTGTTCTTAGAATAAAAACATAAATAGGTGAGTAGTGAAAGTGAGTGTCTGAAGGCACTGTATCTTACTAATCATCCAGTGTGGTATGCTTTTATTTCAAATAAGTGTGTATTTAAATTTCATTATGAGTAGCTAAACAACTTTTAGCTGTTTACCCAAGAGTGAGGCTCTGGGTTATGTATATGTATGTATGTTTGGATAAATAAATTTCAGTTGATATCCCCCATATCCGTCAAATTTTAGCTTGTTTTAAAATTATCTCAAACCCCAGGTGGAGGAGTACCTCGTAAAGATGCTTTAAAACTATTTGAAATTGTCACTATGCTAGAACTTAAGCTACTTTCCATACTAAGACAACAGTGATTCTGTCAGATTAGTAGCCGTCCAGACATGAAGTCGTTAGGTGAAATTGACATGTTAAAGGCTAGCTTTTAGGTTTGTTAACTAGTTAAGCTCAAAAAAAAAAAAAAAAAATTAGCAAAAGGTCAACCCTATCCCTGATAGTTAACAGAAACATTTGACAAAAATGATCATTTTGATTAGATTGAAAAGTACGAGGACCTTTTTGATTAAACTAGAAGTTGACGGACTGAATTGATGAAACCCCAAGAGTACAGGGTAGTAAGCAGATTTTAATCTTTAAAAAAATGTAGCACATAATATTCGCATATAAAAACGATGTCACAATAATTTTAAAATAACATATAAATAAAAAATATTGTCTATATAAGTTTAATGCTTTATTTATCACAAATATATATATATATATATATATATATATATATGTATGTGGGCAGTAAAAATATCAAATAGACAATCATATTTCACATTTATAATTAATTTCATTAAACAGTGAAAAAACAGTAATTTTTTTTTCACCATGGTAAGTTTCAAAAACTAACCTTAATTTACCAGAAATGGTAAATATTCTTTTCCTGCTTGCGGGTCGGGTCGCGAATCGGGTCAGACTTCCGGGTCGGGCAGCGAATCGGATCAAGTTGGCCAGAGCAATTTTCTGGGTGTCCTAAGTAAAACCGGGGCCAATCTTTACCGTCAGAGGTTTCCGCAGGGGTGGACGATCCAGGTATCGGGTCTGGATCGAGTGGTTCGTCGTCCAATTTGGATCTAGGTGTGTTGACCGGCGACGGATTCTGGCGATGGAGAGACTGGGTGGTCCAATAGGAGGACGAGACTCCGGGCTGCTGATAGGAGAACAAAGTGCTACGATATTGATATGTTTATGGCCTCGTTTATGCTTCGTTTAACCCTTATTTATCAAAGATAGAGTCATAATATAGTTTAGTGTCGTTTTGGTAGAGTTTTAGAAAAATGTGCTTAATAATCAGAAAAATGACCAAGTATAGAAACCTGAAGAAATAGTGAAAAATATGTCTTTTTCTTGATTTTGAAGGTTGTGTTTGAGTGACTTATCTTTTTCAAAATTTGATTAAATTTGGTATGCGTATATTTGGCAAGCCAAAGTATGTTGTGTCCAAAATTAAGATCAATCGGAGTTCAGAATGTTACCCAAAAGATGGCTAAAACTTGGCAGTTTGAGCAAAACGATCCAGGGACTACCATGATTTTCCTGTGACTGTGTCCTGATTTCCAAAATTTCTGTAGGACGCATCACTTAGAACCAGAAGACGTGCCTTATATGGATAGAAAGCCCTATGAGTCTAGTTTCTCTGGGACTTAGAATCGCATCAATCAGAGTATTGAGAACAACGTTATGCTCGATTGAAGACACAAAGGTCAAATCTGTCGAGAAATGTCCACTCGCCAGAAGATCAGCCGCCAGCACTAGCTCACCAACCATCCGCTGATGCCAGTAAATATAATCGAGCGACCCACCAAAAAGCCTCGCCAGTATCCTATACGAGCAAGGTTAGTACCCGCGAGTAGAGAGGAATTTCCGGTAATGTCTTCAAGAGGCTGCAAGCGTGCCAAATCATTTTAAAGTGCTATGCATGTCCAAGAAGCTTCCTATGCGTGTCCTAGATGAGTGAAGAAACCCTAAGCCGGTCAAGCAAGAGTTTCTTTATTCACAAGGGAGAGAAAAGCCTATTCCAACTCAGATTGAGAAACCTTATTTAATGTAGATTTCTATCCCGTTTTGAACAAGGAAAAAGTTCTAAACTGCACAGCCCTTTCTCCTATATATAGGGGCCGGCAAACACTTAGAAAAGTGTCACATTCTAAAGCAAAAATCTAGCCTTAAACTTTACCAAAATTCTCCAAGTATCCTACAAAGAAACCCTAGCCAAAACACATCATTCACCACCACAAAAATATCCTAGCCACACCTCCATTACCATCATCGGATCAACACGACTTGAAGCTCCAAAGGTGTTCTAAAAGTGTGATCTACTCCCTACTTTCGGTTTTGTAATTCTTTCTTTGTAGTTATGTTAAACTTTGTCTATCAAGATAACATGTATTCTTGGTTTCAAACGTTACGTCTATGTATTGGATTGAAGTTTGGTTTTATAATTTGCATGATCAACTTGTTTTCTTTATTTTTAATTGGTTTTTGAAAGTAAAGAATCGAATTGCATGTTAAAGAGTAAGGAAAATATGTAATAAGTTAGTAAATAAGGCAATGGAAATATGTGTTAATTTGGTTTTAGATTCGTCTTGGTTTGTTTTTTAAAATTCATGTGTCTTAAAGGTTGGTGTTTCATGTAATAGCTATGCATGGGGCATTGATCTCACTTGGCCGAAAATAATATGGATTAAGTAGATGTTAAATTTCTTTTTGTATGTTATTTTCACAAGGGCTTAAGTAATTTAAAAGAACATGCTTGTTAATAAGACGAGTGACGCCTTGCTTAATTAACTTGTTTCCGACTTAGAAGATTTCGTGCTCAATTTCTATGAATGTTTGTTTTCATCTATAGGAGTTTTCAAATATGTTTAGTACAATTTTAGGATTAGACGTAAAGTTAATCTTGAAAACTTATGAAATCTAAATTGGTTAGTAATACCTATAGGGAGCTAATTAGGTCAGAGTTAAGTCGAGTCTAGAACACTTTAATGCCTTGCCATGAGTCTTATTTGCTTGCTTGTTATGTGTTTTGATTGCTTTCGCGCTAGTGCTTTGTAGAAGAATGTCGACCAAACTTGTACATAATAGCTTTTAGGTTTCATTTTCGTATCTTACATTCATGCTTAGATTTAGGGGCAGCCATAACTTCACATTAAAATCCCCATAAAAACGTGTAAATATGTGCGTATATTTGTGAATATTTTGTGCTAACATTCTCATGTTTCAGGTACCATTAATCCCCAGCTAGAACGATCTCTACTTATTTCTATACTACTAACGATTGTATGGTTATTATTGCTTGATGCTCGCTTAGGCGACTCTTCAATTTTTGGCGCCGTTGCCGGGGATTATAAAAGCTTGAATTGTGTGAATATGTTGTATATAAAGTTGCTGGAAATTTTTCATGTATAATTGTACAGTTTATAATTTTCGGTTTTATTTGGGATTTGTAAAGTAGAAATATGCTTCGGCATGTAGAGTTTAAATTTCGAAAGTTGCATGATGTATAAAGAATGTATGTGTATAATAACTTAGTTTAATTTCTAGGAAGTTGATAGTGTTATGTATGTTTGAGTTTATTGTAGTTTCTAAAGTGTAACATGTAGGGAGAAGCCGCTTTTGTTGGTCTTAACCTTAACCCTTCATAAGAATGATGGATGACAGATCCGTTTTTATGAGCAATTGGGAAACGTGGCCTTGCTCAATGATGGCTTTTGCTATTGATGGCCCCCCCAACTCATACAAGTGATGTCTTTGCAGATCCATTTTTATGAAGTTGAGGGCAGTTTTGATCAACACCTGTAGACCGCTAGTGACCCGAGTTTGTTTTACTAAGTAAGGGGCAAGTTATTTTCATAGATATGGTTCTCAGGTTTGTTTAACTAGATCTGAAGGTCATAGACTAATCATTCTTCTCGGTGAAGGGATCGATAGGGGGTTCGCCCTCCATGAGCACTAAACGAGTCCTGCCTGGTTCCTGTAGGGGGTTCAACCTCCGTGAATCTTAACGGCAGACTGGTAAGGTAACTTAATAGGTGATACTCGAAAACACTGTTAGTGTGATCTCAAAGTGAGTACCAAGAGAATGTCTGGAACCTCTGGTGACCGTTTATAGTTCCTTCATTGGAGCGACTCCCTTATGGGGATAATGTGTCGAGCTAATGTTCTGCGGGGGTAGCAGCCCCATCCTTGTCCAGTAAACTATCGACACCACCTTTGAAAAGTAGGACACGCTTGAACTAGTCGATAGCTTGGGCCGAAACATCACCTCACTTTAGACCCTAGAAGATAACTTGACATATATGATCTATTTTCTTTAAAATAAGACGTTTTGTGTGGTTTTTAACTCTCGAGGTATATCGGATTAAGCATGATACTACCAGAAATTACATGATCACATTTTAATTTCCAAAATTTTTCTTTCTTTGCCGATGCTATGTTCTTCTTTGCCAATTCTTGTATATGTGTGCCATTGATTGAAATTTATTTTGTAATCGCCAATGCCGTGGCTTGTAATGATGTATATTATTTCTTCTTATTTCTTTACGATGGTTTTAATTTGTTTAAATGTTGCACATTTCAGAATTGTGCATGTCCGACTCTAATCTTTGGACACGAGATCATAGAGGCCGATGCAACGTTTGGACCAAGAACTCGCCATCGCTATCGTTGCTCCTTTACCACCATCTGAACCTTCTAGCTCACCATCATAACCACCATCATCACCAAGCAGTTCTGCAGCAACCTTGCCAAGCTCCCCATCCATTATTTCGTCTTCGTGTGATCTTCAAGGACCCGAATTTGAAGCTTTTGCAGAACCTATTGTTGAGCAACCGAGAATGCCTTCGATTAGAGCTCAAAATGGTCATGTCACCGGAGAAGGAGGAGCTGCACCTTCCAATATCACTTACCCTCCTTTGGAAGTCGACAAGACCGGAGAGATTGAATTGAGAAGTGGATTCCTCCACAAGTTGAAGTCTTTTTATGGAATACCCAGTGAGGATCCTAACAAGCACTTGCAATGGTTTAACTTCACCACTGAATCTATGTGTCTATGAGGTATAGACCTACAACACTTCAAGATGAAGGCTTTTCCGTTCTCATTGGAGGATCAAGCAAAGGAGTGGTTGTTTAACGTTCCTAGTGGCCGAATCAATTCATGGAACACTATGGTGGATGAATTTTTGCTCAAGTACTTTTCCGCTTCATGTATCACGGACTTAAGGAAGTAAATTACAAGTGTGAAGCAAGCCGGAGATGAAACTTTCTTCGACTACTACAAGAGGTTCAAGTCCCTCGTCTATTTGTGTCCATCGCATGGCATTAGCGATGGACTCTTGTTGCAATATTTCTATGAGGGATTGCGCGTAATGGAGAGGGAGTTTCTCAATTCGGCCGCGGGAGGTAGTTTCTTGGAGTTAGATGCCGGACCGGCAAGGAACTTGTTGAAAGTTCGAGCATTGAACAACCAATAATTTGGCATGGCACGAAACGATGTTCCGATGAATGAGAAGGTACACGAGACGTCTTCAAGCTTAAAGTTGGAAGAGAAAGTTGATAAGCTTGCCGACTTGGTGAGTAGCATGATGAAGGGAAAGCGTGCCATTGTGTGTGGCATATGCACCGAAAACCATGAAACTGAGCAATGCCCTCAACTTGGAACGAGTCAGGGAGTAGAGAAGTGCAATGCCATTGGTTTTCTAGGAGGACAAAGGTACAGAAACTTCAATCCGAGGTTCAATGATCATCTGAACTTTCGATGGGCGAATAATGACAACATGCTTAGGGCACCTATGCAATCAAGCCAAGGGGCGGCTGCCACTTATCAACTGAGAGCTCCATTTGTGTTGAGGCCACCTTTTCAGTCGAACCAAACTCCCTACCAGGCAGTGCAGCCGAGCCAAGCCGTGCCGAACCAAGTGCAAGGTGGAACGAGCAATCCGAATTATGATGCTTTGATTCAGTCTCTTTCTAGTGCTACTCAAGCATTGCTTGTGGGGCAACAAAATCACTCGAAAGACATAGGTGAGCTCAAGACTCAAATGGGGCAAGTTGTGGACTTCATGAGAAGATTTACCGAGCAAGGCAAATTGCCAAGCAATACAATTCCTAATCCAAGGAATAAGCATGCCAAGGTGATTAAAAGTTGTAGTGGAAGAGAGTTATTGCCTCTGAGGAGTTCCAAGAAGAAAAGCATGCAGCTCGATGCAATCGAGGAAGAAGAGGTGGCTACCGGACCTGTCATTACCGGCAGTACACCTACTGCCGAGAACCACAACGCTGCCGAGCAGCCAAATAGAGCTGCCGCCAAGAGGGCTGCAACCAAGAGTACTGCTGCCGAGAGGAAGCGAGCCGCCGTGAGAGAGGGGCTGTGCAATGAATTTAAGCATGATCCCACGACGTCGAAAGGGGAGCTGCTGCCGAGCCAAGCAAGTAAGGGAGGGGTGCCAAACTCAAGCATTTCTCTCCCTTCGCGTTTTGCAAGATCAACGAAGGACAAATCCGCCGAGGAGGTGTTGGAGATTTTCCGGAAAGTGCCAGTCAACATTACTTTGTTGGAATGCATTATGCAAGTTCCTAAGTATGCTAAATTTCTAAAGGAGTTATGCACGGCAAGGAGGCATACGAGGGAGACTCGTGTGGTAACAATGAGTGAAACAGTGTCGTATTCAAAGGAAGTTGCCCCCAAAAATGAAAGATCCGAGGAGTTTCGATGTACCTTGTGTGATTGGCAACACTAGGTTCGACGATGTGATGTTAGACTTGGGAGATTCAATTAATGTTATGCCACCCATATTTATCAAAAGTTGAGTATAGGGCCTCTCAAGAAGGATAATGTCATTATTCAACTTGCGGATCGCTCAAGCAAGTATCCGGAGGGCTATGTTGAAGGATAATTGATCTTTCCGGCCGATTTTTATGTTGTAGAGATGGAAGACTCGCCAGTCAATAGCACTCAACTCTTGCTTGGCCGACCATTCATGAGGACGGCACAGACTAAGATTGATGTTGCCGAGGGCAACTTGACAATGGAGTTTGATGGTGAGGTCATTAAGTTCAATGTTTTTGATGGTATGAAATTCCCTATTGCCAATTTAAAGGAGTGCCAAGCTAATGACGTTTTGGAGGAGGTCGAACAAATTATGTCGACCTCGCTCGACTCATAGCAATTAGCGATCGAGCAAGGGGTCGGATTTGATAAGGAGGGAGAACGAGCAAGTGAAGACGCCATGAAGTATCTCGAGCCAAGCATATTAGAAGTTGTTGCCGAGCTAGAGGCTCGGCCCTATTCCAAGTATAGCTCGTTCTTGTCAATTCCAAGTGCCACAACCAAATTTCGTCCAAGTATGGAAGAGGCCCCAAAGTTAGAACTAAAAGAGCTCCCTAGTCACTTAAAGTATGTGTATCTTGCAGAAGAGGATACTCTACCAGTTATTGTGTCTTCATCGCTTAGTGAGAAGCAAGAAGAAGAATTGATTTATGTGCTTAAGAAGTACAAAACCGCTATAGGTTGGACCTTCGCGGATATCAAGGGAATAAGCCCTACAATGTATGTTCATCGCATCTTGCTAGAAGAAGGTGCAAAGCCAACAAGGGAAGGGCAAAGATGTCTCCACCCACCAATGATGAAAGTCGTCAAAGATGAAATTATCAACTTACTTGATTGTGGTGTCATATACCTTATCTCGGATAGTAAGTGGATATCTCCCGTACAAGTAGTTCTAAAGAAGAGTGGTGTAATGGTTGTCAAGAATGAGAAGAATGAACTAGTGCCACGAAGACTTGCAACCTGTCATCGCATGTGTATCGACTATAGGAAGCTCAATGCAATAACTAGGAAGGATCACATGTCTTTGCCATTCATGGATCAAATGCTAGAGAGACTAGCCGGCCATAAGTATTATTTCTTTCTTAATCGCTATAGTAGATACAACCAAATCGCTATACACCCGGATGATCAAGAGAAGACCATTTTTACTCGTCCATTTGGCACCTTTGCATATAGAAGAATGCCATTCGGCCTATGCAACGCACCCGGAACGTTTCAACGATGTATGTATGCTATCTTCTCGGATTTTATTGAGTATATAATCGAGGTCTTCATGGATGACTTTAGTGTCTATGGAAGCAACTTCGATACTTGTTTGAAGAACTTGCAGAAGATTTTGGAGTGTTGTGTAGAGACGAATCTTGTGCTAAATTGGGAGAAATGCCACTTCATGGTGACGGAAGGAATCGTGCTTGGCTATATCATTTCGGAAAAAGGACTTGAAGTCAACAAAACTAAGGTGGAACTCATCCAACACTTGCCTTCACCAAAGAACGTAAGAGACGTACGATCATTCCTTAGCCACGCCGGGTTCTATCGGAGATTTATCAAAGACTTCTCATCAATTGGAAAGCCATTGAGTAAACTACTTCAAAAGGAGTTGTCGTTTGTTTGGAATGAGGAGTTTGAGCTAGCCTTCGGCCGATTGAAGCAAGCTTTATGCTCGGCACGTATTCTAGTTTCACCGAATTGGGAGGAGCCATTTGAGCTCATGTGCGAAGCAAGCGATTATGCGCTTGGTGCGATACTCGGCCAAAGAATAGAGAATAAGCCAAATGCCATTTATTATGTTTCCAGAACGCTCAATGATGCTCAACTTAATTACTCCACAACCGAGAAAAAACTCTTGGGGGTAATTTTTTCTTTGAAAAAGTTTTGATCATACCTTTTGAATTCCAAAGTCATTGTTTATAGTAATCATGCCGCTTTGAGATATCTTATGACAAAGAAGGATGCAAAGCCAAGACTTATTCGTTGGATTCTTCTACTTCAAGAGTTTGACATTGAGATCAAAGACAAGAAATGAGTAGAGAACGTAGTGGCCGATCACCTAAGCTGAATCATCAAAGAGGAGGATCGGCTGCCCCTTATTGAGAACTTTCCAGATGAGCAACTCTTTCGACTTGAAGCACAAGAGCCTTGGTATGCCGACTTGGCCAATTACTTAGCCACTCGGCAACTTCCTAGCACCATGTCTAAACAAGAGAAGCTTCGGATCGTCAAGCAAGCTCATCACTATCTTTGAGACGAGCCATACTTATGGAAGCAATGTAGTGATCAAGTGCTTCGAAAATGTGTTGTCGAGCATGAGCATCAACCAATTATAAGGCTTTGTCATAGTGAGGCGTGTGGAGGACATTTTGGAGCCAAGAAGACCGCTTTGAAGGTACTTGAGTGTGGATTCTTTTAGCCCACGATCTTCAAGGATGCTTACATGTTTTGTAAGTCGTGTGATAGATGCCAAAGGATGGGGAATATTGGCCCACGAGATCAAATGCCACTCACTTCCATCAACGCAATCAAAATTCATGACTTGTGGGGGATTGACTTCATGGGACCATTTCCTTCAAGTAAGGACTTCCTTTACATACTGCTTACGGTTGATTATGTGTCAAAATGGATAGAGGCCAAAGCTACACGCACCAACGATGCTAAGGTGGTTTCCGAATTTCTCAAGACCAACATCTTTTCACGTTTTGGAGTTCCAAGAGTCTTGATTAGTGATGGAGGTTCCCACTTTTGCAATCGCACCATTGAGGCTCTATTGAAGAAGTATGGTGTCACACATAAGGTTTCTACACCATATCATCCTCAAACAAGTGGCATGGCCGAGGTAAGCAATCGAGAGATCAAGCAAATACTAGAGAAAACAGTTGGACCTTCGAGGAAGGATTGGAGTGATCGTCTCGATGATGCTTTGTGGGCTTATAGAACCGCATACAAACCACCGATAGGTATGTCACCTTTTCGGTTAACTTATGGTAAAGCATGTTACTTACCAGTTGAGCTTAAGCACAAGACATGGTGGGCCGTTAAAGCCTTCAACATGCACATCGACGAGGCCGGCCTTCATAGAAAGCTTCAACTCAACCAACTTGAAGAGATCCGCAATGAAGCCTATGATGCCGCTTGGATATACAAGGAAAAGACCAAGGTCTCTCATGACAAGATGCTTCGAGGGAAGAAGTTTGAAGTTGGCTAACAAGTTCTTTTATTCAATGCATGGCTTAGACTTTTTCCCGGCAAGTTTCTTTCAAGATGGATGGGGCCGTTCACCGTTACTCAAGTCTTTCCTCATGGGGCTATAGAAATTCGAAACAAGGCTACATGAAGCACTTTCAAAGTGAATGGTCATACACTCAAGCCTTACTACTAACCATTTGAGACACTCAATGAAGAAATTTATGTCAAGGATGCTCAAGTACACGCTACCACAGCTGCCGGCATGAACATCTGCCTCAGCCCCCCACCAGCAATGCTCCCTGCTGACACTACCGAGCGCCCCACCCTGTAGCCTGCTGAGCAACCCCTTGCCGATACGGACATGTTAGCCTGCCGTGACACATGCGATCTTGCTGAGCAGCAGTCTACAAGATTCAATGCGAATACGAACCATCTAACTGCCGATACGGCTGAATGGTGCAACACGCACCTTGTTGAGCTCTTTCTTGCCGATTTGAGCTACTTTGGAGCACGATGAACACATGCAACACACATGGTGAAAAGTCTAAGCTACAGACTATAAAATAAAAGCGCTAGCTAATTGGGAGGCAACCCAATTCCATCAAAGAAAAGTGAAAGAGCCATCACCGAGAGTTTGCATTTCTTAACCCTTCTCTTTTTTCTTTGGTTTGTGATGATATGTTGGAATGTGTTAGACTATTGCATGCTTAGGAAATTCTTTGCTATTGTTTTATGCTTACATTGAGGACAATGTAATTTTCTAAGTGTGGGATTGGATAACGTATTCCGTTTATGTTTTCGTGTGCTTAGTTTAGAAAAGAAAATTCAGAAAATTGTAATACAAAAATAGAGTGTTTAAATTGTTTGTTTCGAGTCTTAGGATGCCCATAAATTGTCAATGATGTTATTTCTCCTCTTTGCATACATAGATAATGGTTGTGCATACTTTTAAAATTGTGAGTTTCATGGATTGTGTGCATTGGTAGGAGCATGTAGGACTTTTTGATTAATGAAGCATGAATGTTTTAGCTAGTTTGTTTCCATAATAACATATGTGAGCTTTAGAGCCAAATTGGTTTCTTCTTGAGTGATAAAAAGATCAAAATCGATAGACATATAGGAAGCATGAAATCTCATTATTCTTTGCATATTCAATGATTATATGCCATAGCTTTTTAATGAACTCTAGAATGCTAGAACTTACTCTTCTTGATTTTCAAAACGTTTTTCATCATAAAATACCTTGATTTTGGAAGTGATTGAAAAGATCTTTTAGGTTTACCACCATAGCCAAATAAAGCATGTGCCCTATTTGTGCCCATCGTGGGACACCTTAGTAAACCCCTTTGAGCCTACGTTTAACCTTTTCTTTCATCACCCTCATAAAATTCCTTGAGCTTAGAATAATACATCCTTTCCCTTGTTTCATGGGCTCGGCAAAGCTTGATTATGATGGAGTTTTTGATTTGCAGTAATGTAGGAAAATAAGTGTGGGGTAGAGACTTGTCCATCAAAGAAAAAAATTGTGTAGTGCCGTGCCTTAGAAAAGAAAAATTTCGGATCAAAGCAAAAGAAAAAGAAAAGAAGTGATCCAAACCAAAGAAAAAGAAATAGGCACGGATTAGAAAAAGAAAAATTTGTGTGGATATAATCTTGAAAAAGTGTTGTGAATTTGGAGTTTTATGTATATGTGAAAGTCTAGCATTGTTAAATTTGACCTTTGTTCGTTTTCACAATGTTGTGGGGAAGTAAAAGAATGAAGTATGGGTCCAACAAGAAGAAATTCGACCCTTGGCGAGAAGACATAAGGAGAATTGAGCTTTGCTAAAGGTCATAGTGACGTTTTGAGCCTCCTTATCCTAAATTTCAAATGCCTTTTAAGCCAAGCCCCATTACATCCCTTTTCATTGATCTTTTCATGATTCTTAAGATGGTTAAACTTGAATTGTGGAGATTATCTCAAGAGTAAGCATACGGTTTTGGTTCATTGGTGCACATAGTTGTTATATGAGGTTTTTCCATAAAATTTTACAAAGAGCTTTCGTTTTTCATGACATATGCAAGATATTTTCGTGTTCATCATCTTTCCGTTGCACATACTTATGTGTGAATAGCCATGTCTTAAGTGAAAAGAAGAGAGTATGCCTTGTGAGGAGGATCGAAATAGCTTAACATGTTTACATGTTTATATGTTGTTTTTATATGTTTACATACTTTTTCAGCCTCCAAAGCTCAGGTCCTCCAATTATATGTTGAAATGCAGTCTACCACTATAAACTCCATGTCCGCCTTCCTCGTCCTGTCTCCTTCGCTAAAGACCAACGGTAAGTAATCTGAACCCAACAGTTGGATTACCTCTCGGGAGAAGCTGATCAGTGGTTCGTTATCTTGAGAAAACTTGTTTTTCCCTCTGTTTAAGCCCGCATATACGTCCCGGAACATCACATTGACCAAAGTCCCAATATTGATTAGCATCCTATTGGTGACCCAATGGTCTATCTGGACGCTGATGAGGAACGGGTCATCATGCGATTGCATCAGATCCTCCAGCTCTTCTTCCTCATAGAAGGTTACAGACTTCCAGCCCGTCTTACCCGCTTGGCCACTCAAGCTCCCAAAGGCATAGAATTCCTATCCCCTTATAGCTCTAAGGCACTGCTTTTTTCACTTGCCCGTTAACTGGTCCTTGTGTGCTCCGCCGTAGATCATATTTATGCTCCGGTGCACTTTGATTTACCTCTAATCGTAGGTGTTGATGATTCCCACTTCCCGGGTGGCTCCCATGTACTGTTGTAGCTTGCGCTTCTTCACTAATTCCTCTACTACTGTTTTGAGGGCAATACAGTCGTTGGTCCGATGGGTGGCCTAATCATGGTAAGAGCAATATTTACTAGTTTTCTCCCAGGTTAGGGTACCCTTCGAGAACCTCCTTTTCGCTGGCTTAGGAATGATATTCATGTTCTCACTCCATATATTTTGTATGAGGCTGTTCGAGTAGTGAAAACCTCATGTCACCCCGCTGACCTTGGTGCAGATGGTCAGCTCTGCTGATAGTTCAAGGCTCTCCCTCTTCCCTGCAGGCTCCCATAGCCTCCTTTATCTTGTTTCTCGTTTCCCCAATCCTTTGTTCTCTTGTTGGGCGAGAACCCATCATCTCGATTATGTTGCCAACCCCTATTGTCCTGTTGGGCTACTGCCGGCTCATCGACCTTTCTCTTCTATTACTGGCTCCCGTAGGTTTCGTGCTCTGCTTGCACGTGCCTTACCGCCATTTTCATTAGCTCGTCATACCCTTACGGGTTGAAGTAAAGAAATTTTCCAAGTTTTAAACCCTGCGTGAAGGCCATTTCTGCAATTTTCTTGTCCAAATTCATCACTCTCGCCGTGGCGGTTGACGAGCGCCTTCAGTCCTTTGTCACTTGTATGCTTGCAGTTAAAAATGACAGTTGATGTTTGGGCCCTCTCGTCTCTCATAATGAATCAGCTAACGAACTCATCTGCTAGCTGTTCAAAAGATTCTATCGAATTAGCCGATAATTCGTAGAACTAGCTTAACGCTTCTCCTGACAGGGTTTCCAGTAAAATATTGCAACATACGGCATCACCATAGCCTTTAACACTGATCTAGGACCTGAAGCTATCCAAATGTTGGGACGGGCAACCCACTATGCTGTATGTCATTTTCAACAACTTTTGTGTGCCTGCCCGTATGGATTATGTTAGGTGGCAGGGAAATGATCCGGCTCGTTCGTTAAAAAGCGCACTCACTGGAGAGTGGACTGCGGAGAACCGACTCGGCTTAGTAAATTCGATGAACTCAGAAACCGCCGAACACGATTTAGGATTTTAAGGATTAGAAGTTTGGAAAGCGACTTCCTGGACTGGAGAGTGGAGATTGGAACGTGATTTAGGAATTAGGGATTGGAACTTTGGAAGTTTGGATTTAGGAATCACGGATTGGAACTTTGGAAGTTTGGATTTTGGAACGCGAGTGGCCGAGTATGCAATAACAACTTCCTGGAGACTGGAGCGGCGGAGCCTTGGAAATCTGGAGGCTTAGTTTGGATTTAACAATTTCTGTAAGTCGCGGAGCGTTGTAAGTTGTAACAGATGTTCGGGACTTCGGGCTTTTAAAACTTAAATTTCGATGGACCGAGCCCGGCCTGAAAAAATGAAAAACCGACCCAGCCCGAGAAAGCCATGTAATTTTAATTCCAAAAATCGGCTCGAACCGGCCGGCTCGGCTCGATTTTTCCGGTCCAACCAGTTTCCATCAGGTTTAGTGCCCTGATAGGAGCATAAAATGCGACGTTCTTAATATGTTTTTACCCTCATTTATCTAATGCTTAACCCTTATTGTTGTAAGATAGAGTCATATTTTAGTTTAGTGTCCCTTTGGTAGAGTTTTGGAGAATGTGTGCTTAATAATCAGAAAAATGACTAAGTATAGAAATCTGGAAATAAAGTAAAATATGTCTTTTTCGTGATTTTGAGGTTCGTGCTAAACTGATCTATCCTTTTCCAAATTTGATGAAATTTGATATACATTTAATTGGGAAGCTAAAGTGTATTGTGTCAAAATTTCAGATCAATCGAAGTTTGGAAAGTCACCCAAACGATGGCTGCAACTTGGCAGTTTGAGCAAAGATCACCAGGAACTACCAGGATTTTCCTGGGACTGTGTCCTGACTTCCGGAATTTCTGTGGGACACATCGCTTGGAACCAGAGAACGTGCCATATGCCGTTGGAAAGCTCTACGAGTCTAGTTTCTCTGGGATTTGGAATCGTATCAATCGGAGCTCTGAGGAAAACGTTATGCCAGTTTGAATACACAAGGTCAAGTCTGCCGAAAGAAGAAAACCTAAACCGAGTTCTATATGGATTTGGCTTACGAATGTGGACTGAATTCCATCCTTTGTGCAAGATTTTTGGTTGAATTAATTCATGGAAAACCTAAAGAGATATTGCTCAATTATTCAGTCATTATCTTAGGAATTTTCGGCAGAAAATAGAGGAAGAAAATCGCAACAAATCCTGATCAAATTCGGCAGAATTCCTGTGCACGTCATCCAACTTCCACGGACTCTCCCGGACAGCTCACAATGAATCAGAGTTCGAGCCTTATATGGATAGAAAGCTACGGGAGTCTAGTTTCCAACCCAACTGGAATCACCTCAATATCTATTTTCTAGAGAAAGATATTCCATAATCTTCACTCGAAGGTCAAATCTGCCAGCAGGATAAGTTTGAGAAAAACTAGGTTTTGTGAACCCTAGTGGCAGCCACCCTTTGGCCTTTATATATTTGACGATTTTTACACAGAAAATATCTTCTTCTCTCTCACTTTTCACTAGCCAAAAATCTGTCCAACTAGCACCACAAATCCCATACACTTTTACAAGCCGAATCCACCATAATTCATCACCACCACCGATCGCATATCATCACCACCGAATCTTCCTTTGCCGATTCCTCTACAAGGTTTCTTTTAAAGTGTGATTCACTCATCTCTCATGGCTTGTAATTTTCTGTATAATTACTTAACTTTGTCTATGAAGTTTGTAAGGATTTGTGGTTTGTTATTCGGTTTTATTAATTTTACATTGGATTTCCGAAATTCTGTTATGTGTTTTGGTTTTCTTTTTGTTTAATTGATGAACATGTATATGACGAATTGATTGTATGGTAATAGGGCAGTAACTTTGTTGCATGATTTGATGATTTTGTTTGGTTTATTTTCTAAATTCGTATGCTGAACGGGAACCTGAGCTCGCATGCAATGATAACCCTACAATCGTTAGTAGTATAGACATAAGTAGGGATCGTTCTAAGCCGGGGATTAAGGGTACCTGAAATATGTAATTGTTAGTCAAAATATTCACACATATATACATCAAAAACGTCACTCATGGGGGAAGGATTATGATTGGCAGCAAGCTGCCCTAATGCTAAATGACACGAAATTGGATGCTGATAAATAAATCCTAAGTCTATTATTTACAAGTTTGGTCTACATTCTTTCACAAAGCACTAACACGAAAGCAATCAAAACACATAACAAACTAGCAAGCAAGACTCACGGCAAGATGTTAAAATGTTCTAGACTCAACTTAACTCCAACCCAATTAGCTCCTAATCGGCGACTAATTGATTAAGACTCCTCATGTATTTTAAGTGACTAATCGCCTAACCTTAAAACTATACTAGTCATCTTTGAATATTCTAATCGACGTAGACAAACATGACAAGTAATTAAGCACAAAGTCTTTTTCTTTAGTTGGAAACAAGTTAAATAAGCAAGGTTGTCAATCATCTTATTAACAAGCATGTTCATTTAAATTACTCTAGCCCTTGTGAAAACAACACAAATTAAAACAACCCTAAAGATTGTTTAACCTATCTTACTTTCGGCTAATGAGATTAACAATCTACATATTGCAATTACATAGACTACTAATCTTTTAAGCACACGAATTTAAAGAACAAGTCAAGAAAACCCTAAAACCAAGTTAACATGTATTCTTGCCGATTACCCTATTAGCTAATTCATTACATCTTTCCCTTACTTTTTAACATGCAATCCATATTCTTACATCTAAAACCTTACTTGAAGATAAAGAAGATAAATTGACATGCAAATCATAAAACCAAATTTCAATCCAATTCATACATAGACATAAAAATTGAAACCAAGAATTCATGCTAACTTTATAGACAAAGTTTAACATAACTACACAAAAATTTACAAAGCCAAGAGTAGGGAGTGGATCACACATTAGAAACCTTGAAGACTTCGTCGTGTATGGATCCGTGGATTATGGTGTTCGGATGGCTGCTGCTCGGCAGTAAAGGTTTCGGCAGCAAGGGGACAAAATTTCGGCAGGAAACTTTGGTGTGGTGGTGGTGGTTTTGGCTAGGGTTTTTGTGTAGGATTCTTGGGAAATTTAGGCAGAGCTTTGGCTAGATTTTTGCTTTGGAATGTGACCCCTTTTTCTGTGTAAAAGTTGGGTATTTATAGGGAGAATACTAAGTCATGCCGGCAGCCCTTCTTGTACAAGGAAAAACAAAACCTAATGGGGTATGGTTTGAAACCTTCCTTTTTCTACTTCAATTAGGTTTTGTTTTTCTGAATTTTTCTTCAAGGCTTGGGCTTCACATCTTCATGGACTTCTTGTATGGTCTTGGACTTCAATTGACATGTCTTGGTCCATCGAAAAATACTCCAATTGCCGGCAGCACACAAAGGCATACAATCTGCCTCTATTCGGCAGCTTCTCCTAGTGTGACTAGGAGAACGTCTTTCTTCAAGTTTTTCTTCAATGCCATGGCCAAGTGTCTTCCTCTTCCCTTCATAAAGATTGAACCATCTTCACATATGCATTTGTGCACCATTAGGTCCATCAAAAACAGAAAACACAAAAAGGGGGCAGTAGGTTCCTGGAATCGGCAGATTTGACCTTGTTGCAGTAATTCCGGCTTATCTCCCTCCATGGAGCTCCGATTGATGCGATTCCAAGTCTCAGATAAACTACACACATATGGCCATCTCCCCATAAAACAGTTCGACCAAATTCCTTGTGAGTCGACGGGAATGATTTTTCGAAGTTGGGACACAGTCCCAGGAAAATCCTGGAAGCCCCTGGATTGAAATGCTCGGACTGCCGTTTTGCAGCCAACTTTTGGGTGACTTCCCGAACTCCGATTGATCTGAAATTTTAACACGACATTCCTCAGTATCTGAATATTAAGGACACCAAATTTCATAGAATTCGGACAAGGATAGATCATATTTGTACTCGTCACAAAATCACGAAAAAGACATATTTTGCATTATTTTCCAGATTTCTCAAACTTAGTCATTTTTCGGATAATTAAACACATTTCATCAAAACTCTACCAAAATGACACTAACTATATTACGACTCTATCTTAAACAAATAAAGGTTAAACAAAGCATAAACGAGGGCATAAGCATATAATATCGTCGCACATTGTGCTCCTATCAACTACCCCACACTTATCCTTTGCTAGTCCCTTAGCAAACTAAATAAAAACTAGACTCTAAACAAACTATTGCCCCTAACAATTTGTCTCAGGCTCGTATGTACACATAGCTTTCAAGTTAATACATGAGAATGCCAAGCACGAAAATTCCAAGTTTCATGAACATGTGACATCAATATAAACATATAAGAACAAAAGTAAGCATGTAGACATGTTAAAGCTAATTCAATCCTCCTCACTAGGCATACTCTCTTCTTTTCTCTCGAAGCATGGTAATTCACTCAATAGTATATGCAAGCGAAAGATAATGAATTACAAAGAGTGACTTGCATATATCCAAGAAACGAAAGCACTTTGTGAATTTTGATGGAAAAACCTCATATGACAACTATATGCACCAATGAACCAAAACCATATGCTTACTCTTGAGATAATCTCCACAAATCAAGTTTAACCATCTTAAGAATCATGAAAAAGATCAATAATAAAGTTGTAATGGGGCTAGGCTAAAAGGTATTCGATATTTGGATAAGGAGGCTCAAAACGTCACCGTGCACTTTAGCAAAGCTTGAATCTCCTTATGACTTCTCGCCGAAAAGGTCAAATCTCATCTTGTTGGACCCATACTTCATTCTTTTCTTCCCAAACAACATTACAACAATAATCTAGACAATAGCCATGCACAAAATTTTTCTTTTCCATTGCCTATGCCGTACCCTTCTTTTTCTTTTTTTTCTCACGGCTCTTTTATTTTCTTTTTAATTCGAGCCAATTATTTTTCTTTTTCTAGGTACGGCATGCATACATTTTACATACAAATTCATGGCTAAGTCTACCCCACACTTATTCTTCTTCATCACACACGCGAAAACGCTTTCAAGAATCAAGCTTTGCCGGAACACACAGTAAAGGCATCACTATACTAAGTTCATGGAAAGTGTTTAAGGGTGATGAAAGAAAAGGCTCAACGTAGGCTCAAAGGGGGTTTACTAAGGTGTCCCACGACGGGCTCCAATAGGGCTCATGCTTTATTTGGCTTTGGTGGTAAACCTAAATGATCTTTATTCAATCACATTCAAAATCAAGGTATTTTATGATATAAACGTTTCGAAAATCAACAAGAGTAAGTTCTAGCATACTAGAGTTCATTAAAAAAACTATGGCACATAGTCATCGAATATGCAAAGAATTATGAGGTTTCATGCTTCCTACAAATCTATCGAGTTTTATCTTTTTATCGCTCAAGAAGAAGGCAAATTGGCTCTAAAGCTCACATAGGTTATTTTCGAAATAAACTAGCTAAAACATGCATGCTTCGTTAATCAACAAGTCCTACATGTTCCTACCAATGCACATAATCCATGAAACTTACAATTTTAAAAGTATGCACAACCATCATCTATGTATGCAAAGAGGAGAAAAACATCATTGACATATTAGGGGCATCCTAAGACTCGAAACAAACAAATTTAAACATTCTATTTTTGTGTTACAATTTTTCTGAATTTTTCTTTTCTAAACTAAGCACACAAAAACATAAACGGAATACATTATCCCACCCCACACTTAGAAAATTACATTGTCCTCAATGTAAGCACAAATCTATATCAACGAATTTCCTAAGCATGCAATCGTCTAACACATTCCAACATATCATCACAAACCAAAGAAAAAGAGAAGGGTTAAGAAATTTCAAACTCTCGGTGATGGCTCCTTCACTTTTCTTTGATCGACATGGGTTGCCTCCCAAGTAGCGCTTTGTGTTTATAGTCCATTGCTTAGACTTTTCACCGTGTTGCATGTGTTCATCTTGCTCCAAAGTAGTTCAAATCGGCAAGAAGAAGATCGAGGAGTAACTCATTGCACGTCGTGTCCGATACGGTACGGTTCTGCGTGTCCGACTGTGTAGCCTCCGTATCCGGTTGTGTAGCAGGCGTATCCTGCGTATCCTGAGTTGCAATTCGGCTGCTCTCTATGTCTTGAAGCATCATATCAAACTTGCCGGCATTAGCAGGTTCGGCAGGTTCATCGGCAGCAGCAAAAGTAAGGAACGGTTGTTCGGCAAGGAGGTGTGTGGCCGGGAAGAGTGAAGGCTCGGTGGCTGGGGTACGGCAGGGTGATACCGGACCCGAAATGGCGCACAGTGGCTTGACAAGGACAGTGGCTACGGCAGCCCCTCGGTTTGGAGGATCATGGACCAATCTCTCATCATTAAGAGGTTCAAATGGCTCGTAGTACGGCTTGAGTCTATGTCCATTCACCTTAAATATGTTTCCCGAAACTTCACTCCGAATCTCTATGGCTCCATGAGGGAATACTTGAAGAACAACGAATGGTCCAAGCCAACGAGATTGCAACTTACCCGGAAAAAGTTTGAGCCGTGAATGATATAAGAGAACTTTTTGACCAACTTCAAACTTCTTCCGCCGAAGCATCTTGTCATGAGCAACCTTAGTCTTTTGCTTGTAAATCCATGCGGCTTCATAAGCTTCATTCCGTATTTCTTCTAGTTCGTTGAGTTGAAGCTTCCTATGAAGGCCGGCCTCATCAATGCTCATGTTAAAGGCCTTAATTGCCCACCATGCTCTATGCTCAAGTTCAACCGGTAAGTGACATGCTTTGCCATATGTTAACCGGAAAGGTGACATACCTATCGGTGTCTTGTATGCCGTCCTATAAGCCCACAAAGCATCATCGAGACGATCACTCCAATCCTTCCTTGAAGGTCCAACGGTTTTCTCAAGTATTTGCTTGATCTCTCGATTACTTACCTCGGCCATACCACTTGTTTGGGGGTGATAAGGTGTAGATACCTTATGTGTGACTCCATACTTCTTCAATAAGGCTTCAATGGTGCGGTTACAAAAATGGGATCCTCCATCGCTAATCAAGACCCTTGGAACTCCAAAACGTGAAAAGATGTTGGTCTTGAGAAACTCGGCTACCACCTTAGCATCGTTGGTGCGTGTGGCCTTGGCTTCAATCCACTTTGACACATAATCCACCGCAAGCAATATGTAGAGAAAGCCCTTACTCGAAGGAAACGGTCCCATGAAGTCAATCCCCCAAAGATCATGAATCTCAATGGCGTTGATAGAAGTGAGCGGCATTTGATCTCGTGGTCCAATATTCCCCATCCTTTGGCATCGGTCACATGACTTACAAAACATGAATGCATCTTTGAAAATTGTAGGCCAAAAGAAACCACAATTAAGTACCTTCAATGCCGTCTTCTTAGCTCCAAAATGCCCTCCACACGCCTCACTATGACAAAAAGAAAGGATGGATCGATGCTCATTCTCCGGTACACATCTTCTAATAACTTGATCACCACATTGCTTCCAAAGGTACGGATCATCCCACAAGAAGTGACGAGCTTGCTTCCTTATTCTTTGTTGTTGGTGGTTCGGCAACTCCTTGGGAAATCGGCGTGTAGCTAGAAAATTTGCAATGTCGGCATACCAAGGCTCATGTACTTCAAGTCGAAAAAGTTGCTCATCCGGAAAGGACTCTAATAGGGGCAGCCGATCCTCCTCTTGCACAAGTCTACTCAAATGATCGGCTACAACATTCTCTACTCCTTTCTTGTCCTTAATCTCAATATCGAACTCTTGAAGTAAAAGAATCCATCGAATAAGCCTCGGCTTGGCATCCTTCTTTGTCATAAGATATCTCAAAGCGGCATGATCACTATAAATAATAACCTTGGAATTCAAAAGATATGATCGAAACTTTTCCAAAGCAAAGATTACCGCTAAGAGTTCCTTCTCCGTTGTTGTGTAGTTGAGTTGTGCATCGTTGAGAGTCCTTGAAGCATAGTAAATGGCGCATGGCTTCTTCTCAATTCGTTGTCCAAGTACCGCTCCAAGTGCATAATCACTAGCATCACACATCAACTCAAATGGCTCATCCCAATTTGGGGAAACTAAAACCGGCGCCGTGCATAGTAGCATCTTCAAACGGCAAAATGCCTCCTCACATGCCTTTGTCCACTCAAACGTCACCTCCTTTTGTAACAAGTTGCTTAATGGCTTGGCAATTGAAGAGAAGTCTTTGATGAATAGTCGATAAAACCCCGCATGGCCAAGAAAACTTCTCACATCTTTCACACATCTAGGGCTCGGCAATGCTTGTATGAGCTCCACCTTGGCTTTGTCAACTTCTAAGCCTCTTGCCGAAATAATATGCCCTAGAACAATGCCTTGCGTGACCATGAAGTGACACTTCTCCCAATTGAGCACAAGATTTGTCTCTACACACCTCTTAAGTATCTTCTCCAAGTTCCCCAAACATGCATCGAAGGTGCCTCCATATACACTAAAATCATCCATAAACACTTCGATAATGTCTTCAATAAAATCCGAGAAGATAGCATACATACATCTTTGAAAAGTGCCTGGTGCATTGCATAGTCCGAATGGCATCCGCCGATAAGCAAACGTGCCAAATGGACAAGTAAAAGTGGTCTTCTCTTGATCGTCCGGGTGTATCATGATTTGATTGTAGCCACTATATCCATCAAGAAAACAATAATAAGAATGGCCGGCTAACCTCTCTAGCATTTGATCCATAAACGGCAAAGGCATGTGATCCTTCCTTGTTGTAGCATTGAGCTTCCTATAATCGATGCACATCCGATGACCGGTTACAAGTCTTTGTGGCACAAGCTCATTCTTCTCATTCTTGACAACCGTTACACCACTCTTCTTCGGCACTACTTGCACGGGAGATATCCACTTACTATCCGAAATTGGGTAGATCACCCCACAATCAAGCAACTTGATGATTTCTTCTTTAACAACTTTCATCATGGGAGGGTGAAGTCGACGTTGAGCTTCCTTTGTCGGCTTAGCTCCTTCTTCTAACAAGATACGATGAACACAAGTAGTAGGGCTTATTCCCTTGATATCTGCCAAGGTCCAACCTATGGCGGTCTTATACTTCTTAAGCACTCTTATCAAATCAACCTCTTGCTTCTCACTAAGCATTGAAGACACAATAACCGGTAGTGTATCTTCTTCTCCAAGATAAACATACTTCAAGTGACTAGGGAGTTCTTTAAGTTCTAACTTTGGGGCCTCTTCCACACTTGGTCGAAATTTTGTTGTGGCACTTGGAATTGACAAGAACGAATCAAATACCTTGGCATAGGGCCGAGCCTCTAGCTCGGCAACAACCTCCTCTAAGCTCGGCACCACCATGTATGGTTCGGCTGTAGTACCTTGCTCGGCAATTCTTGGTTCGGCCGGCCCTTCTTTCTCGTTCTCTTGCACGATTCGTTCTCCCCTCTTGTCAAATCCGACCCCTTGCTCAATCGCTAATTGCTATGCGTCGAGCGAGGTCGACATAACTTGCTCGACCTCCTCCAAAACATCAATGGCACAACCCTCCTTCAAATCAACATTGGGGAATTTCATGGCGTCAAACACATTGAACTTTATCACTTCACCATCAAATTCCATAGTTAGGTTGCCCTCGGCCACATCTATCTTTGTGCGCGCGGTCCTCATGAATGGTCGCCCTAGAAGCAATTGAGTGTTGTTGACCGGCGAATCCTCCATCTCAACTACATAAAAATCGGCGGGAAATATTAATTGGTTGACTTGCACCAACACATCCTCTACATAGCCTTCCGGATATTTGCTTGAGCGATCCGCAAGTTGAATGATGACATTATCCTTCTTGAGAGGCCCTATACTCAATGTTTGATACACATTGAGTGGCATGACATTGATCGATGCTCCCAAATCCAACATAACATCCTCAAACCGTGTATTGCCTATGACACAAGGCACATTGAAGCTTCCCGGATCCTTCATCTTTGGTGGCAACTTCCTTTGAATAACGGCCGACACCGTCTCGCTCATAGTCACCACACGAGTCTCTCTAGTATGCCTTCTAGCCGTGCAAAGCTCCTTTAAAAACTTAGCATACTTCGGTACTTGCTTAATGCACTCCAACAAAGGAATGTTGACTTGCACTTTCCGGAAAATCTCCAATACCTCTTCATCGGATTTATCTTTCTTTGTTCTAGCAAAACGTGAAGGGAATGGGGCACTAGATGATGGCACTCCTCCCTTACTTGCTTGGCTCGGCAATACCTCATTCTTTGATGTTGCGGGATCGTACTCAAGCTCGTTACGCAGCCCCTTGTCTTGTATATCATGGCCAGCATCACTATCCTTCTCGGCACTCAAATCCTTCTCGGCACCATGGTTGTTGCCGGCTGCAGCCCTGCCGGTTGTGCCCTTCTCGGCTTCATGCATGTGGCTGCCGGCAATGTCAGGTCCGGCAGCCCTCTCTTCATCCCCAATGCCCTTGAAAGTTACTCGCTTCTTCTTTGGACTTGTTGGAGGAAACAACTCTCTTCCGCTTCGAGTTTGAATCACTTTGGCTTGCTCGTTCCTCGGATTAGGAATAGTATTGCTTGGCAACTTCCCTTGCTCGTTAAATCTTCCCATAAAATCTACAACTTGGCCCATTTGAGTCTTGAGCTCACCAATGTCCTTTTGATGATTTTGTTGCCCCGCGAGTAATGCTTGAGTAGCACTTGACAAAGATTGAATCAAAGCATCGTAGTTCGGATTGCTTGGCGAAGCTTGGCCTTGGACTTGGCTCGGCCCTCCTTGTGGTTGGTTCGGCAATGCAGCAAAGTGTCCTTGGTTCGGCATGTATGGCTGCCGAGGCACAAATGGTGGCCTCGGTACAAATGGCGCTCCGCCCTCTCTTGGTTGCATAGGTGCCCTAAGCACATTGTCATTGTTCGCCCATCGAAAGTTTGGATGATCATTGAACCTTGGATTGAAATTGCCAAATCGTTGGCCTCCTTGAAAACCAATTGCATTGCACTCCTCTACTCCCTCATTAACTCCAAATTGAGGGCATTGTTCGGTCTCATGGCCCTCGGTGCAAATTCCACATACACTTGCACGCTTCTTCATCAAATTACTCACCAAGTCGGTGAGCTTGTCTACTTTATCTTCTAACTTTGAGCTCGAAGACGTCTCATGTACTTTCTCATTCCTTTGCACATTGCCTCGTGCCATGCCAAATTGTTGGTTGTTCAATGCACGAACTTCCAACAAACTTCTTGCCGCTTCGGCATTTAACTCCAAAAAGCTACCTCCCGCAGCCGAGTCAAGAAACTCTCTCTCCATGACGCGCAATCCCTCATAGAAATATTGTAGCAAGAGTCCATCGCTAATGCCATGCGATGGACACAAAGAAACTAGGGACTTGAACCTCTTGTAGTAGTCGAAGAAAGTCTCATCTCCGGCTTGCTTCACACTAGTAATTTGCTTCCTTAGATCAGTGATGCGTGAAGCAGGAAAGTATTTGAGCAAAAACTCATCCATCATAGTACTCCACGAAACAATGCGACCACTAGGCACCTCAAACAACCACTCCTTTGCTTGATCTTCTAGAGAAAACGGGAAAGCCTTCATTTTGAAGTGTTGCAAATCGGTCCCTCTTGGACACATGGACTCCGTGGTGAAGTTAAACCACTGTAGATGCTTATTAGGGTCCTCACTCGGCATCCCATAAAATGACTTCAGCTTATGGAGGAATCCACTCCTCAATTCAATCTCTCCAGTCTTGTCAGTTTCCAAGGGAGGATAAGTAATATTAGAAGGAGCAACTCCAGCTCCTGCAACATGACCATTCTGTGATCTGATTGATGCCATGATCTCTTCTTCTTCTTCTAATTCGGCAAAGGCTTCAAATTCAGGATTCTGAAGATCACACGATGATGAAACAAATGAAGGTGAGCTCGGCCTTGATGATGATACTGACGGCACAGATGGTGAACTCGGCAAGGATGATGACACTGATGAACTGGTTGGTGACGATGGTGGTAATGGCACAAAACGAGCAATAGCGAGTTCTTGGTCTAAACGTTGCAAACGGCCTTGAAGATCTCTTGTCCAAATACTAGATTCGGACATGCACTATTTCTGAAATTTGCAACATTTAAACAAGTTAGAACATCGTAAAGAAATAGAAAGCAAGAATATACATCATTACAAGCCACGGCATTGGCGATTACACAACAAATTTCAAACCATAACACATATACACAATCGGCAACAATATAAAGTACACAGCAATATAACACACGGCAAAAAAAAAAAAAAAAAAAAAATTCGGCAAAGCATACATATACAATCGGCATAAGAGAAGAAAATTTGAAAAGTTCATGAGCATGTAATCGCTAAGTCTAATTTCTTTTAAATTTGTTCTAACTCTCGAAGTACGTGGAGCAGAGGAGATAACGGTGCAATGGACTGATACAGCCCCCGGTAGTATCATGCTTAATCCGATATACCTCAAGAGTTTGAACCACACAACATGTTTTATCTTTGAAGAAAATAGGCCACATATGTCAAGTTATGTTCTAGCGTCTAAAGTGAGGTGATGCTTCGGCACAAGCTGTCGACTAGGTCGTGCGGATTTTACGTTTCAAAGGTCATTATAATCACGGAGGGCGAACCCCCTACAGGAACCAGGCAGGACTCGTTGTTGGACACCACGGAGGGCGAACCCCCTATCGACTCACTCACCGAGAATGAACATCAGTCTATGGGCCTTGAGATCCAGTTAAACAAACCTGAGAACCATATCTATGATAATAACTTCCCCATACTTTGTAAAACAAACACGGATCCCTAGCGGTCTCAAGTGTTGATTAAAACCGCCCTCAACCTCATAGAAGTAATACTATTACCGAAGAAACGCTTATATGCGTGGGGGGGAAGTATCCCGCGTTTCCCAATCTACATAGAAACGGCCTCCGACATAGCACCATTCCCATGAAGGGTTTTGGTTATGATCAACAAAAGAGGCTTCACCTACATGTTACACTTTAGAAACTACAATAAACTCAAACATACACAACATATCAACTTCCTAGAAATTAAACTAAGTGATTACCAACATAAATCATTATACATTATGCAACTTCCAAAATTTAAACTCTACATGCCGAAGCATATTTCTACTTTACAAAATCCCAAAATAAACTTAAAAGTTACAACTTTACAACTTCACAACAAAAATTTCCAGCAACATATATACACAACAATAACATAAAACAAGCTTTTATAATCCCCGGCAACGGCGCCAAAAATTGAACGGGAACCTGAGCTCGCATGCAATGATAACCCTACAATCGTTAGTAGTATAGACATAAGTAGGGATCGTTCTAAGCCGGGGATTAAGGGTACCTGAAATATGTAATTGTTAGTCAAAATATTCACACATATATACATCAAAAACGTCACTCATGGGGGAAGGATTATGATTGGCAGCAAGCTGCCCTAATGCTAAATGACACGAAATTGGATGCTGATAAATAAATCCTAAGTCTATTATTTACAAGTTTGGTCTACATTCTTTCACAAAGCACTAACACGAAAGCAATCAAAACACATAACAAACTAGCAAGCAAGACTCACGGCAAGATGTTAAAATGTTCTAGACTCAACTTAACTCCAACCCAATTAGCTCCTAATCGGCGACTAATTGATTAAGACTCCTCATGTATTTTAAGTGACTAATCGCCTAACCTTAAAACTATACTAGTCATCTTTGAATATTCTAATCGACGTAGACAAACATGACAAGTAATTAAGCACAAAGTCTTTTTCTTTAGTTGGAAACAAGTTAAATAAGCAAGGTTGTCAATCATCTTATTAACAAGCATGTTCATTTAAATTACTCTAGCCCTTGTGAAAACAACACAAATTAAAACAACCCTAAAGATTGTTTAACCTATCTTACTTTCGGCTAATGAGATTAACAATCTACATATTGCAATTACATAGACTACTAATCTTTTAAGCACACGAATTTAAAGAACAAGTCAAGAAAACCCTAAAACCAAGTTAACATGTATTCTTGCCGATTACCCTATTAGCTAATTCATTACATCTTTCCCTTACTTTTTAACATGCAATCCATATTCTTACATCTAAAACCTTACTTGAAGATAAAGAAGATAAATTGACATGCAAATCATAAAACCAAATTTCAATCCAATTCATACATAGACATAAAAATTGAAACCAAGAATTCATGCTAACTTTATAGACAAAGTTTAACATAACTACACAAAAATTTACAAAGCCAAGAGTAGGGAGTGGATCACACATTAGAAACCTTGAAGACTTCGTCGTGTATGGATCCGTGGATTATGGTGTTCGGATGGCTGCTGCTCGGCAGTAAAGGTTTCGGCAGCAAGGGGACAAAATTTCGGCAGGAAACTTTGGTGTGGTGGTGGTGGTTTTGGCTAGGGTTTTTGTGTAGGATTCTTGGGAAATTTAGGCAGAGCTTTGGCTAGATTTTTGCTTTGGAATGTGACCCCTTTTTCTGTGTAAAAGTTGGGTATTTATAGGGAGAATACTAAGTCATGCCGGCAGCCCTTCTTGTACAAGGAAAAACAAAACCTAATGGGGTATGGTTTGAAACCTTCCTTTTTCTACTTCAATTAGGTTTTGTTTTTCTGAATTTTTCTTCAAGGCTTGGGCTTCACATCTTCATGGACTTCTTGTATGGTCTTGGACTTCAATTGACATGTCTTGGTCCATCGAAAAATACTCCAATTGCCGGCAGCACACAAAGGCATACAATCTGCCTCTATTCGGCAGCTTCTCCTAGTGTGACTAGGAGAACGTCTTTCTTCAAGTTTTTCTTCAATGCCATGGCCAAGTGTCTTCCTCTTCCCTTCATAAAGATTGAACCATCTTCACATATGCATTTGTGCACCATTAGGTCCATCAAAAACAGAAAACACAAAAAGGGGGCAGTAGGTTCCTGGAATCGGCAGATTTGACCTTGTTGCAGTAATTCCGGCTTATCTCCCTCCATGGAGCTCCGATTGATGCGATTCCAAGTCTCAGATAAACTACACACATATGGCCATCTCCCCATAAAACAGTTCGACCAAATTCCTTGTGAGTCGACGGGAATGATTTTTCGAAGTTGGGACACAGTCCCAGGAAAATCCTGGAAGCCCCTGGATTGAAATGCTCGGACTGCCGTTTTGCAGCCAACTTTTGGGTGACTTCCCGAACTCCGATTGATCTGAAATTTTAACACGACATTCCTCAGTATCTGAATATTAAGGACACCAAATTTCATAGAATTCGGACAAGGATAGATCATATTTGTACTCGTCACAAAATCACGAAAAAGACATATTTTGCATTATTTTCCAGATTTCTCAAACTTAGTCATTTTTCGGATAATTAAACACATTTCATCAAAACTCTACCAAAATGACACTAACTATATTACGACTCTATCTTAAACAAATAAAGGTTAAACAAAGCATAAACGAGGGCATAAGCATATAATATCGTCGCACATTGTGCTCCTATCAACTACCCCACACTTATCCTTTGCTAGTCCCTTAGCAAACTAAATAAAAACTAGACTCTAAACAAACTATTGCCCCTAACAATTTGTCTCAGGCTCGTATGTACACATAGCTTTCAAGTTAATACATGAGAATGCCAAGCACGAAAATTCCAAGTTTCATGAACATGTGACATCAATATAAACATATAAGAACAAAAGTAAGCATGTAGACATGTTAAAGCTAATTCAATCCTCCTCACTAGGCATACTCTCTTCTTTTCTCTCGAAGCATGGTAATTCACTCAATAGTATATGCAAGCGAAAGATAATGAATTACAAAGAGTGACTTGCATATATCCAAGAAACGAAAGCACTTTGTGAATTTTGATGGAAAAACCTCATATGACAACTATATGCACCAATGAACCAAAACCATATGCTTACTCTTGAGATAATCTCCACAAATCAAGTTTAACCATCTTAAGAATCATGAAAAAGATCAATAATAAAGTTGTAATGGGGCTAGGCTAAAAGGTATTCGATATTTGGATAAGGAGGCTCAAAACGTCACCGTGCACTTTAGCAAAGCTTGAATCTCCTTATGACTTCTCGCCGAAAAGGTCAAATCTCATCTTGTTGGACCCATACTTCATTCTTTTCTTCCCAAACAACATTACAACAATAATCTAGACAATAGCCATGCACAAAATTTTTCTTTTCCATTGCCTATGCCGTACCCTTCTTTTTCTTTTTTTTCTCACGGCTCTTTTATTTTCTTTTTAATTCGAGCCAATTATTTTTCTTTTTCTAGGTACGGCATGCATACATTTTACATACAAATTCATGGCTAAGTCTACCCCACACTTATTCTTCTTCATCACACACGCGAAAACGCTTTCAAGAATCAAGCTTTGCCGGAACACACAGTAAAGGCATCACTATACTAAGTTCATGGAAAGTGTTTAAGGGTGATGAAAGAAAAGGCTCAACGTAGGCTCAAAGGGGGTTTACTAAGGTGTCCCACGACGGGCTCCAATAGGGCTCATGCTTTATTTGGCTTTGGTGGTAAACCTAAATGATCTTTATTCAATCACATTCAAAATCAAGGTATTTTATGATATAAACGTTTCGAAAATCAACAAGAGTAAGTTCTAGCATACTAGAGTTCATTAAAAAAACTATGGCACATAGTCATCGAATATGCAAAGAATTATGAGGTTTCATGCTTCCTACAAATCTATCGAGTTTTATCTTTTTATCGCTCAAGAAGAAGGCAAATTGGCTCTAAAGCTCACATAGGTTATTTTCGAAATAAACTAGCTAAAACATGCATGCTTCGTTAATCAACAAGTCCTACATGTTCCTACCAATGCACATAATCCATGAAACTTACAATTTTAAAAGTATGCACAACCATCATCTATGTATGCAAAGAGGAGAAAAACATCATTGACATATTAGGGGCATCCTAAGACTCGAAACAAACAAATTTAAACATTCTATTTTTGTGTTACAATTTTTCTGAATTTTTCTTTTCTAAACTAAGCACACAAAAACATAAACGGAATACATTATCCCACCCCACACTTAGAAAATTACATTGTCCTCAATGTAAGCACAAATCTATATCAACGAATTTCCTAAGCATGCAATCGTCTAACACATTCCAACATATCATCACAAACCAAAGAAAAAGAGAAGGGTTAAGAAATTTCAAACTCTCGGTGATGGCTCCTTCACTTTTCTTTGATCGACATGGGTTGCCTCCCAAGTAGCGCTTTGTGTTTATAGTCCATTGCTTAGACTTTTCACCGTGTTGCATGTGTTCATCTTGCTCCAAAGTAGTTCAAATCGGCAAGAAGAAGATCGAGGAGTAACTCATTGCACGTCGTGTCCGATACGGTACGGTTCTGCGTGTCCGACTGTGTAGCCTCCGTATCCGGTTGTGTAGCAGGCGTATCCTGCGTATCCTGAGTTGCAATTCGGCTGCTCTCTATGTCTTGAAGCATCATATCAAACTTGCCGGCATTAGCAGGTTCGGCAGGTTCATCGGCAGCAGCAAAAGTAAGGAACGGTTGTTCGGCAAGGAGGTGTGTGGCCGGGAAGAGTGAAGGCTCGGTGGCTGGGGTACGGCAGGGTGATACCGGACCCGAAATGGCGCACAGTGGCTTGACAAGGACAGTGGCTACGGCAGCCCCTCGGTTTGGAGGATCATGGACCAATCTCTCATCATTAAGAGGTTCAAATGGCTCGTAGTACGGCTTGAGTCTATGTCCATTCACCTTAAATATGTTTCCCGAAACTTCACTCCGAATCTCTATGGCTCCATGAGGGAATACTTGAAGAACAACGAATGGTCCAAGCCAACGAGATTGCAACTTACCCGGAAAAAGTTTGAGCCGTGAATGATATAAGAGAACTTTTTGACCAACTTCAAACTTCTTCCGCCGAAGCATCTTGTCATGAGCAACCTTAGTCTTTTGCTTGTAAATCCATGCGGCTTCATAAGCTTCATTCCGTATTTCTTCTAGTTCGTTGAGTTGAAGCTTCCTATGAAGGCCGGCCTCATCAATGCTCATGTTAAAGGCCTTAATTGCCCACCATGCTCTATGCTCAAGTTCAACCGGTAAGTGACATGCTTTGCCATATGTTAACCGGAAAGGTGACATACCTATCGGTGTCTTGTATGCCGTCCTATAAGCCCACAAAGCATCATCGAGACGATCACTCCAATCCTTCCTTGAAGGTCCAACGGTTTTCTCAAGTATTTGCTTGATCTCTCGATTACTTACCTCGGCCATACCACTTGTTTGGGGGTGATAAGGTGTAGATACCTTATGTGTGACTCCATACTTCTTCAATAAGGCTTCAATGGTGCGGTTACAAAAATGGGATCCTCCATCGCTAATCAAGACCCTTGGAACTCCAAAACGTGAAAAGATGTTGGTCTTGAGAAACTCGGCTACCACCTTAGCATCGTTGGTGCGTGTGGCCTTGGCTTCAATCCACTTTGACACATAATCCACCGCAAGCAATATGTAGAGAAAGCCCTTACTCGAAGGAAACGGTCCCATGAAGTCAATCCCCCAAAGATCATGAATCTCAATGGCGTTGATAGAAGTGAGCGGCATTTGATCTCGTGGTCCAATATTCCCCATCCTTTGGCATCGGTCACATGACTTACAAAACATGAATGCATCTTTGAAAATTGTAGGCCAAAAGAAACCACAATTAAGTACCTTCAATGCCGTCTTCTTAGCTCCAAAATGCCCTCCACACGCCTCACTATGACAAAAAGAAAGGATGGATCGATGCTCATTCTCCGGTACACATCTTCTAATAACTTGATCACCACATTGCTTCCAAAGGTACGGATCATCCCACAAGAAGTGACGAGCTTGCTTCCTTATTCTTTGTTGTTGGTGGTTCGGCAACTCCTTGGGAAATCGGCGTGTAGCTAGAAAATTTGCAATGTCGGCATACCAAGGCTCATGTACTTCAAGTCGAAAAAGTTGCTCATCCGGAAAGGACTCTAATAGGGGCAGCCGATCCTCCTCTTGCACAAGTCTACTCAAATGATCGGCTACAACATTCTCTACTCCTTTCTTGTCCTTAATCTCAATATCGAACTCTTGAAGTAAAAGAATCCATCGAATAAGCCTCGGCTTGGCATCCTTCTTTGTCATAAGATATCTCAAAGCGGCATGATCACTATAAATAATAACCTTGGAATTCAAAAGATATGATCGAAACTTTTCCAAAGCAAAGATTACCGCTAAGAGTTCCTTCTCCGTTGTTGTGTAGTTGAGTTGTGCATCGTTGAGAGTCCTTGAAGCATAGTAAATGGCGCATGGCTTCTTCTCAATTCGTTGTCCAAGTACCGCTCCAAGTGCATAATCACTAGCATCACACATCAACTCAAATGGCTCATCCCAATTTGGGGAAACTAAAACCGGCGCCGTGCATAGTAGCATCTTCAAACGGCAAAATGCCTCCTCACATGCCTTTGTCCACTCAAACGTCACCTCCTTTTGTAACAAGTTGCTTAATGGCTTGGCAATTGAAGAGAAGTCTTTGATGAATAGTCGATAAAACCCCGCATGGCCAAGAAAACTTCTCACATCTTTCACACATCTAGGGCTCGGCAATGCTTGTATGAGCTCCACCTTGGCTTTGTCAACTTCTAAGCCTCTTGCCGAAATAATATGCCCTAGAACAATGCCTTGCGTGACCATGAAGTGACACTTCTCCCAATTGAGCACAAGATTTGTCTCTACACACCTCTTAAGTATCTTCTCCAAGTTCCCCAAACATGCATCGAAGGTGCCTCCATATACACTAAAATCATCCATAAACACTTCGATAATGTCTTCAATAAAATCCGAGAAGATAGCATACATACATCTTTGAAAAGTGCCTGGTGCATTGCATAGTCCGAATGGCATCCGCCGATAAGCAAACGTGCCAAATGGACAAGTAAAAGTGGTCTTCTCTTGATCGTCCGGGTGTATCATGATTTGATTGTAGCCACTATATCCATCAAGAAAACAATAATAAGAATGGCCGGCTAACCTCTCTAGCATTTGATCCATAAACGGCAAAGGCATGTGATCCTTCCTTGTTGTAGCATTGAGCTTCCTATAATCGATGCACATCCGATGACCGGTTACAAGTCTTTGTGGCACAAGCTCATTCTTCTCATTCTTGACAACCGTTACACCACTCTTCTTCGGCACTACTTGCACGGGAGATATCCACTTACTATCCGAAATTGGGTAGATCACCCCACAATCAAGCAACTTGATGATTTCTTCTTTAACAACTTTCATCATGGGAGGGTGAAGTCGACGTTGAGCTTCCTTTGTCGGCTTAGCTCCTTCTTCTAACAAGATACGATGAACACAAGTAGTAGGGCTTATTCCCTTGATATCTGCCAAGGTCCAACCTATGGCGGTCTTATACTTCTTAAGCACTCTTATCAAATCAACCTCTTGCTTCTCACTAAGCATTGAAGACACAATAACCGGTAGTGTATCTTCTTCTCCAAGATAAACATACTTCAAGTGACTAGGGAGTTCTTTAAGTTCTAACTTTGGGGCCTCTTCCACACTTGGTCGAAATTTTGTTGTGGCACTTGGAATTGACAAGAACGAATCAAATACCTTGGCATAGGGCCGAGCCTCTAGCTCGGCAACAACCTCCTCTAAGCTCGGCACCACCATGTATGGTTCGGCTGTAGTACCTTGCTCGGCAATTCTTGGTTCGGCCGGCCCTTCTTTCTCGTTCTCTTGCACGATTCGTTCTCCCCTCTTGTCAAATCCGACCCCTTGCTCAATCGCTAATTGCTATGCGTCGAGCGAGGTCGACATAACTTGCTCGACCTCCTCCAAAACATCAATGGCACAACCCTCCTTCAAATCAACATTGGGGAATTTCATGGCGTCAAACACATTGAACTTTATCACTTCACCATCAAATTCCATAGTTAGGTTGCCCTCGGCCACATCTATCTTTGTGCGCGCGGTCCTCATGAATGGTCGCCCTAGAAGCAATTGAGTGTTGTTGACCGGCGAATCCTCCATCTCAACTACATAAAAATCGGCGGGAAATATTAATTGGTTGACTTGCACCAACACATCCTCTACATAGCCTTCCGGATATTTGCTTGAGCGATCCGCAAGTTGAATGATGACATTATCCTTCTTGAGAGGCCCTATACTCAATGTTTGATACACATTGAGTGGCATGACATTGATCGATGCTCCCAAATCCAACATAACATCCTCAAACCGTGTATTGCCTATGACACAAGGCACATTGAAGCTTCCCGGATCCTTCATCTTTGGTGGCAACTTCCTTTGAATAACGGCCGACACCGTCTCGCTCATAGTCACCACACGAGTCTCTCTAGTATGCCTTCTAGCCGTGCAAAGCTCCTTTAAAAACTTAGCATACTTCGGTACTTGCTTAATGCACTCCAACAAAGGAATGTTGACTTGCACTTTCCGGAAAATCTCCAATACCTCTTCATCGGATTTATCTTTCTTTGTTCTAGCAAAACGTGAAGGGAATGGGGCACTAGATGATGGCACTCCTCCCTTACTTGCTTGGCTCGGCAATACCTCATTCTTTGATGTTGCGGGATCGTACTCAAGCTCGTTACGCAGCCCCTTGTCTTGTATATCATGGCCAGCATCACTATCCTTCTCGGCACTCAAATCCTTCTCGGCACCATGGTTGTTGCCGGCTGCAGCCCTGCCGGTTGTGCCCTTCTCGGCTTCATGCATGTGGCTGCCGGCAATGTCAGGTCCGGCAGCCCTCTCTTCATCCCCAATGCCCTTGAAAGTTACTCGCTTCTTCTTTGGACTTGTTGGAGGAAACAACTCTCTTCCGCTTCGAGTTTGAATCACTTTGGCTTGCTCGTTCCTCGGATTAGGAATAGTATTGCTTGGCAACTTCCCTTGCTCGTTAAATCTTCCCATAAAATCTACAACTTGGCCCATTTGAGTCTTGAGCTCACCAATGTCCTTTTGATGATTTTGTTGCCCCGCGAGTAATGCTTGAGTAGCACTTGACAAAGATTGAATCAAAGCATCGTAGTTCGGATTGCTTGGCGAAGCTTGGCCTTGGACTTGGCTCGGCCCTCCTTGTGGTTGGTTCGGCAATGCAGCAAAGTGTCCTTGGTTCGGCATGTATGGCTGCCGAGGCACAAATGGTGGCCTCGGTACAAATGGCGCTCCGCCCTCTCTTGGTTGCATAGGTGCCCTAAGCACATTGTCATTGTTCGCCCATCGAAAGTTTGGATGATCATTGAACCTTGGATTGAAATTGCCAAATCGTTGGCCTCCTTGAAAACCAATTGCATTGCACTCCTCTACTCCCTCATTAACTCCAAATTGAGGGCATTGTTCGGTCTCATGGCCCTCGGTGCAAATTCCACATACACTTGCACGCTTCTTCATCAAATTACTCACCAAGTCGGTGAGCTTGTCTACTTTATCTTCTAACTTTGAGCTCGAAGACGTCTCATGTACTTTCTCATTCCTTTGCACATTGCCTCGTGCCATGCCAAATTGTTGGTTGTTCAATGCACGAACTTCCAACAAACTTCTTGCCGCTTCGGCATTTAACTCCAAAAAGCTACCTCCCGCAGCCGAGTCAAGAAACTCTCTCTCCATGACGCGCAATCCCTCATAGAAATATTGTAGCAAGAGTCCATCGCTAATGCCATGCGATGGACACAAAGAAACTAGGGACTTGAACCTCTTGTAGTAGTCGAAGAAAGTCTCATCTCCGGCTTGCTTCACACTAGTAATTTGCTTCCTTAGATCAGTGATGCGTGAAGCAGGAAAGTATTTGAGCAAAAACTCATCCATCATAGTACTCCACGAAACAATGCGACCACTAGGCACCTCAAACAACCACTCCTTTGCTTGATCTTCTAGAGAAAACGGGAAAGCCTTCATTTTGAAGTGTTGCAAATCGGTCCCTCTTGGACACATGGACTCCGTGGTGAAGTTAAACCACTGTAGATGCTTATTAGGGTCCTCACTCGGCATCCCATAAAATGACTTCAGCTTATGGAGGAATCCACTCCTCAATTCAATCTCTCCAGTCTTGTCAGTTTCCAAGGGAGGATAAGTAATATTAGAAGGAGCAACTCCAGCTCCTGCAACATGACCATTCTGTGATCTGATTGATGCCATGATCTCTTCTTCTTCTTCTAATTCGGCAAAGGCTTCAAATTCAGGATTCTGAAGATCACACGATGATGAAACAAATGAAGGTGAGCTCGGCCTTGATGATGATACTGACGGCACAGATGGTGAACTCGGCAAGGATGATGACACTGATGAACTGGTTGGTGACGATGGTGGTAATGGCACAAAACGAGCAATAGCGAGTTCTTGGTCTAAACGTTGCAAACGGCCTTGAAGATCTCTTGTCCAAATACTAGATTCGGACATGCACTATTTCTGAAATTTGCAACATTTAAACAAGTTAGAACATCGTAAAGAAATAGAAAGCAAGAATATACATCATTACAAGCCACGGCATTGGCGATTACACAACAAATTTCAAACCATAACACATATACACAATCGGCAACAATATAAAGTACACAGCAATATAACACACGGCAAAAAAAAAAAAAAAAAAAAATTCGGCAAAGCATACATATACAATCGGCATAAGAGAAGAAAATTTGAAAAGTTCATGAGCATGTAATCGCTAAGTCTAATTTCTTTTAAATTTGTTCTAACTCTCGAAGTACGTGGAGCAGAGGAGATAACGGTGCAATGGACTGATACAGCCCCCGGTAGTATCATGCTTAATCCGATATACCTCAAGAGTTTGAACCACACAACATGTTTTATCTTTGAAGAAAATAGGCCACATATGTCAAGTTATGTTCTAGCGTCTAAAGTGAGGTGATGCTTCGGCACAAGCTGTCGACTAGGTCGTGCGGATTTTACGTTTCAAAGGTCATTATAATCACGGAGGGCGAACCCCCTACAGGAACCAGGCAGGACTCGTTGTTGGACACCACGGAGGGCGAACCCCCTATCGACTCACTCACCGAGAATGAACATCAGTCTATGGGCCTTGAGATCCAGTTAAACAAACCTGAGAACCATATCTATGATAATAACTTCCCCATACTTTGTAAAACAAACACGGATCCCTAGCGGTCTCAAGTGTTGATTAAAACCGCCCTCAACCTCATAGAAGTAATACTATTACCGAAGAAACGCTTATATGCGTGGGGGGGAAGTATCCCGCGTTTCCCAATCTACATAGAAACGGCCTCCGACATAGCACCATTCCCATGAAGGGTTTTGGTTATGATCAACAAAAGAGGCTTCACCTACATGTTACACTTTAGAAACTACAATAAACTCAAACATACACAACATATCAACTTCCTAGAAATTAAACTAAGTGATTACCAACATAAATCATTATACATTATGCAACTTCCAAAATTTAAACTCTACATGCCGAAGCATATTTCTACTTTACAAAATCCCAAAATAAACTTAAAAGTTACAACTTTACAACTTCACAACAAAAATTTCCAGCAACATATATACACAACAATAACATAAAACAAGCTTTTATAATCCCCGGCAACGGCGCCAAAAATTGAACGGGAACCTGAGCTCGCATGCAATGATAACCCTACAATCGTTAGTAGTATAGACATAAGTAGGGATCGTTCTAAGCCGGGGATTAAGGGTACCTGAAATATGTAATTGTTAGTCAAAATATTCACACATATATACATCAAAAACGTCACTCATGGGGGAAGGATTATGATTGGCAGCAAGCTGCCCTAATGCTAAATGACACGAAATTGGATGCTGATAAATAAATCCTAAGTCTATTATTTACAAGTTTGGTCTACATTCTTTCACAAAGCACTAACACGAAAGCAATCAAAACACATAACAAACTAGCAAGCAAGACTCACGGCAAGATGTTAAAATGTTCTAGACTCAACTTAACTCCAACCCAATTAGCTCCTAATCGGCGACTAATTGATTAAGACTCCTCATGTATTTTAAGTGACTAATCGCCTAACCTTAAAACTATACTAGTCATCTTTGAATATTCTAATCGACGTAGACAAACATGACAAGTAATTAAGCACAAAGTCTTTTTCTTTAGTTGGAAACAAGTTAAATAAGCAAGGTTGTCAATCATCTTATTAACAAGCATGTTCATTTAAATTACTCTAGCCCTTGTGAAAACAACACAAATTAAAACAACCCTAAAGATTGTTTAACCTATCTTACTTTCGGCTAATGAGATTAACAATCTACATATTGCAATTACATAGACTACTAATCTTTTAAGCACACGAATTTAAAGAACAAGTCAAGAAAACCCTAAAACCAAGTTAACATGTATTCTTGCCGATTACCCTATTAGCTAATTCATTACATCTTTCCCTTACTTTTTAACATGCAATCCATATTCTTACATCTAAAACCTTACTTGAAGATAAAGAAGATAAATTGACATGCAAATCATAAAACCAAATTTCAATCCAATTCATACATAGACATAAAAATTGAAACCAAGAATTCATGCTAACTTTATAGACAAAGTTTAACATAACTACACAAAAATTTACAAAGCCAAGAGTAGGGAGTGGATCACACATTAGAAACCTTGAAGACTTCGTCGTGTATGGATCCGTGGATTATGGTGTTCGGATGGCTGCTGCTCGGCAGTAAAGGTTTCGGCAGCAAGGGGACAAAATTTCGGCAGGAAACTTTGGTGTGGTGGTGGTGGTTTTGGCTAGGGTTTTTGTGTAGGATTCTTGGGAAATTTAGGCAGAGCTTTGGCTAGATTTTTGCTTTGGAATGTGACCCCTTTTTCTGTGTAAAAGTTGGGTATTTATAGGGAGAATACTAAGTCATGCCGGCAGCCCTTCTTGTACAAGGAAAAACAAAACCTAATGGGGTATGGTTTGAAACCTTCCTTTTTCTACTTCAATTAGGTTTTGTTTTTCTGAATTTTTCTTCAAGGCTTGGGCTTCACATCTTCATGGACTTCTTGTATGGTCTTGGACTTCAATTGACATGTCTTGGTCCATCGAAAAATACTCCAATTGCCGGCAGCACACAAAGGCATACAATCTGCCTCTATTCGGCAGCTTCTCCTAGTGTGACTAGGAGAACGTCTTTCTTCAAGTTTTTCTTCAATGCCATGGCCAAGTGTCTTCCTCTTCCCTTCATAAAGCTTGAACCATCTTCACATATGCATTTGTGCACCATTAGGTCCATCAAAAACAGAAAACACAAAAAGGGGGCAGTAGGTTCCTGGAATCGGCAGATTTGACCTTGTTGCAGTAATTCCGGCTTATCTCCCTCCATGGAGCTCCGATTGATGCGATTCTAAGTCTCAGATAAACTACACACATATGGCCATCTCCCCATAAAACAGTTCGACCAAATTCCTTGTGAGTCGACGGGAATGATTTTTCGAAGTTGGGACACAGTCCCAGGAAAATCCTGGAAGCCCCTGGATTGAAATGCTCGGACTGCCGTTTTGCAGCCAACTTTTGGGTGACTTCCCGAACTCCGATTGATCTGAAATTTTAACACGACATTCCTCAGTATCTGAATATTAAGCACACCAAATTTCATAGAATTCGGACAAGGATAGATCATATTTGTACTCGTCACAAAATCACGAAAAAGACATATTTTGCATTATTTTCCAGATTTTTCAAACTTAGTCATTTTTCGGATAATTAAACACATTTCATCAAAACTCTACCAAAATGACACTAACTATATTACGACTCTATCTTAAACAAATAAAGGTTAAACAAAGCATAAACGAGGGCATAAGCATATAATATCGTCGCACATTGTGCTCCTATCATATGCACAACAAGTTTTAGGGTTAAGAAAAGCTTTAGCTAGGTTGATCTTGGGTTTAATTCTTTATGTTACCGAATCAATTTATGAAATAATTTATACACGAAGTTAAGTTATTTTGTATTGATATTAAGGGTAGAGTAGTTCAGAAAATATGCATGTTGAAGCAAGGTGAGGTGACGCCATACTTGTTGCATGTTTCCAATTCAACTCATTTGTCTTATGTGTTTCTTGGTTTAATTTCTACATGAAGTGTCTTTAAACTGATTAGAACTATGTTTAGGGTTATGCACGAAGCTAATTCTGAATAATTAAGGAGTTTTGAATGATTAGATGAACCACGAAGGGCTCTAGTTATAATTGGAACTAAATTGCATGAAATCGGTAATTCAAGGTTGCTGCCGTATTATTGTCTTTGATCGGTTTGTTATGTGCATGTGAATTTTTGTGTGATGTGTTTTGTTTGAAAGATGTTGATCACATGTAAATATATAATTTAGGTTTTATTTTTGTAATTTTTCAGTAGGTTTTAGAATCAAATTTCAAATCCCCATTATGATTTTGTAATGCTTTATGTGATTGAAAGCCCTAGATTTCTCCGGATAGAACGATCCCTACTTGTCCTAACTACAATTGACACAAATAGGGTATTATGTGTATGAAGTTGTTTTGCAGGTACTTTGTGCTTGGATAATAGCTCCATCATGCCCAGCCTTAGTGCTACATATGGAGGAGTCGCCCCTAAATTCCACTCAATTACTTTTGGGGCAGCCATTTATGAAGACAGCAAGAACTAAGATTGATGTTGCTAAAGGCAATCTCACCATGAAGTTTGATGGTGATGTAATTAGCTTCAACGTATTTAAAACAATGAGGTATCCAATTTCTGAATTAAAACCATGCAATGCTATTGATGTTGTAGATTCTCTTGCCCAGATTTTATCATGAACTTTGGAACACTAGCAACTCGCTATTGAGGATGGGGCCGGATTTGACAAGAATAGAGAGGAGATTTCGTGTGAAGAAAGGGCTACCCTCGATCAACATGTGTTAGAGTTCTTGCTGAAATTGAGGCAACCCCATTTTTAGGTTATAACAAACTTTTGTCTGTTCTCATTTCCACTAACAAGTGGTTACCATCTGTGGAACATGCCCCAAACTTAGAGCTTAAGGCTCTAGCAGATCATCTGAAGTACGTATATTTGGGAGACGACGACACTTTACGAGTTATTGTGTCATCAAAGCTGAGTGAGCAGTAAGAGGAGAGATTGATCGATGTGCTTAAGAGGAACAAGACCGCTATTGGATGGACCTTGGCGGATATCAAGAGTATTAGCCCTACGATTTGTATTCACAAGATCTTGCTCGAGGAAGGAGCCAAGCCTATAAGGGAGTGGCAGAGACGTTTACACCCCCCTATGATGAAGATTGTGAAGAATGAGGTGATCAAACTTCTTGATTGTAGCGTCATATATCCTATCTCGGATAGCCAATGGATTTCACCTATCCTAAAAAGAGTGGAGTTACAGTTGCGGAGAATGAGGAGAATGAGAAGAATGAGCTCGTGCCATAACGATTGGTGACAGGTCACAGGATGTGCATCGATTACAGATAACTGAATATTATGGCACGCAAGGATCACATGCCTCTACCTTTTATGTACAAGATGTTGGAGAGACTAACTGGACACGAGTTCTACCGCTTTTTGGATGGGTAAAATGGTTACAATCAGATTTGCATCCACCCAGATGACCAAGAGAAGACGACGTTTACATATCCCTTTAGTACGTTTGCCTATCGGCGCAAACTTTTTGGTTTATGCAATGCACTAGGTATATTTCAATGTTGTATGTATTCCATACTCTCTGAATACCTTGAAAACATTATTGAAGTCTTTATCACTACCAGAAAAATAAGTTGTGCCGACGAAAAAAAAAAACAACGGCCGACGAAATGATTTTTCGTCGGCTATTCCCAGGAATGGCCGACGAAAATTTGTTTTCGTCGGTAAAAAAAAAAAATCGTCGGCCATTCCTATAGAATGGCCGACGATTTTTATTTCGTCGGTACAAAGTAAAAATCGTCGGCTATACTCCAATAATGGCCGACGATTTTTATTTTCGTCGGCTATACTCCAATAATGGCCGACGAATTAATATTTTCGTCGGCTATACAACTTTTGGAGTATGGCCGACGAATTTTACAATTTCGTCGGCTATAAGTCTTTATATTTTCAGATCTAGCCAGCAGCTGCTCATTTGCAAAAAACGGGAGAAAGAGTGAAAAATCAGTAGATAGTGTTGAAATCCGTCCTCTCTTACATTGTGAAGCTATATATAGGTACGTACATGTGTATATATGTTGATTTTGGGTTTTAGTTGCATGAGTTGATTTTGAGTTTTAATATATGTTTTGATGTTATTTTAATCCTAAAGAGTAATCGGTTTTGATGTTATTTTAATTAGTGTTAAAAAAATAATGATGATGTTAGTGACAGTTCGGGTAGCATAAGTCCTCTTTCTCGTGCTTCGATAAAAGGAAAACAGAATATCTGACGGTTTCTGGAGCTTTTATCAAAACAGAATGATGATCAGAAGGTCATCCAGGCTAATAAATTGGTCATACCGAAAGATCCTTTTTTCGCAGTTATCTTGCAACCATTCAACTTCATTAACTGTTATCTGGTGAGGATTAAGTAGTTAATGAAGTCGAATGGTTACAAGATAACTGCGAAAAAAGGATCTTTCGGTTTGAACATTTTAGTAGCCTGGATCATCTTCTGATCATCATTCTGTTTTGATAAAAACTCCAGAGAGCTTGACATTCTGTTTTCCTTTCATCGAAGCACGAGAAAGAGAACTTATGCTACCCGAAGTGTCACTAACATCATCATTATTTTTTTATTTTTTTCATAGAATAGCCGACGAACAATGCATCATTTCGTCGGCTATAATAATAATGGCCGACGAAAATTAATTATTTCGTCGGCCATAAGTTTTTTTAAAATAAATATTACATTTATGGCCGACGAAAATTAATTAGTTCGTCGGTAAAAATTAAAAATCGTCGGCCAAATAAAAAATTTCGTCGGCCATACACAAATAATGGCCGACGATTTAAAGGTTTTCGTCGGCTATAAACCTATGGCCGACGAAATTGCTTTATTTCGTCGGCTTTACTATATCATGGCCGACGAAATAGCTTTGTTCGTCGGCTATAATTCTATAATGGCCGACGATTTAAAGTTTTCGTCGGCTATATAACTTTGGGAAGAATGGCCGACGAAGTGGGCAATTTCGTCGGCTATAAGTCTTTATATTTTCAGATCTGGACAGAAGCTGCTCATTTAAAAAAAAAACGGGAGAAAGAGTGAAAAATCTGTGGGTATTATTGAAATCCGTCCTCTCTTACATTGTGGAGCTATATATAGGTACGTATATGTGTATATATGTTGATTTTGAGTTTTAATTGAGTTGATTTTGAGTTTTAGTGATTTTGATATAGTAAGTGATTTTTTGTTTTTTTGTTGTTTTAGTGTTAGAATGTATGTATATATGTTGATTTTGAGTTGTAGTTGAGTTGATTTTCAGTTAGAGTTTAATTATGTGTTTTAATTTGATGTTATTTTAATTAGTGTTAAAATATATATAAATATGTTAATTAATGGTTGTTGATAGTGTAATGAACTTAAATAATGGTTGTTAATTAATGGTATATATATATATGAGTTGATGTTGATAATAATATATATTGTAATATATATGTGTTAATTAATTTATTATTAATTAAAGTTATACATATATATTATTATCAGGCTATATATGGATCGAGATAAGAGTTGGATTTCGCTTCCAAGGCATGACCGACGATACACTACAGGAGTTGTGGATTTTATGCAGTTCGTCGAAGAAAATGCAAAAGGACCGTACCATTATTGCCCGTGCAAGAAATGTAAGTGTCGCAGTGATATGTGTCGATTTCCGATTAGGACAGTATGGGAGCACCTAAAGAGCATTGGGTTTTGGCCGAAGTACACACGTTGGATATATCACGGTGAGCCATCATTAGATGGATCGCATGATCATGGGCAGTATTTTGAGGCGGGCAGTAGTAGTACATCCAACGATCCAACAATGACATTCGTCAACGACGTGTTTCCTTTTGAAAGCGGTGTACATGGGGAACAATATATGCAGGACCCGGTGCAGCCGTTCCCACAAGTTGTCAACACTGCTGCCTTTGACAAGTACAACAAACTGATTGCATTGCAACAGACCCCTGTGTGTTCAAGTTCTGAGAAGACAGTTCTTGAAAGTGTGATGGAGGTAATGAGGATTAAAGTCGAGACAAAATCGACTATCAGGCAAGTAGATGAATATCTACAGTACACTTCTTCGTTGTTGGAGGAGGGTCATCGTAATCCTACCAATCACCGTCAGGTCCGAAGTATCCTCAAAGATCTAGGGCTTTCCTACATTAAGATCCATGCATGCGCATTTGACTGCGTTCTCTTCTGGGGTAAAGATGCAGAAGGGAATGACCTTGCTAGCCTTGACGCATGTCCGATATGTCAGTCTGACCGATATAAGTTGACGGGAGCAGGCAATAGGAAACCTGTGAAAGTGCTTCGGTATTTTCCGTTGAGAGATAGGCTTGAGCGGTTGTACATGTCAGCAACCACCGCAAAAGCTATGAGGTGGCACGGTGAGCGGGACGCGGGAGACGCAGATATCATGACACACATCTCTGACGGAGCGGCTTGGAAGCATATAAACAATGAGTTTCCTTATTTTGCGTCAGATGTCAGAAACGTCAGGCTCGGGCTCTCAACTGACGGGTTCAACCCTTTCGGCACCATGAGTCTTTCATACAGTATATGGCCGGTGGTTTTGGTACCTTACAACCTTCCTCCGTGGATGTGCATGAAGAAGGAATATAATATGTTGACGTTGTTGATTCCGGGGCCTGGTTACCCAGGGAAATGTCTCGATGTGTATATGAGACCATTGATTGAAGAGCTTAAGGTATTGTGGGACGTTGGTCATCCCACTTTTGACAAGTACAAGCAGGAGACGTTCCAGATGCATGCCATGGTTATTGGTACCATCAGTGATTTTCCTGCTTATGGGATGTTGTCGGGCAGCGTTGTCAGGGGATACAAGGCTTGTCCAGAGTGCCTCACCGATTATGGGAGCACCCCTCATTGCAACAAGATATGCCGAATGGGTCATCGTGTGTTCCTTCCGGCGGATCACCACTGGCGTTACGAGTCCGCCGCATTTGATGGAACCGAAGAACACGGCCGTGCTCCCAGAAGATGGACAGGAAGAGAAATTTTAGCAAGACTTAATGAGTACGATTTTGGGCCCCTCAGCAATCATCCCGATATTGTAGCGGAAATACCTGAAAGGCCTGAGGAGTACAAATTCTGGACACATAGGAGCATATTGTGGGAACTCCCGTACTGGTGTGAGTTGTTGATCCGACACTTCCTAGACGTTATGCACATAGAAAAAAATGTTTCTGAAAGTGTGGTGGGCACAACGCTGAACTTGGAGGGGAAGACGAAAGACGGTCCTAAGGCTCGCACTGATATGCAAAACATGAATATCAGAAAACCACTATGGTTGAAACAAGGGAAGAGAAAAATGCCTCAAGCTCCTTACACCGTCAAGCCTGAGCATAAATCAGAAATTTTGCATTGGATAAGTCGGGCCAAGTATCCTTCAGGCTTTGCTGGAAATATAGCCAAGTGTGTCAACAGACAATGCAACAATCTGTACGGGTTGAAAAGTCATGACAATCATATCCTGCTACAACGTCTCTTCCCTGTTTTCATTCGACCGTTCCTTCCCCGTCACGTTGTGGAGCCGTTAGTAGCGTTGGCAAGATTTTTCCAGAAGGTATGCACACGGGAAGTGAGAAAATCTGACCTCCGGGAAATGCAACAAGACATCGTTCATATCATGTGTAAATTTGAGATGATATTTCCTCCAAATTTTTTCGACATCATGCCTCACCTCATGATCCATCTTCCTCGGCAGTTGTTGCTTACCGGTCCTGTGCACTTCACTTGGATGTATCCGATGGAAAGGTACGTATTTTACACCTTATGTTAATTTCCTCATCAATATATGTGATATAGTGTTAATGTATTATCATAACACTTTAAAAACTTGATTTATAGGCAACTTGGACAATACGGTGGTTTTGTCCAAAACAGATCCGCACCTGAAGGATGTATAGCTGAAGCATATATTGCGCACGAGTGCGTTACCTACATGAAGCTGTATTTCGGAGCGTTACAGGAAAGCATACCGGAAGATGTACCTTCACAGTTCAATCTTTCCATACTCTCCGACGATGTTGTACTCGGTGGAAACATGCCAGTTTCCTATAAGTTGAAAGATTATGAGGTAGCCATTGCACATTGGTGGGTACTAATCAACTGTCCAGAAGTTCAGTTTTGGAAGGACATACATCTACGCTGTGAAGGAGTAGCAGGTGATCGCGATTACCACAACCAGACATTCGCAGAGTATTTCGGCCGCTGGGTACGTACCTTTAACACTATTCTATACGTGTTCATATATTATTGTGTATATTTATTCATATTTATAGTTGATTCTGATGGTTGCAGATGGACCTTATTGCAAATGATAATCACCCAAATTGGTCGCACGAACTCAGACTTTTAGCGAGGAGGCCGGTCTATTCAAAAGTTTATGCGACGTGCAAGGTGAATGGTGTGTTATTTCGATGTGAAGACAGAGACCTCAGACTGAAAACACAAAATTCAGGGGTTATGGCACATGGTGGGGATGGTGGAGTTGACTATTACGGTGTTCTCCATTCGGTTGTGGAACTGCATTACGGGGAAGGCATGAAAGTGCACCTTTTCAAGTGTAGATGGTTTGACACACGGCCGCAGAGCATGAAAACCGATCAATACGGCGTAAGTTCTGTGAACACTAGTACATCATGGTATGAGGACGACCCGTTCGTTTTAGCCACATGGGTGAAACAAGTGTTTTATCTTGATGATCTCGCCAAGGGTGACCCGTGGAAAGTAGTCAACACTATCCACCATCGCAACATTTACCGGGCGTCTACACTTGGAGTGGCCGAAGAGAACGAGGAAGGGGGCACCGCGTATCAAGAGCCCAACTCAAACGGTATTCCTGACTCCTCTTTTATTCGTCTAGACACGCCGGTGCGAATTCGACGTGAAGAGCCACTGCTTGTTGATGTTGATCCAATTGAAGAAACTAACGAGGACTCTAGTGGTGAGGAAAGACATAGATTACCCCTATCGAGCAATTCAGAAACCGAAGAAGACTCATCCGATGATTCCGATTACAATCCGACGGATTAAGTAATTTAAATGATGTAATCCTTTCAGTTGTAATCAACTCATTTCTAATGACCGGGCGTGGGGATGAGCCTCCCAGCTAGGCTGGGTTCCAAACCCCTTAAATAAAAATTTGAAATATGTTGACTGTTGGGTTTCTGATTTTTTATGTTCAATTTTGGTTATATGTGAGCAGGACATCGAAATAGGAGAGGTGTAAAACCACTGATTTTTAGGTTTTTTTTTTCAGAGAATGGCCGACGAAAAATGCATTATTTCGTCGGCTAAACGGAAAATGGCCGACGAAAAATGCAATATTTCGTCGGCCATAATGTATTAAAAAAAAATATTTTTCGACCAATGGCCGACGAAAACTAATTATTTCGTCGGCCATAATTTATTAAAAAAAAATATTTTACGAACAATGGCCGACGAAAAGTAACTATTTCGTCGGCCATAAGTTTTTAAAAAAATAATAATATTACGAACAATGGCCGACGAACATTATATATTTCGTCGGCCATAAGTTTTTAACAGAAAACGACAAAACAATAGCCGACGAATACTAGGTTTGATTTCGTCGGCTATGATTAAAAAAAAAACAAAAAAAGAGCTGTTTCCATTTTCTATCACTATCGACAAACCATTGCTTCATCCTTCAAATGCAAATGTGTCGTGAAATAAGACATGACCGAAATATTGAAATACGGCTACGGTTGAAAAATGGGAAGATTCCGACAAAATCTGTGTGCCGAATGTTGCGGTTTGCTGTTTTTTACTCCCGTTTTCCTATGGGTAGCCTGACGGGCGGTAAATATTTTGGGGGAAATTTTTATACGATTAGATGCGTCGCATCGATCTGAAACTATTCTCTGTTGAAGGTCAGGCCAAAAAACGTCATTTAGACGGCCCAATTTCCGTTTTACAGCGTTTAGAGGTTTGACTTTGCAGTTTGACCGACCCGATCGAGCCTTTAACGTTGTCCGATAACCTTGGATTTTTTTTCATACATGTATTTCATCTTAACGGTGATATCTGACGGTTGAAATAGATTTTCCAAACTTTGAGATTCAAAATCGGAATATATGCACTAATGTTCCTTAACTTGTTTACTAAGTGTTTAATTGAATGTATAGTTTCAAATACCTACTATACGTAGACCCTTCAAATGCAAATGTGTCGTGAAATAAGACATGACCGAAATATTGAAATACGGCTACGGTTGAAAAATGGGAAGATTCCGACAAAATCTGTGTCCCGAATGTTGCGGTTTGCTGTTTTTCACTCCCGTTTTCCTATGGGTAGCCTGACGGTCGGTAAATATTTTGGGGGAAATTTTTATACGATTAGATGCGTCGCATCGATCTGAAACTATTCTCTGTTGAAGGTCAGGCAAAAAAACGTAATTTAGACGGGCCAATTTCCGTTTTAAAGCGTTTAGAGGTTTGACTTTGCGGTTTGACCGTCCCGATCGAGCCTTCAACTTTGTCAGATGTAGTTGGATTTTTTTTCATACATGTATTTAACCTTAACGGTGATATCTGACGGTTGGAATAGATTTTCCAAACTTTGAGATTCAAAATCGGAATATATGCACTAATGTTCCTTAACTTGTTTACTAAGTGTTTAAGTGAATGTATAGTTTCAAATACCTACTATACGTAGACCCTTCAAATGCAAATGTGTCGTGAAATAAGACATGACCGAAATATTGAAATACGGCTACGGTTGAAAAATGGGAAGATTCCGACAAAATCTGTGTCCCGAATGTTGCGGTTTGCTGTTTTTCACTCCCGTTTTCCTATGGGTAGCCTGACGGTCGGTAAATATTTTGGGGGAAACTTTTATACGATTAGATGCGTCGCATCGATCTGAAACTATTCTCTGTTGAAGGTCAGGCCAAAAAACGTCATTTAGACGGCCCAATTTCCGTTTTACAGCGTTTAGAGGTTTGACTTTGTAGTTTGACCAAAAGTATAGCCGACGAAGTTATATTTCGTCGGCTAAAGTCTGGTGATCCGCGCCTTCCCATTATCCACCGTTGGATGGGGGAGATCGGACGGATTCTGAGGGACGAAGACTATAGCCGACGAATTATGTAATTTCGTCGGCTATGCCATACCATGGCCGACGAAAATGATTTCGTCGGCTATGACATAGTATGCCCGACGAAATGACTGTATTCGTCGGCTATACTATGCCATGGCCGACGAAATTGCTTTATTTCGTCGGCTATACTATATCATGGCCGACGAAATAAAGCGATTTCGTCGGCTATACTATCGGGTATAAGTAAAATGCAGCCCAACCCTAGCCTCCATTTGCCCGATTTTCCCTATCCTCCTCGAATCCGGCCCTCCTTCATCCGTCGATCCTCCTCCCTATTCCGGCAGCCCGGCGCCTCCTCCTCCTCCTCCTTGGTTCGGCAGCCCGGCTACTCCTCCCCCTCCTCCTTGGTTCGATCCGCCGCCCCTCCTCCTCCTCCTCCTCCCTGTTCCGGCAGCCCCGGCCGACCCTCCTCCTCCTCCTCTCTGTTCCGGCCGCCTCCCCCTCCTCCTCCTCCCCGATTCGGTACCCGCCGGCCCTTTTTTTTTTTTTTTTTGTTATTTAATTATTAATAAATTAAATTATGGTTAATAAATTATATATAATTGTTAATTTAGATATAATTGTTAATTTAGGTATAATTTATGTATTTATATGTTAATTTGTGTATAATTTATGTATTTATGTTAATTTATGTATTTATGTTAATTTAGGTATAATTTATGTATTTATATGTTAATTTGTGTATAATTTATGTATTTATGTTAATTTATGTATTTATGTTAATTTAGGTATAATTTATGTTTTTATATTAATTTAGATATAATTTATGTATTTATGTTAATTTAGTTATAATTTATGTATTTATGTTAATTTAGGTAGAATTTATGTATTTATGTTAATTTAGGTATAATTTATGTATTTATGTTAATTTAGTTATAATTTAGGTTTTTATGTTAATGTATGTAGTTTTTAGGTTTTTATGTTAATTTAGGTAATTTTTGTAAAATTTATTTTAATTGTATATAATTTAGGTGTAATTGTATAATTTATATGTATAAATTGGTTATTATATAAATCGGTAAATATTAAAATATGTTAGTATTATTGGGTATTATATTAATTAGAATTTGTTATTTAATATAATATAATTTAATATTAATTAATGTATTAATGCGTCTGGCTTTAGATGGCCGATGCATTTAGGCAGTTGTTCGGAGGTCGTCGTTCTAGATCTAGAGGTTCTGGAAATGCCGCCGGTTCTGGAAATGCCGCGGGTTCCCCAGACTCCGAGAGGACGGCTAGCCAGCCTGAGAGGACCACCAGCCAGCCGCGGAGGAGTGTGGATGCAGCCCAGCCGCGGCGGAGTGTGAGTGCTCGGCACCAGACCCTTCTCCAGGCGGGGCGGCCGTCGAGCACTTCACTTCCGAATGTCGGTCCCTCTGTGGCGCCGAGGTTTAGTCGGCAGCTGTTTCACGAGGAGATAGCTGCCGACGTTCCTCAGGTTCGTATGCCTGAGGTTCATCGGGAGCCGATGCCGATGCCGAGTCCGACTCAGTCTACTGGTGACTCGACTGAGGGGCCTACTCTCCCAAACCAGCTCTTCCTCCCATACAACATTCCTGCGATACCCGAGGTCGACTATCAGGGTCGGCCCCAGTGGCCTGATATGCCTCAGTTCGTGAGTGCTGCGGAGGCATACCAGCAGCAGCCATGGGAGAGCCCTGACCTCCTGATTTCGGCGAGGAGAAAAGGAAAGTCGACGGCAACCGAATCATCGGGTTCAGGTAACATTCGATTTTATTAATTAAATATTTTATTAAAATTAACGCACTAATATTTAATTTTATTAACCAATCGTCGTTTATGTGATATGGACAGGCGCTAGCAGTTCAACCCAGAGGAATACCAGAGGTGTCATCAGTTTTGAGACGCTCAGGAGAACGGTTGAACGGAGCGGGAGGATCCAGATTGACGAAGCTCCTGATCAGGAGGTTGGGGCGAAAAAGAAACGCGACTACTCGGGTTGCGTGGGTGCACTCATTAGGGACAGAGTCCCTATGTTGTGGGCTCGGTGGGCTGATGTGCCCGAAGAAATCAAGATGGAGTTGAACAACGCCGCGTCGGTGAGTAAATAAAAAAATTTAATTTAGTTATCGTAATATTTAAAAATTTTCGGTATTTTTATAATTATAAAACTAATAAAATATTATCTTTCAGACATACTTTGTGGTTGCGGAACACAAGCGGGGTTGGGCGGACTCCCAACAGAGCTCGAGGTACGTTGGGAATGTCTTATTTGATAATTAGAAATATTTTATGATATTAATAATATTTCTAATGCACTTTTGTTTTCTTCGTAGGTTCAAAGAGTGGAAGAACGAGCTCCGTTCCCACTATAACGAGTACGGCAACCGTGGTCGTATGGGTACTCCCAGAGAGTTCATGTTCAGGGAGTACGAGTGGCGTTGGTTGAGGACCGTAGTCTTCGACAACCCGGCTATGATGGTAAATATTAAACTTCATTATAAATGTTTATTTTATTAAAATTTTAATTATTAGTTTAAATATTTTATAATTATTTCAGTTATATTTTTTGATGCATTTTTCTAATATTTTATTATTTGTTTGAAGGAACGGTCTCGGATAAACTCGGAGAACCGCCGCCGTAACACAATCCTCCATCACGGCGGTTCAAGGCCGTTTGCACAATATCAGGAGGAGGCGCTAAGAGATCATCCTGATTGCAACCCCTACGTGGAGACGTTCAAGATCGCTTATCCACAAGCGACAGACGATCTCGTAAGTCGTTCATTATGATTTTAAAATTTAAATTATTAATTTTACTTAACTATCCATTTGTTAGAATATTAATTTTTTTTCCCCGTCCAATTAGGAGCGGGTGACCCAGGCCGAACAAGAGGTGCTCCAGCAAATAGTTCGGGAGACACAACCGGACATCTCAGAGGCAGATTTGGAGGAAGCCGTGCGCCAGGTCGACCGCACCAATATCCAAACGGCGGCGAGGATGTTCAACGCAGCCTTCCCACACCAGTCCAACGAGTACTACTGCCGGGGTTTAGGAGGTTCTGGACAAGGGCTCCTGAAGACCACTAAGGGAGGTCAAAAGAAGGGAGGCGGCCAGACCCAACATATGAGGGGGGAAGTGCAGCGATTGGCCGCAGAATTGGCGACCTCGTCCCAGACAGTAGAGGAGCTGCGCCGCAGACAATATCAGTCCCAGCAGTATCAGTTGGATATGGTCTGTTGGAATGCTGAGTGCGCCAGAATTCGGCAATACAACAACGACGGCCAGCAAAAGTGGATTTATGAGATGTTCGCGGCACAACAAGAAGGCCGTCCACCCCCGCTCCCGTTTCAGCAGTTAGTGGAGCCTCCAATGCCTCAACCTCCCGAGTTCGGTCAGCAGGATGATGCGCCTGATGCTGTAGATGATATCCTAGACTTTAGTAGTTTAGGGGATAATTAGGATTATATTTTATGTATATTGGAACGAATTTAATAAAAATGGTGTTTAGACGTGTTTCTTGTTGGTGCAAATGCATGAATTGTTTTTGTGATTTGCAGCTTGCTTGGAATGGTAATTTAGAAAATAATTTAATTTTTTTTTTCCAAATGCAAGAATAGCCGACGATTTTTGCATTATTTCGTCGGCTATAACAAGTATAGCCGACGAATTTTACCAATTTTCGTCGGCTATAACTTGTATAGCCGACGAAAAGTGCCTTATTTCGTCGGCTATAACTAATTAATACCTATAAAATAGTAATATATTTCGAGGAAATAGCCGACGAAACTTTATTAAATCGTCGGCTATAGTTAAAATACCATAGCCGACGAACTTTTATTAAATCGTCGGCTATAGTTAAAACACCATAGCCGACGAAATTTTATTAAATCGTCGGCTATAGTTCAAACAGCATAGCCGACGAAATTTTGGTAAATCGTCGGCTATAGTTAAAACACCATAGCCGACGAAATTATAGTAAATCGTCGGCCATACTTAATGGATTTCGTCGGCCATTCTCAAAAATACCCGACGAAAGTCGTCGGCTATTTTACCCACCTTTGCCCGACGAATTTTTTGACTCGTCGGCCATACTTAACTATAGCCGACGAAATTTTTTTTTTCGTCGGCCATTGGTATTACCGACGGCGTATTACCGACGACTTATGGCCGACGAAATTTTCGTCGGCAGAGGGTATAGCCGACGAAAAAAAAAAATGGCCGACGAAAATTTTTTCGTCGGCTATTCGTCCGTATCTGGTAGTGTATGGATGATTTTAGCATATATGGAAAAGACTTTGATGCATGTTTAAGTCAAATATAATATGATTTGGAGAATGAATTTTCTGATATATTATTCGTCTCACATTAGAGGGTATATAAAGATGATACAAGATGTACTACAACTCTACGTAATATATACTACCTTGTACTACCATATACAGAACAGGAAAGTACTAATTAGACAATACTCATGACTCACGCTAACACTCCCCCTCAAGTTGGCGCATACACATCAACAATGCCCAACTTGCTTAATGAGTCACGAAAGGCCTTCTTGGAAACCCCTTTAGTGAGTACATCTGCAAGCTGCTCTTCAGTAGGAACAAAAGGGAAGCTAATAATCTTAGCGTCTAACTTCTCTTTTATAAAATGACGATCCACCTCTACATGTTTAGTACGATCATGTTGTACTAGATTCTGTGATATATCAATAGCTGCTTTGTTGTCGCAATATAATGGCATTACATTTGACAACTTAACACCCAAATTACGTAGCAGATTTCTCAACCACAACAATTCACACACTCCATGAGCCATACCTCTATATTCAGCCTCAGCACTAGATCGAGCTACAAACTTCTGCTTCTTACTCTTCCATGTAACCAAATTACCTCCCATAAAGGTAAAATGACCTGATGTCGACCTCTTATATGTAATATTTCTAGTCCAATCTGCATCTGTGAAACCACTAACCCCAAGAATGTTGTTGTGTTTAGAGACCATTACTTCTCTTCCTAGAGCTGACTTCAAGTATCTCAAAATCCTCACAACAGCATCTATGTGATCCCACTACCAGATCCGAGGGAATAGCCGACGAAAAAAATTTCGTCGACTATGCCGAATTTTCCTCGGCTATTCCTTCTGCCGACGAAATTTTCGTCGGCTATAATTCGTCGGAAAAACGCCGTCGGTAATACCAATGACCGACGAAAATAACGAAATTGTCGGCTATATTCGAGTATGGCCGACGACGTTACTGACGAAAATTAATTTCGTCGACCAAATCTGGGCAAAATATCCGACGAAATTCGTCGAATATTTTCGAGTATGGCCGACGATATCGTAAACTATAGCCGACGAAATTCGTCGGCTATTTGTTCTGAAATATAGCCGACGATTCCATCTATTTCGTCGGTTATTTCGTTGGAATATATTAATATTTTAATAGGCATTAATTAGTTATAGCCGACAAAATAATGTCATTTTCGTCGGCTATAGAAGTTATAGCCGACGAAAATTGGTAAAAATCGTCGGCTATAGTGCTTATAGCCGACGAAATAATGCCAATATCGTCGGCTATTCTTACATTTGGGGGAAAAAAAATTAAATTAATTTCTAAATTACCATTCCAAGCAACCTGTAAATCACAAAGACAATCCATGCATTTGCACCAACAAGAAACACGTTTAAATGATTTATTATTTAATTTGTTCCAATATACATAAAATATAACCCTAATCATCACCTAAAGCACTAAAGTCCACCACGTCATCCCCAGCATCCTGCTCGTCATCATCGGGAGGTTGAGGCATTGGAGGTTCAACTAACGGCTGAAACGGGGGCGGGGGTTCAAGGGCGTGTTGTTGTGCCGCGAACATATCACACCACCAGTTTTGTTGGGCGGCGTAGTTGTGTTGCCGAACTCTGTCGCATTCAGCATGCCAACTGGCCAGATCCAAATGATACTGCTGTGTTCTGCGGCGTAGCTCCTGTGATCTCTGGGACTGGGCCTCCAATCTTGCGGTCAATCTCTGCACATTCCCCCTCATCTGTTGGCTGTCCCCACCTCTCTTCTTTTGACCTCCCTTAGTGGTCTTCAGGAGCCCTATTCCAGAACTTCCCAAACCCCGGCAGTAGTATTTGTTTGACCGGTGTGGGAAGGCTGCGTCGAACATCCTCGCTGCCTTTTGGACATTCGATCGGTCGACCTGGCGCAGGGCTTCTTCCAGATCTGCCTCTGAGATGTTCGGTTGTGTCTCCCGAACTACTTGCTGGAACACCTCTTCTTCGGGCCGGTTCACCCTCTCCCAATTGAACGAGAAAAAAATAATAATTAATATTCTAACAAATATATAATTAAGTAAAATTAATAATTAAAATTTTAAAATCGTAATCAACGACTTACGAGCTGTTCTGTCGCTTGTGGATAAGCGATCTTGAACGTCTCCACGTACGGGTTGCTATCAGGATGATCTCTAAGCGCCTCTTCCTGATATTGTGCAAACGGCCTAGAACCACCATGATGGGGGGTTGTGTTACGGCGGCGGTTCGCAGAGTTTACCCGAGACCGTTGCTTCAAACAAATAATAAAATATTAGAAAAATGCATCAAAAATTTTTAGTGTAATAATTATAAAATAATTAAACTAATAATTAAAATTTTAACAAAATAAACATTTATAGTTAAGTTTAGTATTTACCTGCATAAGTGGGTTGTTGAAGTTTACTGTCTTCAACCAACGCCACTCGTACTCCCTGAACATGAACTCTCTGGGAGTACCCATAAGACCACGGTTGTCGTATTGGTTAAAGTGGGAACGGAGCTCGTTCTTCCACTCTTTGAACCTACGGAAAAAGTAAAAGTGCATTAGAAATATTATTAATATCATAAAATATTTCGAATTATAAGATAAGGAATTCCCAATGTACCTTAATGACTGCATCGCGTCCGCCCAATGCTGCTTATGTTCTGCAATCTCGAAGTATGTCTGAAAGATAATATTTTATTAGTTTTACAATTATAACAATACCGAAAATTATTAAATATTACGTAAAATAAATTAAAATTTTTAAATTACTCACCGACGCAGCGTTGTTCACCTCCCTCTTGATCTCTTTAGGCACATCAGCCCACCGCGTCCACAACATGAATCCACAGGCCTCCGCGGCTGGGATGAATCCACACTCCTCCGTGGCTGGGTGGTGGTCCTCTCAGGCTGGCTAAAAGTCCTGTCGGACTCTGCGGAACCGGCGGAACTTCCAGAACCCCTAGATCTGGAACGACGGCCTCCGAAGAACTGTCTGAATGCATCGGCCATCTGCAGCTTGAGACATTAATACATTAATACATTAATTAATATTAAATTATATTACATTAAATAACAAATTCTAATTAATATAATAACCACTAATACAAACATATTTCAAAACATACTAACAAATTAATATTTAAATTTGTACTAATTTCAAATAATACTAACCATTAACCTAAATATAACTATTTATATACAAATATAACTATATTTCATTATTAACATATATATAAATACAAATAACCATTTATATATTAACAAAAATATATAACAATTTATATAATTAAAATTAAATATATAACAATTTCTATACCTAAATTATAACAAATATATAACAATTAAATTTATTAACAAATATATAACAAATATATAACAATTTATATAATTAAAATTAAATATATAACAATTTATATAATTAAAATAAAATATATAACAAATATATAACAATTTGTTAAAATTAAATTTATTAACAAATATATAACAATTTATATAATTAAAATTAAATATATAACAATTTATAAAATTAAAGTAAATTGAAAAAAATAAATTTAACCGGATCGGAGGAGGAGGCCGGAGGAGGAGGAGAAGGAGGTCGGACAAGGAGGGGAAGGCGGAGGGGAAGGAGGAGGAGGAGGGCGACCAGAATTGCTTGAGGAAGGAGGAGAATCGGAAGACGATCGGAGGAGGCCGGAATTGGAGGAGAGATTAGGCGCCGATTTGAGGAGGAGGAGGAGCAGCACGGCGGAAACGAAATCTTTGCGGCAGATTGGAGCAGCAGCAGGAGGAGGAGGAGGAAGAGAGGAAAAAGTCGGCTAGGGTTCGACAGTTTCTGATTTATACCCGAAAGAATAGCCGACGATTAAAAATGATTTCGTCGGCTATTCTTAACTATAGCCGACGAAAACTTTAACATCGTCGGCTATACTTTGAATGTCGTCGGCTATTCTTTGAATCTCGTCGGCTATACTTTAGCAGATCAGCAGCCGTCTGATCTGAGCCATCCAACGGCGGACAATGAAAAGGCGCGGATCGCAAGAGTTTAGCCGACGAATTCAAATATTTCGTCGGCTATACTTTGGAAAATCAGCAGCCGTTGGATCTGAGTCATCTAATGGCGGACAATAAGCGGATCGCAAGAGTTAAGCCGACGACATATAATTTTCGTCGGCTAAACTGTTGGTCAAACCACTAAGTCAAACCTCTAAACGCTTTAAAACGGAAATTAGTCTAGTTAGACGACGGTTTTTGACCTGACCTTCAACAGATAATAGTTTCAAATCGATGAGACGCAACTAATCGTATAAAAATTTTCCTCAAAATATTTACCGAACGTCAGGCTACCCATAGGAAAACGGAAGTATAAAACAGTTAACCGCAACATTCGGCACACAAATTTTGTCGGAATCTTGTCATTTTTCAACCGTAGACGTATTTCATTATTTTGGTCATATCTTATTTGATGACATATTTGCATTTGAAGAGTGTACGTATAGTAACTATTTGAAACTATACATTCACTTAAACGCTTGGTAAACAAGTTATGGAACATTAGTGCATATGTTCCGATTTTGAATGTAAAAGTTTGGAAAATCTATTCCAACCGTCAGATATCACCGTTAAGATTAAATACATGTATGAATAAATATCCAACTACATCTGACAACGTTAAAGGCTCGATCGGGACGGTCAACCGGGTGAGTCAACCCTTTAAACGCTTAGAAATGGTAATTGGCCTGTCTAAATGACGTTTTTTGGCCTGACCTTCAACAGATAATAGTTTCAAATGGATGAGACGCAACTAATCGTATAAAAATTTTCCTCAAAATATTTACCGAACGTCAGGCTACCCATAGGAAAACGGAAATAAAAAACAGTTAACCGCAACATTCGGCACACAGATTTTATCGGAATCTTGTCATTTTTCAACCGTAGATGTATTTCATTATTTCGGTCATATCTTATTTGACGACATATTTGCATTTGAAGGATGAAGCAATGGTTTGTCGATAGTGATAGAAAATGGAAGGTGGTCTTTTTTTGTTTTTTTTTTTAAATCATAGCCGACGAAATCAAATATATTACTCGTCAGCTATATAGACTTATAGCCGACGAAAATGTCAACTTCGTTGGCCATACTTCCAAAAATTTTCGTCGGCTAATGTTTCGGAGAAAGGCCGACGAAAATACAAATCGTCGGCTGAAATATGAATATAGCCGACGATTTTTTGTAAATACCAACGAAAAAAGGTTTCGTCGACTATGGTTAAACTATGGCCGACGATTTTTTTTTTTACCGATGAAAAATAAAATCGTCGGCTATTCCTTAGAATTACCGACGAAAATTTTAATTCGTCGGCCGTTTTTTTTTTTTTCGTCGGGAAAACCCTTTTTTCTGGTAGTGTCCACACTTGGATTATGCATGAACTGACTCACTACACTTATTGCATACGCAATATTTGGTCTGGTATGCGCCAAATAAATCAGGCGTCCAACTAGCCTTTGATAACGAGTCTTATCGGTAGGCACTTGATCAGGATATTCTGCTAATCGATGATTCTGCTATAGGAGTGTCAATTGGAGTACAATCCAACATACCTGTTTCTGCTAGTAGATCAAGGACGTACTTCCTCTGACACAGATAGATTCTCTCACTCCCCCTGGCTACTTCAATGCCCAAGAAGTACTTGAGTATACCTAGATCCTTCATATCAAGTTCTGTAGCTAGCTGCTTTTGTAATCTATCTATCTCAGCAGTATCATTACCAATAACTACCATATCATCAACATATATAATCAGGGCTGTTACCTTCCCATGTTGGTGTCTGAGAAACAATGTGTGGTCTGAGTTACTCTATTTGTAACTAATTTTCCTCATGAATTGTGAAAACCTTCCAAATCAAGCACGAGGTAATTGTTTAAGACTATTCAAAGATTTTCTCAATCTGCATACGAAGTTACTTGGAGAAGCAGCTACATATCCAGGTGGAAGATCCATATACATTTCCTCTGTAAGTTCTCCATGAAGGAAGGCATTCTTTACATCAAACTGTTTAAGAGGCCAGTTTAAGCTAGCAGCATAAGAAAGCAATACCCTAATAGTGTTCATCTTTGCAAGAGGTGCAAAAGTCTCATCATAGTCTATTCCATATGTCTGGGTGAATCCATTTGCTACTAAGCGTGCTTTATACGTGCTCACTGGCCCATCTGGATTATGCTTCACTATAAACACCCAACGACATCCCACAGTCTTCTTTCTATGTGGTGGACATACAAGCTCCCAAGTATTGTTCTTCTGTAATGCTTCCATCTCCTCCTCTATTGCTTTCCTCCATTTTAGATCTCCCAATGCATCCTGTACTTTGTTAGATACTGATACAGTAGATATTTGATTCACAAATGATTCATATGACTTAGACAATCTTTTGGTGGACATAAAATTTGCTACAGGATACTTAGTTTTGGCTTGAAGGGTAGGTTCATACTTTTTTGCTGGTTGACCTCGAGTAGACCTATTTGGCAAAGCATATTGTCCACTAGTAGCATCACTAGTATTAACCCCAATAGGATGACTAACCACAGATGAGTGATCTTCTATACTAGGGAGACATGAGTCAGGGGTATCAATAACAGTTGACGAGGCAAGAGGGGCAGTTGCGCTGTCAGCTTCTGTTCCCTGAATTTCTAGAGTAACTATCCCAGCATTATCTGATGGTGCCTGTGAAGCTGATGCATCAGTAATCTCAACTGAACCTGTCACCATATCTCCTGTTTTACCTGTCTCCTCCCCCTCTCCATGATACAGCTCTTCAAAATATCAATGCTCACCCTAAAGAGTAGTATCAGAAGAGGTAAAGTAGCTCATGTCTTCAAAAAAGGTAACATCCATAGTGACATAGTACTTCCGAGTAGGCAGATGATATCACCGATACCCTTTCTGATGTCCTCCATAACCAACAAACACACATTTAATTGCCCGGGCATCCAACTTGGAACTCTGACTCTTTGGAATATGAATAAATGTAACACAACCAAAAACACGAGCAGGAAGATTATGGAATGAAGGTAAAGAGACATAAGATGCAAGTACCTCATATGATACTTTTTCTTGGAGGACACTAGATGGAAGACGATTAATGAGGTGGGCAGAGGCTACGACAGCATCACCCCATAGATATTTAGGACAATGGGCACTAAAGAGAAGACAACGAGCCATATCAAGTAAATGACGATTTTTCCTTTCGGATACCCCATTCTTCTCAGGTGTGTAAGGACACGTTGTTTGATGAACAATCCCATGTGTTTTAAAAAAACTCTTGAAAGACATGGTTTACGTATTCCCCCCCCCCCCCCCCCCCCCATTATCAGAACGAAGAACTTTAATGGTGGCATGGTAATGTGTGGTATAGAAGGCTTGAAAAGCCAGAAAGACTCCTTGTTTTTAAGAAGAACAATCCATGAAAGACGTGTGCAATCATCAATAAATGACACATAGTACCGCATTCCCGACACAATATGCTCTTTTGAAGGACCCCAAACATCAGAATGAATTAATTCGAAAGGAACAACACTTTTATTGGAAATACGAGGAGAATAAGTAGTTCGATGACTCTTGCCCAAAACACACGTTTCACAACGTAAAACCGACTCATCCACACCAATAAACAAAGTAGGCATGGATTGTTTCATAATACTAAAAGATGGATGCCCTAAGCGACGGTGCCATAACCAAACTTCACTTAGCTTGTCAGAAGTGGAGATTAAAGTGGTTTGGGACGGTGCTCCTGGTTTCTCCCCTGCGTACTTCTGATCTAGATGAAATAACCTGCCCCTTAGATACCCCCAACCTAGTAACTCCCCAGTGAGAAGATCCTGAAATATCACATACATGAGAAAAAAGGTCACATAGCATTTGGCGTCAGTATTCAATTGTGGGACAGATATCAAATGTTGAGATCAAGTAGGGACATATAGCACATTTTAGAGTTCTATGGTAGGAGTAATATGAACTGACCCTTTTCCTAACACAGGGAAAGCGTCACTATTGGCATTAGTAACATAGGGTACTAGAGGAGGGGTCAGTTCAGTAAAATAAGATTTGTCATAAGTCATGTGATCGGAGGTACCAGAATCAATAATCCATGTATCAGACCCAACAAAGCTAGAGATATTCAAAGCCATACCTATCTTACCACGACCAGTTATTGATATTGTGGGTGCTGCTCTTCCTGCCGTATGATGATCTTGACCAACCACATTATAGATATCTGGTTCTTAGACCAACTGGATAGCTGTTTTTGCCTTAAGACGATAATTAGACCTCTTAGGCCCAAGGTGCGGATACAACTTCTAACAAGTCTCACGAGCATGGCCAGTGTCATTGCAATAAGAGCAAGGAGGACGGGGCTGAATTAGATTATTAAAGGAGTGGTGCTGATTCCCAAAACCTGGTGGTGGTCCTTGCTTATGAAGTGAAACTGAATTGGATTGCTGAAGAAGTGGTGTTGAAGATCTCACCTGAATATTAAGGCTAGAAACTTCAACTTGGGCTTGATTAAGACTGTCCTGCTGAGATTCATCCTTACAGATATATGTGAAAGCGATAGTCAGACTCGGAGGTTCTGTCATTCTGAGAAGCTCACCTTGGGCGCTGTTATGCCTTGCATCAAGCCCTTTCAGGAAATGGTGAACACGCTCAAATTCCTTCTCCTTCTGGTACCAAACAATATCCGCTTGGTTCTTGATCTTGCAAGGACGCTTCATATGAATCTCAGCCCAAATATTCTTCAGCTTGGTGAAATACTACGCCGCTGGCTGCCCATTCTGTTGTATTACTGAAGCTGTGCACATTAACTCATGAACCTGTATGAAATCAGACTCATTAGTGTATAGGTCTTCCAATGTCTTTCAGATTGCCTGCGCAGTATCACATTGCTCCACAAGGTCTACTATATCCTCATTCATGGATTTGTACAAGACTGATATTACAAGACCATCATCATCTTCCCACTTAGTGTATGCATCAACATCACCTTCACTAGGGACTTCAATTGTGCCAGTTACATGCCTCATCTTGTGTATTCCTCGGAGATGAGCTATCATGATTTTCTTCCATTTACGGAAGTTGGTTCCATTGAGTTTAGCTCCCCCAAAGGAACTAATTTCAAAATTCTTGACAGATACTTCAAACTTCTAAACATCATTGACTTTAGAGCTTTCTTCTTTTCTAGAACTCATTGTAACACAAACACCAAATCAGTAGATATGCAGCGGAAAACAACAACAACAAAAAAACTGATATAACCGGGTCGGATAGCAGAAAACAAGTCGGGCCTGGAACCGAGTCGGATCGGATAACCGGACCAGGTCAGGTTGAAAGCTGGATCGGGTCAGGTCGGATAACTAGACCGGGTCAGGCTGAAAGCTGGATCAGGTCGGGTTGGATAACCGGACCATGTCGAGTTGAAAGCTAGATCGGGTCGGGCTGAATCAGAACCTGGTCGCGCTGAAAGTAGAACCGGGTCGGGCTGAATCTTCCTATCTGATTCTGTAAATCCAGAGGTGTTGAGACTAGATTCAGCGAGCGAGCGCGACGAGACGCCGGTGGGTCGAGTGCGACGAGACGCTAAATGGATTGAAGGTGCGCCTGAGATTTCCTTGCGTCTGAGATCGTGGAGAAGATCGGAGAAGATGCGTTGGAGACGAGATGTGCTGGAGACGAGATGCGCTGGTCGAGCGGCCAGAGTTGAGCAAACGAGCGGGAGCGAGATTGGAGACAAGACCAGGTCGAGCTGGACAACCGCTCACCGGAAGATGTGGTGCATATGTCGACTCGCTTTTCGAACAGCAAAAAGCAAGGATGAGGTGTCGACTCGCTTTTGGAACAGCAAAAAGTAAGGATGAATAAGCAGCAGTAAAAAGCTTATGGAACAACGCTTGAGGTGTCGACTCGCCAGGGAGAAAAAGTAAGCAACAGCAATCTGACAAAGAGCCTACGCCAGATTGAGGTAATATTGAGACAATAAACCCTAACAATTAATGGGGTTTAGTTAAAAATAAAAATCAAACCAACTTTACACGTCTGATAGAGAACCAACTCCAGACGAAGAATTACAGCGGAAAAAATAAAGAGACAGTCTTTTCGGATCTTTGCTCTGATACTAAGTCAAATATAATATGATTTGGAGAATGAATTTTCTGATATATTATTTGTCTTACATTAGAGGCTATATAAAAAAAAAGATACAAGATGTACTACAACTCTTCGTACTATGTACTACCTTGTACTATCATATATAGAATAGGAAAGTACTAATTACACAATACTCATGACTCACGCTAACAGTTTAGAGAACTTGGAATTAATCTTGAAAAGATGTGTTGAAACAAACCTTGTTTTGTATTGGGAAAAATGTCATTTTATGGTTAATCAAGCGATAATTTTAGGATACATAATTTATGCTAAGGAAATAGAGGTTGATAAGGCTAAGATTGATATTATGCTTCACTTACCCTCTCCCACAACTATGAGGAAGGTTTGTTCGTTTCTTGGCCATGTAGGTTCTTGCATGAGGTTCATTAATAAGGATTTTTTTTTGTGGCGAAGCCCTTGTGTTCCCTATTATAGAAGGACGTTCCATTCGTATGGGACAAGACATGTGAGGATGCATTTGTGAAGTTGAAAGGGCTATTGATGTCGGCCCCTATCATGACGCCACCCATTGGAGTTTGCCATTTGAGCTCATGTGCGATGCATCAGATTATGCAGTTGGAGCAGTTCTTGGACAAAGAAGAGAAAAAAAAGCATTTTACAATATATTATACTTCTAGAACTTTAAATGATGCTCAAACGAATTGCTCCACCACTGAGAATGAGCTATTAAATTTTTGCATTAGAAAAACTTTGATTTTATCTTTTGAATTCTAAAGTACATGTGTATTCTGACCATACAACCTTTAGATATTTGATGAAGAAGAAGGATACCAAACCACGCTTGATTCGATGGATTCTCTTGCTTCAAAAATTTGACATCGAAATCAAGGACAAGAAGGGAAGCGAGAACGTTGTGGTGGATCACTTGAGCAGAATTGTGCGAAAGGAGGAAACGTTGCCACTTAAAGAAACTTTCCCAGACGAGCAACTTTTTCGTGTGGACACAAAGGAACCTAGGTATGCTGATATTGTAAATTATTTAGAAACTAAGATTTTTCCTAGTACAGTTTCGCAGGCAATCAAGACAAGGGTGAAAAAGATTGTGCGACACTACATTTGGGATGAACCATATCTATATATGGAGACATTGTAGATATCAAGTTATTTGACGATGTGTCCACAAAAAGAGCATAGACTGATCTTAGCATTCTGTCACAATGAGGCATGTGGACATTTTGGACCACGTAGGCAATGGCGAAACGTAGAAGGGACCAGCAGGGGCCATGGCCCCCTAGAAGGAAATGTTTTCCCATAACTCTGCCATTAAAGTCTAAAATCCACCTTCAATAATACTTAGTTTGGCCCCCCATTAATATTTTAATTAAACTTTTTAATAAATTAAGTAAACACAAATAATAGACATTAATTGCATAATAAAATCATAGACTCCTAGTCTCCTTTGGTATCTTCGTTTTCTTCTTATGTTTTTACTTTCCTATCATCATGCTTCAGGTATTCAATTTAAATTTACTTTCTAGATTTCATTAAAAATACATCCCTATATATAATATATTGAAGGAAAGAATTTTCAGATTGATTGAATATTTGTATCTGCAGATTTGTTCTTGTTTCCGTTATTTTGATTTATTCTTTCTTGGGTAAGTGGGTGTTTTGATTATCTTCCTTTACTTGAATTTGTATTCAAAATTTAAGATTCATTGATTTGCATTTATCCTATTTTAAATTTCTCTATTTTAAAAGTTGTAGGTTCATGGCTAACCTGAAAACAATTCATTCATTCTTCAAACAAAAACAAGTTGACGATGTTGCAAATGAACAAAATCCACCTTCTAATGTCAATGGTCCATCAAGTTCATTCGAGCCTCCTATAAATCCTCCCAACACAGAAAATCTTATATGCATAACAAATCAAGTTGATATTTCCAATCTTGAACGGGATCCTTGAAAACGTATGCAAATATGGGATTTTCACCCAATAAACATGATGAGATTAGGCGCGTATTTAAGATCAGGGCCATACTAGATTCATCTTACTGAATACCCTAACTCAGGGAAGAAGCATCTTCGTCGCTTTCAACAATTTTGGTACACCCAATTTTCATCTTGGCTTGAGTACTCTCCATCAAAAGATCATGTATATTGTTTACCATGTTATTTATTTACAATGAGAGCTGCTAGTAAGCATGTTTTGGATGTCTTGTGCGTAAAGGGATTCAGAAATTGGAAGAAAGTGAATGATGGAAAACGCTGTGCTTTTCTAGAATCATATTGGAGAGGATCCATTCTCACCTCATAACAAAGCAGTTCAAGCTTGTGAGGATTTGATGAACCAATCAAAGCACATAGACAAAGTAATCAATGTACAAACAAGTGAGCAAATTTTGAATAATCGTTTGCGAGTAAAGACTTCGATTGATGCTATTCGTTATCTTGCATTTCAGGAATGTGCTTTCAGAGGCCATGATGAATCTGCAGAGTTAAAAAATCAAGGCAACTTTATTGAGTATTGATTAAACTTTTAGCATCATATAATGAGAAAGTTGCTCAAACTGTGTTGAAAACGTGCTCCTAAGGTTGCAAAATATACATCTCCTACAATCTAAAAGGAGATTATGGGAGTCATTACAAGTAAAGTACAGAGCAAGATTAGCGAAGATATAGGTGATTCCAAATTTTGTATTATTGTTGATGAGGCATGGGATGAGTCAAAAACAAAACAGATGACTCTTGTTTTGAGATTTGTTGATAAAAAAGGTTTCATACAAGAATGTTTCTTTGATCTTTCTCATGTTCGGGATACTGCAGCTATCACTGTAAAGAATGAAATATGTGTCATTTTTTCTCATCATTCACTTCATATTCAAAATATTCGTGGACAAGGGTATGATGCAGCTAGTAATATATGCAGGGTGAGTGGAAAGGACTACAAGCACTATTTATGAATGATTGTCCATATGCATACTATGTGCATTGCTTTGTACATCGATGCAGTTGGCTTTGGTTGCTGCATTAAGAGGGGTGATACATGTCCATAATTGTTTTACTCAATTGAGTTCTATTACTAATGTTGTTTGTTATTCTTGTAAACGTCATGATGAATTGTAAGATGCTCAAGTAGAAGAAATTTCATCTCTGATATCTATGGATGAACTTGAAAGTGGAAACGGAGCAAATCAGATTGACACTTTGAAACGACCTAGTCATACACGATGGAGTTTAAATATTCTTTCTCTATGTAGCTTAGTGAGGCTATTTGGTCCAACTATTACAGTGCTTGAAAAAGTTGAGAAAAAAAGTTCCAATTATCACTAGCGGGATGATGCTAATGCAGCTTTGAAAATGGTTACTTCCGTTGAACTTATTTTCATTTTACATTTCATGAAGGAGATCATGGGCAAGACTAATGATCTTTGTCAATGTTTGCAACAAAAAAATCATGACATTCTGAATGCTATGCATTTAGTTTCTGATATAAAGGCACTCATCCAAAATTTAAGAGAAGATGGCAGGGCATTTTTTCTTGAAAATGTCATTCATTTCGCAATAAATATGAGATTAATGCTCCTGACTTGAGTGCTCCTTATTTTGAAGTTCGAAGTCGCCGGCGAAAAAGAGATGTTACAATTGAGCATCATTTTTATGTTGATATATTTCTTGTTGCAATTGATGTTCAACTATAAGAGCTTAATTTTAGGTTTGGTATCTACTTTAGAGCTTTTAACACTTAGCAATGCTTTAGATCTTAAAGGTGCATACAAGTCATTCAATATTGATTTCATATGCATGCTTGTGCCCAAGTATTATCTCATTGATTTTACAGATCAAGAGAAAATTAATTTGAGCTTTCAATTGAAGTCATTTGAGGTTGATGTGCATAGTCATCCAGAATTGCAATTGTTGTCATCGATTCCAGAATTATGTAGGAGGCTAGTGGAGACTAACAGAGTAGATAGATATTATCTTATTGATAGACAAAATAAATCGGAAAAGAAGAAGAGAAGAAAAAGGAATTCGGTAACAAACAAGATGATGACCTGAGTTTCAAAGAGGAAAAGAGAGACTAGGAGACTTCAAGGCTGGCAACAAGGAAGAGAAAGATAAGGCTAAGGAGATTTTAACCAAATCTTTTAAGCTTTATCCTAAGAGGAATGCACGGCAAGAGGAGGAAAATAAGTAGGCTGCCGAAACCAACAAAAAGAGATGCACGACAATTCATTCAATTTCCAAATGATAATTCGGCTGAATAATATCAGGGATAATTTGAAGAGATATTGCACGGATATTCAACCTTATCTAAGAAGAAATTCAACAACAAATTGTCAAGGAAAATAGGAGCAGCCGATCCAAGAAAAGAGAAAGAATTTAGTTCAGACACTATGGCATTGAAGCTGCCGAACTCCTCTTAAGCTTCTCCTATATATATAGTTCAACATTGGATAGAAATCTCATCTCTCTTCTCATGCACAAGCAAGGCCGAAACTCTACTAAAATCACTCCACAAAAATCCCATACAGAATTTAGACTAGCTGTACCATTCCCCTACATCAAAATCGCACCATACCTCACCACCGAATCCACACGTTTGCCAAATCCTTTCAAGATTCTTTAAACTGTGATTCACTCCCATATGGCTATATTTTCTGTGTAAATTCAGTACTTTGTCTATAAAGATTGAATAGATTGGTGTATGTTGTTTTGGTTTTATAAATTTAACATTCGATTTCTGAAATTTTGTTATGTGTTTTGGTTTTCTTTATGTTAAATTCGTGGACAATACATGTATCGATTTGAGTTTGTGACTGAGGGCAGTAGGTTCACATGTGTTCTTGTATGAATTTGATTAATTTTCATGAGTTCGAGCACCACAAATCGTGTCCTTGAGGGGTGCCTTGGGTATGGCAGTACCTTAGGTGCCAATTTCATAAACCAAAATAATATAGGTTGCATCATACGCTGAGTTGGTGTGGTCTAGGTTATTTAATTAGGGCAGTAATAATTTTAAAAATTTACATAATGAATGAGATGAGTGACGCCATACTTGTTTATGTGTTTTCAATTCGGCTTATCGTACTTATATGTTTTTCGTGTTTAATTTATACGCTAAGTGTTATTAAACGGATTACCATTATGTTTAGGATTAAGCACTGAGATAATTTTAACTACTTGTGAAGTCTTCACGATTAGATGAACCACTGAGGGTTTTAATTAAAATTGGAATTAAATTTGTTTGAGTGCCATGTGAAATACTTTGCTGCCGTGACTTTTGAATTCGTGCTAAGCTATGTGTGTGAAGGTATGATCAAATGTAAATAATAGTTTTATATTTTTATTTCTTTTATTTTCGTAATTTTCAGTAGGTATTTAGATCAAAATTCCAAACCCCCAATATGGTTATGTGATACTTCATGTGATTGAATGCCCTTGATTTCCCCGGATTGAACGATCTCTACTTGTTTTATACTAACGATGATACAAAAAGGGTAATATGTGTATGAAATTATTTTGCAGGTACAAGGTGCTTGGAAAAAACTCCATCATTGAATGAAACGACAACCGATCGGGTGCAACTAAATGGCGCTGACGTCGAACGACAGGACCTGCACTGGATTAAACGACGGAGGAAACATCGGAGGTTGTTGAGTCATTTACGTTGTTGGTGCTGGTCCAGGAAACCCATCGAGGCTGGGCTGGAGCAGCGGGGGGAGCAGCGCGGTGTCGACTGGGTTGGAAGAAGGGCCGGCATCGGAGGGTGCTGGGTCGAGGTGTTGGCCTCGGGTCTAGGAATCCTGGCTATAGATCAAGATTGGAACCGGTGTCGGTGTGGTCGTCGTCGACGCTGGTTTCGGCAGGATTCAGAGCAGCAACGTCTGTCGTCGGCAATGGGCTGGGAAGCGCGGGGTCCGAGAATCCAGTTTCTTTGAGCGCTTGTGCAGACCTAGAGATTCTAGGATGGGGTGGCGACGATGGGGTTGACCGGCGATCGAAGTGGGGCTACGTCGAGGAAGTTCTGAACGGCGGAGTAGAGATCGGGTCGACAATGTTCAAGACTGTCCTAGCGGCGATGGCGACTGAAGACGAGGCAAACGAGCAAGGCTAGCGGTGAGGAGATCGGAGGAGCAGATGTAACGACCCGAACCTTAAAATACCCCCCAAAAGTTTTACTTTAATTTTGACGTTTTAGAAATTTATTGTACAATTCTGAGGGTTTAAAGGTTGAATTTTTATAAGTTAACCTGATCGAGAATTTTATTTCTCGACGAGTAAGAGGACAGTAAAACGAGTTCGTGGACACATAACAAGTTTAATTTATAATTCTTATGGAAAACTTATGAAGTAAAATCGGTAATTTCGGATTTGGTCGAGTGTAATTAGTCGGGAGAATATTCTAGAAGGAGGGGGAATATTCTTTTTGTTTTTCTTTTTTTTTCTTTCTCCCTCCTCTCTTTCCCAGATCGGACCCGAGCTCCACTGACCCGGGGTGCCACCCTCGGTTCTCTGTCGTCCGGCCACTGATCGGCGCGCCACGGGTAATGTCCGACTCCTCTCTTCAAGTCTGCAGAGGTGGTTTAAGGTGAATTATCGTAGTTCAGCCGGTGGAAGCCCGAGGAGGTTCGACTGTGTCAAACCGAAAACCTCCTCCTCCGGCCATGGTTCAGCCGGATTTTGGAGGGGGGGAGGGGAATTAAAGGTTTTGACCCGTGCAACAATGCCATGGAAGGAATTGAGTCAATTCGAATCAAGTATGGAGAAATTGAAAAATTTAAATTTTAGGGTTCTTGGTGAATAGTGCCAAATTAGGGGTTTTTATAAATTGACCCATTTAGGCTTGAAATTGGTACTTGTTATAGAAGGAAAAGATGTTAGAAATGTTGAGATGGAACATCTGTTAAATTTTGGTGATTTATGGTGCGGTGGCGGTGTTGACCTCTGCTGCTGGCAGCACTGCCGCCGCCGTGGATAGTTTTTGAGACTAAAATTTTGTTCTTATATGCGGAAAAGTTATTCCTTGTTCCTATTGGGTGGGTGGTTGCAGTTTGGGAGTAAAAGGGATTTTTAGTTGGTTAATGGATTCTATTTTGAACCCGTTTCGAGTTTTCGTGGGAAATGTTAGGACGAGTCCTCACAATTAGTATCAGAGCAGGGATATGATCTTTGGAGTTTATTTGTGGGAAATAAATTGGTGCTTGATATTCCTTTTCTATGATTTTAGGAGTTAGTAAACTAAATGGTTGATTGCTAAGTATATATTACGGGTTCTTTTGCATGATCTGTACTTGAATTTTTTTTTTAAAAGTGTGCTTGTGTTTATATATGTTGATTAAGTTGATAATAAGTTGCCTACCCATGCTTATTGTTTTGTTCATAAGCAATGTCAAACCAAACCTTTTTGCTCTTAATTATGTTGATTCGTATACACTCTTAATTGGTGACCCTTGCTCACTGGGTTGTTTTCTTTAATTTAGTGTTTTCATTAACTCCACAGCAAATATCTTTGCTGGAACCTTTCAATGTATATTTTACTGGCTGTTTTACAAATATTTCATATGATGCTTTCAAGTTTCATGGTTCTTATTTATTCTTGTTTTTGTTTTTCCCTTGTTGTACCTTCTTGGGATGTTGAATTTTCTTAGTTTGTATTGTGTTTTGTCCTGCGGTTCCTATGGTCATTCCTAGGGTCTTTCGAACTACCCACAAGTTCAACTTTGTTTATAAGTACCTGTAATGCTACAAAATTCAATATATATATACATAGTGTATATTTGAATTCAGTTTTTGTATGTGCTGTTGGTTCTACTTCATTTATATTTAGTCAAGCCAAACTATTATCTCCTCCCACACTTATATGTAAGTATATGTATTGGGTTGATCATATATCAGTGAGACTCTAACAGAACCCGAACCGGATTTCATCCTGAAACCCGGGTAAGGTCCTGCGGGGACCACTTTAAGAGAGATTTTACCGAAAAATCAGCATGACCTCTCTTAAAATGGACAACCCAAACTTGCTAGACAAATAGAAAACACTTCTACAATAACCATCCTGACTCCAGGAGCCACCTGCTCCCCCAAAAATTCAAACACTTCCACAGGACAAACACAAAATCACTTTCAATTGATTCACAGGTCATCAGAGCAATCTAATAATAAACTAGGGACACAAAATCAAAAAATAAAAGGAACAATCGATCCTACCAAACGGAAGCAAGGAGTATGATGACTATGCCTCGACTCCGAGTACCCTTGACCTTAAATAAACTAGTCTGTAAACTGGGCGATTTAAAACAAAGGGCCCAGGGGAAAGTAAATTTAAAACGTTAGAGTGAGTGGATAAAAATAAAATAATTTAACATAATACTTTAAATAAAAGTGTCATATTAATTTCCCAATATTTTATAATTAAAAATCACAATGCTTGCATTTCAATGAAACGTCCTGCTTTTTAAGAAAATCCTATGTAAAAATCAGCCCCGCTGATATAAACAAATAATTATTTTGTTTATATATATATTCGAAACAATATACTATTGAAAGGTTATTCTCATGTCAGCTCTCGTGGGACGAGATATTGACTGGAACCTCTATAGTTTAATTGAGGTTTTGAGAATGTTATTTCTAGAGAATATCTTTTCTTTGATGCGAGTTAGTAGAGGATATTGGAGTTGTGTTGGCTCGAGCAAATTCAAGTTGTGAGGTTTATTTTGTGAATTCAGCGAGTCTTGGTATTTGAGATATTTTCTCTCGAGTTTAAGATCATATTCGGAAATTCAATTTACGTGGAATGCTATTTTTGTTAATGATTGATTTAATAGTTCTGGTGTTAGTCGTTGGTTATGAAAACATATTTGGACATCAGAAGAATTTCTTTGATGTTATATCGGATATGGGTATTGGTGATAGCTGATGTATCTAGTTGAAAGTCTATGTTGGTTGTCACATTTGACGATGATTCAGGTCCCACTCTTTTGTGAGTTGTGAGTTATGAGAGTTGCTTTATTATGGACAAGATTGGACTTTGATAAGTTAGTTTATTTGGAATCAGTCCTGATCATTTTAGTGCGGGAAGCACAAGTTGAGGACTCGTCCTGAGAGCATATGAGAGATAAAGCATTGAATAGCTCACATGTATATTTTCTCCAGTTCGAGTGATGCAACGTTATTGATTGTTGTGACAACAGGTAAAACGTGAGAGGTAGAACTTTGGGATTCTTAGCGACGTTTGCCTGTGTCAGAGTGGGATTAGATATTACTATTTTGATTAGTATATGGCATATTCCGCACCCAAAGTCGACTTGATGAGTTGTGGGTGAGGGAGACTGTTAGACCTTATGATGCCTAAGTCCATGAAATTTGATGGAGAACCGTGATTTATTGTATGGACCTGAAAGGAGTTGCACGCAGCTTTGGAGACTCGATGATATTCAGCATTGTCTTGCATACCTGGATTGGTGAATAGATAGAGAGATATGTTAAGATCCTAAAGAAATGTGTTGAGTTTTGTGAGATGCAGTTCAGGGGTATCTGAGATGAGTAACTCAAAGTTCTACGGTTAATAGAGGCGAGATCCTGAGCCTCGAGATTTATCGGCCTTCATGAGATTTCGGAGCGGATTAGTTCGGTAGCTTATCGGTTAAAACTACTTTCGAAGTTATCCAAGATACATTATGTTGTTTTTCCATGTGTCTATACTCTATGAGTAATTGCCGATCTTTCGCATATCTCGGAAATTTAACCTATCACCCGAAGAAAGATTTAAATGTCCAAGAGCAGTCAGTTGAAAGTCTTGATCAGGAGGACTAAATTGTTTGAGGTAAATTATGAGGTAAATGGACTACTACCTAAGAAAATAGAGAAGCAGTAAGATGTCAGTGCTCATCCTTCTGTATTGGCAGGTACGTAAATTTCGAGGACGAAATTTTTATAAGGAGGGGAGAATTGATACGACCCGAACTTAGAATTACCGTTTAACTGTTTTACTTTTATTATTTATCCTCGGGAATTGTTTTTACGATTTGAAAGTTCTAAACGTTGACTTTTAAATAAGTTGACCCGGCCAAAGATTTTATTTCTTGACGAGGTAGAGCACGTTGAAACGAGTTCGTGGACACGTGGCACGTTAAATTTGGAGTTTGCAGGAAAAAGTTATGACGTAAAAACGGGATTTTGCCGTTTTTGGACGAGTATAAATAGCCGGGAGGAAATTTCCCAAAACGGCAAGTTTTCCTTTTTCTTCCTTTTTCTTTTTTTTCTTTTCTTCTTTTCTCTCTCCTTTCTCTCTCCTCTTCCCCGACCCGCTCCCTGCCTCCACCCAACTCCGCCATCCGGCCGAACTGGGTCGGCGCACCGGTCCCGTTCGGACCGGCTCGGCCTCCCCGTCACGCCAGTGGCAGTGGCACGGTCCCGTTCCAGCCCAAGAACTTCAAGCCCTGTCTGGCTGGTTCTCCCTCCTCCGGCCAAGGTTCCACCCGATTCTTGGGGGGAATTGATGACCTTGACGTGTGCAATCATTCCATGGAAGGAATTGAACCAAATCGCACCAGATAAGGAGAAATTAGAATTAGAATTTTTTTAGGGTTTTTGTGAATTTTGGTGGAGGTTGTGATTTTGATGTTTTTGTTGTAATTGGAGGCTAGATTAGTGTTTAGAACATTGTTTGGAGTTGATTGAGTATAATTTGGGGTTGATTTGGTTGGTTTTTGGAGAAATGGGAATTTAGGATTTTCGGGCCGCCGTGCCGGCCGCCGTACCCGGCGGCTGGGGCTGTTTTTGGCGGAGGAGATGGCGGGGATGAGGTTCTGAGGTGGTGGCGATGATGTTGGGTGAAATTGGCTTCGATTGGAGGTGTTTTTGACCTCCGGTGGCGGCGATGGCGGCGCCGGCAGCGGCGACGTTGTTCTGGCGGCGAGAGGTAGGGGATGATGAACAGTAACCGGTAAATAGTAAAACAATAAAAAAGTAAAAGTAAAATAGTAAAAGGTGAAAAGTAAAAAGGTAAACAGTAAACAGTAAATAGTAAACAGTAAATGGTAAATAGTAATTGAATTTTAACCATTTACTGTTTGACTTTTAGAATTACTGTTTGACCTGGAATAATTACTGTTGGACCAGTAGTTTTTACTGTTGACTTACCGTAAAAAGGTTAAAAGCTGATTAAAAGGGTTTTACGACGGAATAACTAGGAAAAGAATTAATCGGACACGGAGTGGGTGTCCTGAGTAATTTCGGACTTAGATTATTCGGTATTGAGGCGAAATTCCTATACCGATGAGTGAAAAAGGAAAAATTGGAAGTTTCGGACGAGTGAGGACGTCCGTAGATTTATCGATTATAATTAAATTCCGATTTTCGTAATATTTAGAATTTCGTCCTTGTTTCAGGTCGAGAGGTTATTTGATGGGACGAGAGATCAGATTAGCGGCGCGCTTGGCAGTACTGTGAGTGGATTTTTATTTTAAATAAATGTCTGCATAATTGTTTTAATGAAATGAAGTTTATTTCAAATAAATGATTTGAGAAGCATGATAATTTAGATAATTAAATGATATGATATTTAAAGAAATATGTTTTGGGGTTATATTTTTACTACGATTTTAGTAGTACGTGATTTTATCCGGAAACGAGGTTTCTGAAAATAATATGTTTTTAATTGTTCATAATTGATCGTACTGAAAAGTTTTAATGGTATTTAAATGAAATGACTGGAAATGAGATTTCCAGAAATAGTAGGATTCGATAAATCATACTTAATCGTTTTATTGTATTTTATATTTGTACGACCGGAAATGAGATTTCCGGAGAGTTTATCATTTCATTATTTGTGATTTTCGACATGTGAGATGTCGAAGTTATATATTATTTTCGATATTTATTTTATGACATGTGGGACATGTCGGATGTATATATATATATATATATATATATATATATATATATATATATATATACAGAGCTTTTCAAATACGGACGTCCGTATTTTAAAGTTCCGTGCGGATTTTCACTTTTTGCTCCACTTCCCGATTGAATTTCATCAAACTTCCGTCTAGACTTATCTAGATCATGTTGTGTAGATCATCTCTGCAAAATTTCAGCCAATTTGGTGATCGTTAAGGCCCTCAAACTTCAGTTTTTCTGTTATATATCAAAACCGGGCAGATTTCAGACCGTCCGGTTTGTTTTTTGATTTTGAGGGTCTTAACGATCACCAAATTGGCTGAAATTTTGCAGAGATGATTTACACAACATGATCTAGATAAGTCTAGAAGGAAGTTTGATGAAATTCGAAATGGTGGAAAAATGGAAATCCGTACGGAACTTAAAATATGGACGTCCGTATTTGAAAAGCTCTGTATATATATATATATATATATATATATATATATATATATATATATTCTTTTGAGGCTACGAGTTTATATGATTATATATATATGAGCCTCAGAGATACGGTCGGGGACCGTACGGATTTATGATATATAAGGGGATACGTAATTTTCGGTTTTGTTTTCGGATTTTCACCATATCAGGGTCCAAATATATATTGATGCTAGCTAGCTTATTAACCTCATCCCACGCGAGGTGACGACTTGACCATGTAGGTCAGATTCACGCTCGGTGGTCGACGGAGTGTGGTGTAGAGGTTTAGCGTGGGACGCTATAGAGAGTCTTGGAGGCTCTGACCCTTAGTCTTGGAGGCTACTATTAAATGGTGGTAATGACGTTCCCCTATTTTATTATATGATATGACCAATGGGATTGGTCAGGATATTATATCATTTGGGTTTCGGGAATATTTCTCTATGAGACTTTCTGTTATTTAATAAATTCCCGAACCAGCGGGGCTGGGGTTTTTATGCGACCAATGGGATTGGTCGAGAAACATCACAAATGGTTTTCAAAAGTATATTGTTTTTGAATACATATAAAAAGAATAATTATTTATTTATTTGATTTTATATCAGCGGGGCTGATGATTTTTAAATATGATTTTTTTATAAAACGTGGGACGTTTTATTTATAATGCATGCACTGTGGTTTTATTTCTAAAACTCTGGGAAAGTAATATAATACTTTCATTTAAAGTACTATATTAAATTATATTATTTTTATCCACTCACTCAAACGTTTTTAAATTACTTTCCCCTGGGCCCTTCGATTTAAATCGCCCAGTGTGCAGAGTAATAGTCAGAGGTCAAGAGTACTCGGAGTCGAGGCATAGCTGTCATCCTTGTTGCTTTCGCTAGGTGGGATCTGTGATCCCTTATTTTTATAATTTCTTGTTCTATTTCTATTTGTAATTACAGTTCATTGTTTTAGAATGCTCTGATTACTTGTGAGTAAATTGAGTTTGATTTTGAGTTTATTGTGGCGATTGTTGTGATTTGGGGAGCAGGTGGCTCCAGGTGTTTCGTTTGGAACTGGAATTTAGAAGTGTTTTATTTGTTGCAGGTTTTAGGGTTATCTATCTTAAGATTGGCTTATCGATTTGTCAATAGAGTTAATCATAAGATAGTCCCTGCAGGATCTTATCCGGGTTTCAGGGTGAAATTTGGTTCGGGTCCTGTCAAACTCTATCGATAAATCGATAAGCCAACCGTAAGATAGACAACCCTAAAACCTGCAAAATTTAAAAACACTTCCAATTCTAGTTCCAACCTCAACACCTGGAGCCATCTGCTCCCCAAATTACAACAACCGCCACAATTAAATACAAAATCTAATTCAACTGGCTCACAGGTAATCAGAGCAATCTAACAAAATGAACTGGAATCACAAATGGAAATATAACAAGAAATGTAATATGAAAATAAAAGAATAAGGGATCACAGATCCCACACTACTACAAAAAACTCAATACACAACACAAATCAGACAACACTTTGAAAGTTACATATTGTGTGAATGACTGAACTGTTTCACACAACCTAAAGTGAATAATTTGTGTTGTATGATGGTACGCATTTTCCATATTCTGAAAAATGTTTTTCCAGATTTTGTCACACAACTCTAACACACATTTTTTGTTGTATGATTAATGAAAATCTTGGCGGCAGAACTCCCTCCGACATTGAAACTCAAATTTGGGCAAGGTCTAAATGGACAGACAACAAAGTTCTTATTATGTGTTGTATGATAATATCACATTTTGCATTAGGTGCCACTAGTGCAAGATGAAAAATACTTGTACAATAGAATTTTGTAATTCTGTTGTATGACTTATTTTGCTTGTCCATGTACTACATTCATTTTGGCTCCAATTGCTCAAAATTTGGGAAGACCGGCGGCAAATTTCCCTCGGTTGCAGATTTGATCCAAAATAAAAAATAACACATATTCAAGATATTTTGTGTTGGAAACTTAAAAAAATTGAAGACAAAATTTTATAGAAGTCCTCTGACTCTCTCCTTACAAAAGTCCTTCCTCTCTCTTTTCACTCTCTTCTCTCAGAAGAAAAACCGCGACCTCCACACCACCTCTCTCGACCTGGAATGTCACCAAAAATCTCCAGATCCTCACTCTCACTCTCTCTCTCTCTGTCCACTCCAAACCCACCCCACCCCACCCCACTTCAGTTCGATTCCTCCCTCCAAACGACTCAAACCCCGGACTCTCTCTCGATCCCGAGTTCGTTTTTGGCTCCGGCAGAATCTTCCACCATAACCAAATCTCTCAGCCCACAAACCTAGTTCGATTCCTCCCCAGATTTCTACTCAAACCCTCCTCAGATTTCTATTCCACCTCCTCCTCCCTCCAACCTGTCTCTCTTCCCATACAAACTCTCAGATTTCGTTTTCAAGCCCTAAATTCGATTAAACTCCAAATTCCCTTCTGTTTCTCTCTTAGACTTCGAAGTAGTGGAGCTTCTGGGCGGTGGTGAAGCGGTGGCGTATTGAGAGATTAGTGAGGAGTCCGATGAAGAATTTGGTGATTAGTCTTGGTGGTTTGGTCTCTCCAAGGTCTGCATAATTTTTCTCTTTAGCTGTTGCGTTTCAAGCTTCGAATTATATATATTGCATGATTCGTCCATGTCAAAACCGATGATTTCTTCCATGTCCACGGGTGGTACCACGAGTTCGGGTAGCTCATGATCTCCGGGCACCGCTGGGTCTCCCTCTCCGGGCACCGCTGGGTCTCCCTCTCCGGGCACCGCTGGGTCTCCCTCTCCGGGCACCGCTTCCTCTCCTCCCGTACGGCTGGTCTTCCTTTCCCCGACATTGGCTTTGAGACGAGAGGCGGAGGAGAATACAAAGGGGATCAGAACAAATTCTGAGGTGTTTCTTTTGGCTACTCAAGACAAGTCTGGGACTTCGGATGTCATCGAGGAAAGGATTGCAAGAGCAGCAATGTTTTCCAGCACCCATGGAGAGTTTTGGTTTTGACTCCGTCCATCGATGAGTTCTTCTCCGGGCCTCGATGGGTTCTCCGGCCATCGATGAGTTCTTCTCCGGGCCTCGATGGGTTCTCCGGGCATCGATGGATTCCTCTCCGGGCGTCAGTAAGTTCCTCTTCGAGCCTCGATGAGTTCCTCTTGGGGTACGGTGTCTTCATCTCCAGATGTCGGATCATTTCCTCTCCGGGCGGGTCGTTTTCCTTCCCGGTTGGTTTTTCCTGCCTGATTTTCAAGTCCGAACTATGCAACTTCTGCTAAGCCCTTAGTCATCTGGTCTGGTAATCTACTCAAACATTGGAAAGCTTCAGATGATGGGCATGACGACCCGTCCGTGTATTCGACCCCTGCTTTGAAATCTAGTCTGCGCAACAGGTTCTGTTCACTTCATCATTTATTCCCAGATTCTTGTTTCATAACTAATAGCTCCATATTACCTGATGAATGCTTCAAAATAACTTGCATTGTCTGCCGAGCTTCATATTCGAAGCTTGTTGTTTGAATTGTGTTTTTGGTGATTTTGGATTACGTGTAGGGCTGGTGAGCTGTCTGCACAGGAGATTGAGAACAAGGCGGGAAATGTGGGGAGCAGCCGGATAATGGTGTTTGTGAGGCTGAGGCCGATGAGCAGAAAGGAGAAGGAGGCCGGTTCAAGGTGTTGTGTGAGAATCGTGAACCGGCGTGACGTGTACTTGACTGAGTTTGCTAACGAGAACGATTATCTGAGGCTGAAGAGGCTCAGGGGTCGTCATTTCAAGTTTGATGCTTCGTTTCCAGAGTTTAGTTCTCAGCAGGAGGTTTATTCCACCAGGTGAGTTTTGGGTTTTATGTTTTTGCCTTAAAGTTTTGAGCTTTAGGTGTTCAGATTCTTCATTAGTATCATGAATGTGCTTGTTTTGCTTCAGTTTTAGTTGATTGTAGGTTTAATTAGGGTTTTGTTACGTTGGTTTTGACTTATGAGGAAATGTTTAAGACTAAGGGGTAACCTCATTTGGTTAATTAGTTTAGCTATGAATGAATTGCTGATAATGTTGTGTGTTAGTACATAGAAGAGCTGAGATTTCCATATTTGAAAGAAGTTATTGTGTGATTTGGGAAAACTTTGATGAAACTGTTACTTTATTTAATGAGGAAGGATTGACAAAAAGGGCACCCTGTTTGGTTTTTTCAGCACAGCTGAGCTTGTGGAAGCAGTTCTGCAGGGGAGGAATGGATCAGTTTTCTGTTATGGAGCCACGGGAGCTGGGAAAACATATACAATGCTTAGTACTCTTGAGAATCCGGGAGTGATGGTTTTGGCGATCAAGGACGTCTTTACAAAGATAAGGCAGAGGAGCTGTGATGGAAATCATGTGGTTCATCTGTCATATCTTGAAGTCTATAATGAAACTGTCAGGGATTTGCTCTCCCCCGGACGGCCTCTGGTTCTTAGAGAAGATAAGCAGGTCTGCGTCTCTATCTCGTATCTCACAATAATTTACTAGCACTACTGAGTAGACTAAGTTACTAAGTTTTCTGTAAGTGATGATGTTGTCATGTATACTGTGTCAAAATTTCCATAAATACCAAAGATGGTTTAACTAACCAGGAAGGATGTAACTGGCTATTCCAAAATGGTATCTGTATCTCTTAAACGTACCAATAATTATCAAGGTCACTAAGTAAATGTATCTATCTCTCTAAAATGCAATATGCTATTACTCAGAAACATAGAAACATGTTTTTGGGTATCTTGTCTCAATAATGGTAGCTCAAGATCTTACATACCCCATTCGAAACATGGAAGGTTTTTTTTGTTAGCAATAGTTTAAGTTCCAAGATAACTTTCTGTATTTAGTACTTGATATAAATCTCTAAAGTCTGCGTTAAAGATATTTTCTTAAAATGTATATTACAGGGAATCGTGGCAGCCGGACTTTCACAGTACAGAGCTTATTCCACCGATGAAGTACATTTCGAACTCCCCTTTTGTGGTGATTTGAATTTTGATAGGTTAGATATAGGTTTCCGCAGGGTAATATATTGTTTGGTTTTCTTTGGCTTGGCAGGTTATGAAATTGCTTCAGCGGGGAAACCAAAACCGAACTACTGAACCAACTCGCTGTAATGAAAGAAGTTAAGTGATAACAATTATCATGTTTGGCGGGGTTGGAATTCTGGCAAACAGATATGGCCCCAGTTTATGCCTATCTGCTTTCCTGTTTTTGTAGATGTTTTTCATTGAATGTTGCTATATATATAATGTTCCTGTTTTTTAGATGTTTGAATGTTGCTATATATATAATGTTTGGGACTTTGAACTCCTCATTGTGTTGACTTCGTACACTTGGGATATGTATCTTCAATATTCTGATACTGGCATTTAGTATGTATAATGATTTGGAACTTATCAATGACCATTTTGTGAGCAGGCTGATTCGATTATAAACGAAGAGGTTCAATATCTTCGTGTTGCAATGGGACATGAAGATAAATCCCTTGATGAATTTGTTGAAGCACACAAGACATGCATGAATGAGTTCATGTTTTTTCCCAAGCGCAATGCTTATGGTGAATCAAGTGTTGCTGGAAGCGAGGAGAAAATTGAGGCCCTGCGAAATGAGTTTGAGAATGTGAAAAAGAAGTTGGAGGATGATCTTGGTAAGGCAGCGAGCCTTGAGAAAAAGGTTAAAGTCCGAACACATGGTTATGAGGTATGGTCCTGTCTTATTTTTATTTTTACTTTTTCAATTGTTGGACAATACAAATGATTATATTCTTGCTCATTCCTCTCCCCTCCCCTTTGCCTAGTTATTCTATGTCATGTTCTTCTGCCATTATAATTAGCGTAAATATTATTGCCTTTGTAGGCACACAAAAGTGTTTAGGTTAATGATTTCTGTTGGCAATGATAATGAGTTGCTCTGTAAAACTAATTATTAAAATATTCTTGGCATCGTTAGCATTCGTCTTCAGCTTTGTGTCTTATCTGTTGCACCCTGCTAAACCTTACGATAGCTTTCAGAAATGGAAGATATAAAATTAATATATTGCATCTCAATAATCCCTAGGTTATTGTAATATTCAAGAAGTGGATTTACTTTCTTTTTCTGTACTAGGCATGGTGGGTGGTTATTGAATGCTGTATCATTATTTTCAAACTCTTAGTAATGGTTTTTCTGTTCAGCCTTGTAGCAATGCAGATTGTATGTATCTTCATGATTTTGGCTCTCAGGAAGATAGCTTTTCCAAAGATGAACTTATTTCGGCCTTTGAAAGGTATTAAATTCTTGAAGCATATGCTTTCATCCAGTTTCATAGTTCTTTTTTCTTTGGGCAATAGCGTATTAAGACTTGACCTGTACTGGCTTCACAGGAGTAAGGATTTATAGATTATCGGTGTTACAAACAATATGCATCAGCGTCCAGGGAAAGGGTTACTTCCGCCGGTGGATGAGTATAGCAAATGGGCAACAAGTCCTTTGTCTACGTAGACTTTTAGGTGAAGTTAGAAATTTGTTTTTGGAATCTGTATGCCATGTTTGAAACAATTGTGTACACAGGCTACTTAAATGATATGGAAGTTTTATGCAATGTTTTAATGGTAATGGCTAGCTGATACTATTTTTATGGTAAAGCTTCAGGTTTTGATATACAACAGTTTATGTTTTTGTGAATATCATGTGTTGTACAATATGACTAAAAGCCACATCAAACCTGTGCCACAAAATCCTCAAATCTGTTGTTTGATTTGTAGAATCATACAACTCAATAAATATGAAACGAAACCAGTTGTCTGAATCAGACAACTAAATAAGTGGGAGATGAAATCTGTTGTGCGAATGAGACAACAGAATAAAATTGCAATATTCTGTTGTATGTTTAAAACTTACACAACATAAAAGTATGTATATTCTGTTGTATGAACTAGACATGTCAGTGCAGCGAATGCCAAGCCAGCCATGGCATGGCATATAAGTTGTACAACAGAAATTATAAGTTGGTTGTTGGACGTTTCATCACACAAGCTCGAGATATACAACGGTTTTTCCGAACTTACACAACGGTGCAGCACCGTTGTGTATTGAGTTTTTTGTAGTAGTGCCACCTAGCGGAAGCGACAATGATGATAACTATGCCTTGACTCCGAGTACTCTTGACCTCTGATCACTACTCTGCCAACTGGGCGATTTTAAAATGAAGGGTCCAGGGAAAAGTAAATTAAAAACGTTAGAGTGAGTGGATAAAAATAAAACAATTTAATATAATACCTTAATTTGAAAGTATCATATTACTTTCCCAATATTTTAGAAATAAAATCACATTGCATGCCTTTAATAAAACGTCCCACGTTTTAAGAAAATCATATTTAAAAATCAGCCCCGCTGATACATCAAATAAACAAATAATGATTTTGTTTATATATGAATTTCAAAACGAAATATTTTTGAAAATCAATTAATAATATTTCACGACCAATCCCATTGGTCATATAAAAACCCAGCCCCGCTGGTTTGGGAATTTATTAAATTACAAAAAGTCTCATAGAGAAAATATTCCCGAAAACTAAATAATATAAAATCATGACAAATCCCATTGTTCATATAATAGAATAGGGGAACCTCATTACCACCATTTAATAATAGCCTCCAAGACTCAGGGTCGAGCCTCCAAGACTCTCTATAGCGTCCCACGCTATGCCCGTACACGTCGACCACCGAGCGTGAATCTGACCTGTGTGTTCAAATAGTCACCTCGCATGGGCTCAGGCGACACTATGCCCGTACACGTCGACCACTGAGTGTGAATCTGACCTGTGTGGTCAAGTCGTCACCTCGCATGGGCTCAGGCGACACTATGCCCGTACACGTCGACCACCGAGCGTGAATCTGACCTATGTGGTCAAGTCGTCACCTCGCATAGGCTCAGGCGACTAAGCTAGCTAGCATCAATATATATCTGGACCCTGATATGGTGAAAATCTGAAAACAAAACCGAAAATACGCTTCCCCTTATATATCATAAATCCGTACGGTCCCCGACCGCACATCTGAGGCTTATAATAATCATTAGTATAATAGCCTCGAAATATACTCATATATATCTGACATATCCAACATGCCGTAAAACAATATCAAAAATTATATTTATAACGTCGAAATGTCTCACATGTCGAAAATCATAAATAACGAAAATATAAAATCCCCGGAAATCTCATTTCCGGTCACTACCTTTAATTAAAATTATTTAACATAATCAAGTTATGAATATTTAAAATATACTATTTCCGGAAACCTCGTTTCCGGATAAAATCACATAGTAAAAGCATAACCCAAATCCATAATTTACTTTAAATATTAAATCAACAATTATAACAAAAGTATATGAATTATCGGCTTCGATAATTCATATCATGCTTAGGAACTTATTTAATTAAATAAATGGCATTTTAATAAAACGTAAACGCATGCATTTATTTTAAAATAAAATCCACTCACAGTACGGCCGAGAGCGCCGCTAATCCGGTCTCTCGTCCCGTCAAATAACCTCTCGACCTGTAATAGGGACGTAATTATAATTATTACGAAACTCGAAATTTATTTATAAACGTTAAATCTACGGACGTCCTCACTCGTCCGAATGACACCATTTAAATTATCGTTATCGGTATTGGAGTTACGTCTCAAATACAGAAACCATTTACGTCTCAAAATTACTCAGGACACCCATCCCGAGTCCGATCAATCCCTTTTCTGATTATTTCGTCTTAAAACCCTTTTAATAAGCTTTTAACCTTTTTACGGTAAGTCAACAGTAATAATCTAAGGTCAAACAGTAATTATTCTAGGTCAAATAGTAATTCTGAAAGTCAAACAGTAAATGGTCAAAATTCAATTACTATTTACCATTTACTTTTACTGTTTACTGTTTACTGTTGTACTGTTTTACTTTTCACCTTTTACCGTTTTACTTTTACTGTTTCATTGTTCATCATCTCCTACCTCACGCCGCCGCCGCCGGAACAGCCACTCCGCCGCCAGCAGCGCCGCCACAGGAGGCAAAAACACCTCCAATTGATCCCAAATTTCCACAGCAGTGTCGCCACAACCTCAGGGACTCATCCCCGTCGCCTCCGCCGCCAAAAACCAGCGCAGCCACCGCATACGGCGGCCGGCACGGCGGCCGAAACTCTCCAAATCCAATATTCTCTAAAAATCGACCAATTCAACACCAAATTACACTAATTCGATTCCTTTCAACCTCCTAAACACGAATTTAACATCCAATTTCATCAAAAACACCAAAATCATATCCTTCACCGATTTGACCAAAAACCCTAGAAATTTCATTTTCTAATTCCTCCTTACCTGCTACGAATTGGCTCAATTCCTTTCATGGAAGTGTTGCACAAGTCGAGGCCTTCAATTCCCCCCAAGAATTGGGTGGAACCTTGGTCGGAGGAGGGAGAACCAGCCCAACTGGGCTTGATGTTCTTGGGCTGGAATCGGCCGAACGGTGGCGATTCCCACCGTGCCACCACCACAGACTTGAAGGGGAGGAGGAGACGGTCCAAACGGGACTGGTGGCGCAGCGAACGGCGGCCGGACGGCGAAGAACCGAGGGTGGCGACTCGGTCGGCGCTGCTCGGGCCGAGTCGGGGAGAAAAGAGGGAAAAAAGAGGAAAAAAAAAGAAAAAAAAAGAAAAGAAAAAGGAAAGTTTCCCGTTCGGGAAATTTTTCATTTCCCGCTATTTATACTCATCCAAAAATCGGACAATTTCCGATTTTACATCGTAACTTTTTCGTGTGAACTCCAAATTGAGCATGCTACGTGTCCATGAACTCGTTTCAACGTTTTCTACCTCGTCATGAAATAAAATCCTCGGTCGAGTAAACTTATTTAAAAGTCAACCTTTAGAACTTTAAAATCGTAAAAACAATTCCCGAGGAGAAATAATAAAAGTAAAACAGTTAAACGGTAATTCTAGGTTCGGGTCGTATCAATTCTTCCCTCCTTATAAAAATTTCGTCCTCGAAATTTACGTACTCGCCAAAACAGAAGGATGAGCACTGACATCTCACTGCTTCTCTATTTTCTCAAGTAGTTCCCTTTTATCTTATAAATTACCTCAAACAATTTAGTCCTCCCGATCAAGACTTTCAACTAACTGCTCCTTGACATTCAAATCTTTCTACAGTTTGATAGGTTGAGTTTTCATGATATGCGAAGGATCGGCAATTACTCATGGAGTATAGACACATGGAAAAACGTCATGTATTTTGGATAATTTCGAAGGTAGCTCTAACCGATAAGCTACCAGACCAATTAGCTCCGTAATCTCATAAAAGCCGATATATCCTGACACTCAGGATCTCATCTCTAATATCAGCGTAACTCTCTCTAGGAGAGTTGCTCATCTCAGTTACTTTTGAACTGCATCTCACAAGACTCAATAAATCCATGAGTGCATCTGAATAGACAACTCTCTCAATTCACCCATCCAAATGTGCAAGGCAGTGCGGAAATATCATCGAACTTATAAAGCTGCATGCAACTCATTTCAGGTCCATAAAATAAATCACGATTCTCAATAAGATTTCATGGACTTAGGCATCACAGGGTCTAACAATCTCTCTCACTCACATCTCATCATGTCGACTTTGGGCACGGAATACGCCATACATACAAATCACATAGGGATATCAAATCTCACACTGACACATGCAAACGCCGCTAAGAATCCCAAAGTTCTACCTTTCATGTTTTACTTGTTGTCACATCAATCAATAACGTCCCATCACTCGAACTAAAGAAATACACATGTGAGCTATTCCATGCTTTATCACTCATATGGTCTTAGGACGAGTCCTCAATTTGTGCTTCCTACACCAAACTAATCAGGACCAGTTTCAATTGAAACTGACTTATCAAAGTCCAATCTCGTTCGATAAAGCAACTCCGTAACTCACAACTCACAAAAGAAAGGAACCTGAATCATCGTCAAATGTGACCACCAACAGAGGCTTCCAACTAGATACATCAGCTACCATCAATAAACCAGATTCGATATGACATCAAGGAATCCTTCGGATGTCAAAATCAGTTTCCATAACCGACGACTAACACCAGAACTGTTAAATCGTCCATTATCAAAACTAACATTGTAAAGAAAATCGAACTTCAGCATATAACCTCAAACTCGAGAGAAAACATCTCAAATACCCAAAAGACTCGCTGAATTCACAAAATAAATGTCACGACTTGAATTTGCCCGAGCCAACACATATCCAATATCCTCTATTAACTCGCATAAAAGAAGAGATATCTTCGAGAAATAACATTCTCGAAACCTCAATTAAACTAGTCAATATCTCGTCCCACGAGAGCTGACATGAGAATAACTCAAATCAATGATTTATCCGATGAAAACACCAACACGCATTACAAGAATAATGACTTCTCAAGTCATCTCTGGATCAATAAGTGGTCCCACCACAGTACGATCCCAAAAGAAAATTGTTCCCATTAACAAAACGTCGTTCAACTTATAAGAATACGTACTAGTCACGTCACAACATTTCTTATACAAGCCTTGACTCGAAACACTACCTGAGTCAACAAGCACTACCAGGAAAAATACCTTAGGCGACGAAATATAAATAGTTTCCTCGCCTAAGAGTTCTTAGGAGACGAAAAAAATTTCGTCCTCTAAGCTAGAAATTTCGTCGCCTAAGACTATTCTTAGGCGACGAATAATTATTTTCGTCGTCTAAGAGAACACTTTAACGATAAAAGTTAATTTTGTCGTCTATGCATCTTCTTAGGTGACGAAAAAAAATTTCGTCGCCTAAGGTTTTTACTTAGGTGACGAAAATTCACTTTCCTCGCCTAAGTTAAATACTTAGGTGACGAAAAAAAATTTCGTCGCCTAAGGTTTTTACTTAGGTGACGAAAACAACTTTCGTCACCTAAGATCTTTACTTAGGTGAAGAAAAAATTATTTTTCGTCGCCTAAGTATTTAACTTAGGCGAGGAAAGTGAATTTTCGTCGCCTAAGAATACACAAAGACGCCGACAAATATTTGTCGTTAGAGTTATTTTCTAAGATGACGAAAATTATGTTTTCGTCGCCTAAGATTTTCACTTAAACGAGGAAACCATTTTTTCGTCGCCTAAGTGTGAATCTTAGGCGAGGAAAGTATCATTTCGTCGCCTAAGTAAATATTAGGTCAACATTATTTAAACTTATCTCTCTCAATGGGGAGCCATAGTATCGGGAGGTAAAAGTTTCCAAATTTTTACATGGATAATTAGGTTTCATCTATATGAGAGTTTAATATTTAGAAGAGTTGACCAAACAAAGTCATCTAAAAGTGCGTAATAGCGTTTTCGTGTGATAAGTTTTATGAAAATCTGGTTGACCATTTGGAGATTTCGCTGGTTATGTTGGATTAGAGTTTCCTCAAGATAATAAAACTGGGCTTATTAATTTTTTTTTGTATTAATTAATATATATATATATATATGTATATTTGGGGTCCGAGTCGACCAAATGCACTTATGAACTCATCGTAAAATTTTAAACACATTAAAATTAAGCCGCCAATAGATTTTTTAAAAAAATTACTTTTACTTAGACCACGAAATAATCAGTTTCGTCACCTAAGTTCCTACTTAGACGACGAAATAAAAAGTTTCATCGTCTAAGTAAGAACTTAGGCGACGAGAATAGCTATTTCGTGGTCTAAGTAAAAAACCCTAAACACATTAACATTAAGCCGCAAATAGATTTTAAAAAATAATTATTTTCTCTTAGACCACGAAATTAATAATCATTTTCGTCTCCTAAGTTTTTACTTAGGCGAGGAAACCATTTTTTCGTCGCCTAAGTGTGTATCTTAGGTAAGGAAAGTATTATTTCGTCGCCTAAGTAAACTTATCACACAAATACGGTATTACGTACCTTTAGATGACCTTGTTTCATCGACTCTTCTAAAAATTAAACTCTCATATAGATGAGACGTAATTATCCATTTAAAAATTTAGGAACTTTTATCACCCGATACTATGACTCCTCATAGAGAGAGATAAGTTTAAATAAGGTTGACCGCATCGATCGGAACTCTCACTTAGTCGGATTTAAGTGATTTTTTTACCATCACCGTATTTCAGCATAACGATCAAATGCTATTTCACAGCGTTTTTCAAAATTTGACTTCTTTATATAGTTGTTTCGAAAAGTTGTACACTTCAGTATAATCTACTAATTAAGTTATACCGCATTAGTAAACATGTTGTCATTATAATGGCTAAATTCACAAAATGAAAATTTTGACCGTCTGATGTGATCGTTATAGTTAAATATGAGTAGAGTATAAAAATCAACTCGTTTCGTGAACGTTCGATGCTCGATCGAAACGGTCAACCACATTTTCATAAAACTTATCACACGAAAACGCTATTACGTACCTTTAGATGTCCTTGTTTCGTCAACACTTCCAAACATTAAACTCTCATATAGATGAGACGTAATTATCCATGTAAAAATTTGGGAACTTTTACCACCTGATACTATGGCTCCTATAGAGAGAGATAAGTTTAAATAAGATTGACCCAATCGATCGGGGCTCTAACTTTGTCGAATTTAAGTGATGTTTTTACCATCACCGTATTTCATCATAACGATCAAATGCTATTTGATGTAGAACAGATGGCAGCAAGGATAGAAGAGCAGATGGACCGTCGCAAGAATGGAAGGATCAGTACTGTTCATGTCTGGGCTGCGAGCTCAGAATAGGGCGTGTGATACCTTTTCGGAAAGGGAACGACGCCAGAAACAATACTATTAGTTTTGTGGCCTAAGTGATAAATTAGGCCACGAATATGTTTTTTTTCGTCGTCTAAGTAAATTTCATTTAAAAAAAAAATTCTATTGGCGGTTACTTTTCCGCCTAAAAATTTTGTTAAAATTCGAAATTAACTTAGGAGACGAAACTATTTTTTTCGTCGCCTAAGAACTTTTCTTAGGAGACGAAGAGAAATGTTTCGTCGCCTAAGTCAGTTAAATATACTCGATCAGTTAGTTCTGCAATCCCTAAATCCAATTCTCTCGATCCCCAATCTAAAATTCTTCAGTCCTCCGCCTAAGTCGCCGGTCCCGCCTCCGCCTACTGGCCCCCTCTCCCGCCTCCGCCTCAGTCGCCGGTCCTGCCTCCGCCTAGTGGCCCTCGCTCCCGCCTCCGCCTCGGTCGTCGGTCCCTCCTCCGCCTCGGTCGCTGGTCTCTAGTTCCTTCTCATCTTGGTCTTATGTGAGTACTATTCAGCTCTCTTTCTAATTCTTCTCTACTTTCAACTGTCTATCTGGGCTCTGAACCCATGATCTTGAATTCTGGTCATTGTTAAGTTTGTGCCAATGTAATTGGGTTTGGAGAAATTCATGATTTGGATTTTTTACATTTGTGTCTGATCTTTCATCTTTAAATCTATTGCCTATCTTAATAGACTATTGGGGTTTTCATTGAGTAAAGTATCAATCTTTGAATAGTTCTAGGATTTACAATGCTTCCGTTTTAGGACTGAACTGTGTAACTGACTTGAAATATATGCATCTTAACAATTTGTGATATTAATTTCTGTAATTTTGCTTAGTCATGTATTTTACTTACCCTTTGGTTTGTTGGTTTATAGGTCTCCATGTATATTGTTGCAGCGCTTTGGATTCTCGTAAAGAACCTGTCTTGGCAATTAGGCAAAGAGATAGTATGTTACCTATGATCTCGCCTACCGCGGCTCCCAAGCCATTTAATTTCTTCCCCTTCTTGCTCCTTCGCCATTGGCACCGTTCACAAACATTACTATTCCAAAAGTGCCAGGTACTTGTGTTCCGTCCTCTAATGGTCTAATTGAATTAGATTTCATTAGGCATTCTGAAGGTGTTGTCTTGTTTCTGTGATCATGCTTGTAATACTTTTGATATGTGGTTTTAGGACAATGTATGTTGAACTTCAGTGCTTCTGAGAGTTTGATGAGTACGACCGCAATTGATTGTTGGTCGGTTTTTGCACCATTGCTGGCAAATGTAATTTGTTGCCCACAGTTGGAGGCTACTATCACAATCCTCATCGGTCAGTCCAGTAAATACACCAATGTGCTTGCTTTGAATGGGACGGCTGCCAAATATTGTCTATCGGATATTAAGGAGATTTTGGTTAGCCAGGGCGCAAATGACACGCTTGCGCAAATATGCTCAGTTCGTTCGACTGATCTCACAGATGCTTCTTGCCCGATCATCGTTGTTACTGAATTTGAGGAGTCAGTGGATACTTCCAAGTTGGTCGCCGCTTGTCAGAAGATGGACCCTGTGAAAGAGTGCTGTGCTCAAACATGTACAAATTTATTTTAATTTGTATGTACAAATTTATTAATATTAAGTATTTGATTTGTATTAATAAATTTTTTAATATATTAATTAATATTTTGTCTCAATTTCGGTTATTTTTTTTTAAATATAAATTCTTACTTAGGCGACGAAACTATCATTTTCCTCGCCTAAGTGATTTACTTAGACGACGAATATATTATTTTCGTCGACTAAGTAATTTACTTAGGTGACGAAAATACTTTTTTTCGTCGACCAAGTAAATCACTTAGTCGACGAAACTATAATTTTTCGTCGCCTAAGTGATTTACTTAGTCGACGAAAAAATATAGTTTCGTCGACTAAGTAAATAACTTAGGCGACGAAAAATTATAGTTTCGTCGACTAAGTAAATCACTTAGGCGAGGAAACTATAATTTTTCGTCGTCTAAGTAAGCCCATAGCCGACGAAAAAAACATCGTCCTTTAAGAATTTTTTTCGTCACCAATCCTTCTTAGACGACGAAATTTATAATTTTCGTCGTCTACTTGCTTAGGCCACAAACTTTAGACGACGAAACTTAGGTGACGAAATTTTCGTCACCTAAGTGCTTAGGAGACGAAAATTACTCTTAGGTGACGAAAATTTTTCGTCGCCTAAGATTTCCATTGTTGTCGTGAAGGAAACTCCTTTCCTGTAAGGCTCTACTATAAGTGGCAAATAAAATACCTCGAATAAGAAACACAAAAGAACGAAAGAAGTGGCCGATCAAATATAAATATAAATATGTATATAATGACCAGTGGATAAAAGACGTTTGTCGAATTCTGGTACAACTACCAGAATCTTCTCATCCGAATTACCGAGCTAACCATGCAATGGTCGAATAGATCCCCGATATAAGTATTTCGGATATCGTCTCCAGCTTTTCACGTGGTAAAGCCATGCCACCGAGCTCAAGCCATACATCATCGTAACAGGGTGATTCCGAAGCCATATCGACTATATCTCAAAATTTACGCCGCATGGAATCATCAAGAATCGCCAACTCCCATTCATCACTGACCTCCCAATGTTATCATGACCACATCTTCAAATCTCTTTCCCCTCAAATAACGCGTATTTCAAAACAAAATATCTCCAATCCAGGTAGCTATTTCAATTTCTAATTATTCCTTTATCCAATCTTCCGACCAAGGTCGCTAAAAATTAGAATTACCTATAGTTCTCACAATCTCTATATAGCTCTTCATTCCTTCCGTCATAACCGATATGCCCAATAAAAAAATATAAGACGGTTATGAGATTCACAAGAACTACACCTGTACACTGCCGCTTAAACGTCCACAAACTCACTTCCTCCACATATGCCAAATCTATTGGTCAATCCACAAAATATAGCTGAAGAGTGGCTCTATCACCTACTCTTAACAATCTAAAATCACAGTCAGAATGTTACATAATCAATTTCCTCACTCATTTCAACAAGGTCGCAACAATGACAATCATCTCACTCTGGCCTTATCAACATTTCCAAAACCGATCACTTTTAAAAGCTGCTCACAAAAAACTAGGGTCAAATCCCTGCACACAACGGGAATAAGAGACCAAAGTCTCAATGTATAGCCCTCTCAGGAATAACACCTTCCTATCTCAATAGAAATAGGGCCGAAACATCCGAGTTCCTAACTCGTAACCTGACGCTAAAACTACTGATAAGCGTCAAAGCACAACCGAATAGGTATAACCCACATACCTATTACGTACGCACGGATAACGTCCTAAGAGGTCGATGTACTCGAGGCATAGTCTAAAAGATACAACTCGATACCTTGAATGTATTTTACACACTTAATAATGACAATAGCACCAAGGAGCACGATGGGTATCCGCAGTAGTCGGATCCATCAGTCGGAGGTACTAAGCATTACTAAGCATATAAAATAACTGAATAGAATAGTACTATACAGAGTACATAACAAGACACCAAAGAATTAAAGTCACACACTTAATGAACACACTAGCATCGAAATACATGATGGAAATCCGCCGCGATCGGACCCTCACTCAAAGAATGCTAGGCGTCATCAAGTAGAAAAGGCAACATGACACAAGAAAACGATAGGACCTAATGCTCTGATACCAAACTGACAGGACCCACCCGGATTTCACCCTGAAATCCGGGTAAGATCCTACGGGGACTACCTTAAGATTAACTCTATCGATAAATCGATAAGCCAACCGTAAGATAGACAACCCTAAAACTTGCAAAATTTAAAAACACTTCTAATTTCAGTTCCAACCTCAACACCTGGAGCCATCTACTCTCCAAATTACAACAACCGCCACAATTAAATACAAAATCTAATTCAACTGGCTCACAGGTAATCAGAGAAATCTAACAAAATGAACTGGAATCACAAATGGAAATATAACGAGAAATGTAATATGAAAATAAAAGAATAAGGGATCATAGATCCCACCTAGCGGAAGCGACAATGATGATGACTATGCCTCAACTCCGAGTACTCTTGACCTCTGATCACTAATCTGCACACTGGGCGATTTTAAAACGAAGGGCCCAGGGGAAAGTAAATTAAAACCGTTAGAGTGAGTGGATAAAAATAAAACAATTTAATATAATACCATAATTTGAAAGTATCATATTACTTTCCCAATATTTTAGAAATAAAATCACATTGCATGCCTTTAATAAAACGTCCCACGTTTTAAGAAAATCATATTTAAAAATCAGCCCCGCTGATACATCAAATAAACAAATAATGATTTTGTTTATATATGAATTTCAAAACGAAATATTTTTGAAAGTCAATTAATAATATTTCACGACCAATCCCATTGGTCATATAAAAACCCAGCCCCGCTGGTTTGGGAATTTATTAAATTACAAAAAGTCTCATAGAGAAAATATTCCTGAAAACCAAATAATATAAAATCATGACCAATCCCATTAGTCATATAATAGAATAGGGGAACGTCATTACCACCATTTAATAATAGCCTCCAAGACTAAGGGTCGAGCCTCCAAGACTCTCTATAGTGTCCCACGCTATTCCCGTACACGTCGACCACAGAGCGTGAATCTGACCTGTGTAGTCAAATAGTCACCTCGCATGGGCTCAGGCGACACTATGCCCGTACACGTAGACCACCGAGCGTGAATCTGACCTCTGTGTGGTCAAGTCGTCACCTCGCATGGGCTCAGGCGACATTATGCCCGTACACGTTGATAGGAGCACAATGTGCGACGATATTACATGCTTATGCCCTCGTTTATGCTTTGTTTAACCCTTATTTGTCTAAGATAGAGTCATAATATAGTTAGTGTCAATTTTGGTAGAGTTTTGGTGAAATGTGCTTAATTGTCCGAAAAATGACTAAGTATGAGAAATCTGGAAAATAGTGCAAAATATGTCTTTTTCGCAATTTTGTGACGAGTAAAAATATGATCTATCCTTGTCCGAATTCTATGAAATTTGGTGTGCTTAATATTCATATGCTGAGGAATGTTGTGTTAAAATTTCAGATCAATCGGAGTTCGGGAAGTCGCCCAAAAGTTGGCTGTAAAAGGGCAGTCCGAACATTCCAATCCAGGGGCTTCCAGGAAATTCCTGGGACTGTGTCCCAACTTCGAAAAATCATTCCCGACGACTTGCATGGAATTTGGCCGAGATATTTTATGGGGAGATGACCCTATGTGTCTAGTTTACGTGAGACTTGGAATCGCATCAATCGGAGCTCCATGGAGGGAGATAAGCCGGAATTACTGCAACAAGGTCAAATCTGCCGATTCCAGGAACCTACTGCCCCCTTTTTGTGTTTTCTGTTTTTGATGGACCAAATGGTGTACAAATGCATATGTGAAGATGGTCCAAGCTTTATGAAGGGAAGAGGAAGACACTAGGCCATGGCATTGAAGAAAAATATGAAGAAAGAAGTTCTCCTAGTCAAACTAGGAGAAGCTGCCGATTGAGGCAGATTGTGTGCAACGCTGTGCTGCCGGCAATTGGGGCATTTTTCGATGGACCAAGACATGTCAAATGAAGTCCAAGATCATATAAGAAGTCCATGAAGATGTGAAGCCCAAGCCTTGAAGAAAAATCAGAAAAAGAAAACCTAATTAGACTTTGAAGAGGAAGGTTGCAAATCCTTATCCCACTTGGTTTTCTCTATTCCTTTTGCTATAGGGCAGCCGGCAGCCTCCTCTATATATAACCTCATATTCTCATTCTGAAAATCATCTCATCTCAAGCACAAAATACTAGCCAAAGCTCTACCAAGTTTCTTAAGTACCAAATACCCAAATACTTAGCCAAAACACCACCACCACCACTACAAACTTCCGAATTCCTTCACCTTGTTTTCTGCCGATTCCTGCTTAGGCCGAGCACTAAGGAGCAGCAGCAAGTGCCATCTTGTCACGTCTTGAGGAGTCTTCAAAGGTTCTAAAAGTGCGATCCACTCCCTCTATGGCTTTTGTATTTGTTGTAGTTTGGTTGTATTGTATTAACACAATTCGTTTCTTGGTTTTTATTGAACTTTTATGTAAACTGATTGCATGATTGATGTTTATGTTCAAGTTTTGTGATTTTACCATGTGGATTTCGTATGTATGATAATTAGGGCAGTAGGTATTTGATGCATGATTTAGACTTAAAATCGATTAGTAATCTAAGGTTAGGGCACAAAAATCGACACACTAGTTTTGTTTAAGCATTTGTTGTTTGCATGTAATTCTAAGTGCTAGATTTCATATGATTGAGTAATATGATTAAGTTATACGAGTTGAGTTTTCTTGATTGTGTTGCTCCCCTAGATCTAAAGAACCTTAGAACTTGCAAGTTAAATAAGAAGAGTGACGACCTTACTTGTTTGCTTGTCTTCGATTTAGACTCTTGTGCTTCAATGTTAAAACGTTTAAAACCGGATTAGCATAAACTTTAGGATCGAAGGCGAATAGCATGATCTTAAAACATTAGATGTCTTACAATTGGTTAAAAGGCTAATCGCTCTAATTGTAGTCGAAATTGATTGAGTCTAAGATGCATGAATACTTGTCTCTTACTTTCTTGCATGTGAGTCTATGTGTTAAAGAGTCTTTGTGTGAACTATTTGGTGTGAAAGATGATGATCACTTGTATATAGTAGTTTAGGTTTATTTTCGTGTCTTAGATATAGAGGCAGCCCTTGCTGCCGAACCTCATCTTCATCCCCCATGATAAATTCGTATATATGTATATAAGTGTGACAATTGTGTGCATATATGTTTGTGAATATTTTGTGTTAACATTCTCATATTTCAGGTACCCTTAATCCCCGGCTAGAACGATCCCTACTTGCTTATACTACTAACGATTGTAGGGTTTATTATTGTGTGCGAGCTTCGGCTCCCATCAATTTTTGGCGCATATATGTGTTTTGTTTAACATTCTCATATTTCAGGTACCCTTAATCCCCGGCTAGAACGATCCCTACTTATTCTATACTACTAACGATTGTAGGGTTATTATTGCTTGATGCTCGCTTAGGCGACTCGTCAATTTTTGGCGCCGTTGCCGGGGATTATAAAATCTTGTTTTATGTGAATGTTAAAGTGTGTTAATATTTGTGATGTAAAGTTTGTTAACAATCTGTGTCTCTAACTTTAACGTATACTTATATATCCTAACTCTCTAACATGACGTTCTAACTCTTGTATTTCTTTTTTCTCTTCTAACCTTGAAAAATTTGTTGAAATCGTAGCTTGTATGAAATTGTATATTCTTGAATTTTAGTTTGTTGTTTTTGTTCGATTTTATGTGTTTTGTGTGTGTGCAGATCGAATTGAAAAGAAAAAGTGCAGTAAATATCAAGTTCTGCCCAAACAGAAATCGGACAGTGCAGTCCGTCGATTTTGAATGGCTGCCGTTTTCAGTTCACAAAACCTGGGATGCTGAGCCATACACCGTTGGAAAGATCTCTGAGTCTACTTTCCGTAGGATTTTACAGAAGTGGATTTGGAGCTACAAACCGTTTCCAGTTTCAATTTGAGTACAGCAAGGTCAATCTGGTGGAACAGAGAACTGGGCAGCACGATAGGTCCGATTAAAGACCCAACAAGGAGTACTTCCACTAGTCCGATTGAGGTGAATTTTATACCGTTGGAAAGCTCTGTCTGTCCACTACAACATTTATTCAGAACACTTTTGCATTAGGATAGTGAACATACCCAAAATCAGGCCTCAAGAGAAGCAGACACGTCTGCCGAGAGAAGCTTGCCTGCCAAGAAAATCCTACTGCCGAGAGGGGCTGCTGCCCCAACTGCGGAGCTGCACATGGCATGATGAACACACAACACACACGGTGAAAAGTCTAGGCTATGGACTATAAACACAAAGCGCTACTTGGGAGGCAACCCATGTCGATCAAAGAAAAGTGAAGGAGCCATCACCGAGAGTTTGAAATTTCTTAACCCTTCTCTTTTTCTTTGATTTGTGATGATATGTTGGAATATGTTAGTTGATTGCATGCTTAGGAAATTCGTTGATATTGTTTTGTGCTTACATTGAGGGCAATGTAATTTTCTAAGTGTGGGGTGGGATAGCATGTTCCGTTTTTGTTTTTGTTGTTGTGTGCTTAGTTTAGAACAGGAAAATTCAGAAAATTGTAATACAAAAATAGAGTGTTTAAATTTGTTTGTTTCGAGTCTTAGGATGCCCCTAATATGTCAATGATGTTTTTCTCCTCTTTGCATACATAGATGATAGTTGTGCATACTTTTAAAATTGTGAGTTTCATGGATTATGTGCATTGATAGGAACATGTAGGACTTGTTGATTAATGAAGCATGCATGTTTTAGCTAATTTGTTTCCATAATAACCTATGTGAGCTTTAGAGCCAATTTGCTTTCTTCTTGAGCGATAAAAAGATAAAATTCGATAGATTCGTAGGAAGCATGAAACCTCATAATTCTTTGCATATTCGATGACTATATGCCAAAGCTTTTAATGAACTCTAGTATGCTAGAACTTACTCTTGTTGATTTTCAAAACATTTTTAATCATAAACTACCTTGATTTTGAATGTGATTGAATAAAGATCATTTAGGTTTACCACCATGGCCAAATAAAGCATGTGCCCTATTGGAGCCCGTCGTGGGACACCTTAGTAAACCCCTTTGAGCCTATGTTGAGCCTTTTCTTTCATCACCCTTAAACACTTTCCATGAACTTAGTATAGTGATGCCTTTACTGTGTGTTCCGGCAAAGCTTGAATTTTTGAAAGCGTTTTCACGTGTGTGATGAAGAAGAACAAGTGTGGGGTAGACTTAGCCATAAAATTATATGAAAAATGTATGCATGCCGTACCTAGAAAAAGAAAAAAAATTTTGGCTCGGATTAAAAAGAAAATAAAAGAAGCCAAGAGAAAAAGAAGAAGAAAAAAAGGGGTACGGCATAGGCATGAAAAGAAAAATTTTGTGTATGGCTATTGTCTAGATTTTTGTTGTAATGTTATGGGAAGAAAAGAATGAAGTATGGGTCCAACAAGAAGAAATTTGACCCTTTCGGCGAGAAGACATAAGGAGATTCGAGCTTTGCTAAGGCCTTAGTGACGTTTTGAGCCTCCTTATCTAAATATCGAATACCTCTTAGCCTAGCCCCATTACAACCCTTTTATTGATCTTTTTCATGATTCTTAAGATGGTTAAATTTGATTGTGGAGATTATCTCAAGAGTAAGCATATGGTTTTGGTTCATTGGTGCATATAGTTATCATATGAGGTTTTTCCATCAAAATTCACAAAGTGCTTTTGTTTCCTTGATATATGCAAGTCACTCTTTGTAATTCATTATCTTTCGCTTGCATATACTTATGAGTGAATAACCATGCTTCGAGAGAAAAGAAGAGAGTATGCCTAGTGAGGTGATTTGAATTAGCTTTTAACATGCTTACATGCTTACCTTTTTGCTCTTATATGTTTATATTGATGTCGCATGTTCATGAAACTTGGAATTTTCGTGCTTAGCATTCTCATGCATTAACTTGAAAGCTATGTGTACATACGAGCCTGAGACAAATTGTTAGGGGCAATAGTTTGTTTAGAGTCTAGTTTAATTTAGTTTGCTAAGGGACTAGCAAAGGATAAGTGTGGGGTAGTTGATAGGAGCACAATGTGCGACGATATTACATGCTTATGCCCTCGTTTATGCTTTGTTTAACCCTTATTTGTCTAAGATAGAGTCATAATATAGTTAGTGTCAATTTTGGTAGAGTTTTGGTGAAATGTGCTTAATTGTCCGAAAAATGACTAAGTATGAGAAATCTGGAAAATAGTGCAAAATATGTCTTTTTCGCAATTTTGTGACGAGTAAAAATATGATCTATCCTTGTCCGAATTCTATGAAATTTGGTGTGCTTAATATTCATATGCTGAGGAATGTTGTGTTAAAATTTCAGATCAATCGGAGTTCGGGAAGTCGCCCAAAAGTTGGCTGTAAAAGGGCAGTCCGAACATTCCAATCCAGGGGCTTCCAGGAAATTCCTGGGACTGTGTCCCAACTTCGAAAAATCATTCCCGACGACTTGCATGGAATTTGGCCGAGATATTTTATGGGGAGATGACCCTATGTGTCTAGTTTACGTGAGACTTGGAATCGCATCAATCGGAGCTCCATGGAGGGAGATAAGCCGGAATTACTGCAACAAGGTCAAATCTGCCGATTCCAGGAACCTACTGCCCCCTTTTTGTGTTTTCTGTTTTTGATGGACCAAATGGTGTACAAATGCATATGTGAAGATGGTCCAAGCTTTATGAAGGGAAGAGGAAGACACTAGGCCATGGCATTGAAGAAAAATATGAAGAAAGAAGTTCTCCTAGTCAAACTAGGAGAAGCTGCCGATTGAGGCAGATTGTGTGCAACGCTGTGCTGCCGGCAATTGGGGCATTTTTCGATGGACCAAGACATGTCAAATGAAGTCCAAGATCATATAAGAAGTCCATGAAGATGTGAAGCCCAAGCCTTGAAGAAAAATCAGAAAAAGAAAACCTAATTAGACTTTGAAGAGGAAGGTTGCAAATCCTTATCCCACTTGGTTTTCTCTATTCCTTTTGCTATAGGGCAGCCGGCAGCCTCCTCTATATATAACCTCATATTCTCATTCTGAAAATCATCTCATCTCAAGCACAAAATACTAGCCAAAGCTCTACCAAGTTTCTTAAGTACCAAATACCCAAATACTTAGCCAAAACACCACCACCACCACTACAAACTTCCGAATTCCTTCACCTTGTTTTCTGCCGATTCCTGCTTAGGCCGAGCACTAAGGAGCAGCAGCAAGTGCCATCTTGTCACGTCTTGAGGAGTCTTCAAAGGTTCTAAAAGTGCGATCCACTCCCTCTATGGCTTTTGTATTTGTTGTAGTTTGGTTGTATTGTATTAACACAATTCGTTTCTTGGTTTTTATTGAACTTTTATGTAAACTGATTGCATGATTGATGTTTATGTTCAAGTTTTGTGATTTTACCATGTGGATTTCGTATGTATGATAATTAGGGCAGTAGGTATTTGATGCATGATTTAGACTTAAAATCGATTAGTAATCTAAGGTTAGGGCACAAAAATCGACACACTAGTTTTGTTTAAGCATTTGTTGTTTGCATGTAATTCTAAGTGCTAGATTTCATATGATTGAGTAATATGATTAAGTTATACGAGTTGAGTTTTCTTGATTGTGTTGCTCCCCTAGATCTAAAGAACCTTAGAACTTGCAAGTTAAATAAGAAGAGTGACGACCTTACTTGTTTGCTTGTCTTCGATTTAGACTCTTGTGCTTCAATGTTAAAACGTTTAAAACCGGATTAGCATAAACTTTAGGATCGAAGGCGAATAGCATGATCTTAAAACATTAGATGTCTTACAATTGGTTAAAAGGCTAATCGCTCTAATTGTAGTCGAAATTGATTGAGTCTAAGATGCATGAATACTTGTCTCTTACTTTCTTGCATGTGAGTCTATGTGTTAAAGAGTCTTTGTGTGAACTATTTGGTGTGAAAGATGATGATCACTTGTATATAGTAGTTTAGGTTTATTTTCGTGTCTTAGATATAGAGGCAGCCCTTGCTGCCGAACCTCATCTTCATCCCCCATGATAAATTCGTATATATGTATATAAGTGTGACAATTGTGTGCATATATGTTTGTGAATATTTTGTGTTAACATTCTCATATTTCAGGTACCCTTAATCCCCGGCTAGAACGATCCCTACTTGCTTATACTACTAACGATTGTAGGGTTTATTATTGTGTGCGAGCTTCGGCTCCCATCACACGTCGACCACCGAGCGTGAATCTGACCTATGTGGTCAAGTCGTCACCTCGCATGGGCTCAGGCGACTAAGCTAGCTAGCATCAATATATATCTGGACCCTGATATGGTGAAAATCCGAAAACAAAACCGAAAATACGCTTTTCCTTATATATCATAAATCCGTACGGTCCCCGACCGCACATCGGAGGCTTATAATAATTATTAGTATAATAGCCTCGAAATATACTCATATATATCTGACATATCCAACATGCCGTAAAACAATATCAAAAATTATATTTATAACGTCGACATGTCTCACATGTCGAAAATCATAAATAACGAAAATATAAAATCCCCGAAAATCTCATTTCCGGTCACTACCTTTAATTAAAACTTATGTAACATAATCAAGTTATGAATAATTAAAATATACTATTTTCGGAAACCTCGTTTCCGAATAAAATCACATAGTAAAAGCATAACCCAAATCCATAATTTACTTTAAATATTAAATCAACAATTATAACAAAAGTATATGAACTATCGGCTTCGATAATTCATATCATGCTTAGGAACTTATTTAATTAAATAAATGGCATTTTAATAAAACGTAAACGCATGCATTTATTTTAAAATAAAATCCACTCACAGTACGGCCGAGCGCGCCGCTAATCCGGTCTCTCGTCCCGTCGAATAACCTCTCGACCTGTAATAGGGACGTAATTATAATTATTACGAAACTCGGAATTTATTTATAAACCGGTCTCTCGTCCCGCTATTTATACTAGTCCAAAAATCGGACAATTTCTGATTTTACATCGTAACTTTTTCGTACGAACTCCAAATTGAGCATGCTACGTGTCCACGAACTCGTTTCAACGTTTTCTACCTCGTCATGAAATAAAATCCTCGGTCGAGTCAACTTATTTAAAAGTTGTTGACAGTAGTCGCAGAGAGGCTACAGCAGGACCGCAGACCCGCAGCAAGCGCACCAGGGCCCGGCCCAAGGGTCGGGACCAGATCACCAGCACCCGGCCTCGGGGCCTGGCACTCTATCTGCCTCCAGGAGCCCAGGGTCCGGGGGCGCCAGCCTGCCTAAGAGGGCTTCAGAAAGTATAAGCAGAAGGGAACCAGTCCCACATCGAAGAGTAAGGCCAGTCCTTACCCCCAACCACCTATATATGGGCCCCAACTACCTTCTTTATGAGGTAACTCATCTCTCTCCCCGCTTACATACGTGTCTTGGTTATATATATTCCAACTATACTAACTTAGGCATCGGAGAGGAGAAGACCGGCCCGCCCGGTATTCCCCTTAGTGAGCAGGATTGCAGGAGATAGAGGTGGATTCATCAAGTATCTACTAGACCCCCTGGTTTAGGCAGAAACAATTGGCGCCGTCTGTGGGAACTCGTACAAAAAGTTGTGTTGCTCTATCAATCCTGTGGAGAAGTAGCTGCGTCCTTCAGTCCGGAAACAATGGAGGGGAGGAAGGTAAAAGCCAGCGGGGAAAAACCGAAAGCGCGAATTCAGTTCCCCAACCCAGCCTGTAGCATAAAGGCCAAGATCGGTACGAGGTTCGCCCTTTCTTCCGTCAGTGATAGGACTCATGATCACCAAAAACCAGAGAGCACCGACCAGAAGGGTCCGGAAGAAATTAAAAAAATGAAGGCGAAGGTCGAGCGCTTGCGAGCGGAGGGTGATCAAGATCGGCTAAGAGCGGAGGCCCGGTGCCGAGAATTGGAGGCAGTCAACATCGCCCTGGTGGCGGCCCTGGAGCGAGAGGGTCAGCAGAGCACTCCTCAAGCAGCACCGCGATCAGCAGGCAAGGCTAGCGAATTCCCGCATCTTGAGGTAGGACAGGCCACGGGAAGAAGAAAGACCGTGCATATGGACACGCCACTCTTTTCGGAAGCTTTAAAAAACTCCGGCCCGGCCGAGCCCCCGTACCGCACGGGCCAGGCGTCAACCGATCAGGAAAGCACTACCGCACGAGCGCTCGAGGCGCTCTCCGCCTCGGTAGCAGACATGGAGGGCCGCATGGCGGCCAGCGAGAGAATGGCAGGGCGGCAGCAGAGTGGCGCGCGGTTCAACGAGCGAATTGGACCTTTCCCGCACCGAATTAGGGAATCGGGAAGATCTGGAAGCCAAAGGCCTCTAAAGTTGACCTATTCCGGGGCGGGCTGTCCTTACCAGCACCTGGACAGCTTCAAGTCACAAGCAGGGGTGAGGGGCTACTCGGACGCCACGTGCTGCAACGTATTTCAAGAAACGCTCTCAGGAGAGGCGTTGAATTGGTTCTACGGGCTGCCAATTAATTCAGTCGAAACCTTCGAGCGGTTGGCGGATCAGTTCGTCGGCCGGTTCATTCTAAGAGCCAGGACAACCCAGGCATCCACAATCCTTTTTGACTGCATGCAAACAGACAACGAGCCCCTACGTGCCTTCGTTAACCGGTGGCAGATTGCCACAGCCGGGGTCAGGAACCTGGACAGGCAGATAGCAGGGATGGCCTTCAAGCAGGGTTTAAGACCCGGAGAACTTTCGTACGACTTGCTACTACAGGAGCCGCTGGGGTACGACGAGCTGATGACTGTGGCCGTTAGGCACGCTCAGGCAGAGCACGACACATACGGGGACAAGGCGCCCAAGCGGATAGCGGACGACCTACAGCCGTCCCATGGGAGCAAAGCCGGATGGCTAGATCGTAGCCGAGCGCCCGCAGCCACTAGGAAAGCAGACCCACGGGAGGAATGGCAACCCCGGCGGAGCGATGGCGACGGTTCCTGGCCAGCAAGAAAACAGCCATTTGTGCGTTCGGCGCGGCCTCTAGCTGCTGCGCCAGCAGAGCGACCACCGCGGGCCTTGGCTATTTTGCCAGCCGGAAAGCCCAAGGATCTAGCCCTTCGGACCGACGACCGGAATGCCCAGATAGCGGTCGTAATCAACCGGACCCGCCAGAAGGACCCCAACGACGAGCAACCGCGGCCTCGGCAGGTGGGAACTATAAACACCCGCACTCCCGGGGGGATCGAGGTACACGGGAGCATTAACACGATACACGGCGGGGATCGTATAGATCGACTTACCCGGAACTCGAAGAAGCGGTGCCTAAGATCGGTCCGAGGGAAGGAGGTATACGCCTTCGGCGAAGGAAGCGGCCAGGCCGCTAAAACCGGATGGACATCGATCACCTTTTACGAGGGGGAAGAGCCGGAGGATCTGATCCAACCGCACAGCGACCCCTTCCTCGTTACGGTCCAAATAGACCACTGGATGACCAGTCGTATGCTGATTGATACCGGGGCCTCAGTCAACGTAATGTTCCGGGATGCATACAAGGGGTTGCAGAGAGGAAGGAACAAGTTATCCCAGGATAACGAGCCGCTCATAAGCTTCTCCGGTGAGGTCGTCCAGCCCCTGGGATCGGATTACCTACCGATCATCTTCACCGAGGGAGACAGAACCAGAAAGGAGCATTTGGAGTTCATCATTGTTGACTGCCTATCATCGTACAATGGCATAATCGGTCGGCCAGGGTTATGGAGGCTTAAAACGTTCATTGTCGGCCATATGTTAATGATGAAGATGCCTTCACCGGCCGGAGTCATTACCATACGCGGGGACCAAAGGATCGCCCGCAAGTATTACACAGAAGCCGTGACCCACGGGAGGAAGCGGGCCGAGGTCTTCACAACCGCTCAGCAGGCACCCGGGCCGGATCTAAACATTGACCCACGTGATGACGTCAAGACAAAAAGAGTCGGGCGGTTCATCGAGAAACTGGAGCCACCTGCGGCCGTGGAACAAACCGAAGCAATCTGCATTTCGGTGGACCACCCGGAGCGAACTGTCGTAATAGGGACGCGGCTCGATCCAGCTGTTAGGCAAGAGCTCATAGCCTTCCTCCAGGACAACGGTTCGGTCTTCGCATGGTCCTATGAGGACATGCCGGGCATATCCTCGGAGATAGCTGTGCATGAGCTAAATTTATTGCCCAGCGTTCCCCCGGTAAGGCAGAAGAGGAGATCTTTCAGTCCCGCCAAGTATGAGGCAATCAGAGCGGAGGTACAGAAATTGAGGAGTATAGGGTTCATCCGGGAAGTCCAGTACCCCCGTTGGCTCGCAAACATAGTTATGGTACCAAAGAAGGGAACCGGCCAATGGCGTATGTGCGTGGACTTCACTAACCTGAACCGGGCGTGTCCAAAGGACAGCTTCCCGCTCCCCCGGATTGACCAGCTTATAGATTCCACGTCCGGTTTTAAGATGCTCAGCTTCATGGACACTTACGCCGGATACAATCAGATTAGGATGCACCCGGATGATGAGGAGCACACATCATTCACAACCGACCGAGGTACCTACTGTTATAAGAGGATGCCGTACGGTCTGAAGAATGCCGGGGCCACCTACCAGCGAACGGTCAACCAAATGCTGGAGCAAGAAATGGGTAAAACCGTAGAGGTTTACGTGGATGACATGCTGGTCAAGAGCTTGACTGCAGGGGCCCACGTCCAGGATTTGGCCGTAGTCACCGGCAAGATGCTCAAGTTCGGAATGCGCTTAAACCCAAAGAAGTGTATTTTCGGAATTTCAGAAGGCCTATTCCTAGGCCACACCATCAGACAGCGAGGGATAGAGGCCAACCCGCTGAAGGTCCAGGTGATTTTAGATATGGAAACGCCAGAAGAGAGAAACCAGGTCCAGATGTTGACCGGCCGGTTAGCCGCCCTCGCCAGATTTATCTCCCGCCTAACCGACAAATGCACCCCATTCTTCAAATTGCTCAAGGCGCAGCAGACTAGGAAAATCCACTGGGCAGCGGAGCATGAAGCAGCGTTCCAGTCTATCAAGGCGTATCTGTCAGCAGTGCCTCTCCTATCCAAACCAGTGCCAGGCGAAATGCTATACCTTTACATAGCTGCATCCGCGACGGCCGTCTCCGCGGCTCTCATTAGGAAGGAAGAAACGCTCGAACTCCCGGTATACTATGCGGGAAAGGGACTCACTGGAGCAGAAGGCCGGTACCCCGACATAGAGAGATTGGCTCTGGCCCTGATTGTTAGTGCCAGGAAGCTCCGGCATTATTTCCAGGCTCACTCCATAACCTTGTATACCAATCACCCTCTGCGACAGATCCTACAAAGGCTGGAGACCAGTGGTAGGCTCGTACGGTGGGCAGTTGAACTGGGAGAATTCGACATCATCTACGCCCCGCGAACGGCCATCAAAGGGCAGGCAGCTGCGGACTTCATATGCGAACTCACCCCAATGGCGGTAGAAGCACACCCCGACCGGTGCGAGCCCACCGAGGCAGTACGAGCCACAAAGGCCGCGCGAGGCCTCCCCACCGGTTGGAAGCTTTACGTGGATGGCTCCGTAACGGCCAGGCGGAGCGGTGCTGGTGTCATGATAACCTCGCCCGATGGCCAGTCATACGAGTATGTGTTACGGTTCCTTTTTAGCACCTCCAACAACGCTGCTGAGTATGAGGCCCTCATAGCCGGTCTGCAACTGGCCAAGGAGTTGGGAATCTCGTCCATGGAGATATACAGCGACTCTAGCCTAGTGGTGAACCAGATGAACGGGGTGTTCGAGGTCAAGGACCCCCAGCTGTCCTCTTACCAGGCTCTGGCAAAAACCTTGATCGAGCCATTCGAGGGCGCCACGATCCAGCACATTCCCCGAGAGGAAAATAGACATGCGGATGCCCTCGCAAGGCTGGCAACCGGAAACTACCCTCCAGAGTACCGGAGGGCAAAAATGGAAACTCTCCAGCAGCCAAGTATAAACAAAACCATCTCTGAGATATTTGCGGTAGAAGAAGCGCCACCAAGCTGGATGGATCCAATAGTCAAGTATTTGACTGACAAAACCAGCCCCCAGGATGCGGTAGAGGCCAGAAGATTACACCTCCGCTGCGCCCGGTACGGTCTCCTCAACGGCCAGTTATACTGAAGGGGGCACAGCTTCCCCCAGCTGAGGTGCGTGACAAAAGAGGCAGGCGAGGCTATCATGCGAGAGATCCACGAGGGGGTATGCGGTAATCACTCCGGCGCAAGATCATTATCCCAAAAATCGCTCCGGGCGGGGTATTTCTGGCCAGACATGGCGGCAATGTCAAGAAAAATATCAGGCGGCTGCCACAAGTGCCACATGTACGCCTCTGTACCTCACGCCCCGGCAATCGCGTTATCAATCATGTTGGCACCGTGGCCATTTGCACAATGGGGATTGGACATCATCGGCCCTTTCCCAACGGCTATAGGACAGTACAAGTATGCCATCGTGGCGGTAGACTATCAGACCAAGTGGGTTGAGGCGGAACCCATGATAAAGATCACTGAGGAACGGGTTAAAAAGTTCCTATGGAAGAACATCTACTGCCGATTTGGGGTACCACAGACTATTGTCACGGATAATGGGACACAGTTCAATAATGTTGATCTTATCCAGTACACAGCCTCTATGGGAACTCGGATGTTGTTCGCTTCAATGGCGCACCCACAGACCAACGGCCAGGTAGAAGCGGTCAATAAGATTATCAAGACCCTCCTGAAAAAGAAGCTGGAGGCTAAGAAGGGGTGTTGGGCCGAGGAACTCCCCGCAGTGCTATGGGCCATCCGGACAACAGCAGCAGAGGCAACAGGAGAGACCCCGTTCTGCATGGCATTCGGGAGCGAAGCGGTACTCCCGGTAGAGACTGGCATACCCAGTGGCAGGGTAGAGAACTACGACGCCGAGACAAATGCCGAGGGGCTATTACTCAACCTGGACCTCATCGAGGAGCGCCGCGACCAGGCACATATGCGCAACCAAACCTACAAGCAGCGGATCGCCCGGTATTATGACAGAAGGGTCCGGGAGAGAAACCTCCAGGTCGGGGACTTGGGTCATGAGAAAGATCCAGAAAAAACCGTTGGCCCTAGAACCAACATGGGAAGGGCCCTACCAGATCACTGCGGCCGTCGGACCGGCAACATTCCACATTATAGACACCGACGGCATCTATTCCTCCCGGCCATGGAATATCCGGCACCTACGGTTCTACCCTAGGTAGTAGTGGTCACAGAACAACAACGGTGTGTTTGACATTAATGTTGCAATACGTAGTTTCAATAAATACAAATAAACTACAATAGTTGCAAGATATGCATTTACAAGGTAAACAGCTAGCTACCACCCCCCGGAGCCTCCAATCCCCGGCCCGCCGCTTTTTAGCATCAAGCCATCCTTTCTCCTTCCACTCCAGATAAGCGTCGGTGATGCCCTTCTCCCGGGCCGCGTCCAGCATCTCTTCAAATTCGACCGACTCCCGGAAGTCGTCGACAGCCTTATCAGCTACTTCGGCAAGCTGGGATTCCGACAGCTTCTCCCTTCCTTGGGCGGCCACTGTGACCTGGTTCTGCAGCTCCAAAACCTTCGCCTCCAACTCTGCAATTCTCCCTTCCCGGGCGACAGCCTGGGTCTGCAGTTCCGAAACCCTCGTCTCCAGCTCTGCGACCCGCCCTTCCCGCGAAGCAGCTTGTCGATCAGCCTTTTCCCGTTCTTGCTGCAGGTCACGGCACAACCGACCGGTTAGCTCTTTCTCTCGCACGAGCTCGGTGCCTAACCGACCAACTTTCTCTCTTTCCTCTGCAAGCTTGGCTTCGGCCACGTCCGCCCGCACGCTCAGCTCCTCCACCCGCTCCTCCAAACCCGCAGCAACCTCCCCTCTGGGCTCGACGGCGCAAAGGCTATGAACCAGCTGCGAGGCATAAATCAACGAACATTAGCTCGTACCACTCCAAGAGAAGCGGAAGCACAAGAACACTTACCCGAACAGCTAGTTCCACGGGCTTCATCCTGTTCTCACCCGATCGACCAGTCTCAGGGTTGTCTCGGTCGAGTCCCAGGGCTTCGAGGGTAGCAACCACGAACCTGCCAATTTCATCAGCAGAGCCGCAAGCGGCTTCCGGCACCCGAGCCCTTCGATCAACCGCCTCCATGACGGGAGCCACCGCCCACTCAGCTGGCCCAGCCGAGCCGGACGCCCCAGCGTCAAGGGTTCTCGCCCTCTTGGCCGGAGTTTCACCATGGCCGCCTCGGAGGTCACCGGCCGCTTCTGCCGTTTCTCTCTCCCGCGAAGACCGAACAGCCATCGGTCGCGCCACGGGTCCTGGACCAGGAGGTCTCACAGACCGCCCTTCCCGAATACGTAGCGGGGAGGTATTCCCACCGCTCGGAAGCCTTCCATAGTAAGAATCCGGAAACACAAGCGGCACTGCCTTATCATGTTCCCCGCGTCTCTTGCTAGCCGTATCAATAACGGTCTTCGCGGCCACCTCCCCCGTCTCCGCCAATCTCGAGACTACAAGCTCCTCATCTGGTTCGATAATCTCCTCAACTTTAAGCGCGAGCCGGGGAGGGTTAGCTGCAACCGATAAGTCCAGCAGTCAAGACACAAGCAGCAACGCAAAAGGATGAAATTATGCAAGGCACCTTACCAGGTTTTCTCCCCATCTCGCATATCTCCAGCACGTTCCATCGGATGAAATTGTAGGAGCTCCGACTCAGATGGTCCCAGCCATGGAACAACCGGTATATCCGTTGCTTCTCCAACTCCCCCAGCCAGTACGACTGATCCCCGATCGGCTGATAGGCCCCGGGCACCTGATGGCCCCTCCAGTTAAGCTGCCACCTGCCGCCGGCCAGCACCACCGACTTCCTCCACGTATCTGAAACCGATGACGGCAGGTGCGTGATAGCAGCAGCATGCTCCCGCGTGGCAAAGTTCACACAGCCGCTGCTTTGGGCCTTTCGGCAGTAAGAAATCTTGTACAGCGCCCGAAACTCATTAACCGTGGGCCAGTTCATGTGGCTCAGGCTGAATAGGCACCCAAGCCCAAGCAACTGCCTCCACTGGTTGCTCGGAAGCTGGGCCGGGGAAAGATTTAGCGAGCTCAGCATATACTGAACAAATTCCGGTAGCGGCAGCGATAGTCCGTGTCGGAACTGATCGTCGAAAACAGCAACCCAGCCATGTTCCGGGTTACAGGCCAGCTCTCCGGGACGCAGCCCTCGAAGTTTAACAGAAGGATCGATGTCCCACTTCGCTCGAAACTCCCTGATCTCTCCCTCATCCATGCTCCGGGATGTCTGTTGGCCTATTCCACGCACCAACAGGCCTTCCCGTAGGCTAGCGTTTCCGGGACTCGTCTCGATATGGCAGAACGCCCGGTCGAGCTCCCGAGAACCAAAGGAACTTTGAAGCATTCTAACTGGGGGACTCGCCGAAAAGGCATAGCGTCCGGGTACCGGTCGAGGTCCACCCAGCCGCATCTCGTTTCCGGGACTCGTCTCGATGTGGCAGAACGCCCAGTCGAGCTCCCGAGAACCGACGAACTTTGAAGCATTCTAACTGGGGGACTCGCCGAAATGGCATTACATCCGGGCACCGGTCGAGGTCCGCTCCGCCGCGACCAGTGCTACCGATATTATAAACATACTTATGTTACTTACCATCAACGACGCTACTCACCTCGGTCACGCCCAATCTTTAACGCGGACTTGGGGGACTGGGCACCGGTAGGTTGGTAACCCTGCGGGTCTGCAGGGCAAGAGTAAGACAGTTAAGTCCCCATTCAAGATTGCACTTGACCGGGAACTTGGGGGACTTGTTGATAGTAGCCGCAGAGAGGCTACAGCAGGACCGCAGACCCGCAGCAAGCGCACCAGGGCCCGGCCCAAGGGTCGAGACCAGATCACCAGCACCCGGCCTCGGGGCCTGGCACTCTATCTGCCTCCAGGAGCCCAGGGGCCGGGGGCGCCAGCCTGCCTAAGAGGGCTTCAGAAAGTATAAGCAGAAGGGAACCAGTCCCACATCGAAGAGTAAGGCCAGTCCTTACCCCCAACCACCTATATATGGGCCCCAACTACCTTCTTTATGAGGTAACTCATCTCTCTCCCCGCTTACATACGTGTCTTGGTTATATATATTCCAACTATACTAACTTAGGCATCGGAGAGGAGAAGACCGGCCCGCCCGGTATTCCCCTTAGTGAGCAGGATTGCAGGAGATAGAGGTGGATTCATCAAGTATCTACTAGACCCCCGGGTTTAGGCAGAAACAAAAGTCAACCTTTAGAACTTTAAAATCGTAAAAACAATTCCCGAGGAGAAATAATAAAAGTAAAACAGTTAAACGGTAATGCTAGGTTCGGGTCGTATCATCAGGCGACTAAGCTAGCTAGCATCAATATATATCTGGACCCTGATATGGTGAAAATCTGAAAACAAAACCGAAAGTACGCTTCTCCTATATATCATAAATCTGTACGGCCCCCGACCGCACATCTGAGGCACATATATATATATATATATATATATATATATATATAATAGAATCATAGCCTCGAAGGAACATATATATATATATATATATATCCGACATGTCTCAACATCATAAAAATAATATCGAAAGGAATATATAACATCGACATGTCTCACATGTCGTGAAATCATAAATAATGAAATCATAAACTCCTCGGAAATCTCATTTCTGGTCTTTCAAATATGAAATACAATAAAAATGATTAAGTATGATATATCAAATCATACTATTTCCGGAAATTTCATTTCCAGTTAAAATACGTCCTACTAAAATAGTAGTAAATGTATAACCCAAAACCACATTTCTTTTAAATATTAAATCAACAATTATAACAAAAATATATGAATTATCGGCTTCGATAATTCATATCATACTTAGGAACTCATTTAATTAAATAAATTACATTTCAATAAAACGTAAATGCATGCATTTTATTTTAAAATAAAATCCACTCACAGTACGGCCGAGTGCGCCGCTATTCCGAACTCTTGTCATGTCGAGTAACCCCTCGACCTGTAACAGAGACGAGTTTAAAACATATTTCAAAACTTGGAATTGGATTATAAAAAAATAAATCAACAGATGTCCTCACTCGCCCGAATAACCCAATTTTAAATTCTTGTTATCGGTATTGGAATTACATCTCGAATACCGAAAAAATTTACGTCCAAAATTACTCAGGACACCCATCCGGAGTGCGATCCATTCTTTTACTGATTATTTCGTCTTAAAAGCCTTTTTGTAAGCTTTACTCTTTCTACGATAAGTCAACACTAAATGGTCAAAGTCCAAATTACTATTTACTATTTACCTTTACTATTTATCCTTTACTTTTACTGTTTACCATTTACTGAATTACCGTTTACTGTTTATTTTTTACCTTTTACCGTTTTACTTTTCACTTTTCACCAAAACCATTTACCCTTCTTCCTCAGCCGCCGGCAGCCGTAGCACCGCCGCCACAGGAGGCCAAAAACACTTCCAATCGATTCCAAACTTTCACATCAGCATCACCACCACCACAGGGACTCATCCCCTTCGCCTCTGCCGCCATTGGGGGTCTCCTCCGCCACAGACGGCGGTCCAAATTGCACAACCTCCAACTTTCACAAAAATCAACCAATCAGACTTCGAATTCCAGCTAATTGCCTCTAAACAACCTCCAAAATATGATTTCCACCTCCAATTTCACCAGTTCCAACAAATTAAACACCCTTTACCAAAAATCCTGAAATCCTAGAAATTCAACTTTGAATTTCTACTTACCCGTTTTGATTCGAGTCAATTCCTTCCATGGAGTTGACAAGCAGGACGAGCACTTCTGATAGAAGCATAAAGTGCGACGATATTAATATGCGTATGCCCTCATTTATGCTTCGTTTAACCCTTATTTACCTAAGATAGAGTCATAATTTAGTTTAGTGTCAATTTGGTAGAGTTTTGGAGAAAGTGTGCTTAATTCTCAGAAAAACGACTAAGTATAGAAATCTGAGGAAAAAGTGAAAAATATGTTGTTTTCGTGATTTTGAGGCTTGTGTTTGACTGACTTATTGTTTTCCAAATTTGATGAACTTTGTCAGGCACATAACTGGCAAGCTGGAGTGTATTATGTCAAAATTTCAGATCCATTGGAGTTCGGGAAGTCACCCAAAGGATGGCTGCAACTTGGCAGTTTGAATAAAGATCACCAGGGACTACCAGGATTTTTCTGGGACTGTGTTCTGAGTTCCAGAATTTTTGTACGATGCATCACTTAGAACCGGAAACTGTGCCATACACCGTTTGAAAGCTCTGTGTGTCTAGTTTCATATGCAACTGGAATCGCAGCAAAAGCTTTCCTGAGAAACAAGTTATGCCGGTTTGAATGCACGAAGGTCAAGTCTGCCGAAAGAAGAAAACCTAAACCGAGTTCTACATGGATTTGGCTTACAAATGTGGACTGAATTCCATCCTTTGTGCAAGATTTTTGGCTGAATTAATTCATGGAAAACCTAAAGAGATATTGCTCAATTATTCAGTCATTATCTTAGGAATTTTCGGCAGAAAATAGAGGAAGAAAATCGCAACAAATCCTGATTAATTTCGGGAAAATTCCTGTGCATGTCATCCAACTTCCACGGACTCTCCCGGATAGCTCACTTTGAGTCAGAGTTCGAGATGTATATGGATAGAAAGCTACGGGAGTCTAGTTTCCAACCCAACTGAAATCACCTCAATAGCTATTTTCTAGAGAGAGTTATGATGTAATCAATGCACGGAGGTCATTCTGCCGAATTCAGAAAATCAAGGAAAACCTAAACCAATTCGGTTTTGGTTTGTGGCCGGCTTCTCTAGGTTACTTCCTCTATAAAAACCAAGGCTTTTGGACAGAAAAAGGATCTCCTCTCTCTCACTTTTCACAAGCCAAAACTCTGTCCAAATAGCACCACACTTCCATAGAAAAATACTAGCCGATTCCACCATCAACATACATCAAGATCGCACCATTCCATCTTCCATCAAATCCACCTTTGCCGAAGCTTCATCAAGGTTCTTCAAAGTGTGATTCACTCATCTCTCATGGCTTTTATTTTTCTGTATAATTACAAGACTTTGTCTATGAAGGTTGTAAAGATTTGTGGATGCTTATTTGGTTTATGTAATTCTATTTTGGATTTTCGGATTTCTTGTTTGATTATCTAATTGCCGAGTTATGTATCATAGTATGTGACGATTTTTTATGTAGGATTTAAGGGCAGTAGGTTTCGACATGATGCATGATTCTTTGTGGTTTATTTTCTGAATTCATATGCACAACAAATTTAATGCTTAAGGGCTGCCTAAGGCCTAGGTTGTTCTTTATGTGTTAATTTCATGTTGCCGAATGAGTATAGATTTAATCATACGCTGAGTTGGTTTAATTTATATCTATTCCAAGGGTTAGAGTAATTCATGAAAGTATGCATGTTGAAGCAAGGTGAGGTGACGTCATACTTGTTGCATGTCTCTTATTCGGCTTATTGAGCTTATGTGTTTCTTTATTTAATTTCTACGTTGAGTGTCTTTAAACTGATTAGCACCATGTTTAGGATTATACGCCGAGTTAATTCTAAATACTTATGAAGTCTTAACGATTAGATGAAGCGCTGAGGGTTCTAATTAGAATTGGAACTACATGAATCTTGAAGAGTATCGAACTTTGCTGCCATGTTTCCTTACACGAAATTGTTATGTGTTTTGTGAGTTTTGTGTGGTGTGTATTGTGTGAAAGATGTTGATCATTTGTATATTTTTAATTTAGAATTTATTTTCGTAATTTTCAGTAGTATAGAATCAAATTTCAAACCCCCAATATGATTTTGTAATGCTTTATGTGATTGAACGCCCTTGATTTCCCCGGATTGAACGATCCCTACTTGTCCTATACTAACGATGACACAAGAGGGTAATATTGGTATGAAGTTGTTTTGCAGGTACAATGTGCTTGGATAATAGCTCCATCAACTTCCTTTCCCCCCACGAAATCGGGCTGATCGGTGGCCGGAGGAGTGAGCTTCGGTTCGACTGTCTCGAACTTTCCGGGCTTCGTACGCCTAAACAGCGGCGATTTGCGTTAAACCACCATCGCAGACTCGAAGAGGAGGAGGAAACGAGCCGATCGACACCGGTGGTGCACCGATTGGTGGCCGGACGGCGGAGAGCCAAGTGTGGCGACTCGGTCAGTGCAGCTCGGGCCGAGTCGGGGAGAGAGAAAGAGAAAAGAAGAAAGAAAAAGGGAAGAAAGAAAAAGGAAAAGAAAACTTGCCTTTTCGGGAAATTAAACCCGGCTATTTATAATCGTCCAAAAACGGCAATTTCCGATTTTTACGTCGTAACTTTTCACACAAACTCCAAATTAAACGTGCCACATGTCCACGAACTCGTTTCAACGTCCTCACTCTCGTCGAGACATAATAAAGTTCTCGGTTTAGTCAACTAATAAAAAGTCAACCCTTAGAATTTTCGAATCATAAAAACAATTATCGAAATGTAAAAATAAAAGATAGGCTGTCAAAAAGTAACTCGAGGTTCAGGTCATATCAGACTCAAATAATCTGTGGGAGTACATGTATATGAAATCCGATAAGTTCTTTTGGTAAGTAAGTCAGTTTCTATGCTAGTTTATAATTGTAAGAGCCTCTTTTGTTATTTGTTTTTTTTTTTGTTAAGTGATTAAAGTATTTGATTTTAACTTTAGAAGTTGTGTACATGATTCAAGGTTATGACTTAGTTAACTCTTTTAATTTATACTATGAAATGAATATTGGTTTTTTGCCCTGGTATGGTTTGAGGCTAACGATTCTTTTACTTCTAAATCCTTACAAATTGTATTCCATGAAATTTATAAGTATGGGGTAGTGAGACGCTTTTACCCCTGTTTTTATTCTTGGCGGTTAGGCAAATTTTGAGGACGAAATTTTTATAAGGAGGGGAGATTGTAACGACCCGAACCTTCAAATACCCCCTACAAGTTTTACTATAATTTTGACGTTTCGAAAATTTGTTTTACAATTCGGAGAGTTTAAAGGTTGACTTTTTATAAGTTGACCCGATCGTGAATTTTATTTTTCGACGAGTTAGAGGACGGTAAAACGAGTTCGTGGACACGTTACAAGTTTAATTTGGAATTCGTATGAAAAATTTATGACGTAAAATCGGTAATTTCAAATTTAGTCGAATGTAATTAGTCGGGGGAATATTCTAGAAGGAGAGGAATATTTTTTTCTTTTTCTTTCCTTCTTTTTCTTTTCTTTCCTTTCTTTTTTTTCTTTATTTCCCCTATCGGACCCGAGCTCCACCGACCCGAAGTGCCACGCTCGGTTCTCCGTTGTCCGGCCATTGATCGACGAGCCACGGGTCGCGTCCGACTCTTCTCTCTTTCCTCTTCAAGTCTGCGATGGTGGTTCAAGGTGAATTACTGCCGTTCAACTGGTGGAAGCCTGAAGAGGTTCAACTGTGTCGAACCGAAAACCTCCTCCTCTGGCCATGGTTCGGCCCGATTTTTAGGGGAGAATTGAAGATCTTGACCCGTGCAACAATGCCATGGAAGGAATTGAGTCAATTCAAATCAGGTAAGGAGAAATTGAAAATTTTAAATTCTAGTGTTTTTGGTGAATAATACCGAATTAGGGGTTTTTGTAAATTGACCCATTTCGGCTTGAAATTGGTGCTTGTTATAGAAGGGAAAGATGTTAGAAATGTTGAGAGGGAACTTCTGTTAAATTTTGGTGATTTATGGTGCGGTGGCGGTGTTGACCGCCGTTGACCTCCACTGTCGGCGACACAGCCGCAGCCGTAGATAGTTTTTTAGACTGAAATTTTGTTCTTGTATGCAGAAAAGTTATTCCTTATTCCTAATAGGTGGGTGGTTGCGGTTTGGGAGCAAAGAGATTTTTAGTTGGTTAATTGATTCTATTTTGGACCCGCTTCGGGTTTCCGAGGGAAATTTTGGGACGGGTCCTCACAAGAGACACCAAGCGGAGAAAACTCATTGGCCTCAAGCGAGAAGCTGCTAGCAAGGCTAGCGGCGGCGGGGGGGATTCTAGGGTATTTTTTCTTTTAATTTTTTCTTGGCTAAAACAACTGAGGAAATAAAGCTACATGTCTGGTAACGTGTAATAGTAAAACTGAATTGGGTCTACTCATTTCATTAGAGAATCTCATTATATAGGCTGACGATTGCAATTGTAATAACAATTACAATTATGATAATAATAACTGATTGAAACGTTATCTGATTGATCACTAATATCCTAATTTACTATCGTCATTAGTTTGACGAAGGCACACTAATGGTATGTTCTTTTAACACTGTTAGGTCAATATTTATCTAGTAACTGTTGCCTTATTCATATTCTTTTGCTATATCCTTTTGTGTTTTATCTATTTCTTATTACGTTTCCTATTCATGCTAGGAAAATGAGCTAAGAATCGGAAAAGAGTCAAAAGGGTGGATTTAGCACATATTGAATAAATCGGGTGAAGAATCGAAGCTAAAGGAGCAAAACCGGAAAATACTCTAAAAGACGAATTTGACTGGTCAACGTCGGTCAACGCCTGTCAACGGGTAGAACTCCGGTCAAACTCCGGCGGTCGGAAGATAGTGATGGCTAATATTCAACAAGTGAATGAGCATTGGAGGGAAGAAGACTTGTTGATTCAAATTCAAATGAGAAGAAGACAAGTGAAATGGACATCTTTGGCTAAGTCCCCTTTGATGTTAAGCTTGTCCCCTTGTCCTTATGGCCAAATATCAAGAGTGTCCTTACCTTTTCCTTCTCCACCAAAATATCTTTGAGGTTTTTGGTCATTTTATAAAGACTAGATCCACAATTTGTGCGTCCATCTTTGTCCATAACATCTAGCCCTTCATTTTCTTGCATCTCCACCCTCCATTCACCACTTTAGGCTTATTTATAACCCCCTCTCTCATTTTGGACGAATTAAGCTCTCTCTCCCCTCATCTCACCAGAAGATACACTAAAAGACGAATTTGACTGGTCAACATCGGTCAACACCGGTCAACGGGCAGAACTCCGGTCAAACTCCGGTGGTCAGAAGATGGTGATGGTTGATATTCAACAAGTGCAGGAGCATTAGAGGGAAGAAGACTTGTTTATTCAAATTCAAATTAGAAGAAGACAAGTGAAAGGGACATCTTTGGCTTTGTCCTCTTTGTTGTTGACATTGTCCCCTTGTCCTTATGGTTAAATATCAAGAGTGCCCTTAACTTTTCCTTCTCCACCCAAATATCTTTGAGGTTTTTAGTCATTTTATAAAGACTAGATCTGCAATTTATGCTTCCATCTTTGTCCATAACATCTAGCCCTTCATTTCCTTGCATCTCCACCCTCCATTATCCACTTTAGGCCTATTTATAACTCTCTCTCTCTCTCATTTTGGACGAATTAATCTCTCTCTCCCCTCATCTCCTCTCCATTTTTCATAGCTCTTCATTTTTTAGTTTGTTTTGTTGGCTTAGTTTAGCCCTTGTGTAGAGAGAGGGGTGTAGCATCTTCGGTTGATAACCAAAACCGAAGATTCTACACCCCTTGATCAATCACACTTGTGGGTGGATCCATGAATCCTTGTTCTTAATTTCCCTTTGTGTGTGTAGATTTGTATAGTGTTTTAGGTTTGAGAAAACCGAAAATACTATACTTTGAAACTTCACACCCTCTTTGTTTACATGTAGGAAGCTCATGGGTATTCTGGTTCTTTCTCACCTTCTCTTTGCTTTCATGATGTATTACTTTTGTAAGGCTTTTATGTATATGCCCATGTGTGTGAATAGTGGATATGAGCAAACAATGTAATTTCCTTAAATTGATGATTGATGCATATTTGAATCTATGGGTTCCTACTCTTTATGCTTACTAAATGTGTTAACTAGTTTTGTCACCTAAAAAGCATGTTTAGGTAAGTAATTAATCGGAACATAAAATTGACAACTTCTTGAATCCGTGAGCATGAGTAGCCTTTAGGTGGTGGCTTACTATTTCTTACGGGAAGTATTAAGTTGCTTGGATTTCTTACTTTGAACTTAATGCTTGTGTCGTGAGTTTAATTTCTCTAAGGAGGCGTTAGGCTAGTGCTACATAGCCCACTTGTGTTATAAGGTAACATAATTGGGATTAAAGTTGTGTGATTTAACTTGGCTCTAAAAGAGTTTGTTAAATTGCATGATAAGTTAGTTTCTTGGCAGCTTAACCAAAGCACTAGAGGGATCTTTGTCAACCATATTTTCACATCAATTATGGGTTACATTTGTGCATAAGTCTCTATTCTTCAATTGATCTAGTCTCTACACTTGTTAGTTTACTACCACTTGTAAATACCATCCCCATGACCTTTAGCTTCCAAAGGGCTAAGGTTGTGAATTGTAAAAAGGTAGATGCATGTGTTTTCTAGGTTTCATTTCGCGGTAATCTAGTTAGGGTAGAGTTACTCAATCCCTTGGGTACGATACTCTTACTTTTTCCCCCATACTAAAACTTGACCTCCTATTCTTGGCAGTACGAAGCATCACAAATTTACACATAATATTAGTTAGGTGATGCGACATAAATATGACAATGGTTTGTTTAACGCTAGTGTTGATACGACCCGAATTTCGAGTTACTTTTGACAGTTTTATCTTTTATTTTTACGTTCCAGGTTTTGTTTTTACGATTTTGAAAGTTCTAAATATTGACTTTTAAATAAGTTGACCCGATCGAAGATTTTATTTCATGACGAGGTAGAAGACGTTGAAACGAGTTCGTGGACACGTAGCATGCTCAATTTAGAGTTCACACGAAAAAGTTACGATGTAAAATCGGTAAATGGTCCGATTTTGGACGAGTATAAATAGCGGGAGGAAATTTTCCCGAAAGGAAAATCCCCCATTTCTTTTTCTTTTTCTTTTCTTTCTTTTTCTTCTCTTTCTTCTTTCTCTCTCCTCTTCCCCGAGCGGCCCGAGCTCCGCCCAATTCTTCGCCGTCCGGCCAAACTGGACCGCCGCATCGATCATGTTCGGACTGGCTCGGTCTCCTTTCCTCTTCTGTGGCAGCGGCGTGGCCTCAATCGCCGCCGTTCGGCTGGATTTTTCTGGAGAGTGGTCGATTGTATCGACCCGGAACCACAAGGGGGAAAAGAAAGACCTCGTCCTGCACGTCAAATCCATGGAAGGAATTGACCCGGTTCGGCTAAGGTAAGGAGGAATTAGAAATTGAAATTTCTAGGGTTTTATGATTTTTGGTGGAGGTTGTGATCTTGATGTTTGTGTTGTAATTGGAGGTCGAATTAGTATTGAGGATGTTGTAAGGACTTGTTTGGGTGTTGTTTGATGTTCGATTGGGTGATTTTTGGTGAGTTTTGATTTTGAGGGAGAACCGGCCGCCGTGTCGGCCGCCATTTGTGGCGGCTGGGGTTGTTTTTGGCGACGGGGACGAGGAGAATGAGTTCCTGAGGTGGTGGCGATGAAGTTGGGTCAATTTGGAGCCGATTGGAGGTGTTTTTGGCCTCTGTAGTGGAGCCGCCACCGCCGACGCGGCGGCACTGCTGCTACCGCCGGCGGGAGGTTGAAGACGATGAATAGTAAACAGTAAAAAGTAAATAGTAAAAGTAAATCGTAAATAGTAAAAGGTAAACAGTAAAGGTAAATGGTAAATAGTAAATTAGACTTTGACCATTTACTGTTGGCTTTCAAAATTTAATGTTTAACCAGTAAATGTTATTATTGACTTACCGTAAAAAGGATAAAAACGGATTAAAAGGGTTTTACGACGAAATAATCCGTAAAAGAAGTTATCGAACTCAAGATGGGTGTCCTGAGTAAATTTGGACGTAAATTAATTCGGTATTTCAGACGTAATTCTAATACCGATAACAAGAATTGAAATTTGGGTTATTTCGGGCGAGTGAGGATGTCCGTAGATTTAACTTTTATAATTTAATTCCGATGTTTGGAATATTTATGATTTCGTCTCGGTTATAGGTCGAGAAATTACTCGACGGGGCGAGAGCGAGGAATAGCGGCACGCCCGGCCATACTGTGAGTGGATTTTTATTTTAAATAAATGCTTGCATAATTGTTTTAATGAAATACAGTTTATTATAAATAAATGATTTGAGAAGCATGAGAATTTATATAATTAAAATGAAATGATATTCAAAGAAAGATATGGTTTTGGGGTTATGCTTTTACTACTATTTTAGTAGTATGTGATTTTATCCGGAAACCAAGTTTCCGGAAATAGTATGTTTTAATTATTCATAACTTGATTTTGTTGAATAAATTTATGTGTATTTAAATATAGACGGGAAATGAGATTTCAAGGGATTTAATGTTTTCGGATTTGTGATTTTTCGACATATGAGACATGTCGATGTTGTATATATTTTTTTTTTCGATATTATTTTACGGCATAGTGGATATGTCGAATATATATATTTGAATAGATTTTGACTCTATTATGCTATTTATGATTATTATAAGCCTCAGATGTGCGGTCGGGGACCGTACTGATTATTATATATCAGGGAAAGTGTGTTTTCGGTTTTATTTTCAGATTTTTCACCATATCAGGGTCCGTATATATATTGATGCTTGCTAGCTTATTAACCTCATCCCACGCGATATGACGACTTGACCATGTAGGTCAGATTCACGCTCGGTGGTCGCCGTAGGGTTGTGTAGAGGTTTAGCGTGGAACGGTATAGAGTCTGGGAGACTCGACCCTTAGCCTGGGAGGCTTATTGTTAAATGGTGATAACCTTCCCCTATTATATGACCAATGGGATTGGTCATGATTTTTATATTATGTGGTTTTCAGGAATATTTTCTCTATGAGACTTTCTGATTTTAATAAATTCCCGAACCAGCGGGACTGGGGTTTTTATGTGACCAATGGGATTGGTCGTGAAATAATATAAACTGATTTCAAAAGTATATTGATTTGAATATGTATAAACAAAAATAATTATTTGTTTAATTGATTATATCACCGGGACTGATTTTTAAATATGATTTTCGTAAAACGTGAGACGTTTTATAAAAATGCATGCACTGTGGTTTTAATTCTAAAACATTGGGAAAGTGATAGGAGCACAATGTGCGACGATATTATATGTTTTTACCCTCATTTATGCTTTGTTTAACCCTTATTTGTCTAAGATAGAGTCATAATATAGTTTAGTGTTAATTTGGTAGAGTTTGGCGAAAAGTTGGTTAAGAATCCAAAAAATGACTAAGTTTGAGGAATCTGGAAAATAATACAAGTTGTCTTTTTCGTGATTCTGAGATGAGTAAAAATGTGATCTATCCTTGTCCGAATTTAATGCAATTTGGTGTGCTTATTATTCATATACTGCGGAATGTTGTGTTAAAATTTCAGATCAATCGGAGTTCGGGAAGTCACCCAAAAGATGGCTACAACTTGGCAGTCCGAGCAAACCAATCCAGGGACTTCCAGGATTTTCCTGGGACAAACTTCGAAAAATCATTCCCGACGACTCATAAGGAATTTGATCAAACTGTTTTATATGGAGGTAGCTACCTGTGTCTAGTTTCTCTAGGACTTGGAATCGCATCAATCGGAGATCTGAGGAGGAAGTTATGTCGGATTTACTGGAGTAAGGTCATTCTGCCGGGAAAACAACCACTACCAGAAAAGGCATTATAGCCGACGAAATTGCAAATAACGGCCGACGAACTATTTATTCGTCGGCTATAACCATTATAGCCGACGATATCGTCGTCGGGTATAGTTTTGCCGACGGCGTATTTCCGACGATGTTATAACCGACGATATGTCGTCGGGTAATGGTTATAGCCGACGATATCGTCGGCTATAACCATTATAGCCGACGACTTAAATTCGTCGGCTATGATGCCTTTTCTGGTAGTGAACAACTATCCCGGTTGCACAAGGAAAGCTTTCCTTTGGACTTTTGAAGCATGGATCGGATATTATGGACCTAAAGATATGTCCATACTAACTTAATGAGAAGATTCAAGTCCAAGATAAGGCCAAGAAGAGTCTAGAAGAAAAGAATTCAGATAATAAGAGAAAGAAAAAGAATTCAGATAATAAGAGAAAGAAAAAGAATCCTGATTAATTTCGGGAAAATTCCTGTGCACGTCTCTCAACTTCCACAGACTCTTCCAGACAGCTCACAATGAATCAAAATTCGAGCCTTATATGGATAGAAAGCTACGGGAGTCTAATTTCCAACCTAAGTGGAATCACCTTAATATCTATTTTCTAGAGAAAGATATTCCATAATCTTCACTCGAAGGTCAAATCTGCCAGCAGGATAAGTTTGAGAAAAAACTAGGTTTTGTGAACCCTAGTTGCAGCCACCCTTTTGCCTCTATATATTGGACGATTTTCACACAGAAAATATCATCTTCTCTTCCTCACTTGAACTTACCAAAACTCTGCCGAATTTCCACCATAACAATCCTCACATAGAGCAAAGCCGAACCATCTCCACCACCTTTCCTAAAAATTATTCCAATCACCACCACCAATCCTCTTGCCGAATTCTTCAACGAAGGTTCTCAATTCGGATTGTAATTTTCCATGGCTTTTGTTTCTTTGTACTTATACATTATTTTGTCTATGAAATATGTATGGATTCTTGGTTGTAATTTTAGTTTTGTAAATTATTCTTGGGATTTCTGAATTCTTGTTATATTATTTGGTTATCTTTGGTTTAATTTTCAAATTATACATGTGGTTTAATCGAATATGGTATTATGGGCAGTAGGCTTTTGCATTTTTTCTTGATTTAATTAGTTTGATTTCCTGAATTTGTATGCATAAAAATCGTATGCATGGAGGTAGTCTTGGCCATGACTATCCTTTGTGTGTTGGTTTCACATGCCGATTTAATACATGTTGAATCATACACGAAGTTGGTTTTAATTTGTATTAATCTAAAGGGCTAGAATAATTCTGGAAATTTGCATGTCGATGTGGGATGAGTGACGCCATACCTGCTAACATGTTTCCAATTCGACATATTGTGCTTATGTGCTATTTGTGTTTAATTTCTACGCGAAGTGTTTTTAAACCGATTAGTACCATGTTTAGGATTACACGCGAAGTTGATTCTAAATACTTGTGATGTTTTGAATAATTAGATATACCGCGAAGGCTCTAATTAAATTGAAACTTAATTGAATCTTGGATCCGATTTTAGCTTGCTGTCCCTATTACTTTGTTTAATTTCTTTGCATGTTTAATGAGTTTTGTGTTTTGTAATTGTGTGGAACATGTTGATCAATTGTATATAATAATTTAGGATTTAAATTTAGTAAAAATCAGTAGGTAAATTAGATATAAAAATCGACACCCCCTTTATTTGCAATACTTTATGTGATTGAAAGCCCTTGATTTCTCCGGATAGAACGATCCCTACTTGTCAATACTACAATCGACACAAGAAGGGTATTATGTGTATGAAGTTGTTTTGCAGGTACTTTGTGCTTAGATTATAGCTCCATCAGAAAGTAATATGATACTTTCATTTAAAGTACTCTATTAAATCATTTTATTTTTATCCACTCACTCTAACGTTTTTAATTTACTTTCCCATGGGCTCTTCGTTTTAAATTGCCCAGTTCCAGATTAGTTTATTTGAGGTCAAGGGTAATCGAAGTCGAGGCATAATCGTCGTCTTTGCTTCTGCTTGGTAGGATCTATCGATCCTATTACTTTTGATTTTATCCTCAGTTTCTTATTTAGATCGCTATGATAACCTGTAATTAAATTAAAAGTGATATGTACGTGTTCTGTGGAAGTTGTTTGAATTTTTTTGGAGAGCAAGTGGCTCCTGGAGTCAGGATGGTGATTGTAGAAGTGTTTTCTTTTTGTTTGACTGGTTTGGGTTGTCCATTTTAAGAGAGGTCATGCCTATTTTTCAGTAAAATCTCTCTTAAGGTGGTCCCCTGATAGGAGCACAATGTGTGACGATATTATTATATATTTACCCTCATTTATGCTTTGTTTAACCTTTATTTGTCTAAGATTGAGTCATAATATAGTTTAGTGTCATTTTGATAGAGTTTTGGAAATATATGATTTAGAATTCAAAAAATGACTAAGTTTGAGAAATCTGGAAAATAATGCAAAAATATGTCTTTTCCGTGATTCTGAGATGAATAGAATTGTGACTTATCCTTTTCCAAATTTGCTGAAATTTGGTATGCATATTATTGGCTTGCTAATGGATTGTGTGTCAAAAATACAGATCAATTGGAGCTCGAAGGAGGAAGTTTTGCTCAATTAAAGACGCAAAGGTCTGATCTGTTGAGAAGAAGAAGAAAATCAGAAGCCTTTGCTCGCCAGAAGTTCCGCTCGCCAAGCCCTTGTTTGTCCGCCAACACTAGATCGCCAGCGTGCACATATCCGCTCGTCAAGTCCTTGTTCGTCCGCCAACAACCTTGCTCGCCAGAAGATCAGCTTAGCTCATAGGCTCGCCAGAAGCCTATGCTCGCCAGAAGATCTGGTCGCCAATCATCCACGCATGCCAGTATACATAATTCGCGCGACCCGCCAAGAAGCCTCGACAGTACCCGATACTAGCAAAGTCTGTACTCGCGAGCAGAAAGGAATTTCCGGTAATGTCTTCTAGCGGCTGCAAGCGTGCCAAATCATTCCAAAGAGCTTTGCAACGTCCAAGAAGAAATCATATGCCGGCCAAGCAAGAGTTTCTTTGTTCAATAAGGAGAGAAAAGCCTATTCCAACTCGGATTGGGAAACCTTGTTTATTGAAGATTTCTATCCCGTTTTGAACAAGAAAAAGTCCCAAACTTCACAGCCTTTCTCCTATATATAGAGGTCGGCACCCATCATGAAAGGGGTCACATCTCAAGCCAAAACACAAAGCCAAAGCTCTACCAAATTCTCCCCAAAGATCCTACATAAACCCTAGCCGAAAATCACCCTCACCTTCACCCAAGTTTCTGCCGAAACTTGGAACTTTTCTGCCGACACTTACCTATTGTCGAGCAGTCATATCTCCTCCATCCTCCGTCGGATCCACACGAATCGAAGTTATCACGGTGTCTACAAAAGTGTGATCCACTCCCCTCTTTCGGTTTAGTAAAGTTTATGTAGCTATGAATAGTTTTGTCTATGAAACTCTTTTGTATTTTTAGTTTTGGTTTATATGTCTATGTATGAATCAATTTGGATTTTGGTTTTATAATTTGCATGTTGAATATTTGTTTGATTCGTTGCTTAGGTCTAGGTTTAAGCTACGTTTTCTTTGAGTCTTTGCATGCTAATTTGTAATATAAAAACTTGTAAGATTTGTACACTTAGATAATTAGGGCAGTGGTATAGATGCATGTTTTAAATTCGAAATTGGTTAGTATCTAAGGATTGGGCATGAAAATCGGTACTTAGTGTTTTCTTTAACATTGATCTAGGTGCTAGGTTTAATCAGCTAGAGTAATTACAAACGTTGCCATACTCAGAAGGTCGCTCTGATTTGTGTTGCTCATTTAGGGTTTAATACTTTAGATACTTGCATGTTTAAAATAAGATGATTGACAACCTTACTTGTTTTGCATGTCTCCAATTTAGACTATTGCGATTAATTGTTAAGTCTCAAAAGGATTAACATATATTCTAGGGTCCATACTCAGAAGGTCGACCTTAAGAACTTGAGAAGTCTTACAACTAAGTTGTAGTCGGAACTAATTTTGAATTTAAACATGTTGATACTTGTCTCTTACCTTCTTGTGTGCTAGTCTTATTTGTTAAAGAGTCTAGTGTGGAGTGCTTAGTGTGAAAGATGTCGACCAAACTTGTAAATAGTAATTTAGGATTTATTTTCAGCAATTTATTTTCATGTCTAGGAATTTAGAGGCAGCTTTGCTGTCAAGCCTTTTATCCCCTTTGATTTTGTGTGAATATGTATATATGTATATAAGTGTGACAATTGTGTGCATATGTGTTTGTGAATATTTTGTGTTAACAATCTCATGTTTCAGGTACCCTTAATCCCCAGCTTAGAACGATCCCTACTTATTCTATACTACTAACGATTGTAGGGTTATTATTGTTTGATGCTCGCTTAGGCGACTCATCATCAAATTTTTGTTTTTAATTTACTTTCCCCTGGGCTCTTCGTTTTAAATTGCCCAGTTACAGACTAGTTTATTTGAGGTCAAGGGTAATCGGAGTCGAGGCATAGTCGTCGTCTTTGCTTCTGTTTGGTAGGATCTATCGATCCTTTTACTTTTGATTTTATCCTCAGTTCCTTATTTAGATCGCTCTGATAACCTGTAATTAAATTAAAAGTGATATGTACGTGTTCTGTGGAAGTTGTTTGAATTTTTTGGGAGAGCAGGTGGCTCCTGGAGTCAGGATGGTGATTGTAGAAGTGTTTTCTTTTTGTTTGACTGGTTTGGGTTGTCCATTTTAAGAGAGGTCATGCCTATTTTTCAGTAAAATCTCTCTTAAGGTGGTCTCCGCAGGGCCTTATCCGGGTTTCAGGATGAAATCTGGTTCGGGTCCTGTCAAGTGTTGTGTATAACTGAGTATTGTCTGAAAGGTTCACAGACAATTGTTTCTGCTTATTGTCTGAGTCGTGTATCAGACAATCGTTGGATAGACAATGGTCAACGTGTTTATCGGACAACGGTCGAAAACCATTGTCAATTTCGATTTTTGACCTAGTGTAATGCTAGAGAACGGATACGGCTAGCAAGCTCTCTAGCATCAACTCTTCTTCTGCCATGCCCCATCTCTCCCACATTCAAACTTACTTTCCCATTCTTCTTAACTTACCTCAATCCTAAGTAATTATTTTACAAATCCAAACCACCATAGCCATTTCTTGAATCTCTTCTTCACAAACTCATGTCATTCAATTCTAGCTTCCATGCCACCCAAGAATTTATTTATATGGGGGCATAGTGAAAAAATAATGGACAAAATACTTGTTATCCCTAAACTCTTTACGTAAAAATAGTTTTGTCCCTTTGTTTTCAAATTAAACAAGTATATCCTTAATCTCCCATATTTCAATAATTTAGTCAATTCCGTCAAATAAATCCATTATTGGCGAACTATAGGTATTAAAATGACCAAAATATCCTTACTGAAAATCTTTTAAATTCTTTTTTTGGGTCAAATTAAGTAAATCTCTATATATATAATTATAATTATATATATAACAAAAGTATAACAATAATATCAAACAAAAAAAAGAGTTGACGAAAAAAACAAAAGAGAAAAAAAAATTTGATTTTGAACGGAGTATTTTTGTCATTTTAGAAATTTAACGGAATATTTTGACGGTCATATAACGGAATTGTTGAAATATGATAGATTAAGGATCTACTAGTTTAATATGAAAACATAGGGACAAAACTTTTTTTAGGTAAAGAGTTTAGGGGGTAACAAGTATTTACTCCAAAAATAATTTTAAAAAATTTAAATAATAAAATTAGAGACAATCGTTATTTAGCACAACTTGTAAATATTCTACATCATAACACTTTGAATAGTACTTAGTAGAACAAAGATATTAAAATACATCGAAATTTTAGCTAAGAAAAACAAATTTAGATCAAATATTTAAAGTTGTCCTCGACGAGACTTCATGTTTTGAAAACGTTGGATGATAGGCTCATTATCAATAGCATTAAATATATCTTTTTCAAGATACACAGTCAATGAATCATTCAACCATTGATCTCCCATTTTGTTTCGCATTTGATTCTTCACAATATCCATAGCAGAAAATGTCCTTTCTACCGAAGTTGTTGCAACTGAAAGTGTTAATGCCAATTTGATGAGCAAATAAACTAATGGATATACCTCATCATTTCTTGTCTCCACTAGTCTCTTGGTAAGTTCAGCTATTTCTTTCAGAAAACCTTACATTAGAATGCACGTCATGAATATAAGTTTCAAGCTGACTTTCTAGCACTTGAAGATCCACGGAAGAAAAACCATGTGTATAAAGTTGAGCAAGCCGGATCAACTTTCTCTTTTCAAAAGCAGAAAAAGAATCATTAGGAGACAGACTTGTCAAACAAAGTAACAACTAAGTGTTAGCCTCATTGAAGCGATTATTGAGCTTTTGTAGTTGCAAATCTATCACACCTCATTGAAAAAACCAACATGATAATAATGCATATTTTGAGATTAGGAGTCTTGCGCCTTGATTTTTCTAGAGGATAATACATATCATCCGTATTAAGGACTTCAATATTTTGCTGAACAAAAAAGCTAGACACTTCCCCCACCAAAGAGTTTTATCCATTGTCCCAAATCATTTGTAGTTGTTGCTTGCATATTTTAAGGAATTCAATGGGGTATTCACAATATCTTGATCACCCTTTTGCAAAACTAGTGACAACTCATGTGTTGAATCATCTACATTAGGTCGTGTTCAGTGTACAAGATCTAAAGAATTCCAAGTATAATCTTTATCAAATGCAAGCTGAACACATAATCATATGTTTGCACCAAGCGTCACGAAATAGATGCATCCGGTTTTTTCTCACCATTCAATCTATTATTTGCAATTTTCTCAATTACATCAACAATATATGAAAACAATGGTAGTAAAGGTTACCAAAGTACAAAAGTGAGTGCCCCGACGTGTATCACATGAATTTTTTATCCCAATTTCTTGATTCAAGCCTTTTTCCGGCCACTTGAAATATCACCACTTTTGAAGGCTTCAATGAACTTTAAAGCATGTTTTTCCTGAAGAATGTCAGGATGCTTAGATGATACTCCAAGAATATTCACCACATTAGATACGACCGTGAAGAAAGTATCTATTTTTTTATGAAGAAAAAAAATCATTAGATTAAAATAAATTAATTAATAAAGTATGCAACAAAATAAAGAACAGTGAAGAAAGTACCTATTACTCCATTTTTTTTGCCACACCCATAACGGTCAATTGTAGTTGATGAGAAAAATAATATACAAAGAAAGCAAATTCATTCTCCCTCATGATCATAATTTTAAAACCATTGAACTCTCCACTCATGTTACTACAACCATTATATCTTTGACCTCGTAACCCAGATATGCTCAACCCGTGCTTTAAAAATAGTTTGTCAATTGCTATCTTAAGTGAGACGGCCATGGTGTTAGCAACATGTTCAGTGCCAATGAAACGTTCAATCGCACACCCTCTTTTGTCCGCATAACGAAACATTACCACCATTTGCTCTTTTACGGACACATCACGGGATTCACCAACTAAAATAAAAAATACGGGAGATGCATGTCTCTAATAATAACATAATTGTTTCAACTGCACATGTATTTAAAATATCTTTCTGGATCTTCGGTGAAGTCAATCTAAGATTTTTAAGAGCATTTTTCAAAGCAACGGCTCTAATTTCCGCATTATGATCAGCGAGAAAAGTCAATAATTCAAGAAAGTTATCTTGGTTACTTGATTCTTCGGACTCATCATGACCACGAAATGCAAGTCCTTGCTATAAAAGGAATCAAATGTATTCAACCAATGCCGTTAGTTGAATGCAGTAGCTAATTCGATCTGCAATGCTCTTCTTGATGACAATATTTTAAATGTGTTGCTTTTCATTCATCAAAGCTTCACACATCTTATAAGTCTGAGAATGAGACCTATTCTGATCTCTAACATGTGCAATTCTTTTGCTTTTCTTCCAATTTTTAAAACATTTGCCAACAAATGACTTTCCACCACCTTATTCACCATTTCTTTGTTTGAAGAGATAGCAACACAAACAAAATGCGGAATCATTTTCAATGCTATATCCCAACCAATTAAGAAATTTATTGAACCAAGAAGGATTAAACTTTTGTTTCTCCTTACCAAAACGAGTAGAAAGAAATTCATGATCTCTTGTTTAACAAAGGCCCTTTTTGTAAATAATGTCTTTGAATTTCGTCTCGAACATTCGGATCATAATCTAAACTAGGAGATCTAAAACCAGGATCCGATGGAAGATCTGCCATATTAATTTCTACACAACTTCTCTTTGAACCGCCAACATTTGTTTCTCTAGAATTCAGCAACTCTGCCGACTTGGACACTCTCTTAAAAAAAAATTCCATGTCTGTTTCAAAAACTAATTTTATTAATATAATATATATAGTGATTAATCATATCATCTACTCGATCAATAACTTCAAACAAATGCAACACTCTACAAGTTTATATCTAGAAGACGATAAAAGAAATGCTAGTAAAAGACAAAAGAAGAATCTAACCTTTGTTGTGCTTCAGTACTTCTGTACTTGTACTTAAAAAGACTAAAGAGAAAATACCGAGAAGATTATTTTAAAGGTTTTGTCTTCTAGTGTTAAGTTCAACTTGGCAGAGAATTTGAAGCTTTTGCTTATGTTTCTCTCCATGAAAGAATAAACACATAGTACAAGCTTTTAGACTCTTTGGTCTTTTGTTTCCATCCTCTTCTTTAATTTAGTTTTAATATGAGACATGCTCCATCAATACCAATCATGCTGTTGTGGTCATATGTCCTTCTTTCATTAATTTTTTGTGCTTATTTTTCATGTAACAGCACTTGTCCCAAAAAACAAAAAACAAAAAAACCATGATGACTGCTCCTAACGTTTTAGTTTTTAGAAATATTGGACTAAGTGGGGGCAACATAAATCACATATATGACTAGAATATTGGATTTAGTGGGGGCTTATATAGCAACCTTTATTCTGTTAGCTACTTCATCAATCTATCTAATACACTATGGACAAAATTAAGTTCAGTGGGCGCATAAGCCCATCTTGCCCATAGTTTGGTCCGCCACTACATGCACATCTTGTCAAGCCCATAAATGAAAGATCTCATGCTTCACCAAATCACTGCCATGACTAGAGCTACCAGGACAGACACAACAACGACCTTCCTTGATTTCAGTCGTTCGAGGCTTGTTGGGCCTAGTTTTCGCTAACTCAGGCAAAGGGGGACGAGTTTTTTGGGGATCAGCCATGGTGATTTCCTTGCCATACAACCCCGAAGAAAAATAACCCAAACTGAATAATATATGGTTAGAAAGCTACGGTTATGTAGTTTCCAGATCATTTTACAGTTTGTCCATATCATTTTCTTAGACAAAGTTATGACTGTTTAAATGTACGAAGGTTATGCTGCACGTGAATCTGATTTTCAGCACGAACTTATATTTTGAATTCTCAACCAGCCTTCTCCTCAAGATTAAAGTGAAATTGATCAGATTTGAGGACAATATGGCAAGATTTACTCAATCACCTAAGGCCACATTTGGAATACATGTGAAAGCATTGATATGCAACAGTTTTCAAAGCTCCCATGATTTAAGTAAGAATCAGGGGAGGTCCAGACATCCAAGATAGTCTAGCGTATTATATGTAACTTTCAAATGAGAAAGGTGCGTTGTATTTGACCAAGGTTGTTTTTTTCACCCACGAGGTTCTTATTACTTGACAAGGTTTTTAATGAGATAAAATCACGTGCACCATTTATGTCTAAATAGTGCATTCTTCAAAATGTTATCTTCAAAATGAAGATTGGTGCGTTGTGCTTTTTTCTTTTACTGAGGTTTATTTTTCCCACCGGTTTTTTGTTACTCAGCAAGGGACACAAGGGGGAGTGTTGAAGGAAATCTCACACATGTGTGCCTTGGTCTTGTCCCTGTAAGATTAGGAACAATAGTTCCATGTAGTAATATGTTTACTATTCCATATAGATATAGGTTTCCAACTACGTACTTAAAAAGTACTTTGTAATCATTTATAAATAGAGACACCTATAGATGAATAAAGATATCTCTTCCATTGCTCTCTACTTTTTATATTTCTTTTACAACAGGCTTTTAATATTATTACTTATTAATTTTATGACATAAATGTAACGACCCAAACTTTAAAATGCCCCCTAAAAGTTTTAAATTATTTTTGACGTTTCGAAAATTTGTTTTACAATCCGAAGGGTTCAAAAGTTGACTTTTTATAAGTTGACCCGACTGAGAATTTTATTTCTCGACGAGATAGAGGACGTGAAAACGAGTTTGTGGACACGTAGCAGGTTTAATTTGGAATTTGTATAAAAAAGTTATGACGTAAAATCGGGGGGGGGAAAAATTTTTAGAAAACCAGCAGAAATTTCTAGAACGTGGAATATTCTAGACAAGGGGGGCTTTTTGGGGAGAATATTCTTTTCCCTTCTTTTTTTTTTTTTCTTTTTTTTTTTCCCTCTCTCTCTCTCTCTCTTTCCTCTCTCTCCGCGATCGGCCGACCCCGACCAGAGCTCTCCTCTCCTTCACTCATCTCCGTCGTCCGGCCGAACTAGACCGCCATACCGGTCATGTTAGAACCGGCTCAGCCTCCTCTTCCCTTCTGTGGCGGTGGTGTAGCTCCAATCGCCGCCGTTCGACCGGTTTTGGTTGGAGAGGGTTCGACTGTGTCGAACCAGAACTACCTCTTCCGGCCACCGATCGATCCGATATAGAGGGAGAAAGGGAGACATCGGCCTGCACTGACAAATTACTGCCACCTAGGCCCCAAATAATTAGTTTATTACCTTCTTGTAAAAAATTATGAGGTAATAAAAGAAAAGGTGAATAAATTACTGATGAGAATAGATTTTCCGTGCAAGAAAAAAAGAAAAGGAGGCTGAGAGAATTTTACTCTAATGGAAATTATAGTTACTAGAACAAATCTATAATACCACAACCCAACCAAATCGTAAATCAAATCAACAAAACTATAACAAAATTCATTTTCAACCACAAAACGAATGGATCAGGAATATTATTTGATTAACAAATAAGAAAAAGGTATGAGTTGCCTGCTGAAACCGATAAACCAAACTCTATAGCACACATAATGCACGATTTAAACACAATTGACCAACAAGTTTCAAGAAATGAATCTCAAGCCAAGATTCCCAGGAAGTATCAAACCCCTCACGGATGCATAACGCTCGTAAATCCTAACTATCTAGTACCATAACAACTGAATTCCAAAGTAAATTCATCATTCACGTCGTCGCTTTCTCGTCTTTCCGAAGGCCATCGCCGCAGGCCGCATGCTACAAGTAAAAGTTTAAAGACGATGCTGATTTGCTATCTGGAAATCAGAAATGGAAAATAAAATGGTAGATCTAAGCAAAGAGAGAGGTAAAGAAGAAGAGAGACAGTCGAGATCTGACCATAGAGTGTGAATTAACAAGAGATAACCGAGAGCTTGAGCTAGTCATCGTCAGAGCCGCAGTCGCCGTGTTAGATCAATATGGACTCGTCACATATTATATGATAATTATGTTTAATGACAATATCTACATCCACATGGAAACAATTACAAAACCATATATAATTGATAATGATTTCGTGTATCAGATCATTATTGTACGGAGTCCTATTCATAGTCTAAAAGAAAGACAACAAATCAGTATTGTATTAGGAATCTAATTAAAAGACTTAACTCGCAAAGAATGTCCTTAATGGGAGGACTTTTTAGGGTTAATGATTCTATATAGATAGATGGTATTGGTCCCTATTATCACTACAACATATAGTGTAAGTTTTGCCCATTGAGAAGTTTATCATGGTGACTAACAGAAGGCCTACCTAGTACTTTTGTGTTTCAAGATTGCATCAATGGAAAGAGCTATGGTTCATGATGCTGGTGAGTTAACTAAAAGCTTAAGTCTTATGATTTAGGTTATGCATATGATATATTGTATTGTGAGCATATGGATTTTGGTTTACATAATGGCATCAGAGGCTTTAAAATTAAGTTCACAAAATTTTCAATTTTGCATAACAAAATCGTTTTAGGGTTTTCTCAAAAAAAAAAAAAATAATGTTTGCCCTGTTAACAAGTTCTTGGCCCAACCCACACCAAAACGGAACTAACCGTTGTGTTCTGCAACGGATAGTTTTGACAAAAAGATGGAGTAGTAACTAGATTCGTAGTGCTAGGGACTTTTACGTCGCTTATAGGATTCAAACCCGATTGTTGTGGGTCAAGAAAGCCAAGAAATAGTTGCTACATCAAGGTTAAAGCTTCCGGAAAAAAGCAAAACAGGTTTTTCTGGGAATTTTGGTTTCAATTCAAGCATATATATTTATGTAAGATTATGCATAAGAACCCTGGAGCGCTCCCAATGTGCACATAAGTTGGTTTTGTGTGGTTTGTGTCAGATGAAACTTAAATTTAAAAGATGTGTTCTATGCAATTGGATTGAAGTATGTGTTCTGTAATTGATAATAATGCATGCAATTTTTAAAGTCTCCCAAAATTTATGCATTGAAAAGTTTTTACAGGTGCAACAGCTTAGTATTCTTACAAAGGGTAACCTGGATAGAAATCAAGTTTTCAAGCTCAAACAAGTTTGTGATTTTCTGTTGGTATAAATGGATATATTGCACAAACATTTTTCTTTGATATTTGCAAGAGATCATGTGGTATAACAAACTGAAAGTTGTGTTTTTTATTTTAAAATAATATTTTTTATCTTCAAAAGAAGTGTTGAAGTATGATGTTAGAGTACAAACAGCAGTAAGTATATTTGATCAGAATAAATCAGGATACTTGAAATTTAATCTTCTGTCTAAAGATGTGGATGTGGTTCCTTGAATAACATGTTTTTATCAAGGGTGGCTTATTGATAAAGAACTACAGGATACTAAGTTTCTGCTCAAAAGTGTTACTCAGTATTGAGTTTTCTGGATATGGACTGATGTGAATGCAAGTATATATGTATTGAGTTTTCTGGATGTCTCGTTTTGTGAGTGTTTTTTGTTATGGTTTGATTAACTTAAACGAATTCATGAAACATTGAAAACTCTAAAAGCTTTACAAAATAGAGAACTCACAAAAATCTTTTTTTTTGCTCCTTAGGTAACACCTACATGACCTTCAACAATGTCTTAGTACTTACTGGTTCAAACTTTAGAGCCTGGAGAGAGTCTGTAGAAAACTACATATGTATGCATGAGACAATAGGTTTCTGCTTTCATGAAGAGCAACCTGATACCCCAGCAAAAGATGATAAACTCTCAATCAAAGCTCACCATAAGAAATGGATGAGATCTAATATGATGGCCAAGATGTGATTAGGAATTCTGTGTCTAGATCAATGAGAGATTGTGTTGAGGAACTAGAGTTAGCTACTGATTTTCTTGAGGCTGTGTCAGCTAAAGTTTAAAGAAAGTGAAAAAGCTGAAATAGCTAGACTGAGCAAAGAGTATCATACCCTACAGTACTCTGGATCAAGACCTGGAGGTGCAAGAGGGCATATTATGGAGTTGATTAACATCAACAACAGGCTGACAGAGATGTTAGTGGGAGTAAAACATCTGTTGGTGCATCATGCACTAAACACACTCCCTAACAGTTTTGACAATCTCAGAACAAGTTATAATGCTCAAAAGAAAAACCGGTCCCCAGATGAACTCATTTCAATCTATGTTGATGAGGAAACTAGGATCAATAAAAACCAGTCACAGTCTCTCATAGTCAACTTAATTGAGAAGCATAAGAAGAAAAAGACTCAAAACAAACTCAGGCCTACCAAAACCATCACCAAGGCATCTGCAGCCACATGACCAAAAGAAAATAGGTCATTCAGATACAAGTGCTATTTTTACAAGAGAGTAGCTCACATGAAAAATGATTATACAGGTTATAAGACTTGGCTAGCTAAAAAGAGTCAGATGATTTCTAATACAATATTTTCGGTAGAAATTAATCTTATAAATGTTGAACCCCAGTCATGGGGGATAGATTCTGGTTCTCTTATTCCTGTCACTAATTCCTTCTAGGGATTCATAAAGAGGAGAGTCTCAAGAAGTGATGAAGTGAATCTGAGAGTAGGCACTGGAATGTTAGTGGGAGTCAAAGCCATTGGAACCCTCAAGCTTGATCTAGGATATGAAAACTTTTTATTTTTAGATAATGTTTATTATGTACCTTCCATTAGAAGGAATTTAGTTTCAGTTTCTCAATTGATTAAAGCCGGTTGTAGACTTTTGAATGATAATAGTGGAATTACTATTTCTAAAAATTCAAAACATATTGGTTCTAGTGTGATATTGAATGATTAGTTAGAGCTTAATTGTTTTATATCTCAACAAGAAATTTCTCTTGTTGAAAAGGAAAACACTTACAGTTATAATGTCTTAACTGGTGTTAAAAGAAGCAAACAAAATGAAAAGTCTGCATACTTATGGCATAGAAGACTCGACCATGTTTCAAAATAGAGATTGAAAATTCTGATTAAAAACAATATCCTAAATGAATTGAATTTTTCTGATCTTAATGATTATATGGAATGCTTTAAGAGAAAAATGACAAATAAAAAAAAAGAAGACTACAGTTAGAAGCCAAAATTTGCTAGAACTCATACATACTGATATTTGTGGTCCATTTAAACATCAAACTATTTGGTGGTAATCTGTATTTCATTACATTCATTGATGATTTCTCTAGATACAGTTATATTTCTTTACTATCAGAAAAATCTCAAGCACTGGAAGATTTTTTAAAATCTTCAAGACTGAGGTAGAGAATCAACTAGAGAGAAAAATCAAAACAGTTAGATCAGATAGAGGTGGGGAATTTTATAGAAAATATACTGAAAATGGTCAACATAAGGGTCCATTTGCCTTGTATTTACAAGACCATGGAATTAAATCTCAATATACAATACCCTATAATCCACAACAAAATACTGTTGCAGAGAGAAAGAACATAACTCTTCTAAACATGGTTAGATGTATGATGTGTACAACTGGCTTACCAAAATTCTTATGGGAAGAGAATTTGAAAACGACAAATTACATTTGCAACAGAACTCCTAGTAAAGCCATTGAGAAAACTTCATTTGAATTATGGTGTGGTAGAAAACTAAGTCTTCACCATTATCATTTATGGGGCTATCATGCAGAAGCTCGAGTTTATAATCCAAACTTGAGCAAGCTTGATCCCAAATCCTTAAGCTGCTATTTCATAGGTTATGTAGAAAAATTTAAGGGCTATAAGTTGTATTCTGCTAAACATAAACCTCGAATTTTTTAAACTCATCAAGTCAAATTCGTAAATGAAAAAGTTCACAATACAGAATATGAGGATTTATCCTTAGATTTTGAAGAAATTGTGACTGATGAGGATTGGGAAAATGTTTAGCCCTTTGAAACTGAAGAAATAGCAGATGATATTATCCAAGAAAATCAGATGCAAAAGATCAAGAAATTGATCAAGAAATGCAAATTGATGAGCAACCAGCTACAGCAAAACCATAGGCTGCAGAACCTCACATTATAGAGCCACAAAATGATCTCAATCCTAAACTTAGAAGATCCAAATAGATGGAGATTATATCGAAGCAACATGTACCTGACTACCTGCAATAAAGCTTCATACACATAATACCCTTTTTGTGTCATCATTAGTATAAGACAATTAGGGATCGTTCAGTCCGGGGAAATCAAAGGACTCTCAATCAAGAAGCATTATGAAATCATATATGGGGGTTTGAAATTTGTTTCTAAACCTACTGAATTTTACGAAAATAAAAACCTAAAAATTTTATTTACACATGACCATCACCTTTCACACATAACATTCCACAAAAAACACTCAAAATATGTAACAAATTCAAGTTAGGAAATCACGGCAGCAAACAATCACGTTTCAAGAATCAATTTAGTTCCAATTTAATTAGAGTCCTTTGTGGCTCATCCAATCATGCAAGACTTCTCAAGTATTTAGAATCAACTTCATGTTAATCCTAATCATAATGCTAATTGGTTTAAAGACACTTCGTGTATAAATTAAACACATGAAACATATAAGCACTGTTTCTGCCTAAACCCGGGGGTCTAGTAGATACAGGACAATAAAGATAGAATATGAACACAAGGGGTTATAGTGGTTCACCGTGCCATCGGAGGGCACGGCTACATCCACTTGGAATTCACTATAACCGGCTAATAAGTCATCGATGGTACAAGGGTGGAATGCCCAGGAACCAAAAGTCCTTAATACTAAGGGGGAAGCCTCCTATTTATAGAGAAGGAAGGCTTCCTCCTACACCATGTTTCCAATGTGGGACACAAGCCCACATTACTACACATTTGCCTACCCACGAAGCTACTTCGGGAGCCCGGTGCCACGCCCTCCGGGTGCGGCACCGGTGATCTCTGACATTGGGAATATAGCCAGGGTTGCGGTCTACCCGCCGGATGCCGGAACTAGGACCCATGACACCGGTTGCACGGTCCACGAGGTCGCCGAACATGCTTGGCGGTGCACCATATCTACCACCAACAAGTCCCCCAAGTTCCCGAGTAAGAGTGCAATCTTACTTGGGGAGTTAATCATCATGCGCTTCCAAGCATAGGCGGTGACCGAGTCACCCCTACTACCTCCCCTACTACCTCCAGTCCCCCAAGTCCCTAAGTGAGATTGGGCTCTTCTCGAGGTGATCGCTTTTTGCCTCTGGATGATATGTACCTAATAAAACAAGAATAGAAATAAACAAATGATCAGAATTTAAGCCACATACTGGAATCAAGCACCGGGTAGCTACTTGTTACCGCTCGGTGATACGAATACTGCCCGGGGTTACCAATGATATGCCCACAAATATCAATGGAACACATAAATCATGATCACGTATAAAATGAAGGCATGTGTAGCTTGAAGAGGTCATGCAAAGTCTTTCGTTAGTGTTGGCTTAGCCGTTGGAATGCCCCAGAGCCGGTTGAATGGTACATAACCGGTAGAATGCCTCAGCCGTTGTCACTGGCTTACCGTTTCCCGGAGGAAAAGATCCCGGAGGATAGAACTCGGCCAGCCACACATGAAAGACTATGCCATGCACAACAAAGCTAAATATTACCGATGTAGCAGGTAAGCATGCACATTCATTATCATGCGGGAAAAACAATTCACATGCTCGCCAAATATATAGCACAGTACTCGCATAGAAGTAGAGTAAATATAATTGTAAGGATCAAAGAACTTAGCTTTGCTGGAGATTGCTGCAGGTTGATTTGTTGTTGGAAGCAGTGGGTGCCCAGAGAAAATTTCTGGGTGTCCAAGCTGCTGAAACTGAACAAATGGAGTGGCCCAGGGTTGCTGGAAGCTGCCCAAACCCGGATGCTGCTGAAGACCCGGCCCGGCCCAAGATGCGGATCGGCTGACCGGTCCTAAACGGGGCTGACCGGGTTTGAACACTGCTGCTTTCCCGCCATTTCTTCCTCTGCTCTGCTTCTCTCTGCTTCGGGCTTCTGCTTCCTCGGACGGACACGCTCGGGCGGTGGACTCTCGGCCGGCACCACGGCTCGACCGGCACCTTCCTCGGCCGGCACCTCCACCCGGCCGGCATCCTCCTCGGCCGGACTCGCTCCACCCGGCATCACATAAATCTCGGGGACTCTCTCCATCCTCTCGCCCGGGGACGCTCGTCCGGGACTCCCGGCCGGGGAATCCCGTCCGGCCCATCTCGACCTTGGCTCTCCCTCGATCCTCGTCCGGCCCGGACCATGCGCCGGAACTGCTGGAAGATGCTGCACCGGAGACGTGCTGCACCGGGGACGCCGCACCGGAGAACGAAGCAGTGCCGGGGATGCCGGATCGGAAGACGAAGCAGGGCGGTGATACCGCACCGGACGACGAAGCAGGGCCGTGATACCGCACCGGACGACGAAACCGCACCGGAAGCCGAACCCGGGACGGACCTGCCGCACCGGAGCTGCTACGCCGAAGACGAAGCCGCACCGGAGCCTTGCACGCGGATCGGCCGAGCTGCATGGCTGCTGACCGGACTGCATGCTGGGCCGGTGACGCCGCACCGGAGGGCTGCTCGGGGGACGGAGACCGCTAGCCGGTGAAACAAATGGCGCCAAGTCCGAAACCGCACCGGAGCTCGCGCGTGGAATACTTCAGGGCTGACCGGGCGGGCCTGCTTCTGTTGACCGGGCCTGCTGCCTGCCATGAACTGGGCTGCCAGGGCTTCTTCTTCACTTTTTTCTTTTTCCCGATGGAATAAATAAGATCACAACTACCGATCTCTACCCAGCTGGTAGAGCAACACAACTTTTTGAACTGATTCCCACAGACGGCGCCAATTGTTTCTGCCTAAACCCGGGGGTCTAGTAGATACAGGACAATAAAGATAGAATATGAACACAAGGGGTTATAGTGGTTCACCGTGCCATCGGAGGGCACGGCTACGTCCACTTGGAATTCACTATAACCGGCTAATAAGCCATCGATGGTACAAGGGTGGAATGCCCAGGAACCAAAAGTCCTTAATACTAAGGGGGAAGCCTCCTATTTATAGAGAAGGAAGGCTTCCTCCTACACCATGTTTCCAATGTGGGACACAAGCCCACATTACTACACATTTGCCTACCCACGAAGCTACTTCGGGAGCCCGGTGCCACGCCCTCCGGGTGCGGCACCGGTGATCTCTGACATTGGGAATATAGCCAGGGTTGCGGTCTACCCGCCGGATGCCGGAACTAGGACCCATGACACCGGTTGCACGGTCCACGAGGTCGCCGAACATGCTTGGCGGTGCACCATATCTACCACCAACAAGCACAAGAGTCGAATTGGAAATATGTAACAAGTATGGCGTCACTCATTTTATTGGTCATGCATATTTTCAGAATTACTCCAGCCCTTAAAACAAATACAAATCAAATCAACTTCATGTATAACTTAACTTATATTCATTCGGCGCATGAAATTAACACACAAGGAACAACCATGGCGTAGGCAGCCCTCAAGCATATAATTTGGGGTGCATACGAATTTAGAAAATAAACCAAATATTATCATGAAAGCATGTGATTACTACTGCCCTAAAAACCTAAATTAAAATCGTTACATACATAAGAATCACAATCCGATTTATAGAAAACCTAAACATGTATTCAAAAATCCAAAATAGAATTATGAACACTAAATCGACATACATAGATCCATAGAATCTTTATAGACAAAGTATTGCTATTAAATAGAAAATATACAGTCATGAGTTAAGAGTGAATCACACTTCGAAAACCTTGAAGAAAGATTCGGTAAAGAGGCAAAGAGTAGATTCGGTGGAGATGATTGATGCGATCTTTGGTTGTGTAGGTGGTTCGCCAATATACTTTATGTATGGGGTTTATGGTGAAGGTTTGGCAAAGTTTTGGCTTGAGAATATGTGAGAGATGAGATAATTTTTCTGTCCACAAGTCATGCTTTATATAGAGAAACAAAGGTATACAAGTTGGTAGCAACTATGGTTGCACAAATCCTAATTTTACTCGAACTCGTCTTGCTCGCACATATGACCATTCTGTGAAGATTATAGAATATCTCTCTCTAGAAAATAGCTATTGAAGTGATTCCATTGATTTGGAAACTAGACTCCCGTAGCTTTCTATCCGTCTATGGCTCAAACTCTAGTTCAACGTGAGCTGTCCTGGAGAGTCTGTGGAAGTTGAATGATGTGCACAGGAATTTACCCGATTTTTAATCAGGATTTTTCTTGCGATTTTCTTCTTTTCTTTTGAGATTTCTTTTCCGATTTTCTTCATGATTTCACACAATAGGGACTCCTTAATGGACTTGCAAAATTCCTTGATGGATTAAAGATTAATAATGAAGCCGTGAGCTTCTCTAGTTGGGCCAGGAATTCCTTGTTCTTCTCGGATTAGATTTTTCTTTCCATGATGGGCTCGGCCATGTCTCTTTCTTTCGTCTGATTGCTCTTCTTCCTTCTATTGCCAAATCATTAACATGTCTTCTTAAAATAAGAGAAGAAAAATTCATAAATGATAGGGTACCGGTAGAAACTTTACAGAATCATCGAAACATTTTAAGACTCCTATTTGACTAGGTTTCTTATTCTCGTTTAAACTCTTGACGAATTTTTGCATTTATCCTCTATTCTTGGCACATTTTCATGTTAACTCTACCACAGACTCATTACTCTACTAAACACCACTATAATACAACAATAGAGGTTAAGCATTGCATAAATTGGGGTTAAAATAATTTAAGAACGCCACATATTATGCTCCTATCACAAACGAGCTAGAAAATCAAAATTTGGGGGGGGGGGGGGGGGAGATGATGATTACATTGTCTACTTAGCTGAAGCAGACATTAATGAAGACTGTGTAGAAGACAATGATCGAACAAATTTTGATCAAGCAGCAGCAAGTCAAGATTCAGACAAGTTGCAGGAGGCCATGCAAGCTGAGATTGAGTCCATGGAGAAGAATGGAGTCTGGAAATTAGTTGAACCTGATCCCAGACAGAAGCCAATAGGTTGCAAATAGGTTTATAAAACCAAGAGAGATGCAACTGGAAATATTGAGAGGCATAAAACAAGGCTAGTGGCAAAGAGATTCTCACAGAAAGAGGGTATTGATTACACTGAGATATTTTCTCCAGTCTCATGTAAAGACTCTTTCAGAATTATCATGGCATTAGTAGCACACTATGACATGGAGCTACATCAGATGGATGTCAAAAAGGCATTTTTAAATGGAGAGCTTGAGGAGGTGATCTACATGAAGCAACCTGAGGGATTTATTGAAGTTGGAAATGAGAACTTAGTCTGTAGATTAAGAAAATCTATATATGGTCTAAAACAAGCTTTTAGGCAATGGTACAAGAAATTCGGTTCAGTAATTTCTTCTTTTGGCTTTATTGAAAATCTAGTGGACTAATGCATTTATTTAAAAACAGTAGAGAACCAATTATTTTCTTAATACTGTATGTGGATGATATACTTTTGGCTAGCAGCAATCTTAAGCTGCTTAAAGATACGAAGAGCTTTCTGTCAAATAGTTTTGACATGAAAGATCTTGGTGAAGCATCCTATGTACATATAGGGATAGAAATTAAAAGAGATAGCGCACAAAGTTTATTGGGATCTCAGCAAAATTACATTACTAAAGTTCTTAAAAGATTTAGTATAGAAAAGTGCTCAAATGAAGAGGTTCCTATGTCTAAGGGTGATAAACTCACCAAGAGTCAGTGTCCAGAAAGTGAAGCTGAGAAAGAAAACATGAAAACAAAACCAAATGCTAGACTTGTTACAAGTCTCATGTATGCTCAAGTCTGTACCAAACCAGATTTGGCATTTGCTGTTAGAATGCTATCAAGGTTTCAGTCAAATCCAAGACCTAAACATTGGGTGGCTGGGAAGAAATTTCTGAGATATTTACAGAAGACAAAGAGTCACATGTTTGTGTACAGAAGAGTTGAGGATCTGAAACTTGTTGGTTTCTCAGATTCTAATTTTGCAGGGAATTTTCCAGATTCAAATAAGTCAACCTGTGGTTATGTGTTTATGCTAGCAGGTGGAGCAATTGCTTGGAAAACAATGAAGCAAACCTTGATCATAACCTCCACCATGCAAGCTGAATATATATTGCAGTATATGAAACAATGTGTGAGGGGCTCTAGATTAGGAACTTTGTAGAGCAGACTAAGGTATTGAGTCACATTGTGGCTAATGCACTTGTTATATACTGTGATAATAAGGCTGTTGTGTTCTTCAGCAACAACAATAAAAGATCCAGCAACTCAAAACACATAGATTTGAAATATTACAGTGTTAGAGAAAGAGTCAAGCATGGTGAGGTAATTATCTTAGACATTAACACTAATTCACAACTTGCAGACCTTTTCACCAAAGCACTACCAGTGAAGGTATTCAAGAAGCATGCAGAAAGCATTGGAATTCTTCCAAAGTTAAATGCTTAGGTTCAGTGGGAGTTAAGACCAGTAGGTGCAAACTCAAAAATATTTTGTTTTCGGAGTTCTTGTGTTTCCAATTGTGATATCAGTACAATCGCAACTTATTTTTATAAGGACAGTTTTCTAAATAAAGGTTTGAGGTATTTAGAATTTTTTGTGTTGCTACAGCTTTATGATTATTCTGAAAATTATTGTTTTAAGGTTCCAGTCATATATATACTTGCTATTAGATGATCTCATCCATGTTTAGTATAAAACTACAGTACAAGCAAAGTTGAGATTATTGGTATTCATAAAATTTGCTTGAGTTCTAGTTTTAAGAACATAAAGTAGGACTTAATATATGTTTTTACTTGTTAATACACATTAACATATATTTCAATACTGCATGATAGACATATGTGGATTGTAGAAGCTTATGTTGTGGTATAGAACCACTGCATTTTTGTCAAAGTGTAACTTGGTTCTTGCTCTGTATAAGTGATTGTAATTCGACCATGTTGTAAAGGGATTTTTGTTCATTTGTTATCTAGCGCGCACTACAGTAGGTAGAATAGATCTTGTCATTCTCATGTACGAGTTATCGTTTAGGGCAAGTGACAGTCCAAATGGGAGATTGTTAGATTATTATGGACTTGTCACATATTATATGTTAATTATGCTTAATGACAATATCTGCTTCTACATGGAAACAATTACAGATACATATCTAGTTGATAATGATTTCGTGTATTAGATCATTATTGTAAGGAATCATATTCATAGTCTAATAGTAAGACAACAAATCAGTATTGTATCAGGATTCTAATTAGAAGATTTAACTCGCAAGGAATATCCTTAATTTGAGGACTCTTTAGGATTAATGATTCTATATAAATAGATTGTATTGGTCCCTGTTATAACCACGACATATAGCGTAAATTATGTCTATTGATAAGCTTATTGTGGTGACTTGCCTAGTACTTTTGTGTTTCAGGATTGCATCAATGGAAAGAGCTATGGTTCATGATGATGGTGAGTTAACTCAAACCTTAAGTCTTATGATTTAGGTTATGCATATGATCTATTGTATTATGAGCAAATGGATTTTGGTCTCGGCGTCGATAGCAGTTGCTTTTGTGTCGTTGTTTGTCGTCGACGGGATATATATATATATATATATATATATATATTACAGGCAGGATCTAGAGAGGATGTCCTCAAACTTGAGTTATAGTACAGATTTTCATTTTTAACCCACTTTTAGATCGAATTTTCTCATCTCCACCATCTACTATCTAGATAATATTGTGTAGATCATCGCTGTAAAATTTCAGCCAATTTGGTAATCGTTAAGGCCTTCAAACAAATGAACGAACTGAATTCTGTCAAACTTGAACCGTTCATGTTTATAACAGAAAAACGCAATTTTGAGGGCCTTAACAATTACCAACTTGGCTGAAATTTTGCAGAGATGATCTACACAATATTATCTAGATACTAAACGGTGGAGATGAGAAAATTCGATCGAAAAGTGGGTCAAAAATGAAAATCCGCATTATTAGCAAGTTTGAGGATGTCCTCTCTAGATCCTGCCTATATATATATATACCAGAAACCCAGCGGAAGAAAAGACATATTTATTTGAAGTGAAGAACTTGATACAAAGAGTTTAATAAAATAACTTACAAAATTAGAAATGCATGAAGGCTTATATGAGGGAGGAGATAAACTTAAAACAGTAGAGTTCTCAACATATGAGTATTCTCTTTGAACTAAGCTCTTAACTGAAGTGAAAGAAAAATTGAGTATGTTGAGAATGTGGGAGAGAGGCTCCTTATAAAGACCTTGGAGGAATCTGCTTTTACTGTGAAGGGACAGTGCTTTTACTTTTGGGAGAATCTGCTTTTACTGCGGAATGGTGCTTTAATTGTAGTTTTACTCAGGAGAGAACAAAACAGGAAGCAGCACGATTAGCTATGTTTTGCCTCGATGATGAATAGTAAAAAGTGATTTTACTATTCATTACTTTCAAAAATCATAAGGATCCTGGCCGTCTTGATAATAGTCTTCATTTTCGGCTTGACTGTCTTCAGATTCGGCCCATCTTTTTGGTTTTGATGATGAACGGGCTCGTTTCCGTTGGGTATGTAAATGACTGTGAGAGGAAGAAGATGATGATCCGAAAGGAGAGGATTCTTCATCTCTGAACTGTCTGTTAGACTGGCTGCTTGGGCCAAAAGTCTTTGTGCTAATTGTTTTAATTCTGCAGACGCTCTTAACTTGGACTTTGAGGAAGAAGATCCTTCCTTAGTGATTTTCTTCTTGGATTTGGAAGAGGGTTGTGACTGAGAAGATGTGGTGATCTATAGTAATGGGGTTTTCTCGGTTGGGAGTTTGACTGGTGTGACTGAAAGAGGAGCAGGTGGTGCTGGTGATAATGGGTTAACTAGTGCTAGAGTTGATGGGTTAACTGGAGCCGTAGAGGCTGCTGAAGGAAATTCTTTGTAGAAATTTTCCAAGACTTTGTTAATATCAAACTTATCCCACTACTTGACATAATACTCCCTGGAGACCGATCCTAGTGTGGATGATGGGTCTTCTTGGAGCTTGTACTGCCATTTGAAGATCCAAGGGAACTTATATTTGGATAAAAAGTGTAATGTAAGGGGAAAATTTTGTTCATACTTTGTAAATGACTGGACTTTAGAATATCTGGTGAATGCTTCTTAGATTGACTGAGGAAGTGACATCCATAGGTAAACCACCATGAAAGAAACCACATAGGAAAGTTTCTTTCAAACTGTTTATCAGAATTAATGAACCAAGAGTGACTGAAATCGTTTGACTGATGAAGGAAGACCTTGAACCAAGCATCTTCATAATCATAGTAATTGAATGACAAATCTCCATATGTATGGTAACTATAAGAGGGATCACTCCATTAATCAAGAGATATAAAATTCAATGTATGGAGAGAATGATATAAAAGGGTATTAGGGGTAGTTTTCTGATCAAAGACGGGTTTAATATTGACTGATTGGGATGGTTTGGAATGAAATGAAGATTTGGTGGGAAATAAAACTTTGTTAATGCAATGGGGTTTTGATGTGTCCTACACATGGCTCTATTTGGAAAAGATTGGATGAAGACCTGAGAATATAAGGGGATGATTTTTTAAAAGAAGGTCGAATAGGCTGAGTAGGATATGAAACTGCATATGGGTCAAATTGAGTAACTAGGGCTGACTGAAAGCTAGGCCGGGGGGAAAGAGTGGACCCAAGATAAGGAACTAAATGAGGTTGCCTTAAATGACTAGAAGATTGACTGTTAAATGGCATTATGCTGGAAGAGGGTTCTTCTATTTTGACTGATGAGGTTGACTCATTTTTGACTAGAGGAGCATTGGGCTCCATTTGGCTGTTTTTGGATTGCGAGAGAGTCGTCATGAAAAGCACCCTGAAGGAATTCACGGGTTAGAAAATCTGGTATATGATTATCATCGTCTTTTATGAATGCAATTTCGAAATCAAAAACGCTTAAAATAGCTTGTCATCGAGCAAATATTTGTTTGCTAGCAATATTTTGAACATCTTTTTCTAAAACATGTTTTGCACTTTTGCAATCAATACGAATTAAAAAAATTTGATTTAGTAAATCATCTTGAAATTTACTAATACAGAGAACAAGGGATAAAAGTTCTTTTTTAATAGTAGTATAATTACGTTGTGATTGTGACCATGTACCGAAATAAAATCTAACAATTTGCTCAAGATGAGCAGGAGAGATTCGTTGTTTAAGGATGTCTCCATAACCTATTTCGGAAGCATCGGTTTCTACGATCTTATAAGAATTAGGTAATGGGATTCCCAGGTATGGAAGTGTTTTGACATATCCTTTAATTTCCCGGACAAGGTTTGTATGAATAGACGTCCAAGAAGGAGGATTTTTTTTTGTAATCTATCAAATAGGGGCTTACAGTTTTGACGAAGGTTTTGATAAAAATCGGCAACATAATTTAATGATCCCAAAAATCTTTAGAGTTGGTTTTTATCTAGAATCTCATCTGGGAATTTATCAGCGAACTAGATAACCCTGTTAATTGGGCTAATTTAGAGATGATGGATATTGTATCTTAAGAAACAAATGTTTGTTTGGAAGAGTTTAATTTTTTAGGCTGAGAGTACTAGGCCATTGGTTTTAATAATATGATAAAATAAGTTTAAATATTTCCAATGTTGGTCAATTGATTGGGAAAAAATGAGAACATCATCAATATATATATATATATATATGGGCTAAATACATCTTTTTCATAAGAGTTGTTGGAATGGGCACAAACTATTGGATTGGGCAAATTTACCTTATTTTTTACCAAAACTGAAATCGACATATACAGTTGATTTTTATTCATGACGCCTATTGCTATATACGCTACTTAAGTGAGTTTGATCACTTTAGGGTTCGAAATTATGAAGCCCAAAGTTCGCACGAAGGCTTGGGTTTCATCCGGAGAACGCAAACTTGAAAAGATCAATCCACCTTCTCTTTTAGTTTGCTTTGGCTCCACAGTGCAGGCTAAACCCTAAGCGCATCCCCGTACTGATGAATGACACATCAACTTGAGGGCGCTTTTCCAAATATGAGGTAGTGGGAAAAACAGTCATTTCCGTTCATTCGGCTAGAACTAAAATTTTGGTGTCTGAAACCAGACTGAACACAATTGCTCAGCTCAGTGGTGCTAAGCCAGACATTCAGTTCAGCGTCTTAGTTCATTCGATAGGGCCGATCCGAACATTCTAGTTTATTTTGGTCCGGTTCGGTGAGTTTTTGACCATTTTCAACTCAAGACAGCGATACAAATTCACAGGAAGATTTTGTTGTTGGGGGGGGACTGGTGCAAACACAAGAAATTAATCAAGAACACGTCACTAATGAAGATCTGTAAAAGAATTGCATGATCAAAATTTTCTCTATATGGAGGTCATCAATACAACATACTTCTGTAAAACTGTATGTGCTGCAATCTTACCCCGATGCATTATGCATGTCTTCACACTGAAGTCGGGATTGTTTACCACTCATGAAGTACAATTGACCAACACGACATGATACATGTACCTGCCAAGTGCTACATAAACACTTCTCATCAATTGATACACTTGGTACTGTCCATAGATGAAACTATACAATAAGATTAGAAACCAATAAAATGAATACATGATACACACCCTCATCTTTGCGATAAGCATATATACTAAAACTGATTAGCGTATTAGTCAGCATCACCAAGTCCATCACTCCCGTCCCCTCTTTTGGATATAGGTGCTAAATGTGAGCTCGACTTGATTTGTGAAGCAATTTCAGCATTCTTCCTCAAGACAGCACCTGGTGATGGGTATGGACGCTGTTGGAAGAGAGGACCCTGGAATTTTCAAGATCACAAGCATGAAAACGTCTCAAACACAGTGAATTATTTAAATAGGAACACGATATAATATTTTCTTTTGTTTCATAATTGATGCAGCTGGAGTCATATAGGTGTGGATAACTAGAAATTATGCCAGCAAATGGAAAAGTATGCATATATATTCTAAGACATGAATATTGTACTAGTGGTCGAATACCGAAATAGCTAGATGTACCAGGGTCCTGGACAGAGTATACATAATTTTACTATGCGTCACCCGGTATATGACCATTTTGCCAGTTATACTGACTAGCAGATATGAGGCTACTGAGCGGCTCCTGTGCATTTAGATCCCATTAAATACTTAGCTAGCCACCCAAATATCAAGAGAACACAAAGCATGATGCTCTGTAGAAATTGTCCAAATATATATACAGTAATTTCTAAACGTCCACCCCCACCTCCCAGAATGTGCATTAAGCCTAGAAGTTTTAACATCGATTTACTCAAATGGAAGAATATATAATGAGTGGACTGGACTAGACCCCTACATATAAAAGTGGAAGATACAAAATTTTCTTCATTTTGCCTATTCTCTCTTGAAAGACCATAAAACTAAGTCCAATAAATTAATGGTTTATCAGAAGAAAATAGATGATAAAATTAATTGAAGCAAAAGTAATTTACTGTAGCAGTGGTATCAGCTGCTCGTGGTTGCACTCCTTTGAGACCTACCACCCTGACAAAATCAGCAAACAGATGAAGTTATAATAAATAAATGGAGGGGCATAATAGTGTTTAATAAAGTTTCAAGACATACCAGCCACCACGGGGAGCATCTGAATAAGAGCTGGGGTCCATAGGATCCAATTCATCATCCTCAGAGTAAGCACGTTTTCGACTCTCTCTTTTATTGCCTTTTCCCATTGGAGGTTTCTGATTGGACCTATATTCAAAATCAGTTATCTCTCTCTCTCTGAGGTTTGTAGAAGTATTTTTTATATTATTCTGAATAAACAAAATAATGCACGTAAAATGTTCCAACGTCCAGCCCAATGTTCATTGTGGCCATGAAATATTAAGCATTACAGTATAACAAGTCCACCAGAGACTCCATCTTATCTGGGCTTTAGCTACGTGTGTGATCACTCACTCACTCCTTGTCAAAAACGAAAAGCCATAACGAATCATGAAAAACTGAAAAAATGTTGATACTAGAGGGAAATGGAGAATTATTTAGTTATTGTTTAAAATTGAGAATAAGCCTCTAGACAACTGTGTGACAATATTGTCCAAACTTGCACATTTCCACATGTTTTGTGTTAAAAACAACCTTTCGATCCTTAAACTATAAAAAGAAAATTGAAATAAAAAAAAAACTAATAATAATAATAAATAAATAAAAAACCTTAATTTAAAATAAAAATTAAGGGTAGTAGATGGGTAGTTATGGAGAAACATGGCAATTGACGACAGGTTCTCAGCAATTCAGGTTACAACTCCTCAGTTGAAGGCAAGGCAAGTCTTCACAAAAATATACCTCAATAAAAGTTACATACCTCTGCATGGTGACCTTTTTGTCCGAATCACCTTTGGTATCAGCAGCACTTGTGGACTGGTGATTAATGTTCAAGCTAGTTGTCAAGTACTGGCATTGTGGAAGATCAAGAATTCTGAACATAATAAAGTATATCAATCACCACGAGACAAGGAAAGTAAATCAAACATGGGCACTGAAGGAGCTTTTGTATACACCAAATCATAAGAGAGAGAGAGAGAGAGAGAGAGAGAGAGAGAACAGGATAGATCAATGTATCTAGTAATTTCTACATATCAAATTAAATGAACACATTAGAGATCATACCACCATATTGTGAAAAATGAGACACTAAGCATGAAACATGATACGGTGCAACAGAAAGCTGGACCTGAGTTATAAAACTAATCAACCGTGAAAGAAGCCCTTAAATATTGAGCACTTATTCACACAAGTATTGATAACATATTCATTTATGAAAAACATACAATAACCAACAGACCAATCAATAAATAGCAAGTAATCAAGGGAATCATCCTAGCTCGTACAATGATTGCAGTAATCCCAAATCTGAACAAGGCCAATCAATATGAAAAACATATAATAACCAACAGTCCAATCAATAAATAGCAAGTAATCAAGGGAATCATCCTACCTCGTACAATGATTGCAGTAATCCCAAATCTGAACAAGGCCTACTCCCCATCCACCACAACCCATGCATCTCTTTTGTTTGGATAAGTGATCATTTCCTACTTGTAGCTCAGATGATGCAACTTGCTGTGATGAGTTGGGGTGTTTCCATTGTGATACATATGTCTTCGTATTATAGTAATACTTGTGACCTGTGTATGCACAGGAAGTTGGTATTTTAAAAATATATAAAAATTATTAAAAAAAATTATAAAATAAAAATAAAAATAAAAACTTGTAACACATAATTATAAAGCACAATCGGGTTATGTGGACATCCACGTATTCATGCAGATATCCTAAGCAGTGCCTAGCTCTCCTTTGAATGATACAGAATATAAACAAATCAGGAAAGTACTGTATTTAGAAACAATAGACATTTAATTTGCTTATTATTATTAGGAATTACCTACCCTTGTTTCTCCGCTAATTGTTCTGCTATCTCCCTAGTCCTATTCGTCTATTTATCCTTCTGCAAACGATCTTCCCCTTCAGTCCTCTATTATCAAATATATATATGCAGGGCCCTTCTAGTGAGGGATCCCGTCTATTATCAAATATACAGGGCCCTTTTATCAGTCCTCTATTATCAAATATATATATATATATATAATACATATCTATCTGATTGCGCCTACATCATGAGACGTCTTTGCACAAAAATTACCAGTCTTATGGCTAATAAGAGAAACCTGATATGTCCTCTGACATTAAATTCAACTATCGTTCTTTTGGAATGATGCACAAATTTTATCAAAGTGAATAATACAAGTGAGGTGAACGAAATATCCACTAAACACTAAATTACAATCAACTTAACACTCCCCACTGTTTATGGCCTAACACCAAAAGGATTTTTTTTTTTTTTTAATAAACAGCTTTTTAATAAGAAGAAAAGCAAAGTGCAAGGATGCAGACAAGGAGTCCACTTTAAAAAGTGAAAGAGGGCAACTAGGACTAGAGTCTAAGCAGCACCTTAACCTACAACTGCTTGCCAGTTTAGAATAATAGAGGAAAGATAATAATCCTTAAACTCCTTAGAAGTATAAGCCCAAAGAGATGCCCAAAACTTAACTCTCTCCCACAAGATCTCCTTCTCTACCCCATCATAGGATTCAAATGATCTTTTATTTCTTTCCATCCACACCACCTAAACTAGTGCTAGCACCACACAACCCCAAAGAATTCTAGCCTTTTTCTCCTTTACCAAAAGCTAAATAATTTTCTTTCAGCAAATCTGACCTCTCCAACTGAGTTTTACCAAAAGGATTTATCAAAACATTTACATAAAGATGCCAAAAGAGACTGTAAACTTGACTCTATCGCAGAGCTACTAAGGTGGTGGACCTTCCAAGGTCTTACTGATTTCCAAACACAAGATCAAAGCCTACATTCATCAAAACGTTTACATAAAGATGCCAAAAGAGACTGTAAACTTGACTCTATCGCAGAGCTACTAAGGTGGTGGACCTTCCAAGGTCTTACTGATTTCCAAACACAAGATCAAAGCCTCCATACCCCAACACGATAACCGCCTTCTTGTTATACCCATGAAAGATAACTAATCCGAGAACAAATTTGGAATATATAAATCCACTATGAACAGAGCCCATATATCTTTCAAATGTGCAATGGAAAACATGAATTTCATCTCCTCATCCATAATTCTCTCTCAATGCATTAGTCTATAACTCTTTATCAATTTTTATTGCTCAATGACTTCTACAAAGTTGATGTCTTGGAAAATATTGTGTGTGTCCTACCTAAGCAGGATAGAAGAACTGGAAGTTGAAGCTATCAGGAGTCTTCTCTTACAAATCGTTCTCAAGAAAATAAACGATCAGTCTTCTATTTCTCCTTTTTGGTGCCCCCCAAATCTCGAGCAATTTTGAAGGCTAAAGTACCGCCAAAACCAAAGCTATGATGCTGGTTTACTTGATCTAAGAATAACGTATGCATATGTAACATTTTAGGGATACCTGTCGTTTCATCCAAAGCCTCCGCCCAATCTTCCGGAAGAGATAGCGGTGATGGAAGTGGTGTATTAGAAATTATTTCAGCAGGCTTTTCCCATTGACTCCTCCCTGTGGTCTCATTAAAATAATACAAAGCACCACTTGCAGGGTCTTTTGCTGCCACCTATGAAGTAATTTAACAAGTTACAGGATATTGCCACCAGAAAAGGAGAGAAAAAAAAAAGTGTACAAGAAAATTTTAAGAATACGATCTCTACTAGCATAACATAAAGGGAGCAAACATAAATATGTTGGATTTCCAGCCCAAGCGTTTTTTCTAAATAAAGTGTCTTAAGAGTTTGAAAATTGTTTATCCAGTAGGTTTTGGTTTTCTATAGATGAATGGTGTTCCAATAAGGAAAGGATATCCTTAATAATGTTGGAGTGCCTGCAATCCTAGTCGGTTACAGAGAAGGAGAAGTCATTATTGCCTACCACTAATAGGAATAGGTTTACTAATTGGTGATGAAAAGGATATGGCTATATAAGGAGGGTTCTGCTCTTGGTCTTGCATCGAAGAGACGGTGTGCAAAGTGTATCCATTCTCCGAGATAAAGAGTGCGAGAGAGGGCAAAGAAGCTAGATAGGAAGATAAGAGAGAGTCCTGGTTTTTTAGTCTTTCTGCTTGAACCCATTATATATATAGTGGAAGAGTGTTTTCTGCCGGCAGATGTAGGCAAAATTTCTGCTTAACCACCTTAAATCTCTGTTCTTTTTTTTTTTTTTTTTTTTGAAAAGAAATAGCTTTTATTAAAACAAAAGCAAGGTTCTTGTTCTTGTATCTTTGTCGTTGTTTCTCTTGTGTGCTGTGCTTGTTTGGGTTCTCCGACACATATTGACTGATTCACAACATTCCATTCACTCTAACAGCATTAGATGTGCAACACACTTTTACCGAACAAAAATAACAAAAATGAGATTGTATAAACATAAATTTTAGCCTCATTCTATTCACTCCTACAGCATTTGATGTTCAACACACTTTCACAAGAAACAAAATGATCAAAATTGTGGATGTAAATGTTACTTGTTTATATACTTTAATCGAATTTGATGGCATGGGATGTCAACCAATGCCCGCCTCACCAAATGAAACTCATAAGCCATATAATTGTTGCAATGGGATTTAAACAAATATATATCTACTTCTGCCCAATACAATATTTAGAGCACCTTATATTAACTATTTTATATTTAACTAAGATTATCATTAGTTTTTATGTTCCCATATTTCTTATTTTACTAGTCACTACACTAGCGCTGCAAGGTGGTGGGTGTTACCAATTCTGAACATGTGATTCACGGTCCACAGATCATTTCTCAATCACAGGTTCAAAATTAAAATAAATTAATACGCAGTTGCACATCTATTCTCTACAGCTTAACCTTGGAGTAAAATATACCAAATAGAAAATGCAAAACTTAATTATATCTTACAACTTATACGCACCCATCCAGGAGGCCATTTCCCATATTCCATTTGTTGAACTGAAGTACGTTTCATGTTCTGAAATTTAAAATTACACGTTAATCCAGGGATAGGACAAATTAAATGTCAAATTACAGCAATTCCAAAGAAAAACTAATAACTATTACAAATTATAAAATAAAGAATAAAATCAGAGCTGTAACTAGCCAAAGACATCTAAATTTTTTTAGAAATTTAAAACATTCTTTTTTAAATGGAAGATTCTAATGAAGGAAACCATGAAGGAGCACAGTTTTGACTATAAAATTATAAAAATAAAAGGAGAAGTAATAAATTATGTAAGAGAACTGAGGCCTCATATTCTCAGAATCCATGAATTATGAAGTGGATCTGGAAGAATTAAACTACAACAGGATCATGATCTAGGGAATGCACTAGCCATATTGATTTTAGTAAAACACTCCATGGAATGAATCATCAATGAGATAGCCCTGTAATTGCTTTTATGGCCTGCATTAACCTAACACACAACCCGAGATACTTGAACCAAATTCACAGAATGCTAATAAAATTCAGGTATCACAACTTCCCCATTAATAACCCACATTATCCTTGGAGCTAAACTTCTAATGGAACACCACAATGCCCACAGATTATGAAATCACATTTACAATATGATGAACTATCCAACAATTGTTTTCACTCGCTGGACATATATCAACCTAGTATAAATGATATCTAGCCTGAACATGCCTTGACAACATACAGATAAACAAAACAGGCATATTACATCAACTACCACGATAAAAATATTTTTAGAAACTCCATTTTAAACATGCACAGCAAGATTGAATCTTTTAGCTTTATAACTACATTTTGGTTTCTCAAGACAGTAAACATCAAGTTTGGAAAAGAACTTACAAGGTCGTCTTTGTTTGAGTCATCTTTAAGAATGCCCCTATCTCGCAATTTTTTTTTTAGATACTCGGACAATTCTTTAGATGGAGGATTGTGATCAAAGTCCTTATCAGGCTCAAAGTTCATCAGTACCGGTTCACTGATTCCAACTCCCAATTTCCCTAGGCATCATATGTAAAATCAATGCTTTTAACACCAGATTTAAGAGGTATAATATGCAATATAGTCTGAGTGCTGCAATCAGTCTTACCAGGCAGAGTACTATTAGACCTCGTACCACCCGGATAAGCACCTCCTCCTGGTACGCCATAGCCATTACCGATTTCTAAGTTACCTGTTATGACAGCAATACATGGAAGCATTATTCATATGAATCCAGAACAAAGATTAACTACTTTGTTAAGTTATCTAATTAAATTGAATCTGGTCAGTGACTTAAAACTATGATGCATAGACACTCCAGATGGCGCCCAAAAATTCTACTGATTTCATTTAAGCCAATATTTCACTTGCCAGTGCAGTTTCACTCTTTCCTGTAAGAAATTACATACATGTGGACTTGGAATCGAAGACTTTATCAATCACAGAGAGCTTAATTAGCTGAAATGGCCGGAAGTTTATTACACGTCAGATTGAATGCCAACCTAGTGATTGACTTTAATAAATCAGGCTTGCTAAAACATATGATGTTTTCCAGTGACATACAACAATTTGTTCATATGACAAATTGGATATGAAAATTTTGAAGAATTTGAATAACATAAGTATGTTTTGAAACATTGGAAATCCAATCTGAAACCTACAGGAGTATTAATTACCAGAAGATGAACTTCTTTTCATGCCTAACTTTAATGTTTCTATGAACGAGTAATTCTTAAATAAGCGTTCCTTCATACTATTTTATGAATTGACCGTTCAGAGTACATGTTCCTTTTGCCAAAACTACACAGTACACACCAATTTTCATCAGAGTGGTACTACGTCAATTACACCAGAAAAACAGATGAGTATCTAAACAACACTACTAAGTACTAAGTTACCAACAAACACCATCAACTTGATTGCCTACACTGCCAATTGTACATTTACTTCTACTTTATTTTGTTATCATCTTCTTCTTCTTTTTTAAAGAAACAGTATCTATTAGAAAGTGAGGCCACATTACAATAGAGGACAAGAAGTCCTCAAACAAACCTAAGAGAACTTGAAACTATAAGAAATATCAGAAACTTTAAAAAAAAAAATGTCACTGCTGCTTTCAAATCTTGCAATAAGCTTGCCTGAACTCATTAGACATCTAATTTCCCCAATTCACAAAGTTTCCATGAATGCCAAATATTTATCCGTAGAATCATTAACTCATTTGTTAAGAATGACTAGAATATGTGGAAACTAATCAAATTTACCAAAAGGTTCAGATCTGGAAAGTGTTGCAATCCCCATGAAGATTCTTTCATTTATAACAAGATATCAAGTTCTAGTTAGAAGAGAGATAGGACAAATGAAACTGAGTGCAAACAGAATTTACATAAGGTTGCAGGAAACAAGTTGTCACCTAACAGCTACCCATCAAAGCAATAATAGAAGCTCTTCCATCAAAGCAATACAAAAGTAGCACTTCCTCTTAGGTTATGGCAGCCCCATAGCTCTATACGTAATTCACCAAAGTAACACCCCAGACTTAGTACATAGCAAAAAAAAAATACAAAACAAATCTACGAAAGAAACCAAAAAACCAACTGTCTCTCCCCAACATTTGTGAGGGGAAAGAACAACTGCGTCGCTTTTTCTCCAGTGAGACTACCCAGGACAGAGCTCAACACATGACATATGCACAAAACTTGAGCTTTTTTTTTTTTTTTGTTCCCACAAACCTATTGTATCACAGAATAGATATGAAAAGATAAACCAACTTGAAGCAACCTCCACCATGTAGTATAATGCAATCAATCAAAAAGAAGAGGATATAAACTCATAACCTGAGACAACACATAATACACAAATAGACTGCAACTCTATGTATGCTTTCTCTTATTGTAAAAGAAATAAGAGAACAAGCTGATGGTAAAATAGGAACCTTGTTCATGAAGGGCAGTAGGTTTCCCAAGTTTTACAGCCATTTGGGCTCGATGTTCGGTGGTCATCTTCAACAAATGCTCCTGCAATATTAAACTAATGAATAAGCACAATGCCAAATTTGAGAAAGAAGAAGAAATTGGTTGCAACAAGAGACCTTGAGAGCGCTGGAATCGAGGCGATCGGAGAAGATGTCTGAAGAATCATCCGTACTAGCTCTTGCTTCCCTAAAATTATAAAATACCATATTTATCATAAGCAGAATCAACACTCACTAGTTGAATAGTGAGAGCGAATAGATACAGACCTTTGAGCTCGTATGATATTCTGCGTAGAAATCTCCTAATATAACAAGAGCAAGTTTAATGAGTAAAGCATGGAGAAAAAGCAAGCATGATAATAAGACAAGGGGAAGGTATCTGTTACTTGTTCATGAAAGACCACATTTTGCGCAGCAATTTCAATTTGAGAAGGAGTTGCAGGAACGCCTGGGGGGAGTGGCTCTGGCTCATCCTTCTCCATTCTATGCCATTCCATTCTATTCTATTCAATTATAAACCCAGATAAAACCCTAAACGCCTCTACGCTATTCAAATGCGACCTCGCTCTCACCGTTGTATTTTACCTAGTTAAATTAAATATTACTCCAGAATTTACCCATGTCTTTCTCTATCTCTACATTAGAAAGTCAGTCTGGCTTCCACGACTTCATTAAAAATTGAACTTCTTGTTGTAGGAGAAACAATATAGATGCAAAGCGTTCTTTTATTGATAGATAAAAATGTCTTTATATAGGCATTACATCAAGTATCCCAAGTAATCAGGGATTCCCTATCTACTAAGGTAACTACTATTCTAGTCTAATTAGGTCAAGACACACAACGGAAGTTACGGAATTAACCTTCCTTGAACACTCCCCCTTGTGTCGCGTACCTAATGTGACACGATGCATAACATGTTGCTTCGCTAAAACCTTGCCAAGCAAAACAAAACCTCTTGGGTAAAAATAAAAAGATTGGTCGAAGGGAAAAGAGCACAACGCACCAACTACAATTGAAGATTACATGTGAGGTAGACTCCCCCTGATGTCTACAAGACAACTCCCCCTGATTGGTAACTCAATCTTGGAGTTTAGATTAATGGCGTATACAAACGCTCCTCACAAGCTTCAAAAGTAGGTGGCCAATGATCGAGTCATTGAATACGGCCACATTATCCTTGTATTAGACCAGCTACACTTAGCTTTACTTGGTCTTAAGGAAGAAGGTAGCTTAGCAACTCAAAACTAGAGTTCGCGTTGAAAATCAGATTCACGCGCAGCATGACCTTCGTGCACTTAAACAGTCATAACTCTTTCGATATAGTAGGTATGAACGAACCGTAAACAGTTCTGGAAACTAGACACCCATATCTTTCCAGTGATATAAAGTACACAACGTGGTTCGTTCTGAGCTGATCACAAAGCTCTGTCGAATGTGACTGATCTGCAAATTACCGGACAGATTCGTCCTACTTTGCTAAAACAGCGATAACTCACTCAATATGATAGCTATGATCAAATGGTTAGTGTCCCAGGAAAGTAGACACATAGAGCTTTCCAATGGTACTAAGTTTACCATTTTCCGATGAGTGAGCTGTCATGTAGGTCACGGGGAAGTTGACGTACAGAACTAGGCAGAATCTGGAATTGCCTATTGATGTGTCTTTCATGATGGGATCGAATTAGCCTAAACCTTTCTCTCTTGAAAGGAAGTACCGCCATATACCATGGCATTGCGTGGGCGCGTCTAGCTATTATCTTGGCTTTATAAGTTTATAGCGAATGAGATGTCGAGTCTATCATATTATAACAAGTACATGATTGCGCACATGGTACTTAGATGGAGAGTTTCATCTCCCAAGACTTCTTGTCACATAGACGAAACGAGTCTTCTCAAGACATCGACTAATCATGGGATACATATAGGCTTTGGTTTAACGTCCATTAGATTGCCATAAGCCGATAGATGAATAAGTTCATCACTAACGGTTCTCACATTCGAGACCAAGTATTCCCAAGATCCATTCATTCTTAACGTTGGATTAGTGATACTTCAATCACAATTCATCCAAAGTTTACACGCAAATAGACATGATTTCTTTCATCCCATCTCCAATCAAGTAGTCACTCAATCGTGATTTTTGCTTACTTGACTTGGGTGAAAACTAATCCGTTTAGGATATTTATGTATATCTCTTCACTTAGTCCCAATAGAGATGATACAAGCTGCATGTTCAGTTTTTTGGAACTACCTAACTGACAAGGTAGTGGAGTGTGATATGACTCCATTACGAGAGCATATGTCATCGTAGTCGATTCCAGGACGTTTGTGAGAGACCTTGCGCCATAAGGTGAGTTTATGCTCTTTTTCTCACTACGCTTTCAATCAAAGATTATCGATAGGGTTTACACTTGCGGTGTCGGCATCACCTGACCAAGGACCTATCTCTTTGTATAAACTGGATCGCATATCTTTCCGTGTAGGCCAATTCACAACGTTGGTATTTGCTTCAACGAAATGAGTGTGTTTGATATCTAACTCATAGACCACGTACTCATGTACACTAGTGTAATTCGCATTTGTAGAGATCTCTATATGGATTGGCTTCTCATTGAGGCGTCCCCCAATGATGACCTTAATCCAGAAAATCCATGAGACGAATGAGTTGTCATTGATCCGAGGATCAAGTTGTGCCATACTCGCATTCGGCGAGTGTATATCGAACAAAGTGCTCTCTCTACACTTCTTGTGAGAGTCACGGCCTAGTGACACCATCTACCACTTTTGTGGAGTCACCATGTCATCATTTATGAATGACAATATGTCCATTGATTTGGACATCAATCCTTACAGGCATGTTGATACAAGAGAACTATTCCGATCTTTTCCTTGAAAGACCAATAGTTTGCTCTTTGCAGCATGTATATCAAATCTCGTCACTTTGATTTATGGGACTTTGGGAACATGATGAGGCACAGTGGGGACAAACCACGACAATGCCAAGTCGTTCTACTTGAACAAACTTGTTCTTCTCTCCCCCTAACGACGGGGAGACTGGCTCATCAAAAAGTGACATAAACGAGATCGCCTGTTAAGGTTTTTATATAGCGGACTATAGGTGGAAGCTGACGTCTTATTCAAAGACGTTATTCATAATCAAATAACCCATCATTGAGCGCTTGTGGTAGCGCAATATGGCACATAAATTATGTGGACGGTAAAGGCTATTGATCGTTAACACTTATACGTTAACAAGATGCATTCCGTTACAAAATGTAACATGCATGTATGCTTTCTGAAACGTTTCACTATGTTCCGGAACATCAAATGCCACCAAATTTTAATAGTAGGTAGGCACGTGTGTTAGGATTCCAACGCCGCCGGCTTCATTGCCGGAACCGGTCGGAAACATACCGAACCGGTCGGAATAGTCGCCGGAGGTCAGTGAACGTTTGTGTCTAGTGGTTCAGCACCTTCCAAGTGTCCAATGGCTCTGAAATTTTATGAGCAGGTAGCCATGGATGTTAGGAATCGGTGGACCAAATTTCACCTCAAGAACCGGCCTAAAACTAGGTAAACCGGTCCTCACAATGACGAGTCCGCGAGCTGAAAAAACCAGAAATTTTAAGGTTTTTGCTACTTTTCAATCATTGTGAAGGTGCTTCATAACATCTAAGTGTTATGGCTTGAGTTTAACCATGAGGTATATCACCATAGTATCATTGTGTCTCAAGTTGGACTATGAGAAGGCATCAAAGCCATCATCTTATGTATCATTGCCTTTAGCGTAGGAGGGCGTTACTCCAAAACTTTGCTAAAGTTTAAGCTTCCATATGTTGAGCATAGCTAATGAAGGATCATAAGGGGGGGGGGGGGGGGGGGGGGGGGATCATATGCACGTTTAAATGCATAGATGGTGCTTCCATTGACTTGGAGGAAGACTTGGGTGACGTTAATGTCATCCTTGAGCCTTGAGCATTGCTCATGACGCTACCAAATTCTTTTGGTAATCTTTGATCCCATTAGCTTCTTTGCTCAAAAGAAACGATGTCCATAGCTTTCTTGCATATATGGATCATCAAAACATGTCCAAAATTCCGGACTATGTATGGAAGAGTCTACATGAGTCGCCGATTCAAAGAATCCGAATCATAGTATACGTGAAATACATTCACAATATTGACTCATAAGTTGTGCGCATTCATTAGAAGCGATACATAAGAAATCAATTCAATTTTCACAATGAGTTTCAAGGTCATAAACGTTGGCACCAATATCTTTAAGTGGTGATCAAGGTTCGATGAAGATTAGCTACACACTCAATGTCTCTATGATACATTCATAAAAGTGTAGAGACAAGGGTTTTATACCAAGACATATAAACTGGAATATATACTCAATTCCTATAGAGTGTGCAACATGGCGTGTAGTATCACAAGATAAAACATAGGCATGCTTAAAGGCGTACTAGACACATCCGTTAACGCTCAAAAATAGAGCCGGAAAACAACCAGAATGAGCCAACATCGATACTATAGAGACATAAATGTCTAAACCAAGTATCCAAGACCGATGCCATGAGCTAGCTATCCGAGGCCGAAGCCAAGCTAGAATGGGAGCCAAGCCGAAACAAGGCAAGGAAGGGCCAGGGTCAAGCATAGGCGCGTGCTAGGCTAGCCAAGGCCGAAGCCGAGGTGGTGCACGGGCGGGCCGAGGCCGAGCAAATGTCAAGGCATGCCAAGGCCGAAACCAAGGCTTGTCGAGGCAAAAGCAAAGGCTTATGGGGCCGAGGCTTGATGTTGGAGTCGAGGTCATGCGAGTTGCCGATGGATAGCCTAGGCCGAAGCTAAGGCTTACCGAGGCATAAAACAAGGACCTGACGAGGCCGATGCCATGCTAAAGAGCCAAAGGCATGCCGAGGCCGAAGCCAAGACGTGTTGGGGTGAGTGCATGGGCTTATAAGGCCGAGATGGCTGTAGGCCGGGCCGTGTGCAGGCCAATGCCGAGGCCGGGGCCGGGGCGCGGCTAGGCGGGCCGTGTGCGTGCCAAGGTCCGGAGACCGAGGGGGCGGCAACATGTGGTTGTGGCGGAGCTGTAGTCCAAGCTGCACGCAAGCCAAGCCAAGGCCAAAACCGAGGCTAGGCAAGGCGGGCTTTGGTGGGCGCAAGAGTGCCGAGGCCGAGGCCGGGCAATGCGCATGGATCCGCTTATGTACGCAAGCATGTCTATTTGTTTCTTGACGAGCGAGGCCTGGCGAATCGCAGCCAAGCTGGCGAGTGGCCATGGCGAGCGAGGCCTGGCGAATCGCAGCCAAGCTGGCGAGTGGCCATGGCGAGCGAGGCCTGGCGGATCGCGGCCAAGTTGGCGAGTGGCCATGGCGAGCGAGGTCTGGCGGATCGCGGCCAAGTTGGCGGATCGCGGCCAAGTTGGCGGATCGCAGTTTCTCGCGAGTCACTCATTTTGTCTTTTGTGATTTTTCGAGTTAACATCACCAATTAGGTTGGTGAACTTAATCAACATGCCATGTAAATGTGTAATGCGATTCATTGCATTCACATATAGCTTTTTAGTGAATCGAAACATATATGCATCAAAATGTCAACGGTTACAGCGAGATCTTGACCATAAAGAGTGTATCGACTAAGTAGCATTAGTCACACATGTGAGGTCTATGCCTGCACAAAATCAACGGATTTGTAGTCACTTTGACTATGAAATTGAAGTCATATGCTTCATATTTATCGCAAATTATCTTTTGCTTTTGTAATCCGTAATCATGAGGATATACTCTCATCTTCTTCCATGTATCTCTTGTATACATTGACCATATGATTGCATTATTTGCAATTATTGAACCGATAGAACCATATCAATGACATGATTCTCTCTTTTTTCAATGGCCATTTTCTAGGCGCATTTTATGGTCAATTGTTTCTTTCTATCAAAAGAACAAGAGGGAAGGAATTGAATGGTCGAGACCAAGATTCTGGTTACTCAATTCAATTTGTTGTGACAATTTCCGTCACATATCGATGTTACAGTGACAATTTCCGTCACACATCATGAGTTTGTCCCCTTTGTGACTCCCTTAGGATCGTCACAAGCATCGACAATATTATGTCGGAGTCGTGATAAAATAGTCACGAAGAGTTGTGGTTCACAGTGACATCACAGCCACAAGCACAACTTTGGACGGTAACATCACAGTTACCCATTAAATACTGTGATAGGCAGGGGTGAGTGGGGCCCCTTTGTATCGTCCTGAAAAACACACAAGTTCCAACACATATACACAAGTTCAAATAATTGAAATTGCGAAAAAACGGGAACTTTTATTAAATCATACATGCTAGTTCGCCAAATGAACTGCGTTTAAAAATTGCCCTTAAGGACTCGGTTCTGATCCTTGTGCAAATTTGAGATGCTCTTCCATGTACATGCAACGAAATAATCCTCGCAATTACATCGCGATGCGTCGTGCAATAAGTTTCATGGAAAAGAAAAACATATGGTTAGTCATTCACCATATTCAAGACAGTAAAACTAATAAAGAAATACTGCAGTAACTGTTTTAACCCGTAGGGTAAAAACATTTTATCTTAGGTAAGTACAATTACCGTTTTGCCCCTAGGTCGGATCAGAAGATCCGGGTTGAGCCGAACCGGGTCGGGTTGGAAAACCGGTTCGGACTTGGTCTGCACCACTTGCAGACGGGTCGGGTCGCCTGAATCGGGTCGAGCAAAATCGTATGCTGCAACGCTAGGTCGCTGCCGAATTTGAGGGCAGCGCTGGGCAGGGACGTCATCAGAGGCTGCATAATCTATCGATGCTCCTCGTTGATGCTGCTAGGCGAAGGCGGCGCTGGCCTGCGACTTCAAGCTTCAAAGTCCAGTCGAGGGCGACGGCGGAGTAGGGAACCAGCCATCGGCGCTGGGATCACAACTGGGAGAAGGAGACGTCGTTCTGGGCTCGCCGGCTTTGGGGCGGCGTCGAGCTGCATCGTCCGACCATCGAGCAGATGCACCATGGGTGCTCAGAGCGAATTACTGGGTGCCCTGAGAATCGTCAGTCTCTGCCGACAAGGCTGCCGTCGGCAGAAGTGCATTGAGGGGTTTCTTTTCTTTGCCGACAAAATGGTTGTCGGCAAAGCTTGGTGCCTGGGAATTTTTTCTCTTTCTTCCGACGACGCAGTTGCCGGCAGAAGGTGATTCTGGGGAGGGCCTTCTTTGCCGACAAGCAGTTGCCGGCAGAAAAGCTAGGGTTGCTGAATTTTTTTCGGCAAAAAGCTAGGGTTAGGGTTAGGGTTAGAAACTACGTGCTGATAACGTGTTGTAGGAGAAACAATATAGATGCAAAGCGTTCCTTTTATTGATAGATAAGGAGGCCTTTATATAGGCATTACATCAAGTATCCCAAGTAATCAGGGATTCCCTATCTACTAAGGTAACTACTATTCTAGTCTAATTAGGTCAAGACACACAACGGAAGTTACGTAATTAACCTTCCTTGAACACTTCCTAGTTAAATTGAACTTCATTAGTCACTCCGAAAAACCATTTCAATAAGGTTTTAATACTGGAAAAGATAAATAAAAATACTCTAATATTAGACTACTGTAAAGAGAAGAAAAAAAAAATTACACACAATCTTCACGATATGCAGAGATGATAAAAAGTAGACTAATGAAGAGGAGTACATATGTGAGTGCGATGAGTTGTTTCTTAGCCACGAACCCATAAAACTCATGTTTTCAATTCAATACAGTAGAATTTAAATACTTTTATAGATTTAATAGTTGCTATTAACTGAACGTATCATTCGGCATATGACATGGTAAAAATATTATTATTGTTCTAGGAGAAATAGATGATAGTAAACTGTGTCTTTATTGATTGATAAGGAGGCCTTTATATAGGCATTACATCAAGTATCTCTGTGAATCAGGGATTCCCTATCTAATAAAGAATCTAGACTACTAGCCTTATTAGGACAAGACACACCACGGAAGTTACGGAATTAACCTTCCTTGAACACTCCTCCTTGTGTCGCGTCCTCAATGGTGCATGAACTGTTGCCTAGTTAAAACCTTTCCCAGCAAATAAAAACCTCTTAGGCAAAAATAAAAGCATGGTCTAAGGGAAAAAAGTACAACGCACCAACTACAAGTATGTGAGACATGCATGATTAGACTCCCCCTGAAGTCTAGACGAGAACTCCCCCTGATAATCAGTCAGTCTTCGAGTTCGGATAAGCGACACATTCCAATGCGCTTTACATGTTTCACAAATGTAGATTTGGGTAGAGACTTGGTGAATAGATCAGCTGCATTATCTTCTGAGCTGACTTGCTTCACTTGGATATTCAAAGTCTCTTGCTGTTGCTGATTGTAGAAGAACTTAGGCGAAATGTGTTTAGTATTGTCACCATTGATGTATCCCAACTTCATCTGCTCAATGCATGCTGCATTATCTTCAAATATGCAAGTTGGTCCCATCATAATAGACTCAAGTCCACTAGACTCTCGAATGTGAGATATAACTGAGCGAAGCCAAATACACTCTTTGACTGCTTCATGTAGTGCAATGATCTCAGCATGGTTCGAGAAGGTAGCAACAAGGGTTTGCTTGGTTGATCTCCAAGATATCGCCGTATTCCCAATGGCAAAAACATAACCAGTTTGGGAACGTTCTTTGTGTGGATCTAACAAATATCCAGCATCAGCAAATCCTACCATCACATCATTTGGTGTATCTGAGTAGGAGGAGATATCGCCAAAGCCGTATCGGGAACACGACTTAGCATCCTCTGGTCTGGATACGTTGGCGGATATGGCTGCAGGATGGCGGATGGCTGAGCCGGGGCTTGTTGTGGCGAGGCAGGGTGCTGCTGAGCCAAAGCCAGTCTTGGCGGCTGATCGGTGGCGATCCGAGCCACGGTTTGTGCTGTTGGATGCAAGGGATCGACTAGGTGCCGAATCCTGATGAGTGTATTGATAGTACAAGCCCATGTCAAGGGTTCCTTTAAGGTATCGAAAGATGTTCTTGATTCCAACCCAATGACATTGTGTTGGCGCCGAGCTAAATCTAGCTAACAAGTTCACCGAGAAAGCAATGTCTGGTCTAGTACACTGAGCAAGATATAACAAAGCTCCAATCGCACTGAGATACGGATATTCAGCTCCCAAGACCTCTTCGTCATCTTCTTTCAGACGAAAGGGATCTTTGTTGATATCCAGACTTCTAACGACCATGGGCGTGCCTGTAGGATGCATAACTTTGTCCATGTTAAATCGTCTGAGCATCTTTCGGACATATGCAGATTGGTGTACAAATATTCCACCACTTCGGTGCTCTAGTTCTAAGCCTAGGCAAAACCGAGTCATTCCCAGATCTTTCATCTCGAATTCGGATTTCAAGTAGCTAGCGGTCTCATTGATCTCATTCAGAGTTCCAATGATGTTCATATCGTCAACATAGACGGCTACAATGGCAAATCCTGAACTTGTTCTCATTATGAACACACAAGGGCACAACTCATCATTCTTGTATCCTTTCCCAATCAAGTAATCACTTAACCGTGTGTACCACATCCTACCAGATTGTCGGAGTCCATATAGAGATCGTCTCAACCTGATAGCAAATGAACTTCGTGGTTTTTGCTCACTTGACTTGGGTAACGAAAGTCCTTCTGGCACTTTCATGTACATCTCCGTATCTAGATCCCTATAAAGATACGCTGTTACAACATCCATAAGCTGCATATTGAGTCTCTCTGAGACTACCAAACTGATTAAGTATCGGAAGGTAATAATATCCATGACAGGAGAATACGTCTCCTCATAATCAATTCCAGGGCATTGAGAAAAACCTTGCACCACGAGTCGAGCTTTATATCGCTGGACTTCACCATTCTCATTGCGCTTTCTGACAAAGACCCATTTATGTCCAACAGGCTTCACATTCGGCGGTGTAGGCACAACCGGTCCGAATACTTGCCTTTTCTTTAGAGAGTCTAGTTCAGCCTGGATTGCTTCTTCCCACTTCGGCCAATCCGCCCTACGTTGACACTCATCAACAGTGCGGGGTTCCATATCGTCGTCGTCAATGATTTCTTGAGCAACGGCATAGGCGAATGCATCATCGATATACATGGAATTCATTTCCATAAGATTGTGCATGCATAAGTAGTTTAGTGAGATTTCCTTGTTCTCCAACATCAACGGTGAGTCTGAGGCGTCCCCCAGATGATTCAGAGTTGATTCTTGGACATAGGTATAGTCGGAGACAATCTCGTGTGACGGCGTCACAGTATCGATGATGAACGGATCGCTTTGTGCCTGGACACATGCCTTCTTTCTAGGTACATTGTCCTTGGAACCGATTGGTCTCCCCCTCTTTCTAGAAGGATCCGAAGTCGACGCCGGCCCTCTACTTGGAGGTGCCGAGCCTAGGCTGCCGACAGCACCTAGGGCTGCGGGTCCGAGACCGGCGGTGCGTGCTCGCGCATGGCGAGGAATGTTGAGCCTTGCAGGTACATTCGCAGCAGGTATGGTTTATCTTGTCACTTTCGCAATATCAGTAAAGGAGTTGGGCATCGAATCCGCCACCTTTTGTAGTTCCAATATGCGTTGTATTTCGATCTCACATTAAGACGTACGGGGATCATAATGAGACATAGTGGGAGAGAACCACGTCAATTCCTGACGTTCATTAGGGATGGATGCGGCTCCATCTCCCCCTAACGGCGGGAAGGATGTCTCATCAAAGTGACAATCTGCAAATCTTGCAGTAAACAGATCACCTGGGCTCTATGTAGCGGACAATAGTTGGTGCTTCATATCCAACATAAATTGCTAATCGTCGTTATGGACCCATCTTGGTACGCAGTGGAGGTGTGATAGGCACATATATGGCACAACCAAAAGTACACAGATGCGAAATATCAGGCTCGTAACCAGTTACCAACTGGTACGCACTAAATGGTTGGCTATCTGTGGGTCGTAGACGAATAAGCATGGTTGCATGTAGTATTGCATATCCCCATGCCGAAACTGGCAAGTTTGTGGCCATGACAAGAGACCTAGCTACAAGCTGTAGTCTCTTGATAGCGGCTTCTGCAAGACCGTTCTGAGAATGAACGTGGGGTACGGGATGTTCAACTTTAATCCCAACTGACATGCAATAGTCATCAAAACAGTTTGACGTAAACTCTCCAGCATTATCCAGTCTGATTGACTTAATTGGATTGTCCGGGTGGTGAGCCCGAAGCTTAATAATCTGAGCTAGGAGTTTAGCAAATGCAGCATTCCTCGTGGACAATAACGCGACGTGTGACCAACGGGTTGACGCATCAACCAGAACCATGAAATATCTAAATGGTCCGCATTCTGGTGTTATAGGTCCACAAATATCACCTTGTATTCGTTGTAGGAACGGAATATTCTGTTTATTATCAATAACAAAAGATGGTCTTGCTTGAAGTTTTGCTATTGAACAAGCTTTGCAAAACGAACGATGAGCATTAGACATCGCTACAGAAGCATGAGAAGCAGGAGGAGGCCCATCCTCTCCTTGGAGTCGAGAGGCTGCCGGTGAAGGCATGGCGGCCGAACCGAGACCAAGGCGCCCTTGCACGGCGTCGGCTCGGTTATGTCTAGTTTTCTGGTTTCCTTTTTGCTTTTGTGATCTGAAAAACGGATGACCGTGGGAGCATTTCAAAATACGAATCATCAGATCACGACCCGGATGACCGAGTCTCTCATGCCAAAGCCTGTAAGCATCTGAAACGCATAGGACAACAACATGGGATTCATTGGCTCGAATGGTTGTGAAATACATGCCATTACGAACACGCTTACACTTCTCCACAATGCGAGTGCGTAGATTCTCAGTGGAGGTGATCAACAGATATTCAGTTCCATCTTCAACATAAGTACTGAGGTGATAGTCGTTATCACGCACATCCTTGAAAGCTAGCAAGGTTCTTGCCGCCTTAGGCGCATATAGGGCGTCCTCTATCCGAATTTCAGTGTCATTTGACAATAACAATTGAGCAGTGCCACGACCCTTAATGACGGGTCCAGTTCCTGTCATCGTAGATAATGACGATTCTCTTGGCGAAAAGTCTGAAAACAATTGCCGATTCCTCAGAATCGTGTGAGTTGTTGCACAATCCAACAAACACTCAATCTCACCTTGATACATCTACAAAAACAATGTAAATTGAATCAATAGTCTACTTTAGACTGTGGCGAACACTTTAAAGTAAGTGTACTAAAGCAATATATCATCACAAAATGAAGTGCATTAAGGCCAATAACATAGCCATGGCATCGACATAACTTGAGAGAAAAAGACAAGCCATATTTTAATCACCGAATACCAACATTGAGAGATATCATAGCCTAGGTCAGAGATTGAGACCGGACACCGTCGTAGGTGGCGTGGCCGAGCCAAGGCAAAGGCCGGGGCCAAGCCAAAGCCGAAGCTGTGGTAAGGCCGAAGCTACCCTAACGCCGAGCCGAAGCAAGGCGAGTGGTGAGTGCCGGTCTGGCATGGAGGCAATACGATGCGACGATTGAGCTAAATCTGAAGCATGGCGAGTCCAAAGACACGTCGTTGCCAAGCCATTTATGCAATAGTTGCGTTTTTTGATAGGCTAACGATGTTGGTTTCAAAGCCGGGTTCATGGCCGGGGGCATGTTGGGACAAAGTTCGAGACATGTCCAAGGCGGAAGATGAAAAACTGGGTTCGGTGTCAAGCCAGCATGCTGCGAGGCGGGCGAGGGGCGGGCGAGTCGCAGCAAAGCAGCTGAAGAGCCTTGGCGAGCGAGGCTTGCTTATGGCGAGTAGCGAGGTTGGCGAGTGGCGAACCAAACCTAAATCGTGGTGAGTAGCGAGGTCGGCGAGTGGCCATAGTGAGCGAGGCCTGGCGGATTGCAGCCAAGTTGGCGAGTAGCCATGGCGAGCGAGGCCTGGCGGATCGCAGCCAAGTTGGCGAGTAGCCATGGCGAGCGAGGCCTGATGTGCAGCGCGTTTTCTCGCGAGTCTCTCGTTTTGTCTTTGTGATCTTATTTAGGATTTGAGTTAACATCACCAGAATCGTGGTGAACTCAAAATAATTTTGCCATTGAGAATTGGACGCAGTGAACCAATTTTGCTTTCAGGGATGTAAAAATCTCGAATCATTCTTAGAATGAGAGAAATATTATTGATGACAACTCAAAAGTACATCAAGGATGTTCTAAATCAAAACGACTTATCGAACAAAGTCGTGAATTATGACTAAAGAAAGCCAAAATTAACAATCAAAATCAAACTTGAACAGGTATCTCATGACCTAAGTCAAATACTTATTCATAATCCGGAGTATCATACTCCTGAGTCCTACGTTTCTTAGTAGGTTGGAAGTCATCGACGGTGAAGATGGTATCTTCTTCACCGTACTCTTCTTCCTCAAAGTCTCCTACATAGTGAGCTTCTTGTTCTATGTATTGTTTGTGTTTCTTGTAAGCGGCTTGAATCTCTCTACTTGCTGTGCAATCGCGTTGAAGATGATTCTTAGAGCCACATTTGAAGCAAGGAGCCGAAGCTTTGTTTGAGGCGTAGCCACCACGCTTGGGGCCGGAACCGAATCGGTTCCCCCCTCTAGGAGCGACGGCACTGCCGCCGTCCTGTTTCCCTGTGAGGTTCCGGCTAGGGCCGGTACCTCCTCTTCCTCCTCTTCCCCCACGTGTTGCTCTTGGCGCACGTGGTGGTGGTGGTGCTTGCGTTCGCGAGGATGGCTCCTTGGCTTAGGAGCCCTACCACGGGCTTGGTGAGATTCGGCTAAGAATTTCGGACCTCTAGGCCTTTTGTTGATAGTCAGAATCAGCTCATGGTACCTCTCCTTTCTTTGAAGCACATTCATCAAGTCACTAAAGGTTTTGATGGTGCCTTTTTCGCGGAGATCACGGTACTGATGCGACAACATAGACGCATATTCAGGGAACGTCGTGAAGGTTTTCTCCATCATATCATCATCGGTCTTCTCGACCCCGCAAAAGCTCAGATCTGACTGCAAGTTTAGCATAGTCTGATGATATTCCTGGACAGAATCAAAATCCAATAAGCGGATTTGCTCCCAATCGGACAGAAGGTCAGGGAGTTGTGCGTCATGCACATTATCGAAGCGGTCTTTGAGGATGTCCCATAGCTCTTTGGGATCAGTCTTCCTCAGGTATTGCTTCTTGAGCATTGGATGGATATGGCGCCTGAGAAACATCAGGGCTTTAGCTTTTTGTTCAGGAGAAGCATGCAAGTTTTCATCCTCAGGAGGGACAATGGTGGCTGTAAATCTTTTGCCAATGAAGGTGTTCTCTATATCTGAGACCCACCTCTTATATTCCTTGCCTTGGACATCCAAGATGTCAAATTCTGGACGCTGAGTATCAGCCATCTACAGAACACAATAGGGAGACATTAGTATTTTGAATACTAATCAAGTTTGATAGTTTTTTCTTTTAGAACAGTGCCAAGATATATTATGGTCACATAAATCGATGCTTAACGTGACTTCAAGTCACAATCGATATCTTCCCTTTTGTTTTCTTTTGAAAAACAATACGTTATGGTTCATAGTGACATCACAGTCACAAGCATAACGGTGGCCGGTAACATCACAGTTACCCCAAAATACGTTGGTACCGGGGTAATTAAATTCCCGTATACCGTCCCGAGAAGAGATAGAATCGGGATGAAGAAGCAGGGACACGGAAAGGTCCCGGAAGAAAACACAACCCAACTATTGAAATTTCATAAGCGGAAACTTTTATAAAATATTTACCTCTTCAATTGAAGCTTGATCGAAAGAAACTTGAATTTTGGGGAAGCTTGTTTTCTTCGATTTTTCTTTATGTCTTCTCAGCAACGAAGAAGGCTTCGAGGGCCGCTTGCTTGGCTTGCGAGCAATCTTGGTCTTCGGGGGATGCGTGCGAGGGATAGCATGCAAGGAAGGGCTGCTGGCGAGCGTGTAGGTACGGCGCGGCGGGGGGCAGGTCGGCAGCGCAGTTACTGCCGAGAATGGACCGACGGTGCCGGAGGGAAGGACGGCAGTAGGCAGTCGGGATTAGGGTTTCGGAAAAAAAACTTCTTTTTCGGAATCAGGGTTTTTAGGGCTATTAGACGGGAGGCTAGAGCAACGTGCTGATAACGTGTTCTAGGAGAAATAGATGATAGTAAACTGTGTCTTTATTGATTGATAAGGAGGTCTTTATATAGACATTACATCAAGTATCTTTGTGAATCAGGGATTCCCTATCTAATAAAGAATCTAGACTACTAGCCTTATTAGGACAAGACACACTACGGAAGTTACAAAATTAACATTCCTTGAACAATTATTATTATTTTTAAACAAAAATAAAAATAAAAACCTACTATAGAGAGAAGACAGTGGAGATAAAAGAGTGGAAAGTGGATTATTTTCTTTTTAAATAAAAATTTTCTTTTGTAAATGTCTTAACTTTCCATGTGATTTAATTCTGAGAAATTATCACAAACAGTGTCTCAACTTTGCCAGACTATTAACTTGTGTATCTCATCTTTTGAAAATATCAAAACCATATCTGAAGTTTCAATTCCTCTCTCACTTTGGTACCTAGAGCTGTTAACGTTTAAATGGTGTTAACTAAGCTGCAGTTTTGCACTATAAATGACCAAAATAGCCCTTTTTCACTAATTCTGAAAAAATTATTATTATTATTATTATTTTTTTATATACTATTTTCTACTTTTTGCTAGAACTTAATTACCCACTACTTATTTGTCTACTAGATCCTAATTACCTTATCAATTCTAAGAACTAACCTTCATCATGCCAATTTCACCTAACGACTGTCTGTCTCAACGGCTACTATTCTGGCGGAATCACTGTTGTCTTAGTTTTGAAAAGTTTCTTAAGTTCTGGTAAAATAAATAAATAAGAATTCTTAAGTTCTAGTTAAGCAGAAATCAGAAGAATGACAAACAATTCTATCTCAAATACCACTCCTAGGAGGTAGTCCTCCACCTGGGGTTTGAGAAATCTAAATGAATACAGGAATTTAAACAGAACTAAGACGGATATGGGGGACACCAACAGAAGTTTATTTACTCAAACATACTTTTATATACATAACCCAGAGCCTCACTCTTGGGTAAACAGCTAAAAGCTATTTAGCTACTCATGCTGGAATTAAAATACAAACTTACTTGTAAAATAAAGTACTCCACACCAGATGACTTAGCAAGAAATCACTCTCTCACTTATTCACTCTTATTTTACTATACTAAAACACTCACAAACTTCTCACAAGCCTTCAAGCTTCAGACTGCTCCTTTCTTTGTTGATTTTCGAATGCCATTCCCTGAGCCTTCAGCCTCCTTATATAGCCTCCGGATTTCAAACTGGATTTGAATTCCATTATGAAAAGCAGACAGGAGGAATCCTTATCCTGATAGCTGGCTTCCATTATCTTAAAGGAGCTTGTCTTTAAGCGTCGGTAACAACTTTATTTCAAGCACACTTATCTTACATAGGAGCTGGCTTCCACTAGCTGGATCCCACTCGCTCAAAGTTACTTGTCTTGATGCGTCGGCAGCTAATATTCCATCATATTATCGATGTTGTGCCGTTCCTCGTCAGCAAAAGAGGCTCCAGAGTCATCATTTTCTTCGACTTCGGATTCCATATCCGAATCATGCGGGTCTTTGAATTCTGGCTCCTTTTCTAATTTTTCTATCCACGTAGTAGTTGCTAACGTACCATTGATTTCTCGCTTTTCTAAGGCCTTATACAAATCACAATGCTCCGGATGTGGATGATTATAGCTAGCGACTATAATCTTTTCTCCCTTGGCTAGAAGAGTAGAGTCACCATCTTTCTGGATTAGGTTCTGGATACGAATTATAGTCATTGCCTTCATCCAAGGGATGCTCTGGTTAGGTCTTCCATTGCTTGATGACCATTTATATGCTTGAGAGGCACAACTCTGGATAATTCTGACATAATGATAAGGAGAAATATAGCTCTTTCTCCCTTCTTCTCTAATCCATTCAGGAGGGGTTGAAATGAATTTTAATCTCAGAGTACAGCCATCTGGTCTAATATTCTTGACTGCTTGGTAAATTGCTTCAGGGAGACCTTCTAGGTCTTTGTTATTTTTCGTCCAGAGGTTATGAACAAAGCCTTTCTCAATTAACCATAATTTGTTCTTCTGAGGATGCTCTGTTTGAATATCAACCAAGTATCTTCCATAATAAGGACCTGCTACTACTAACAAGGTTGATGGAAGAGCCTTTCTGTTTTTGAAATCTCCTAAGAGATTATGGAAACTGAACCATTCAGCTTCTGATAGGGCTAGAAGTGGGACTTTGGCACTTTCAGGGTTCTCAAGGTATTGAATATCCGGCTTTTCTTTAAGCTGCTGATCCTTTTCTAGCTCGTAGCTGCAGAATTCCTCAGCTAGAGTTTCCAAGGCTTGTAGAACAAGTGCCTCATTATTTTCTCGAGATGCTGCTAAAATATTATCCACGATAATTCTCTGATTGAACTGCAAATTTCTGCTAGTTTTGAACACTGGTCTTTCATAAATTCTCATAGGATGATTAAAGATTTTTCTCAGACCTTTTACTGCTGGTAACCTGAAGGATGCTATCCTATCAGTGGCTCTTGCCTTATAAGGTTGTCTTCTTTGAAACCAGTCGTTTGTAACTGTAGTTCTAGGATGCTGTAAATATTCATTTACAGTTTCTTCTTCTGCGTTAGAAGATTGCTTATCTTCCGGATCATTCTCTCTTCTTATTGGGTCAGGCTGAATTTTTTCATGGGCACTACTGGATCCAGCAGGAGAGTAGGATACTAGATATTGGTAACCTGGTCCATCATGTAATGGTCCAACAGTCTTGTCTCCATCTCTGTATCTCTGTTGTAGGGCCTTGTCCTTTGATCCTTTGTTTTCAGGTCTAGCTCTTGTTCCAAAATCGGGCCTTCTTCTTTCTTCGATTTCTGGTTCTGGTTCGGGCCTTCTGCTTCTTGGGTTACGGCATTCATCCCTTTCGAACATTGCCATTTCTCTGGTGAGAGCGTTAGGCAGAAAATTCTTGTTTCCTGCAATCATTTCAACATCATATTCATATTCAGATAAAAACATCTACCATCTAAGAACTCTTCCTCTATCAGCTGCATCTGTAAGCTTATAGTTCTTAAAGTTTTTCACTCTCATATTATTTGTTCTGACTAGAAACTTATTTCCTAAAAAGGCTTCGGCTCCTTTAATGGATTTGATTAGGGCTAAAACTTCTTTATCTCCTGTGGAATAATTTAATTCTGCTGGATTAAATTTTCCTGAAAGGAATTTACAGATCTTTTCTTGATTTGTATTGGGTGCTATTGCTAAAACTACTCCTGCCCAATAATAATCATTTGCATCTGTTTGCAAAATAATCATGTCACCTTCTTCAGGTAACTGCAAAGGGGGGAGGTTTTTTGTGAGTTCTTTAATTTTCTTAACGGTGTTGCTATCATCCGTTGTAAATGACCATTTCTTCTTCGTGCTTGTCTTTGGGGAGAGAAGAGCAGTGAGGCCACTCACTTGAGGAATAAAATCTCTCGCAAAGTTGACAACTCCCAAAAATCTCTGTAGAGACTTTGCATCTGGGATACCGTCAGGGAATTGGCTTATTTTCTTTACTATATGTTCTTGAAGACGAATTTCTCCGTCCTTGACGTGTATGCCAAGGAAGTCAATTTCTCCTTTTATAAGATGAATTTTCTTTTGTCCAAGGATGATTCCTTTCTAAACTAGGAGCTTGCAAATCTGCTCAAGATGCTTCAGATGTTCATTCATAGTTTTAGAGAAGACAAGAATGTCATCAATGTAAACTATACATAAATCTGAATAAGGCTTAAATATGTTATCCATCTTTCTTCGGAAGATAGACGGAGCTTGCTTAAGTCCAAACGGCATTACAAGCCATTCGTAATGTCCTTGAGGAGTTCCAAAGGCTGTTAAGGCTATGGAATCTTGGTGCATTCTTACTTGCCAAAAGCCTGATTTTGCATCGAACTTTGAGAATATTTTTGCTCCTTTTAGTCTATTTATCAAGACTCTTACTTGAGCAATATGATAACCATCTTTGACTGTTTTCTTGTTGACATCCCTATAGTCTATGACCATTCTTGCTTTTCCTCTTAATTGCTCTGCATGGTTTCTAACCAAAAATGCTGGCGCATGATGAGGACTAGCTGAGGGTCTAATTAATTTCTTTTCAATCAATTCTTGAATTTGGCTTTCCATTTCTTTTCGATCTTCCTCTCTATAATGTGGTATGGCTTTGACATGGCATATTGAATTGGCATCATGCATCTTTAGCTGACAATATACCGGGTCTCTTTCCCAGTATAGTTGGGGATCTTCACTGATTATGGGTTTCAGTAGATTTTCTATCTCAACGAGCTTTGGGGTTTTCTTTTGCTCTATTTTATTAATGTATACTTTTAGATTGTATTCTTGGATGAATTCTTCTTCACCATCTGAGCTGTCCGAATCTTGAGGTTCTTCCTCTGATTTTGAATCTTCTGAAGTTATCTCTTCACTTTGCACAATTTCTTGGTGTCCTTGGAATGCTAATACCGGTTGCATAACCGGTTCAAAAGGTGCGTTATGATCACCGCGCTTGGCTCGCGACTTCTGATATTGCTCTGTGAATCATTTACTTGCAATGCTGACTGCATCTAGTAACCTGGATTCCCAGTATAACTTGTTATTCTTTTCAAACCCGATCATTTCGAGGGTTTGTACTATTCTTTGCTGAAGTAGGAAATCATTTCCTATTAGCATATCGGCCCCTTGGGCTTCACTTTGCCAAATTCTTTGGAACGTAAAAGTTCCTCCGCCTAGCGAGATTTTGATATTTCTGGCTACGTAGCTCATTGTGAACTCGTTATCTCCCATTCCAATTCCAGTAGCTACCTTATCAGACTTTTCCCAGTATTCTTCAGGAATAGCATATTTCTTTGCTAAGCTATATCCTGAACCGCTATCTACAAAAGCATGTAGATGATATTTCTTATACTCGGGATTCAGACCTACAGTAATATAATTGCTATAGATACTTGTCTGAACTTGTTTTACTGGTTGGATTGTATCCTCCTTTCTAATGAATTCTATGAAAGGGTTTATATTTCTTTCCTCTTCTTGTAGAGGTTCAGGTTCTACCTTCGTTTGACTACTTTCTTGTATTTCTATTGAGGGACTTGGTTCTTCTTTTATAATTCTTGAAGTTTCTAACTTCATTTTTTCGAGGTTTTTCTCAAGATCCTGTTTCTGCGTTTGATCAAGGAGTATATCATATTCTTGATTTACTAGTGTATGTGCATCAGGGTCTTTTGTTTTTCTCCTTACTTCTGCTATGAAACATTCTTTATGATAGGTTTCTCCTGTTTCTTTACAGTACATGGGTACTGTATTATTATCTTCACACTTGCAATAGTCACAAGTGAAAGCTCCAGGCCTTGGAGTAAACTGACTGATACTTTCAGTAGTTTTGTGATTCCAATTTTGGATTAACATGAATATAGGTCGATAATTATATTCACTTTCTCCTTCAGAGCTATTTGAGGTGCATTCTGTATCACTTTCTGATGTATCTTCAAGAGAATATACAGATTCATTCTCTTCATCAGAATAGGCTACTTCAAACCCTTTTATGTTTGCGTATTCTACTGCTTCATCGTATTCTGCTAGAAGGGCTTTAGAAGATCTTTTATCCCTTTTAGGGCACTCGTTTGCATAATGACCTTCAGCCTTGCAAAGCCAGCATCTACAGGGCTTTGTGTCTCTAGAAGTATTTTTCTTCGGGTTTGGGTTTCTTTTCTTAAAAAATCTCTTTCTAGGAGATCTTTTTTCTTTATCTTGTTCAGATCTTTTTCTGAACTTATACTTCTTTTTAGAAGTAAATTTATTGTATTTCTTGTTCCTAAACCTGCTCCTATTTTTTCTTTCATTGTAGAGATGACATCCCCATTGGGTTGGTGTGTCTAAGATTTTGGGGCACATGTTGTCAACTCCTCTGAGTTGTTTCTTAGCAGTTTTTGACTTTTGATTTTCTGTGCACTGTTTTCTTAACAGGTCTCTTACTCTTTCTGCTATTCCTCCTATAGAAAAATATTCTAAAGGATTTTCTTCAAGAGACTGTGCTATAACATTGTTCCAGGGTTCTGGCAATTTTCTGTAATATGTTCTAATAAGATCTATGTTTTCCAAATCTCCTATTGTACAATAGTAGTTTTGGAACTCATTTGTGTATTCTTCAAAATACCTCATATTGCAGATGCTTAATTTTTAGATGTTTGCTTTAGCTCTTTCTTTGGTTTGCTCACTATGTCCCGTTATGTCTCCACAAAATTGTGCATATATAGGGATAGCGAAATCCATTGGGTCATTTGTCTTGGCTAATTTTGCTTCCCAATCCGCCCAACTACTACTTCTCTTAAAGGAATTGTACCATTTCTGGACTATTCCTGTTAAGGTTGCTTCATAGTAAGCATGTGCTTCTTTATAGTGGAATTTGGATAGAACCAGGGCTTGGGTTAGCTTTAAACTGGCTACCCAGTTATCTATGGTTTTTCTTTTGTCTCCGACTTTATCGAGGTCTAGGTAAACTCCTCTTTCAGAGATTACTTGTCCCCAGTGAGGTTCTGTAGGGATGTACTTTTGAGAACTTTGTTCTCCTATCTTTCCTGTAGGCTGTTGTCCTTTAGGAAGTTTGATTTTTTCTTCCCTAATGATCTTGGTAGGGTTATTTGTGATGTTGTTGATGATAGTGTTTCCTACCAATGGTGGCTGGCTAGTGCTTGCTTCTGCATCCATGGTACTTGCTTCAGCATCCATGGTGCTTGCTTCTGCTTCTGCCGCTTGGTAAGGTAGAATCTTTCTTTTAGTTTGGACTAAAGAAATTTTTTTTACTATTTCTTCTAACCTTTCTAAGGTTTCACAAGTTTCTGCTTGCTTATAGAGTTCCTTCAATCCTTCTACCATAAGCATTCTTATAGGTCTTTTTGAATCTTCTTCTTCCTCAAAAGCTTCTTCAAGGATTGATTCTGAAGTACTTGCTTGCTCATAGTTAGCAAAAGAATGCCTATGGAACTGGAGACTTATTTTTCCTCCAGTGTCTTCATAGATAGAAGCATTAGAGCTTTGTATCTGCCTCTCAGGAGGTGCTAAGTTCCATTCTTTAGGGAATGATACTTCATCCCATTTTGTGATGTGCTTTTGCTGGGAATTATTTCTTGGATTGGTAAGGACAGATGTTGTAAGGCCAGGACTGTTGACGAATCTAGTATTTGGTGTTACATTGGAGCTCATTAGCTTGTAATAGATTCTATAGTCAACGGCAAGTTCCATCATGCCTTGTTTCATGGCAATCCCATCTGTTTTGATTCTCAGTCTTAGGCAGTGTGCCGCGTCTTTCAGATGAGTGGTGAAGTTTGGGAAGACATTGAAATATGCAACCTGGTTGCATAGTGAGGCTTCTACTGTTCCCAACAGGCTTTTCTTGAAGTCTGTTATTCTGTCGTCTTGCAGAATACACAAGACCGAACATTCTATACCGTCTCTTGCTAAGAGTTTTATGGAAATTTGGACTGCACCAATGTGCATGTAAGAATATTTTCTTTGGAATGCTTCACTTACTTCTCTAGAAATGATTAGCCTGATATCTGTTTCACCACCAGTTGCTAGTATTGTTAGTTCTAACATCTTGAATCTGTGAGAATCCATAATAAAGGATCCTTTCTTATAAATCTCATTGAATCTAAATTTCGGTGCTGAGGCTTCTTTTACACTGGATTCAATTTCGTTGTACTCGAATTCTTGAGCATTTACAAGCTGTACTGCTGGTACAGTATGTCTTTTGCTAAATACTCTACTTAGCATTTTTGTATCTCTTTTGGATGCTTTCCATTTTAACAGCTTAGGTTCACTGAATTTGAACCCACTTTCAACCTGTGGTTGAGGTATAATAATTTTACTAGCTACAGTTTGTGCTAGTGTTTCTTCATTGAGGCTTTCAACGATTGTATTTTCTTTCATTTTCTCTATACTTTTCTGCAAGCTAGAGATTTTTGTGGCTATTTCTTGAAATCATTCTTCAATTTCTTTCCCTATTTCTTGAAGATAGGTGTTGCTGTAATTTTGCTGATGGATTATTGCTTCCACGTTCTCAGCAAGTTTTTCTGTTGGAAGATAAACACTTATAGCCTTCGAGTCTTCTTGTTTTACTTTTAGCTAGACTTTTTGCTTCATCCTATTCTGGATATGAGAGTTTCTAGAAGTTTCTTTAAGTTTTCTTGCGTACCTTTTAAATCAGCTGCTTGCTAATGAATATTGTTCGCAAGGTTTTCAGTTCTTACTAATTTCTTTTCAATATCTAAAAGATATTGTTTTTCTTTAAGATAATCAAGCTTAGTTTCAAGCCTTGATATCTTTATTTGAATTTCTTCGAGTTGATTAATCCTAAGATTAAATCTCTCGAGTTGTTCTTTTACTTTTTCTGTAGTTTTTTCCTTAGATATGTGATCTAGAAATTCAATTATGCTTGGTCTGGTTGGATCAAGTTCTTCGATTCCGATTTCTTTCTGAAGATGAATATGCTCGTCGTATAGAGTGTTTAAGACTCTACAAGCGTATTCAATGGAGTATTGGTTTTCTTGAATATGTCTTGTGTGAAAACACAAGTTCCACTTTTCTTTTTCTTTTTCTATGCAAAAATTTTGGAAATTTTTGAGTTTTGATTCTCTTTTACTGGTTAAGAGAAGCCAACTTTGTGGCATAAGCCTTTTCTTTACCTGTTTTTGAGCAAAACCAGGCTCTGATACCAACTGTGGCGGATCTAACCAGCAGCACTAACCGCGGCTCAAAACGTTAAGAGGTTCTTGTTCTCGTTCCCAAGTTTCTTCAAGTTATGTAATTTGTCTTTCTAAAATATGGATTCCTTGTGTAAATCTGAAAATTATTTCTCAATATCCTTGTCTATGTCTAGAAAGTCTTTCTCTAAAGTTTTTTAATTTTTTTAATTTTTCTTTTTTGTCTTTTAATTCTTTTTCAGTTATACGGATATCTTTTAAATATTTTAATGAATAAAAATAATTGTTTACCTTTGAGTGTAAGAGGATAAATTATATATATACAAGATGCTGAATAAATGACTTTATGGGCCCACCATGTTCCGTCAAAATGTAAAAATAAGGATAAATTTGAGAAAATAGTAAATAAGGGTATTCTAGTCTTTTTAAATGGTACTAACAGAATAATTAACGAAATATTCTTTCCAGGTACCAAACTGACTTTTGGTTAAGAACTTCAAGTACTGTTTTGATATTTTTGAAACTTGAGACACCAAAACTACTAGATTGAAAAAGTTAAGAGACCTTTTATACCATTCTCCCTTTAATTCGTTCTTAAAGTTTTTAAATCTTTTAAGGTTATTTCTGTCCAAATTTTGGATTGTGGCTAATTAACGCTCTTCACTTAATAATAGTACAGATACAATCTACGACTTCCATCTTCTCTTTCATATATTTCCCAGATTCTTTGTAATTGTAGTCTACAAATAATGTTCTCTTCCTAGGGTTTCTTTACAAATTATTCCTTCTTCCGTCTGGCGGCGCATGTAGGGACGCTGTCGTCGGACGGGATCTCCAAGAGTGGGTGTTTCCCTCGCATTTCATGTTGTTAGTCGAGAGATGTGGAAGTGGTTTGGGGGGTGTCTGCGTGAGGTGATAGACGGTGGTCCTGTGTTTGTGGGTCGGGTTTGCGGTGTCGGCGGAGATTAGAGGTGCTAGGTCTGGGATCGCATGTGATTTTCTGCTGGTTGGGTCAAGTTTTTGACCGTGGCTGGTGGTGGATTGGCTATGGCGGGTTTGGGACTTTGTGGCCTTTCAATCGGTGTTGTTGATCTCTCCCGATCTGGATTTAGTGACCTCTTATTTTCATTGTTCTGTTGGTTGCGTTCCTTATGCCGGTACAAGGGTGGTGGTGTCTCGACAAGCACTAGATTGAGCTATGTTGGTAGGCATGTGGTCATTCCTTGCTGTCTTCCCTAATAATTGGGCTTGGGCTCCTATGTTGGGTCATATTTGGGCTCTTTATGTTATTTTATTTTCTTGTATTTTTGTTATAGTTATAATAAGTCCCTATTTTAATCTGATAGGGAGAGTTGGGCTACGTAGGAGCACCCAGCATGCCGTGTCTGCTCTAGGGAGGTGGCGAGTTCCTTACTTCATCAAATGGTCGCAGCTTCCTAGTGGTATGATGAAATTTAGTGTCACTGGTTTTTTCAGTGGCAACATAGTGGGAAAGCTTATAAATATAGTAATTTATGGCTCTGCATGAGCATTGTCTTTCCGGTAGGTCGCCGAATTTGTAACACAAATGGAGTGGCCAATGATGCACGTCATGCTAAATGGTGCTTGTTAAAATGCATAGGTTTTATAGAGACGACTGATATTATTTCGAGATTGTTCTACAGTATGGCGTTTAGGCTCAATTTCTCCTCTTGTATTATGCCGTTTCATTAATGGTAATAGCGTGAGGGCGGCCGTTCTAACCCTTTTAAAAAAAATAGTATCGATAGATTAAAGAACTTTTTTTTTTACATGAATGGACTCTTTAAGTTGTTGGGCGAAAATGTAACATTGCATGAAGTGTAAAATGTCACCCAACGTAATCTCACTCATATTCATTAATCGAATAGAGTTTTAATTATTTCGGGTTTGAGCCATTCAAGACATAATGTGTCTCTTAATTACAATCTCTTGTTACGAGGGAAAACCCTTTGATTCCACTTATAAAGAAACCAATGTGAGTTTGTTTGTTTTTGCGGCTGCACCCGAAATTCATGTTGGGTTGCCTACGTACCCTGGAAGGGATCAAGCCACTCGTAGTTCAAGAGTTCCAATGAGTGAATGACTCAATGGAGGGCTTTGATTTTGGAATGTGAGTAGTGTCTGGACGAATTTGGTGTAAGAGAACCAGGGATTCGATTTTGTGTTTAGGACGCGGTTGTATCTAGATAAATTTGGTTCTAGATTGCCTACATACCCTTTGCGGGATCAAACCACATGTAGTTCCAGGCTTTTGGGATTTAAATGGGTAGATAACCCATTTGCTTGGAATTCATGTTCGAGACATTTGTGAAGGTTTAAAGCCCTCAAGTCTGCTTTCGATGCAATATGGGAATGATTTGCTTTTTCTGGTGCTTGAGTGAATTTGACTGTAGGGCCAAGGATTTGTCTGGCGAAGTCAGGGATTCGATTTGAAATATGTGGTTGTATCTAGTGGGTCGCTAGATTGCCTACGTACCCCTTTTGAGGGATCAAACCGACCGTAGTTCATACGCTGAGCATTAGAGCTTTCTTGGTGTTGTACCAAAAGTTGGTTTTGTACCAAAAGCAATTTCATTTTGGGTCTCGAAATATGTTATACGGAACCCATGTTCGGGTGTTTTGATTCGGACACCCATATATGTTGAGCCTCGTCACCTTTGCAAGTTTTTTCCTTCCATTAGGGGCCTAGAATTGTATATAAGGACCCGGCTGCTTCTTTCTTTTGTCTCCTCCGATTTCTTTGTCCACTTCATTTTACTTTACCTCATCTCAAACTCAAAAGCTCAACAAGACATGAATAAGGGCTTCTGGTGAGTCAAATCGAAAATGGGTTTGCAGAGATAGTTTGACCCCATTCTGCATCTTGGCTTTGTGCACAGCAGAAATTGAAGTCTTCGTTTTGGTCTTCTCTGTTGGTAGCTCTGGGCTTCCAATATTACTTTTTAAGGAAATTGATTATAGTGAGCTCGAGAGGATTTCATGAAAGGGACTTGCTCGAGGGGTTATCACAGCTGTATGTTTGACTTGAGGTGAAGGAGGCTCGTGCTTGAGGGGATTCCGTGAAGAGACAAGTATGAAGCTTGGGGCGCCATTACAGAAGCATAAGAGTGGTGAGCTTCTTTCTCTTCTTTGTTTTGTTCTGGAACATGACCACCATTTGTTGATGCTTTGTGCTTTATTAAAATGTGGAATTGGTTCCCATATGAAGAGCAATTGGTAATTGATGTAGCCACCGCTTGGAATTATCCTCTCTTTAATTTTGTCGGCAACACTTCAAGCATATAATTTCAGCTTTTCTCAATCATGTTTCAAGCATTTTAATTGGACCTTTGTTCTCTTGGTTTATATCACAACCGTCAAGCTTCATTGTAGGCACCTCTTTACACAAGTTGCATGTTTATTTGTTTTGTTGGCAGTAAACACTCGTGAAACATTTATAGTGACAAAGGCCTCATGTGAGGCAGGTACCAAGAATTCAGCTTTTTATCTGCAGGCTGTGAGGAAACTTCAGGGGTCGATTTAGTTTTGAATTGGTGCTTTGGAGGTCATGGAGTCAAGGCTATGTGTTTGGCTGTGGGAAGAGTATTTGGCTATATATGGTGTGGTTAAAAGGAAGCCGGGGAGGTTGGGACTTTGTACGAGTTTCAGTGTTTGGTTTTGTAAGATCCAGGTTATAAAGCGATCACAGAGAATCATAGTAACAAAGAAACGTAGTAGCCATAGAACCATAGTACCCATAGTGACCAGTAACTTAGCCTCCCGTAGCCATAGTAACAAGCCGTAGTAACAAGAGTTCATAGTGACCGGTAACCAAAGGTATCCAGCATCGTAACGTAACCAGAGAACAAGTAACCAAGTAACCAAAACCATAGTAGCCAAAGTAACCAGAGAGCAAGTCACCACAGAACAATAGCCATAGTAACCAAGTCACCATATGGAACAAGCCGCAAGGGATTCAGAGAACAAGAACAGTAACAAGGAGCCAAGATCATCCGCAAGGGATTTGAGTAACCAAAGTAACAAGTAACCAGGTGATCCGTGAGGGATTTGAGTAACCAAGGTAACAAGTAACCAGGTGATCCGTGAGGGATTTGAGTAACCAAGTAACCATCCGTGAGGGATTTGAAAGGCAACAAGGCCTCAAGTATCATGATAGAACAAGAGCTGCGGACAAAGAAAAGGAAGTCGCCATCCGAACCTTGTAAATAACGAACTGCTTCTTTGTGCCTCGTCTCCTCCTTCACGTTGATGTTGGTGTAAAGTCCTCTGCCTCTCTTGTTTGTGTTGGTGTCGACTGCCTCCTCTGCCCTTCTACGCTGGCTTCTTCTCTTCTTCTCTGTGCTTCTCCGTCTGTTCCCCTTCTTGTGATAGAGCAGCCCTTTATATATATCAGCCTACAAGACGACGTGATAGAGATGAAGTTGAACTCGTTCTTTCTTATCGTCAAGCTGGAGAGTAGGCGTTTGATTAGGATTGGAAGTACAACTCTACCTATATTTGGTCGTATACACAACACTTCTGTATGTTGCTTTGTTTATAGAGTTTAAACAAAACTAGAAGAGTAGAAAGAATCAAACATTAGGTGAAATGTAGAGTACTACTTGTAGAGGGCAACGTGCCCTTTTCCTTTCGTCATGGTGACTCGCCTTTTTTTTTTTTTTTTTTTTTTTCTTACCCGAGCAGATTTTTCTTTTATGGGTTATTGAAATATATATATTTTTTTATGGTATCAACATAAGTACGTCTATGTTCTTTAAGAGAATAAAATCTCAAGTTTATATCAAATGAGTTTTTATTCAATTCAACATTCACTAGATATAATTCTTTCAACCAAACAAATCAAGTTAATAGATGGCAACAACTACAAAGGTAATCCAACTGATCAAGATCACAATATATTTATTCGTTCTAGCAAACAATCGAGTAAATAGATGTCAACATCTACAAGGACAATCTAATTGACCAAGATCATAATATATTCATCCGTTCTAGCAAACAATCTAGTAAATAAATGTCAAGAATATGAAGATAGTTATCAAGAACAAATGCAACGGTGGTGTGAAAGGGGGTTGAACAAAGAACGTAGACTGAAAATAAATGCAGGGGTGTGAGATTAGTCTGGGTTAGCACTGGACCCACGTGGCACCGTTTTTACAGGGGTAAGGGGTGGGGTAATTGTCAAACTAAAGATTAGTCTAGGCTAATAAGTTGTTGGGGCCCACATGTCTAATCCATGCCCTTTTTTAACGGAAAGAAAGGAAAAAAAATCAAAATAATGGACATAAGGGACTAATCAAGATCAACGGATATAATTTGAGGGGAACGAAAATTTTTAATTAAACTTCATTCAACTAATGCTAACGAAATATTTAGTCAGTAATAAAAAAAAATCAACAAAATTTTCTATAAATATCATACTCCTCTTTTTCATTTTCCACACACTACCTATCTATCTCTTCTTCTCCACAATAATTGTTCTTAACTATATTACTTTGACGACTCAAAATTTTTACGTAAATTAGAAAATTTGTTTTGTTTTGTTTTGAATACTTTTAGTATGTGTTTTATATATGTGCATGTATATATATATATATATATATATATATATATATATATATATATATATACACTTAGTTCTATGCTAAAATAAATGTTTTTTTTAGTTTGTTTTCTTTTCTAGTTTTATTTTGGTATGTTTGGTATTTTATTTAAGTTAGAAAGTGTTTGCCCAAGTCCATGACCTGTTACCCAAGCTCAAATTTGAAACAGCTTAAAAAAGAAGAAGACAAAAGTCTGAGAAATGACGTTGAACTCAAACCAGCATCTGTTTCACCGCCTTCCACTTAGAAAAGTAGAAATAAGAGGAACCGTGTGATGACCCTGATCTGACCTGGCTAGGGAAGCTAGCAGGTAGACAGGTCACAAATCTCACATCATCCGAGGAAGAGTGGATGTTGTGCTTATATGTGCAGAGTTAGCTCAATATTTAAGGACGCGTTTTTGGGGCTCAATGGCTTCGGAGGGAATGGGAACTCTGAAGTTAAGCTTGCTGAGCTCAAAGCAATCTCAGGATGGGTGACCTACTGGGAAGTTGCTCGTGAGCCTCCAGAAATAAATCTGTGCGGGCCGGTGGGCTCAAAGTGGACAATATCCTGAGAATATGGGCTGGGCTGTTACAAACCACCATGATTAAGCAGGATGTGTCAAAAGGGTGGAGAACAAGTTTCTCACCTAATGACTCTCCAAAGCTAGAAGCAGGAGGTGGAAACCTAGAAACCTGAAGGTGAAAGGTCTAGCACCTATTTGGGTAAGATTTCGATTGCATAATTCAATTTTACTTCCTTCAATTTTTGTTTCATCGCCACGTTTTATCCCTTTCCCAAACACTATAAATAGGCGGTGTATTCTGTATTTTGAGATAGGTTTGCATAAGTCTATTACTACTTAGAGAGAGAACTGAATATTGTAGGAGCATAAATAGATGTACTCAGGTTTGTATCTTTTACAGTTTTGATTAATTGTTTACTCTGTGATTTTGTGGTTTTTATTTGGGCATGTTCTAAGTTTATGAATTTAAAATCACTTTGAAATTTGGTTTTATTGTTTTTTTGATTGGTAGTGTTGCTATTTGAATTCACGTTCGTTTTGTTATGAAATGTTTTGTTAGTTCAATTGTATTCAATTTTTTCTACTGTTGGTTAAATTAACTATTTCTAGATTTATGCTATTCTTTTTCTTTCATGTTGCTTCATCTAAGCATGTTTGATTGGATTTACTATGTTTTGTTCTACTGTTATTTACACAAAGTTTTTATTATACCCAGCTATGTTGTCTTTAGTTTTAAACTTAAAAGCTGAACCGTTGCCAAATGAATTTAGCTTCAACAGAAATTGTTATTTTTCCTAATGTAGATCAGTAAGTTTGAAATATCATAAGTAAATGTAGAAAGTTCCTTTTTTCTGCGAATCCAGTTCTCAAGTGATATTTAGTATGTCTTTACAAATGTTATAAAGACACCAGTTGCAAACAACTAGCCAAACTATTTTGCTTTTAGCCAAAACTTTTCTGCACAAGAACTTGTCAGAAAAACCTGGAACTGAAGTTGAACTTTAAAACCTCATAACTTATTTTTGAAAACTCGTTTTCAAGCGATTCCTTGATACGACCCGAACATTAAGTTACCTCATGATAGTTTTACTTTTATTTTCACGTTCCGAAAATTGCTTTTATGATTCAGAAGTTCTAAAAGTTGAATTTTTTATAAGTTGACCTGACCGATAATTTTAATTCTCGACGAGATAGTGGACGTTAAAACGAGTTCGTGGACGCGTAGTATGCTGAGTTTGGAGTTCGCCTAAAAAAAAGTTACGACCTAAAATCGGTAAATTTCTATTTTTGGACGAGTATAAATAGCCAATAGAGAAAAATTAATCCCCCATTTCTTTTTCTTTTCTTCTTTTTCTTCTTTCTCTCTCCTCTCTCCCGATTGGTAAAGAGAATTTTGGATTCAAAATTCTAGGGTTTCAAGTTCTTTGTGGGTGTTTGGTGGAGATGATGAAATTGATGTAATTGAAAGTTGAATTCGTGTTTAGGACTGATGCGATCCGCGAGGCTCGCACACAATAATAACCCTACAAAAGATCGTTAGTAGTATAAGCAAGTAGGGATCGTTCTAGCCGGGGATTAAGGGTACCTGAAACATGAGAATGTTAACACAAATATTCGCAAACACATATATACACAATTGTCACACTTATATACATATATACACATCGAAATCATCATATGGGGGAGGTCATGGTGTCGGCAGCAAGGGCTGCCCCTAAAACTAGCATACAAAAATTAAAGACAAGGAAATAAAATTCTACTCTATTATGTACAAGGTTGGTCGACATCGTTCACACAAAACACACATCACTAATTATCATAAATCAAAACAAGTAACAAGTAGGAAATCAAGAAACATGCTCTGAAATATTCTAAACTCGACTTAGTTCCAACCCAACTCGGTCCTTCGCGGTTGCTCTCCGTTGATTTTAGACTTCACATAGGTATTTAGAATTAGCTTCGCGCATAACCCTAATCTTTAGCTAACCGATTATAGACACTTCGCGTAGAAAATAACCAATTAACCAATGAAGCACATAAGTCCTTTTTTAGTTGGAGACATGTTAGCAAGTAAGGCGTCACTCTTCTCACATCGACATGCAAACTCTTTAAACTACTCGATCCCTAAGAAACAACACAAATCAAGACAACTTCGCGCTAATCTTAATCTATGTAAATTTCGGCAAATTAGATTGATACCCTAAATGTCATGACTCAATTAGACCACCATTCTTTAAGGCACACGAATTTAAAGAGTTAACCAAAAACAAGTTTCAAAATCAAGTCATTGCATGCATCCTAAGTTCCAACCGATTACTTAATTACAATTTATGTTCACATGCTATCATTCATAAAACCATGAAATCAAAACTTTAGAGTTGATCACACACAAAGAATCAAAATCATGCTTTGAATTAAACATGCAAAACCAAACAAACAAATTGTTCATACATAGACATAAGAACAAATACCAAAAGAACATATGTTTTACATAGAAATAAAAGCATAAAACCATAAAATTACAAGCCAAAGGGAGTAGATCACACATTTAGACACCTTGAGAGGCAGCAGCTCGTGTGGATCTTGATGGACAATGGCGTGGAGGCTGAACGGGTAGTAGTATAGGCTCGGCAGTAAGTTTCTAGATGGTGGTGAGGGATGTGTTTCGGCAAGAATTTTATGTAGGACTTAAGGTAGAAAATTTAGTAGAGTTTTGAACTAGAGTTTTGGCTACAAGATGTGACAACCTTTTTCTGTGGAGAATGCCCTCTCTATATATAGGAGAGGCCGGCAAACCCTAGAGCAGTTCCTATGTACAATTAGGTAAAACAAAACCTAATAGAATAGGGTTTTGAAACCTTCCTAAATTAATTCTTCTAGGACTTTGTTTTCTGATTTTTCTTCAAGGCTTGGGCTGCATATCTTCATGGACTTCTTGTATAATCTTTGGACTTCATTTGATAGGTCTTGATCTATGGTATAATGCTCCCAGCCGGCCTATCAAACAAAACTGGCACAAATCTGCCTTTTCCGGCAGCTTTTCCTAACTTGACTAGGAAAACTTCTTCTTCGTATTTTTCTTCAATGCCATGGCTTGGTGTCATCCTCCTTCCTTCCTTAAGCTTGGACCATCTTCACATATACATTTGTACACCATATGGTCCATCGAAAACAAAAATTGTGAAAAGGAGGCAGTAGCATCCTGGAATCGGCAGAAAAGACCTTGCTGTAGTAACTCCGGCATATCTCCCTCCTCGGAGCTCCGATTGATGCGATTCCAAATCTCAGATAAACTAGACACAAATAGCTAGCGTCCCCCCGACGAGGCAAAAGAGGACGTCTTTCAGCCCGGCAAAATATGAGGCGATTAGAGAAGAAGTGCAGAAACTCATGGGCATAAGTTTCATCCGGGAAGTCCAGTACCCGCGCTGGCTCGCCAACGTGGTCATGGTACCGAAGAAGGCAGTCGGTCAGTGGCGTATGTGCGTGGACTTCACTAATCTAAACCGGGCGTGCCCAAAGGACAGCTTCCCGCTCCCTCGGATTGATCAGCTCATTGACTCCACATCCGGCTTCAAGCTGCTCAGCTTCATGGACGCCTACGCCGGGTACAACCAGATACGGATGCACCCGGATGATGAAGAACACACGTCATTCACAACCGACCGAGGCACCTACTGCTATAAGAGGATGCCGTACGGTCTAAAGAACGCCGGCGCCACCTACCAACGGATGGTGAACCAAATGCTGGAACAAGAGATGGGTAAAACCGTGGAAGTTTACGTTGACGACATGTTGGTCAAAAGCTTAACTGCGGGGGCCCACGTCCGGGATTTGGCCGTGGTCATCGGTAAAATGCTCAAATTCGGAATGCGCTTGAACCCGAAGAAGTGTCTTTTCGGGATTTCAGAGGGTCTTTTTCTAGGGCACATCATTAGCCAGCGAGGGATAGAAGCCAACCCGCTAAAGGTCCAGGCAATCCTTGATATGGAAACACCAGGAGAGAGAAACCAGGTCCAGATCTTAACCGGCCGGTTGGCCGCCCTGGCCAGATTCATCTCCCGTTTAACCGATAAGTGCGTCCCGTTCTTTAAACTGCTCAAGGCACAGCAAACCAGGAAGATACTCTGGGCTGCGGAGCATGAGGCAGCGTTCCAGTCCATCAAAGCATACCTGGCTGCAGTTCCTCTCCTATCCAAACCACTGCCGGGAGAAATGTTGTACCTTTACATAGCCGCATCCGCAGCCGCCATCTCCGCCGCTCTCGTCAGAAAGGAGGGCACGCTCGAACTTCCGGTATACTACGCGGGAAAGGGACTTACAGGAGCCGAGGGCCGGTACCCCGATATAGAGAGATTGGCTCTAGCCTTGATTGTTAGCGCCAGGAAGCTCCGGCACTATTTCCAAGCTCATTCCATCACCTTATATACCAACCACCCCCTGCGGCAGATCCTGCAAAAGCCAGACACCAGCGGGAGGCTCGTACGATGGGCAGTCGAATTAGGGGAATTCGACATCACCTATGCCCCACGAACAGCCATCAAGGGACAGGCTGCTGCGGACTTCATATGTGAGCTCACCCCAATGGCGGTAGAAGTCCATCCCGCCCGGCTCGAGGACGCAGGGGCAGAACAAACCGCCAAGATCGAACCAGACCTTCCAACCGGCTGGAAACTTTACGTGGATGGCTCCGTAACCGCCAAACAGAGTGGGGCCGGGGTCCTGATAACCTCACCCGACGGCCAGTCGTACGAGTATGCACTACGGTTCCTTTTTACCACCTCCAATAACGCTGCCGAGTACGAGGCCCTCATAGCCGGCCTGCAACTGGCCAAGGAGCTGGGAATCTCATCCATGGACATATACAGCGACTCCAGCTTGGTAGTCAACCAGATGAACGGGGTGTTCGAGGTTAAAGATCCTCAGCTATCCTCCTATCAGGCTTTGGCCAAAACACTGATCGGGTTCTTCCGCGGCACCACGATCCAACATATTCCCCGGGAGGCAAATAGGCATGCAGACGCCCTTGCGAGGTTAGCAACCGGAAACTACCCTCCAGAGTACCGGAGAGCTAAAATCGAGACCCTCCAAAAGCCAAGTATAAGCAAGACCATCTCCGAAATATTCGCGGTAGAACAGGTACCACCGAGCTGGATGGACTCAATAGTCAAGTATTTGACGGACAAAACCAGCCCCCAGGATGCGGTGGAAGCCAGGAGGCTGCACCTCCGGTGTGCCCGGTATGGCCTCATTAACGGCCAATTATACCGAAGGGGCCACAGCTTCCCCCAGCTGAGGTGTGTGACTAAGGAGGCAGGAGAAGCAATCATGCGAGAGATCCACGAAGGGGTATGCGGTAATCACTCCGGCGCAAGGTCATTATCCCACAAATCACTCCGAGCGGGCTATTTCTGGCCCGATATGGCGGCAGTATCAAGGAAAATATCACGCGGCTGCCACAAATGCCACATGTACGCCTCGGTACCTCGTGCCCCGGCAGTCGCATTATCAATCCTGTTGGCACCTTGGCCTTTCGCACAGTGGGGATTAGACATCATCGGCCCTTTCCCCGTGGCAGTAGGACAATACAAGTACGCCATTGTGGCAGTGGATTACCAAACTAAATGGGTCGAGGCAGAACCGTTGATAAAGATCACTGAGGAACGGGTTAAGAAATTCCTGTGGAAAAACATCTACTGTAGGTTTGGGGTGCCGCAGACTATTATCACGGATAATGGGACGCAATTCAACAACGCGGATCTCATCCAGTACACAGCCTCCCTGGGGACCCGGATGCTGTTTGCCTCGGTAGCACACCCGCAGACCAACGGCCAGGCAGAAGCGGTCAATAAGATTATCAAAACTCTTCTTAAAAAGAAACTGGATGCCAAGAAGGGATGCTGGGCCGAGGAACTCCCCGCGGTATTATGGGCCATCCGGACAACGGCAGCAGAGGCAACAGGAGAGACCCCGTTCTGCTTGGCATTCGGGAGTGAAGCAGTACTCCCTGTGGAGACTGAGATACCCAGCGGCAGGGTCGAGAATTACGACGCCGACACAAACGCCGACGGCTTACTACTCAACCTGGACCTCATCGAGGAGCGGCGCGACCGAGCGCACATGCGAAACCAAACCTACAAGCAGCGGGTCGCCCGGTACTACGATAGAAGGGTCCGGGAAAGAAAGCTGCAAGTCGGCGACTGGGTCATGAGGAAGGTCCAGAAAAAGCCATTGGCCTTGCAGCCAACATGGGAGGGACCCTACCAGATCACCGCGGCCGTAGGCCCGGCAACATTCCACATCATAGACGCTACGGGCATCTATTCTACCAGGCCGTGGAATATCGAACACTTACGCTTTTACCCTAGATAGTAGCAATCATAAAGGAACGAAAGTGTAATTGGCAAGCATTGCAATGTGCAGTTATGACGTTAAAGAGACTACACCAATTACAGGATATATGTACAGAGCAAACACCTAGCTAGCGCTCCCGGAACCCACAACCCCCGACCCGCCACCTTTTAGCTCCCGCTCCTGCTCCCTCATCACGATCAGGGCTATGTCAGCCTCCATCCGCTCGGCGTCGAGCCACCCTTTCTCCCGCCACTCCAGATAGGCGTCACTTATACCCTCCGTGCGGGCCTTCTCCAGCATCTCCTCAAAATCTGACGACTCCCGATACTCGTCAACGGCCTTATCGGCCACTTCAGCAAGTTCGGATTCCACCAGCCTCTCCCGTCCCCGAACGACCGTCGTCATTTGGGCCTGCAGCTCCAAAACTTTTGCCTCCAACTCGACAATCCTCCCATCACGGGCGGCAAGCTGTCGGCCGGCTTCCTCTCTCTCCCGCACGAGTTCCGCGCTCAGCCGGCCGCCTTCCTCCCTTTCCTTCGCAAGCTCGGCTTCCGCCACACCCACCTTAACACCCAGCTCCTCCACCCGCTTCTCCAGGACGGCGGCAGCCTCCATTTTGGGGCCGGGGACATAAAACCTCTGAGCCAGCTGCCAAAAGAAAGCAAAAGGAGCATCAGCTCATATCACATCACGGAAGAGGACTCACAGAAAAACATTTACCTGTAGAGCCAGTCCCACGGGCTCCGCCATACTCTCGCCCGGATTTTCGGTCCAGGACCCCTCCCGGTCGAGCCCCAAGGTTTCGATTATACCAGCCACAAGCCTACTAAATCCACCACCAGAGCTACGAACGGCTTCCGGTTCCTGAGTCCTTCGACCACCCGCCTCCACAGTCGGGACTATGGCTCGCTCCATCGGCCCGGCTGAGCTTGACGCCCCCGCATCAAATACCCTCGCTCTCTTTGCCGGACTTTCACTGTGGCTGCTTCGACGGTGCTCGGGAAAAACCACCGATTCCCTCTCCCGCGAGGTACGCACTGCCATTTGTTGCGCCACAGGCTCTGGCCCCGGGAGGCCCTCCGCCCGCACTTCCCGAATGCGGAGTGGGGAATTGTTCTCGCCGCCCGGCCACCTCCCATAATGAGCGTCCGAGAACACTAGCGGCACCGGCCTTGCATGCTCCGTACGCTTCTGGGTAGCCACGTCAAGAACGACTTTTGCGGCCTCCTCCCCTATCTCCATCAACCGCGCTGCTATAAGCTCCTCATCCGGCTCGATAGTCTCCTCAACTTTAAGCGCGGGCCGAGGACCATTAGTAGGTTTTCTCCCCATCCCCAGCACCTCCAGCACGTTCCACCGAGTGAAATTGTAGGTGCTCCGGCTATCATGGTCCCAGCCATAAAACAAACGGAATAACCGTTGCTTCTCCAGGTTCTCCAATTCGTAGGTCTGGTCCCCGATCGGTTGATATACCCCGGGCACTTGATAACCCCTCCAGGTACGCTGCCACTTACCACCGGCCAGCACCACCGACCTCCTCCAGCCATCCAAAACCGTCGCCGGCAGATGTGTAATGGCAGCACCATGCTCCCGCGTGGCAAAATTCACGCAACCACGGCACTGGCCCTTTCTGCAGTAAGAAATCCTGTACAGCGCCCGAAATTCATTAACCGTGGGCCAGTCCATATAACTCAAACAGAACAGGCACCCAAGCCCAAGCAACTGCCTCCATTGATTGCTCGGAAGCTGGGCTGGGGAAAGATTCAGTGAGCTCAGCATGTACTGGACAAATCCCGGCAACGGCAGCGATAGTCCGTTGCGAAACTGGTCATCAAAAACAGCGACCCAGCCCGGCTCCGGATTACAGGCCAGCTCGCCGGGATGCAAGCCTCGAAGCTTAACGGAAGAGTTGATATCCCACCTCGACCGAAACTCCCTAATCTCCCTCTCGTCCATACTTCTGACTGCTTCGTCGCAGAAAATCGTCCCATCACCATCCCGCAGCTCGTGCCTCCTAGGCCCACGACCGCCACTGGCATGATGCACAGATCTCCCAGACGCCATCAAACCTCAAAACAAAAGTTCAGTTCTGCCGAAAGATGGAAGAGGAGAGCAGAAGGCAAAGGGTAAGCAAAGTGCGGCAGGAGGAAAGCAGATGAGACGATAAATAGGGCAACAACAAAGGTCAGGCAACCCCAGCCGTTGATCCTCTCCATCTCAGTCCGCCCCCTGCCGACACGTGCCCACGGCATCAATAAAGGATCCCATACCATCATAACTGATGGAATTGATGGGCTCCCCCCTTCATTGCATGTCAGCCACGTGTCCCACCCGCAAGCACCAGTTAGTAATCAAGGAGCACGCAACGAGGCGTCCCCTCTCCTCGCTTCACAAAGGTCAACCTTCAAATCAACCCGACACCATGACGTGTCACGGTTATTTACCCCGGCTGAATGCCAGTTCACTGGAGGACTCACCCCGATATGGCAGACCGCCCGGTCGAGATCCGCCCAGCATTATGGCATTCCACCGGGCATGTGACATTCAACCAGCTCCAAAATATTCTACCTGATGTCATTCCCTACGCCTACGGGCAGGGACGAGCCAGCAACAACGCAAGGCTTCTAAATGCATGGGCTTTATAAACCCGGGCGAGCTTACATCTAACCAATGTACTCTTGTCCAGCAGGATAAAAACCCTGCATCACACTGAACTGTGATACCCTTGGGGATACATGGCGAGACTCGTTATCTCAACGCCACTCCACCGGGCAGATTGTCTCTCTAACACAGAGCAAGTCTCCCCGCAGGCTAACAAACCTGCACATTACCTCAACGCTTAAACAACAAAAGCTGAGAAGAGCTAGCAAGTGTTAAAACAATGCCTCAGCGCGGCCATAACACCCTTCGGGCACCTGTTGGCCTATTCCACGCACCAACAGGCCTCCCCGAAGGCTAGTCTGCAAGTCTATCCGGGACTCGTTTCGATATGGCAGGACGCCCGTCGAGCTCCTGTGAACTCCGCCCCGCACCGATATGGTTCATCCGGGACTCGTTTCGATATAGGAACGCCCATTCAAGATCCAGATACTCACGCCCAATCTTTAACGCGGACTTGGGGGACTGAGCACCGGTAGGTTGGTAACCCTGCGGGTCTGCAGGCCAAGAGCAAGACAGATCTTAAGTCCCCATTCAAGATTGCACTTGACCGGGAACTTGGGGGACTTGTTGACAGTAGCCAGAGAGGCTACACCAGGGCCCACAGGCCCGCAGCAAGCGCACCAGGGCCCGGACCAGGACCCAGGATCGGACCACCAGCACCAGGCCTCGGGCCCCAGCGGTCTATCCTGCCTCCAGGGATCCTGGGACCAGGGACGCCCGCCTGCCAAAGAGGGCACCAGAATGTCCAAACAGAAGAGAACTAGTCCCACATCGAAGAATGAGGCCAGCCCTCACCCCCAACCACCTATATATAGGCCTCAGCTACCACCATAAATAGGTAACTTGTCTCTCTCCCTGCTTACATACGTGCCCAGGTTATATATATTCCAACTATACTAACTTAGGCATCGGAGAGGTGAAGGCCGGCCCGCCCGGTATTCCCCTTAGTAAGCAGGATTGCAGGAGATCGAGTTGGATTCATCAAGTATCTACCAAGACCCCCGGGTTTAGGCAGAAACAATATCTAATCAACCAAATGTATAATCGTTGGTGTTCAAATCACAAATACTAGATTCACTAAATAAAATTTTAATTATTTTACCTTTAACAGATTCAAAGGTTTAATTCATTTTTTTTTTGACAAAAAATAAAATCATATTTATTTTCTCTCAAAAGATTAAAAAAAGAAGAAGATGAATATCAAGGTGATAACCTGCCTTAGATGCGTAACATTCATGTTTTTTTTTTATATAAATATATATAAATCTCAATTTTACCACTTATATTTAACAAAGAAGTCAACATAAGTACTATAGTGTTACATAAAACTTAACTTCAGGTACAAAACTATTCTCTTTGAAACGTTCGGTACCAAAGTGTCCAATTGGTCATACGTAAAGTACCATACAAGGAATTTACCCTTTATATTTATAAGATTTTGCTCTATTTTAAGTTCCATGTCTAAGCATTTTCCAGGTTCAAGACCCAAATAGTAATCTATGCCTCACAACGTATTTGTAGTATAATATATGTATATATAAATACTATACTCATGTAATATTTCAGTTTAAGTATAATGAATATAACACTCCCAAATAACACTACCAGAAAAAAAAAAGCTTTTCCCGACGAAATAAAAAAAAACAGCCGACGACTAAAAATTTTCGTCGATGAAAAAAAAAAATCGTCGGCCATAGTATGGGAATGGCCAACGATCCTTTTTTTTCGTTGGTAAAAAAAAAATCGTCGGCTATATTCATATTTTAGTCGACGATTTGGATTTTCGTCTGCCTTTCTCTGAAACATTAGCCGACGAAAAATTTTGAACTTTTGGCCGACGAAATTGGTATTTTCGTCGGCTATGATTTAAAAAAAAAAAAAAAAAACAAAAGATGACCATATTCCATTTTCTATCACTAACGATAAACCATTGCTTCATCCTTCAAATAGAAAAAAGTCGTGAAATAAGATATGACCGAAATAATGAAATACGCCTACGGTTGAAAAATGACAAGATTCCGATAAAATCTGAATGTCGAAAGATGCAGTCAAAGGTTTTATTCCTTCATTTCCCTAATGGTAGCGTTACCTTCGGTAAATATTTTGAGGAAATTTTTTATACGATTAGTTGCATCTCATCGATTTGAAACTATTATCTCTTGAAGGTCAGGCAAAAAAACGTCATTTAGACAGTCCAATTACCATTTCTAAGCGTTTAGAGGTTTGACTCACCCGGTTGACCGTTCCGATCGAGCCTTTAACGTTGGCAGCTGAAGTTAGATTTTTTTCCATACATGTATTTAATCATAACGGTGATATCTGACGGTTGGAATAGATTTTCTAAACTTTTAGATTCAAAATCAGAACATATGCACTAATGTTCCTTAACTTGTTTACTAAGTGTTTAAGTGAATGTATAGTTTCAAATAGTTACTATACGTAGACTCTTCAAATGCAAAAATGTTGTGAAATAAGATATGACCGAAATAATGAAATACGTCTACGGTTGAAAAATGACAAGATTCCGATAAAATCCGTGTGCCGAATGTTGCGGTTAACTGTTTTTTACTTTCGTTTTCCTATGGGTAGCCTGACGTTCGTTAAATCAATTTTGTAAAATTTTTATACGATTAGTTGCGTCTCATTGATTTGAAACTATTATCTGTTGAAGGTGAGGCCAGAAACTGATGTAGGAAGGATGACAACAAACATTGAAGAGCAGATTGACCGTTGTAAGTCAAAACCCGGTTTACTGCAGATTTGGCGTCCGGCGTCCGAATGACGATTGTGATACCATTCCTGAAAGGGAACGATTGTGGGCCTTTTCGGGCTTTCGAGTTCGTTTAGGGCCTCAAAACGGCAGTTTAATATGTTTTCAAAGTATAGCCGACGATGTTCATAGAATAGCCGACGAAATATTGTAAATCGTCGGCTATTCTCTAAGTTTAGCCGACGAAAATTATATTTCGTCGGCTAAACTCTTGCGATCCGCGCCTTTTTATTGTCCGCCATTAGATGGCTCAGATCCGACGGCTGTTGATCTTCCAAAGTATAGCTGACGAAATCTTTTAAATCGTCGGCTATTCTCTCTGCTTTAAATCTTTCAGCCCGCCTTTTTTCTCTCCTCCTCCTGAAAAACTCCTCCGCTCTCCTCCGCCGATCTACGTCTCCAATCCGCCGCTCTCCTCCTCCTCAAATCGGCGCCGGCGTCCTCCTCCTCCTTCTCCTCCTCCTCCGGCATCCTCCTCCTCCGCTCTCCTCCTCCTCAAATCGGCGTCCTCCTCCTCCTTCTCCTCCTCCTCCGGCGCCGGCATCCTCCTCCTCCTCCGGCGCCGGCATCCTCCTCCTCCACTCTCCTCCTCCTCAAATCGGCGCCGGCGTCCTCCTCCTCCTTCTCCTCCTCCTCCTCCGGCATCCTCCTCCTCCTCCTCCGGCGGCATCCTCCTCCTGGAAGATTGCATATTCAGTTGAACCAAAGCATAATTTAATTTTTTTTTCCCCCAAAATTTAAGAATAGCCGACGAAATTGACCGTATTTCGTCGGCTATAACTTTTATTACCGACGAAAATCACATTATTTCGTCGGCTATGCCTCTTAAAATATTGATATATTCTGACGAACTTAAAATATTAATATATTATGACGAAATAACTGACGAAATAGACAAAATCGTCGGCTATATTTAAGAACAAATAGCCGACGAAATTGATTTTCTTCGTCGGCTATAGTTGCCAAAATTGTCGGCCATACTCGAAAATATCCGACGAATTTCGTCGGATATTTTGCCCAGGTTTGGTCGACGAAATTAATTTTCGTCGGTAAAGTCGTCGGCCATACTCGAATATAGCCGACGATTTCGTTATTTTTGTCGGCCATTGGTATTACCGACGGCGTTTTTCCGACGAATTATAGCCGACGAAAATTTCGTCGGCAGAAGGAATAGCCGACGAAAATTTGGCATAGTCGACGAAATTTTTTTCGTTGGCTATTCTCTCGGATCTGGTAGTGTAAGACCCTATTGTTAGAAATGAGACTTATAGGACTCATGGTGCTAAAATGAGAATGGCACCCTCAAAACGACTATGAGTTTTGATCTAAAATTATTGTTTGGAACTAAGATTTGAAAGCTATTAAAATTATATATATATATATATATATATATATATATATATATATATATATATGCAGGATCTAGAAAGGACATCCTTAAACTTGCTAATAGTGCGGATTTTCATTTTGATCCACTTTTAGATCGAATTTTCTCATCTCCACCGTCTAGTATCTAGATAATATTGTGTAGATCATCGCTACAAAATTTCAACCAATTTGGTAATCGTTAAGGCCCTCAAACTCGAAAAAACCAATGGACGAACTGAATTCTGTCAAACTTGAACCGTTCATGTTTATAACAGAAAAACGTAATTTTGAGGGCCTTAACGATTAGAAAATTGGCTGAAATTTTGCAGAGATGATCAACATAATATTATCTAGATACTAGACGGTGAAGATGAGAAAATTCGATCGAAAAGTGGGTCAAAAATGAAAATCCGTACTATTAGCAAGTTTGAGGATGTCCTCTATAAATCCTGCATATATATATATTTCTGCACAAACCCTGGGGCCTGGTAGAGACAGGTAAATCTTCGTACTATCTCCTACAAACCTGCTTACTAAGGAGAATACCGGGCGGGCCGGTCTTCTCCTCTCCGATGCCTAAGTTAGTATAGTTGGAATAGATATAACTTAAGCACGTATATAAGCGGTAGGAAGGATCAGTTACCTATTATTGAGGGTAGTTGGGGCCCTTATATAGGTGGCCAGGAGTGAGGTCTGGCCTTACCCTTCGATGTGGGACTGGTTCCCTTCTGTTTGCACATCAAAGGGCAGCTCTGGTGACCTCTTTGGCAGGCAGGCGCCCCCGGTCCTCGGGCCCCTGGTGGCAGGATAGACTGCTGGACCCCGAGGCCGGGTGCTGGTGATCCGGTCCTGGGCCTCAGGCCGGCCCCTGGTGCACTAGCTGCGGGTCTGTGGGCCTGCTGTAGCCCCTATGTGGCTACTGTCAACAAGTCCCCCAAGTTCCCGGTCAAGTGCAATCTTGAATGGGGACTTAAACTGTCTTGCCCTTGTCCCGCAGACCCGCAGGGTTACCAACCCCACGGTGCCCAGTCCCCCAAGTCCGCGTTGAAGATTGGGCGTGACCGGGGTGAGTACCTATTACCGATGGTATGCAACAGTTTGTGAATATGTTTGCCATATAAGTAGTACTGTGCTCAAGTATTTGTAGTGTTATGAGCATGGAGATGATAGTGGGGCGTTGAAATCCGCCATGTAATAGATGTGTGCATGGAATGAGTATGGGGCGTTGAAATCCGCCATGCAATAGATGTGCGCATGGAACCTGGACCCCGCGTTCTGCCATATCAGAGCGAGCCGGAGAGCATGGGATCTTGACCGGGCGTTCTGCCATATCGAGACGAGTCCACATTGCTAGGCTGCGACCTCGACCGGGCGTTCTGCCATATCGGTACGAGTCGGAGAATATGGGACCTCGACCGGGCGTTCTGCCATATCGCGACGAGTCCATATTGCTAGGCTGCGACCTCGACCGGGCGTTCTACCAAATCGGTACGAGTCGGAGAATATGGGACCTCGACCGGGCGTTCTGCCATATCGCGACGAGTCCATATTGCTAGGCTGCGACCTCGACCGGGCGTTCTGCCAAATCGGTACGAGTCGGAGAATATGGGACCTCGACCGGGCGTTCTGCCATATGGCGACGAGTCCATATTGCTAGGCTGCGGGGAGGTGGCCCCGGTGTTGCGGTTTGTTGAGGCACCGGTCAACAATTGCTAGTTCTTCTCAGCTTGTGTTGGAATAAGCGTTGAGGTAATGGGGTGGCGTTGAGGTGACAAGTCTCGCCGTAGAGCCCCAGATTGATCGTAGTTCAGTGCGATGCAGGGTTTTTATCCTGCTGGACAAGAGTACATGTGTTAGATGTAAACTCACCCGGGTGTATAAAGCCCATGCCGGTCGAATGTTCTCATGACCGGGGTCGTGCCATAGGGCCGGGTGGACCTCGACCGGGCGTTCTGCCATATCGAGACGAGTCCCCCAGTGAGATGCCATGGGGCCGGGTGGATCTCGTTCCCGGAAGAATGCTCTCGAGCCGCTTGGATGATCATAACCGGTGAGATGTCATGGAGCCGGTTGAATGATACCTAACCGTGAACTGCCATTGAATCAGATGGATGGCTCATACCCGGAACAATGCTCTCGAAGTGGTTGAAAAACTCATAGCGGTGAGAGATGCCATGCAGCCGGTTGAATGATACCTAACCGTGAACTGCCATGGTACCGGATGGATAGCTGATACCCGGAACAATGCTCTCGAAGCGGTTGAAAAAACTCGGCAGTGAGAGATGTCATGCAGCCGGTTGAATGATACCTAACCGTGAACTGCCATGGTACCGGATGGATAGCTCATACCCGGAACAATGCTCTCGAAGCGGTTGAAAAAACTCATGACCGGTGAGATGCCATGCAGCCGGTTGAATGATTCCTAACCGTGAACTGCCATGGTACCGGATGGATAGCTCATACCCGGAACAATGCTCTCGAAGCGGTTGGAAAACTCATGACCGATGAGATGCCATGCAGCCGGTTGAATGATACCTAACCGTGAACTGCCATGGTACCGGATGGATGGCTCATACCCGGAACAATGCTCTCGAAGCGGTTTGAAAAACTCATAACCGGTGAGATGCCATGCAGCCGTGGAGCCTGGGAAAGTGTGGGGGGCCTGACGCCTCGGTTCCCGCTCCTAACTCCCTTACATGTCGCCAGTAGGCGGGACAAGTGGCTGACATGCATTTAAGGAGGAAGTCCATCAGTCCCATCAGTTATGATGGCGTGGGCAGTTTACTGATACTGGGACACGTGCTGATAGGGAGCGGTCTGAGATGGAAGGCCTGGATTCGCGAGCGTTTGAGTTGCTCTGATTGCGTGTTTGGGGGGATTACAAGCGCCTAGGGCATCGAACCTCTCTATAAAAAGGGCCTGCTCTGCCTTCTTCATTTTGTTTTGCTTCTTGCTCAGAGAGACTAAGAGAAAGAGAGAAATCCGGCGAAAGCTCTGTGGAGGTGCCCCGCGACATCCGTTGCCTCAAGTGTTCTTTTACTCTTCTCCTACCATTGCTCGCTGTTTTCGCAGGGCGGACTTTCCTCGGTTGAGCATACTAATCGGTAAGTTCTTGCATTCTTTGCCTGGTGTTGTTCTTGTTTTTCTTTCCGGTGTTTTTGCGGCGGGGGGGGGGGGGGGGGGGGGGGGGGGGTTCTCTGTCGCCGACCGAGTTGTTTTAAGCGGAGCGTTTGCGGTAAACTTGGAGAGGGGCCGCAGAGAGCGTTGTTCTAGCCTGTTGCTGACCAGCGCTAGGGTTTTGTTTTTTTCTTCCCCTTAGGTTAAAAAATGTCTTCTGCAAGTTCTGATGGGGCTTCCGAATTGGCTGTCAGGCGTCCCGTTGTGGACGATGAGGAGAGACTGGAGGACTGGCTCGGTTCGGAATCCCCGGTGTCTGAAGCCGCTGACCGCTCCCGGAGCGGGGCTTCGTCTTCCGGGTCCTCAGGATCTGAGGGAATACCGCACGGTGTGCGCCTTGCTGGTGCTCCGCCCGTGAGCTATACCATCGGGAGAGGGAAGGGTGCCGTGGTGTGTGACGAGCCGAAGGGTAGCATGAACCCCGGAGAGATTGCTGCGTTCCGGGAGACGTGGAGTATCCCGGACGAGGTGGCACTATGGCCACTGAATCCCGGAGAGTCAGCCTGTAACCCGGAGGCAGGTTGGGTTGCGGTGCATCTAGACCAGTTTCGCCACGGGTTTTCGCCTGTACGAGTTGTCCGGGATGAGTATGCCAACGGTAAACGAATTCCGGGCACTATACAGGTTATCATACTCGAAGAAGCGGGGGTCCCGGGGTTGCCTGTCCTTCAATGCCCGGCGCTTTCAACCGATTGTCACCCATATGCCTTCTTGGGTGGATAACAACTGGAGGAAGAAGGTGGTGATGGCGGGCGGGAAGTGGCAGAAGAGGAGTAAGATGTACCGGGTTCCTGCCCCTTGGGGATCAATCGTTCGAGCTGTCCGAGTTGGAGCAGGAGAGGATCACGACCATACTCGGATGTTGGGATGATCTCGAACGGAGCTCTTACAACTTCATCCGGCGAGAAGTGCTGGAGCATTGCTGTCTTGGGCGAGATCCCGGTGCGTAGCAAGTGCTAGCGGTGACACTTTTGCTAACTATTTTAAATACTAACCTTTGCTCGTCCTGCAGGTGTATCTTCCCGGGCGGTCATCAAACCCGACACCACTCTATCCATGGACGGTGAAGAGCTTCTCGTTATGCTGAAGGAGAAAGGCGAGGCCGTTTCACGGACCTCTGTGGACGAGGAGTCTGGTCGGCTAACGGTTCATCCCGAACCGCGGGCCATGGATGTGGAGGACGAGGGCTACGTCCTGGCGCGTGTGAAGAGCCATCCTGCTGCGCCCAAGGCGGGACCCGGTAAGGGCAAGACTACCGGGGGGCCACTGAAGATTCCCGGTGGAGTGAGCCGGATTCCATACCGGCCGGGGTCAGTCCCGCTCGTCACCCGGGTGACCCGATCAAGCGCGCAATCTTCTTCGCCTGACGGCCGGGGTGAGAAGAGGCGGAGGATCATGGACGTTCCTCCCTCCACGCTGGTGAAGCTGACCGGTGGGTCGTCTGGTGAGAATCTGGCCAAACGGCTCAAGGTAACCAGCGGTGCATCGAGTTCGGCTGGGGAGAAGGCTGCCGCTGCCCGGCAGAGTAGCCCCGCGCCTGCGGAGGTACGGAGGGGAAGCCCGGAGATTTGGCCTGCCTTGATCTGGACAGGGCTGAGGTCACCGGAGACTTAGCGGGCGGGAAGCGCCAAAAGTTCAAAGAGTCGGTCCTGCAGGTAAGAATTGTTCGGTGCTATTGTACTGCTCGTAACTTATTTCCTTTGTTGCTTGCTTAATTGCCTCTGTTGTTATGCAGCTGCTGTACAATCTGTACCAGCCCGATCCGAGCGAGGAGCTGAAGAGGCGAGTGGCCGAGCTGACAGAAGCCCGAGAGCGGCTGGAAGCAGAGAGGTCTCGGCTGGAGCGGGAGAAGGCCAGATTGGAGGAGAGGGCCAAGAAGCAGGTGGCCAAGCTGGAGGAGCAGGTCCGGAGCCTGGAGAGGGAGAAGGAGCTGGCTGAGGAGGAGAAGGCCAAACTGGAGGCCAAGGTGGATGAGCTCTAGGTGGGAGTTGCCGCCGTGCGCGTCGCCTCTGCCGCTGCGACCGGGGAAAAGGACCCGGAACTGTACGAGCTGGTTGTTCTCAGATACCATGAGAGCGATCAGTTCCTTCAGATCCTGGAGAAGGCCAGGGAATCGGGCATCGCGGATGCGTACACGGAATGGGAGCAGAAGGGGTACCTGGATACTTCCCAGATGTCGAAGGCTGCTGATGAAGATATTCATGAGCAGTCGGATATCCATGAGCAGTCGGCGGAAGAGCAACCGGAAGGGGAGGGTGGACCTCAGATTGCTGAAGGCGCGGCTGCTTCATCCGGAGAAGCTGGTGGATTGCCTGCTGAGGGTGGAGGCGTAGCTCCTTAGGATTTTGCCCTTGCTCTTTTTTTTGTAAACTTGCCGGAACGGCCTCTGCTTGTATTATCCCTTGACTATGAATGTACTTGAATTGGTGGAACCGGTGGAATTTTTCTTGAAAGTAGTTTGTATATACATCTTGATGTTACAACGGTCGAACCGGTGGTATGCCAAACTAAGCGCCTGGAGGCTCGGCTAGTCTACCAGCCCCGGTCTTGCTCCCGGTCGGGATCTGCTCTCTTTTCCCCTATATACCGTTGGAGCTGGCCGTTACTAATCAAACCCTCCACCGCTGTTTTGAGAGCACAGCACTGGCTCGTTCGATGAGTAGCCTCATCATGATAGGAGCAGTACTTGCCCGTTTGCGCCGTGGTAAGCTTCCCCTTTGGGTACTTTCTCCTGGGCGGTGGTGGAATGATGTTCCCGTTCTCAAGCAAAATGTCCTCATACGAAGAGGTGAGAGCGGTGAAAACCTCTTAACCGGCCGGTTGTGCTGGCATGATTGCCAAGGGGCGTTCTTGCCGGTACTGCGCCTGCTTGTGCTCGTTCTGGGGTCGGTCATGATAGGGCCTTTGCTGCCGTTGCCCCCAATTTCTGCTGGGCCGGCTCGGTCGGGCGGATCGGTTCTCGGTCCGCTGGCTGGTCTTGTCTTCTTGGCGAGGTGGGGGGTGCTCTTCCCGGGGGTGGTCTTCCCGCTTCCTCTTCAGCAGGTGCTGCCCGTACGTCTCGTGATCGGCCTGGGCGTGCCGGATGGCCATTGCCATCAACTCATCATACCCCTGCGGGAGTTCCACCCTCACGGCGTAGGAAAATTTTCCCGGTCGGAGCCCTTGCTTGAACGCCATCTCGGCGATACCTTTGTCAAGGTTTCGAACCCCGGCCGTTGCCGTCTGCCAACGGTTGACGAAAGTCCTCAATTCCTCGCCGGGCGCTTGTATGCAGTTGAAGAGGATGGTCGATGTGCGGGCTCCCTCGACCCTGAGGATGAAGCGGCCTACAAACCGGTCGGCCAACTGTTCGAAGGCCTCGATTGAATTTGCCGGAAGCTCATAGAACCAGCTGAGCGCTTCTCCAGACAGAGTTTCCTGGAAAATATTGCAGCATACTGCATCGGAGTATCCCTTAGCGCATGTCTGGGACCGGAAACTATCCAGGTGCTGGTACGGGCAGCCGGACCCTGAATAGGTGAGCTTGAGGGTCTTCTGGTTACCAGACCTCCTCGACTCCATAACCCGGTGCGAGAAAGGGCCCATGCGCTCGTTGAACCGTGCTCCTTCCATTGGCCGTGCCGCTCTTCTCTCGTTGGCCTCCATTTGGGCCTTCAAATCCGACACGGTATCGGCGAGCATCTGCAATGCCCGTGCAGTCGGGGTCATGGCCTCATCCTCGAACGAAGCGTGTGGCTGAAGGGGCGTCGGCGAGCTCTTGGGCGGTGCCGTGCCGGCCGGTGACTCCGCTCGCTCGGGATCACTGAGCCTCCTACCTAATGACTGCCCCGCCTCAAACCGTCGAGACTGGCTTGGTGGGGGCGCCTGTGCCCTGGTCATAGCTTCGCTGCGCTGTTGTCCTCTCTGGGCGGCTACCAGGACAGCGTTCACTGCCTCCATTTCTGTATACCGGGCGTTGGACTTGGCTCTATCCCGGTCGCCCTCCTCACGCAGACGACTGACCTCTGCGGCCATTGCCCGTATCTCTCCCGCCATACTGCTCTGGTCGGGGCTGTACGTGGTGTCTCGGTCACTGTTGCAGCGCGGGCTCTCCTCTCGGTCGCTCGGATCATCCGAGAACGTCAGAGAAAAGCCCCGGTGCACAGGCCTGTCTTTAGTTGCCGGGCCTTTGCCGCGCGAGCTGTCGTGGTTTGGCCCCGGCGTGCCGGTCGGCCTCCCACAGCTCCCGCCTTCCTGATCGCCCTGGTCGCTGCGCTGCTCCCGCATAACGACCGGGGTGGAGACGAGCGTTTGCACAGGTGCAACACGCTGCCCCTCGGTGGTATTTCTTTCCTGTCTTGCTTCCGAACTCTCTGCCATCGATAGTGCTTACGTGGTTTCTTGTCCAAGTTTCCCACAGACGGCGCCAATTGTTTCTGCACAAACCCTGGGGCCTGGTAGAGACAGGTAAATCTTCGTACTATCTCCTGCAAACCTGCTTACTAAGGGGAATACCAGGCGGGCCGGTCTTCTCCTCTCTGATGCCTAAGTTAGTATAGTTGGAATAGATATAACTTAAGCACGTATATAAGCGGTAGGAATGATCAATTACCTATTAATGAGGGTAGTTGGGGCCCTTATATAGGTGGCCAGGAGTGAGGTCTGGCCTTACCCTTCGATGTGGGACTGGTTCCCTTCTGTTTGCACATCAAAGGGCAGCTCTGGCGACCTCTTTGGCAGGCAGGCGCCCCCGGACCCCGGGCCCCTAGTGGCAGGATAGACTGCTGGACCCCGAGGCCGGGTGCTGGTGATCTGGTCCTGGGCCTCAGGCCGGCCCCTGGTGCACTAGCTGCGGGTCTGGGCCCCTGGTGGCAGGATAGACTGCTGGACCCCGAGGCCGGGTGCTGGTGATCCGGTCCTGGGCCTCAGGCCGGCACCTGGTGCACTAGCTGCGGGTCTGTGGGCCTGCTGTAGCCCCTCTGTGGCTACTGTCAACAATATATATATATATATAGTTTCTATCAAGAACAAAGGTTGGCTTTGAAATTAACTTGTTAAGTTTTTTTTTTTTTTTTTACTTATTTTTCAGTCTTATTTTCACATCTCCACCTTTCAAATATTATGATAGGATCTAATGTATAGATCATTTCTGTAAAATTTCAATGATAATTATTTGAGATTTTTTTATGGTTATTATATATGAACCGTAAACGTTAGGCATTATCGGTTTGTTTCAAAAATTTGAAGATTGGACTTCTGACCAGGAGAAAACAACACTGCTTCTAAATTTTTTTTTTTTTTAAATAATAAAAAAATTAAAATAACCTGGACGGCAGTCGTTTGAAATAATTTTGGTTGAACTCAAAAAATGCACCAAATCCAGACAAGGCTTGAAGGATAACTATCCAAAAGCAGAGACTTGGAATGGCCGGTGTCAATAAAACACACAACGAACAATTCAAATAAGGTGAACTTTTAACAGCCCATTAATAGATAAAAGATCAAGTAAAAGAAGTGTCTCTAACACTGTTGGAGACACAATTTCCTACTACAGATCTCAACTATGTAAATTACGGAATTCAGGGTCAAAAGAGTCGGAACGCATATATAGGCCAGACACGACTATATTAGCAACAGCTTCCAAACTAGTAGAGCAGAAAACAGTTACCAACCACCACCGCCGCCACCACCACTCTGCGAGCCCCATCCTGAAGTACCATTGCTTGAACCCTTCTTTTTGGAGTCAGTACCCCATCCTGAAGGCTCATTATCAGTGGCAGCGTCATTTGCACCAGCCCCACCCCATCCTCCTGAACCACTACCACCTTCTTGACCCCAGCCACTTCCACCACCAGCAGCCCAGCTGCTGCTTCCTCCACTAGCACTTCCACCTGTACCCCACCCACCTGGGAAAGCTTCCCTGCCAGGTGAGTTTTGAACCTTTGCACCTGGAAAGTTGCCCAAGTTACCATTGTCATCCTTGGTATCTGAACCCCATGTAGAACCATCAAAAACTGAATCATGTCTCTCATTATCGCCTCTGCTATCGTTATATGTTCCTCGACCACGACCACGACCCCGACCCCCATAAGGTCTAGGTAGTCCACTTGGATGTCCATCTCGACCGCCACCACTTCTGTAATCATTTCTGCCTGTAAACCAAACATTTTAACGTTGGTGACAACTTATTTTCAAAGGATTTTTGACACTGACAACAACAATCAAAGGACCAACATGCTACTACACAAGTAAATAAATTCAACAGACTGGCTGGTATAAAGCCACAATAACATTTTTATTAAGTATATAAAGAGAGATTAAGTGAAAACAAAACCATCCGTGAAAAGAGGAGAAATTTAAGGAAATCGTAACTGACATTTTGTATGTCTGCACAGATCCATTTTTCTCAAAAATAAAGTCAGTTGGCCAAATTATTCAAAAAGAAGTCCTATACCACATATTCCAGAGGTAGGGCAGAAAATGAAGTGGTGATTGTTAATGAGTTGATTGTTTACTCTCGTTCTACTTGAAAAAAAATTAGAGCCCACAAAGTTACAGCCTACAACAAGTGGCAAAATAAACACGGTACCATACTTTACACCTCATCAGATTGCACATATATTCAATTAGGAATAAACTTCACCTGTTCGCGAACTAGGTGTAGAAGACCTATCCCTGTCAAATGACTGGCCTCTCCAACCACCATCATTGTTTGAACCACCCCATCCACTGCCTGCAGATGCACCTGAAGAACCCCCAGTTGCAGGACTTCGCATGGGCACCATAGCAGCAACTGATCTTATTGATGGTCCAGACTCATGTTGAGGCTCATCAATGTACTTCTGGAAATAGGCTACAAGCCGATCAATGCTATCAAACATCTTTTTTCTGAACTTGAACCCCTTAGGATATAGCCCAACATACTCATGGTGTGGATTTGTACTCCGTATATAGGTTAGTATGAAAGTCCCTGGATGCTCATGTGAAATGCCGAAACAATAAACAATCCTCATAGGATACTCCAGTTTTTCAATCTTTAAAAGTTCATCAACCTCTGCTTTTGTGCCCTGTCGGAATTTGCGATAGTTTAGCATTGCCTTCAAGTGAGACACCAGGGGATCAACATAACGATCCATTACCTGCATTTATATTTGTCAAAAAGCAAGTCAGTCTTCTGTGCCACTTAATTTTTATACCTCAGAATAATAACATACATAGGCCAATCACATGGGTACAAATTGACATTTCGTTAGTGGAAATGACCGACCAACAATTAAGACTGATCAGTACAGCAACAGAAAAGTAAGACTCCTGATACTGTATTACTTCAAAGAACAAACTGCATTCAAAATACTGACCTCATCCAAATCCTCAAAAGTGTCATCTCCAATTTTCAGGGTCTTTCCAATACGAAGTAAGCTGGTGATATCCTTGTGTTCCTTTCCACCTTCAACCACATCTTTGTGAGCATAGACTCCATCGTAAACTTTAAGAGTTAAGGTCAAATATGAAGGCCCACGAGAACTAGGACGAATAATACTTTCCCCAGGATCTTTATCAGATAAGAACTGTAAAATACATAGATGGCATTATTTGTAAGAAATGGTTTGGAACAATATTCATGCATATAGACTATACAGTTCTCTTCACAAGGATGTGTTGATATTTAGAAAAGTAAGAGAGGCCCACTCACAGATGTACTACAATTATCAATAACAAAATTATACAGTATACCTTCATTGCTTCATCAGCAGTAATATTCTGGAAGCGAGGATGAACAATCATCCTAGGCTTGAAATGCTTTTTTGCAAGCTCCTTCTCCTTACGAGCTTTTTCTTGCTCAGTCTGCAGACTTCTCCTGTCCTCATGGTAATATGTATCGAGATTCTCAATATTTTGACTTCGGTTATTTATCATCTCACTCTCTCTACAAACTAGGAACACCTGATACCTATCTTTTAAAATAGATTTGACCTTGCAAGCAAGAATGTCACCCTCATTCAGTCTCTCAGAAAAGTCAGAAATGTCCCTCGAATCATCTGAATAATCATCTTTCGTAAGCATACCAGTCAATCCAGATTCAAGTGCACAAAATGCCCTTTGAGCTTGCACCCTACGAACTGTGGCCTGCACAATTCTTCCTTCAGCAAGGGTATCTTCAGTTTCACCTGATATCATATAGAATTCTTCATCTTGACTTAGTTCTTCATATTTCTTACGCCAATCCTGAAAACCCTGTATTAATTCTCTCCTGATGTCACCAAATGTCTGAATCTTATCCTCACGTTCTTTGCTTTTGGCATATGCTTCAACATCAAGATTTTTTAGAAATGTAGGTCGATCCCTAACATGTTCTATAGCCATCTCCATAGCATCCTCATCATCATTGGCACCATCAGCTTCAAAAACATCTTTGGCCAATTCTTGTGCAAGAATATAGGATTCTGGATGAATTCTTGTATCATCCAACAGATCAATAAATTGGCTGCTGCTCGCAGCCAGCCCACTGCGCCGGACACGCAAGAATCCAACTGCATTGACGAACACCTTTTTACTTAACCCATGTGCTGTCAAAAAATCCTTCCGTGTAAATATTGCACCAGATCTTACCAATGATCGTTGCAAAAAAGCTGCTTTTCTAGGTCCAAGCCCAGAAACAAATTGCAAAGGTGCGAATAACCATTCATGGCTTATAGCCAAATTTATGTCGAGGCCTACCTGGTTTGTAACATCTACCATGACCTGTTCAATCATTGTATACTTCTCATCCGGGGTGAGAAAGTTCTCTAAAGGGTTGAGTTTCCAAGACAAGATTTCTCTTCCTGGTCCACAAAGAGTGGCAACCATTGCCAACGGATTTTGAAGATAACGCCCTAGAGCCACAGCGCGCTTAACAATGCCTAACAAACAGAACGTATAATCAATCAGCCATTTAATATGAAGACATGAGATTTCAAAGATGGGGAATATTAGTACCTGACTGCGCAGGTAGCTGATCAGATGAAACACGAGAGTTTTCATACAGGCGAGCCAAAGATTCATCCCCATAGACAATGGTTAGACCGTCCATATCATGACCAACATCTCTAGGATTCTCCTCCACCATCTTAAAGATTATCTGATAATTGCAAGTAAAAAAAATGAACATCATGTTTGCAAAAGATGGCTTTTTAAAAAATGAAATGCACAACTCTTTATACATATTATGAGAAATCAACAACCCGAAATAAAGGACACGAAAAAGCAAATCCCATCCGACTAATTCCACTAAATTAATAAATTTCAAATACACCATCTTTTTCTACCAGAAAGAGTATTAACAAGAAAAATAACAGAAATAACAGATAAGACTTTCAATCCATTTCCAAAAATTTGTCACCATTACCACCCACCCAAAAATAGAATAGAAAATAAGTTAAAACACTTTTAAACTACAAAATCAATTCCATATGTCATATAACTGGAGAAATAATCACAAATCAATCACCAGCAAAATAACTGTAGTTACACTCACCTCATAAATATCCTCTTTCAGGCGAACACAAGACAAATTTGCAGCTCCTAGAACAGCCACATGTGGTTGGTGCTCAGTCATGAATTTCAAAACACGTTCTTGATCATTTTTCTTCCGTTGCTGATCGCTAACATTCTGGGAGCGCAAGGTGAGAGACCCCGTATAAAGCACATCTAGCACCTCCCCTGATGAATCTAACATAACAAAAGTGGTTGCTGGCTTCCCAGGGCCCCAACAGCAAGCCATGACCCTGGGTGCAGCTTCATCGTCTGAACTAATGTCATTCTCTTTCCGTTGATATGGTCCCACAGAGACTTTATTCCACAAAATTTTTCCATATTCCATCAGTAACCAGTTCTTTGCCCTACTAGTCAACAAGGCTCTTGCTTCTTTCTCCATTGAAGGTAGAAGAAAGCTGAAAAGAGCATCCTGCAATATCAACTTTCGCTGCTCATTCCAGAGTTGTGCAGATTTACTAACACCATCACTAAGATAGTACTCATTAAAGTCGCTCATCAACTTGTTTAGTCTGTCTTCCGGTAGCTTAATAGAAACTTGAAGAAGTTTCTCCTCTTCAGCCTTCTGGATGAGCAGCCATTGTGCATCCTTGAATTTATTTAATGGCTTTCTTTGCAACCACTTCACCCCCGAAAACTTATGATAAGCATCAATTGCAGCATTTCCATCTGGTGTTGGGTTTGTTGACAACTCAAATATATCCAAGTAGTTGCTCCGAACATACTTTCGGACACATGGCTCACAGCTTATCTCAACAGCAGCCTGAAAGATGTCATCAAAAACCATCACGAAGTTATAAACTTATGTTAAGGCAAGCTATAGAAGAGAATATATATTGAACTCTATACTATTAACACCTACCATATGCCTGGCTCCTTTGAGCACTTCTTGGGGTGTTTCAAACATTGCACAAGTGAAGTTTGAAGCCAACTCCTCCGGAGTCTCTTTCGCGTCCTCCAGCTCATCCATTCTCTAACATCAAGTAAAGTGAAAACCTTATGTCTCTTGGAAGGAAAAACATATAAATGTGTAAACCCATCAAGTAATGTAAAACAAACTCACCATTTCCTCTAGTGATAATTGCAAACCAAACTGTTCGGAGCTGTAACCAAACTTGCTGGCAACCTCCCATAAACCAGCCTTACTACAGATACTAAAAAGTGACTTCCTCTTGGGCCTCTTATATTGACCCTCATCCACACCTATCTCACCAGCTGGGAAATGTAAGTTAAACTTGGTGTCCACATCATCAACTTCCCTCTCCGAATCCGCAGCCTTTAGTGACTTCATAATTGATTCAAAAAGTTGCTGATTCAAAGTTAGTCTGGTCACATCATCTATGCGTCGATATTCTTCACCGAACCGCTTTTCATAGTAAGATTGCAGAGCACTTTTCCGCTTCTGAAGCAGCAGCCATTTTCTGTGCAAGTCCTGAATGGACCAAAGTACCTAGACAAAAGAGTAATCTTTTCAATATTATTTCTTGGTCATACTTAAAATGCATGACATCTTAATTGTTCGATGACGAGTACCTTGTGCCACTTTAGGGTGGATGCTTTCTCATTTTGATCATCCATGTCAAGGTGTTCAGGATCTTTCGATATACTAAGGCACTCCTCCTTCCGATACATTGCAATAAAAGGAACCTAAAAGTAGAGAATGAACATTTAATCAGATAGATGCCAGATAAATTAAAGAATACGTTGACATAAACAAGAATACTAACATCCAATTTCTGCACATGGTGCAAGTTCAAGAATCCTATGATGTCGTCCCTGCTTATAGAATTCCCCAGTCCTGTGTTGCCAAAAGAAGGAACTGTACCACTAGCTAGTTGATTGAATATCCAGGTACTCTCTTCATCTATGCTCTTTTCATCAAGTGGAGGAAAACCAGTGCTTTCCTCATATACCTATGAAGAAAAGAATATATAGATAAAAAAGATCATGGAAACTGATATCTTGAATCACAGAATATTAATCATAGGAAGCTAAAGGACCTGAATTCTTTCTGGGACATCAAGTTCTCGAATCTGGTCATCCTTCTCTGTCATATACTTTTCCGAAAGAACGATTGGTTCAAATTCATCTTCAAGCTTACTTTCCTTCCATTCACTAGAACTCAAACCTTGCTTATACTTGTGCAATAATTCATCAACATCACCAAATATATCATGGGCTTCCTGCAGAGCAGATGAGGATACTCCTGGTTGCTGCCTAGATTTCTTTTTCTTAAACTTCTTCTGTCTACGCGCGGGGCGGGGGGGGGGGGGGGGGGGGGGGGGGGAGAGATAATTAGTCAACAATTAGAAAATTAAGTTCAAAACACAAACAAGTCAATTTCATCAGAAGGGCAAACACACACTGCAGGATATACCTAACAGGAACACCAGCCTCATCAAACTCCTCGTCGACTATAAAGTCTGCCATTTCATCATCTTCTCCATCATCTTCCGCTTCTGCTGGTTCCTCCTCTTCAGCAATGTCCTCAAGTGGGGGGCCTATATATTGAGCAATGTATGAGTCCAGTTTTACAGAGTATGACCAATCAAGAATAAACCAGATTTCTATATATTGAGCACTGTACGAGTCAAGTTTAACATAATATCCAGAAGGATATACCTTCCACATCACCAAATAATGAGAACTTAAGCTTCTCCTCTGCAGTTCTCCCCCCTTTACCAGTACCAAGAAACTCCTCCTCATCAGATAATCCACCAACGTCCCCCTGAGCATGCCTCTGAGCTTTTTTCAACCGCTTAAACTTCCCCTGAAAGTTTGGCCAAAGAAAAAGGAGAAACTCTTCAAATCTTCAGTTTGCAAGCACACACACATAAATATATATATATATATATGTAGAAACGTGTTTATAACTCAACAGGAACTGGAATGGAACCTTTCTGCGCGGGGCAATCACATTATTGTCCTCTAGGAGCTCATAGTCATCTTCATCAAGAACATATTCCTCTCTAAATAACAAAAAAGGAAAATTTATATGAAGAACAGTCTGTTGAATCTTAAATAAAAACAGGGTTACGTCATAGCAAAACAAATAAGACTGTAAAAATGAACAGGGTTACTTTTTCTTTCGTTTCTTCTTCTTCTGCCTCTCCTCTTCACTGTCGGCCTTCTCTTCTTCCTCCTGCTCATCTTCTTCATCAACATCATCTACGATAAAATCATCCTTCTCATATTCATCCGGCCCTTCTGCAAATTCCACAGTACAAACAAACAAAGGGAAATCTGAGGTTGAAGTAACCAAACCCTAACACTAAAATGGGTCCTTAAGCCCAAACAAAGTTAACCAAATTATAAATCTGCGTTTACCTTCTTCATCGTCCTCATCTTCGTCGCCACCATCCCTGTCGACTGCGTCCCCGTCGGTGGGTTCCCTATCCTCCTCGTCGAACTCAACCTCATCTGAACACAAAAACATCGCAATTGTAATGGAACCATTTTTAGGGCAAAACAAGCTCGAGAGAGAGAATATTACCCTCATCGTCGGAGATGACAACTTTGCCCATGATTTGGTGGCGGAGGGGATTTTAGGGCAACAAAGGCTGATTCACGACTTGGAGAGAGAGAGAGAGAGAGAGAGAGAGAGAGAGAATTGTCAGTACGGGCGGGGCGGGGCGGGGTGGGGCGAGAGCGAGAGACAAAGTTGGTCCCTCTCTGTAGAGACTGATATATTATTTCCAGCAGCGTTTGGACGAAACGAATATATACAGAATTTCTTATTTCTTTTTCTTTTTCCTTTATACTGTGTTTGGATGGAGGAATTTTATTTTGATGAGAATTTTATTTTGATGGGATCTTATTTCTCGTAATATAAAAATCCAGGAATTGAGAATTCTTCTGTTTGGATACTATAAATTAAAATTTCAAAAATAATTAGAGTTACATATTCTCTTGTTTGGATTAAAAATAAAATAAAAAGTAAAAACAAAATTTTGAATCGTGAGTAAGGAACAAAATATATTTAGACAGAAATTATTATCATGGTCCAAATTATTGTAGATGAAAATTCAAAATATAGTCATTAAAATATTAAACTTGAAGAAGCATGTCAATTTTGTTTGTCGCCATGGAAAAAGGGTTTCACAGCTGAGAGAATTGAAGAATGACACCTCTTTCTCAGGGAAAATAAATAGGGAAAACATGTATTAAATTCCCCTGATTTTTTCCCGTGGAATGTTCACTTTTCTAGGAATTTCATCCCAAACAAGATATTTTGAGATAAGGAATATCAAATTTCTGGAATTTAATTAAATTCCTCCTTCTTTTCCTTCATCCAAACACAACATTAAAGATTTCGGAAAATACTGTAAGCGGAGAGGCCAAGATAACCGCCACTTGCCGAAACAAAAAAAAAATAGAATCTCCAACTCCAATTTTACCTATATGTTAAAGGAAAAACACATTATGTGTCTTCGTCAATGTAACTGACGAGAGGTAATTAGGTAGTCATTATTGTCATTAATGTATTTACTATTACCGTTGTAATACTCACCCTATATAAAGGGGATTATCAATGAAATGAGTAGACCAATTCCCATTTTCCTACAACACGTTATCAGCACGTAGCTTTACTCGCTGAGATTTTTTTTAGCCAAGAAAAAAAAGCCTGAAAAAAAATATTCAGAAACCCTAGGTTTTGTCTCTGAAAAACAAAATCAAAACCTTAAATTTTCTTTTCTGCCGGCAACAGTTTGCCGGAAATCCCCAGAAACTTATTTTGCCGACAAGCACTTCGTTGGCAAAAGGAAGGCTATGCACTCTGCCGACGAAGCTTTGTCGGCAGAGAATGAAAAAATATCATGGCACCCAGATATCTGCTCTGGGCACCCTCACCTTCTCCGATCGGCGACGCAGCCTTGAAAGCTGCCGATCGACCGCCACTACACCTCGCAGCATCGTTGACGAACCGGCGCCGCCACCGATCTGCGCTGCTCTAGCATCACCAGCGCGCGTACTCAGGTCGCTCGGCCTTGATCTCCGACTCTGCGGCTCCGATCCGCTCGCTCGGCCTCGTCGACTCCACCAGCTCCGACGCTAGCAGCGCCGCATCCGCCCTAGCCCAGCCTCGCCAGGCCTGCACCGATAGCATCGACGCTAGCAGCAGCCCCCCCCCCCCCCCCCCCCCCCCCTTCGCCGCTCCTCCGATCGCCTCGACGATAGCAGCAGCCCCGATCCTCCTTCGATCGCCGACGACGCTAGCAGCAGCCCGGAGCCCCGAGCTTTCGACCCGAGGCTCCCCGATCCGGACCCAGATCAGTCCAGCCTTGATCGGACCCAGATCAGCCTTGATCCGAAGCCACCTGATCCGGCCATCGACGCCGCTCGCAGAGCTCGACCCGATCGGCTGATTTGCAGCTCGACCTGACCCGACCCGACCCGGTTCGTCCTAGATCCGACCCGTGAACAGGATACGGATATTTACCATTTCTGGTAAATTAAGGTTAGTTTTCAAAACTTACCTTAGTGAAAAAAATTACTGTTTCTTTTTTCACAGATTAATGAAATTAATTATAAATGTTAAATATGATTGTCTATTTGATATTTTTATTGCCTACATAAATGCATATATATATGTTTATGATAAATTAAGCATTAAAATTTATATAGGCAACATTTTTCATTTAGATGTTATGTTGAAATTAATGCGACATATATTTATGAAATTTGAGCATCATTATATGTCTATTTTATTACTGTTAAATAATTGTTTTATTTAACATGTTATTTGCCATGATAATGCAATTTCATGAGCATTGTAATATAAAGAAAAAAGGACAAACCTACTACTGTGAAAAAGCATTTTCACGAAGCAAGAAAAATATGACCATTACAAATTTCGGTCTTGAAATCCAATTTTTATTTCTTGAAAAGGATATCTTATTAATTGTGTAAAAAGCAACAATAATGGAATTTCATTAGCTTCGCATGCAATGAAAACGGAGAAACCAAAATTTTACTGTGATAACGTAATTTCACAAAGCATCGGATTTACCATAATGTATCTTGGTTTATATTAGTTGTCGTGAATATCATTTAGACCGCGAAACTAATACATTTTATTCTTCCTATATTTTATAGATGGTTCAACCATCACAGTTTGACTTTTACACATTGGGCTCTGAAGAACTTGAGTACCAAATTCCCCTATTGAGCCAACAAAGGCTTGAGCATGGTATATTTATACGAACTGCTTTATGTAAATAGCTAAATATATAATTTCAATATCTTGAATGACAATGTAAGGTCTAAGAAAAAAATTCCCTGGAACAAATTATGCAAAGTAATGCAACAACCATACACCAAAGGGCAATGACAATGTAAGGTATGAGAAACAGAAATTTCCGGGAACACATTTTGAAAAATAAAACAACCCTAAATCAAAAAACAATGACGATGTAAGGTCTTAGAAAAATATATATATATTCTTGAACAAATTGGGCAAAGTAATGCAACGACCCTAAAACAAAGGGTAATTACCATGGACGTAAAATTCATATAATCATCCAAAAGTAAGTGGAAACAATGTAATATTTAAAAGATGACATAGGGGACATGTCATGTGCAGTAAAACACTCTGCCATTGTTGTAATTCAATGAATTATTGATACGTACATCATACGCTAGCAAAGAATTAGCTACGACTTTCAATAAGTATGAAGAATCATATGAGTACGTGGATTTTTTGGAAAAGTATCTTCAATATACAACAAGAACATCGAAAATGAATTTACAACTGAAGACATAACATATGGGAAGAATATGTCAAAATGACACATCTCATCATTGCAGCTATTAAAAGAGCACAAAGGATCTGGCTCAATCCAAAATAGACGTTGATTAGTCTACTTATAAATTTCCAAGATATCCTTATAAAGGCTATTACGCCTAAATACGACTTTTGGTCCTAAATTAGACTTTTTGTCTTAAAGTTTCTCTCTCTAAATTGGATAAGACTAAATGTAATCGTTGGCATGTTAATTTTTTTTAATTTTCTCTAAAGGAATTGAGATTATTCAAATTTTATTCATAATATACATGATTCAATTTTCTACATCTAACTTTACAAAGTATTGCATAAAGTAAAACAACATATCATAATATAGGCATGAAACAAAGAACCGTGTGCAAAGAAACGCACAATGTAAATCCCTAAAATAATAGTACTGAAGAACAGTAGTACTATATCAATAGTATATGATAATGATTAGTATATCAAAGAAAGTAATAAGGATCAGTATATCTTTTCCTTTGGGATTCATAATACACCTGCCTAATTGGGATTACAATACCTTTTTATTACAATCCCCATCGATTTACTCTAAAGAACTTGAGTTACGTTTCGATGTATATATTGAACATATGTCAAATTGACAATTTATGCGATAAAAGAAAATTGAATTTATTCCACATTTTAAAGAAATTTCTGCCACGATGTTCATGTAATAAGACATAGATGAGAATTTCATCTAAGCTCCTTTGCATTACCTCTAATGACAACGGATGTAAACGAGTATTAGAGAAGTTTATATGTCAACTTAGTGGGTTATATGTAACCGCTAATTGAATCCAAAATCATAAGAAAATGATATTTTGGAATTTTGACATAGATTGGCTTTGATATGGTGATCCGTACATTAAAGAAATTACTATGGACACCCATATTTTGGATGAATAGAAGCGAACACCAGAAGAATATGGTTCACACACGAAACTGAGGACGATCAAAGAACATTTTATCCTCTAATATTATTTCGGTACAATCCATGTAGGGTTGAAGACGTACGTTCAAACCCTAGATTCCACCGCCCCCTTAAGGTGGCATTATGATTGATGCACAAAGTACATGCACTTATGTCTTATTATGCTTCTGACATCCATCGTGATTTTTTGAATAAAAGTACATCATTCAAAGCCTATTCGTTAAAGCAATTATGATTGAGATCATCATATGCAAAGGACACATGAGTTTCTCATTATGTTGTTATATTGAATCAAAAGAGGATTCAGTGGATCGATTCAACCAACTTGCGGACACCATAGATATTTTATGGTGTTGGTTGTTGTGTCGACACACTGGTCACGTGTCATGACACCATCCACAATTAAAATTTATGCTGCTTATGCTAGAAAGTCAAAGCACTTAGGCCGGGTTAATTTCCGTAGGTGTGATGATTTTATGGCTTATTATATGGGATTTGTAATGGACATCATATTCCTATATATAAAAACCCAATTGGTCTCACGGAAAACGACTACAGTAATAGTCTTAATATTGGTAAAGCACACCAATACTTCCGTTTTGGGTTATGCAATTTTTGCATGCAGCGTTACTTTTTCATCTATGGCCATCATCATTGAACCAATTTACACCATAGCTAGTGACTATGTGTGAGGATTTTAAAGGATTTCAAACGAACTTGTAATCCTTGAGCTCTTTTGGATTGACACGGATCTACAATCCTTGAGCTCCATTAAATGTTTTTATGTGCCAAAATTGCGCCGCCACAGCGCACAATGATGGGTCCATTGAGATGAATAAATATTTATGCTGGATATGAACTTCCAGCTATAGTCCGCTATGTCGAAACCTTGACAGGCGATCTCTTCACCGCTAGATTTGCGGAGTGTCACTTTGATGAGACAGTCTTCCCGTCGTTAGGGGGAGATAAGAACAAGCATGTTCAAGTGGAACGACAGGAATTGTCGTGGTTTGTCCCCACTGTGTCTCATCTCGATCCCCAAAAATTACACAAAGTAAGGTGTGTAGATATCTTATACATTAAAGTGACGAGATCACATAAACCTGCTGCAAATATACCTGCAAGGATTGTGTTTTATCAAAAGGACATGGTACCACCCAAGAGGAATTGGGTATTGCACTGCCACCATGGATGGTGGCATGGTGACGCCATAAGTGGCATAAATGGTGTCACAGGCCGTGGCTCTCCAAGGAAGAGGGGGAGGCCACCTTAGGTTCGATACATACTTGTGTAAAGGAAGAAAACAAGTTTGGCACAACCTGATCTATTGATCAGTAATACTCAAATCCGTCTCATGAGAATATTTATGGATTGTGGTTATCATTGGGGGACGCCTCAAATGTTAGAACCAATCCTTAAAGTATAGAGATCTCTACAAACACATTACACTAGTGTACATGAGGACGTGGAATAATGAGTCTACTATCGAACCATACTTCGTTGAAAAATGTCAACTTAGTAAACTGGCCTAATGGAAAGAAGCGATCCAGTATAAACAAAGAGATAGGTATTTGGGCAGGTGACGCCGACACCGCAAATATAAACCCTATCAAATATATCTTTGTTAGAATGCGTAATGAGAATAAGAGTATGCAAACTCACCTTATGGCGCAAGGTCTCTCAAAAACGCACTGGAATCGACTACGAGGAGATATTCTCTCGTAATGGACTACGATGAGACAAACTCTCGTAATGGATGTCATTGCACTCCACTACCTTGTCAGTTTGGTAGTTTCCGAAAAACTGAACATGCAGCTTACGAAAAGTGATCAAAACATATATCTCTATGGGGATCTAAATTAAGAGATATACATGAGGATCCTAAACGGACTTGATCCACCCAAATCAAGTGACTCTAGATCACATGAGTACGTTTGCAAAAGAAATTGAAACGTTCACTAAAGTGACTACTTGATTGGAAAGGGATTGATGAATTATGCCCTTGCGTTTTCATTATGGATATATATGAACTCTAAATGAAATAAGAGAAACTCAGTGTATTGTAAATCCTAAGTTGAGAATGAAAAAGATTTTGGGAATACACAGTCTTGAAATGGAACTCAAGGACTGTAATGATGGTGATCATCCATCAATCGGCTTAGGCGCTCTAAAGAATAAAGTGAGGCCTACAGATATTCCCATGATCAGTCGAAGTCTTTACTCTAACAATAGATCCGTTTTTCATCTAATGGAAGATGACGAAGAAGTATTGGGAAATGAAATTCCTATACAAGTGCAATGACGCATGATTGTACTTAAACATAATATGTAAGACTCGACCTCTCATTCGATGTAAATTTGTAAAGCTATGTCTAGCTATGCGCCTACGCAACGCAAATCGTTCTTTCATTAAAGATATGAAAGATTTGGGCTTATTCAATCTCTACATAGAATGTGACATGATAAAGAAATTATCCACGTCATAGCTAACTATGCGTAAAGAAAAACGCATTAAAGGTGAGATAAGAAAATCTGTTATTACAGATCAATTTCAAATCTCTTAATGGTTCACTCATACTCTAGACGAAGTTATGACCATTTTGTTATATGAAGGTCATACCACGAGTGAACCTGATGTTCAATATGAACCTATGTATTCAGTTCATGAACAACCTTATCCTCAAGATCAAAGTAAATCAAGTTGGATCTGAGGACGATGTGGCAAGATTTAGTTACTAAATCATTGCTCAAAGTCATATTTGGAAAAACATGTGAAAACACATAACTGTGCTGGTGTTACTAAAGCTCCCTTGATCAAATGAAAGAATCAGGGAGAATCCCATGATTAATGTAAAAATCAGGGGGAGTTGCAGACATTAGGGGGAGTCTAGCACATACATGTTGTTTTCAAATGTAATAGGTGCGTTGCGCTCTTTTTGTCCTTCGACCAAAGTTTTATTTTCTCCCATTGGGTTTTTGTTACTTGGCAAGGTTTTTAATGAGGCAACACCACATGCACCATTTTACCTCTGACTCGGCACAAGGGGGAGTGTTAAAGGAAAAACACATTATGTGTTTTCGTCAATGTAACTGACGAGAGGTAATTAGGTAGTCATTATTGTCATTAATGTATTTACTATTACCGTTGTAATACTCACCCTATATAAAGGGGATTATCAATGAAATGAGTAGACCAATTCCCATTTTCCTACAACACTATAAAACTTTTTGTAAAATTTTATTTCCCCTTTTATCTTTTAATAAAACAAAAATATATGAGAAATAGTAATGGTGTTGCTTTCGCAGGTTAATGTAAAAATAAAAAATGACTATTTATATTAATTTGAAGGCCTCTTGCACATTTGAACAATCACTCTAAACTATTGTCTATTTAAATACGTGATAACCACTCTATTTTCTATTTAAATAAATTTTACTAAAATATAATAAATTAAGATCATTTTACCCTCATTCCTTAGTAACATACGTAGAGAGAGAAAGTAAACTTTGTCGGCCACCGACGCCAGACTTCGGTCACCGGTTGCCCGAGTCTGGTCACCGATTTCTGGTCACCAGACGCGCGGACTTCGCTCACCGGTCGCCTGATTTCGGTCACTGACTTCCGGTCACAAGGCTATTGCCGAAATCCGACCGCCGGATTTTTTTCCATGTGTCACCAGATTCTCGTCAGATTTTTCAAAAAATGTCACTAGTTTCTCACTAGACGTTATCGGAACTATACCGGAACTATACTGACCCCCGGTAACCTCTAATAATTGATTATAGCCCCCACAATAACTATTAATAATAAATTTCTGACTCTCAATAAACAAGTTATTGATTCCCAACAATAAATTACCGACTCTCGGTAACCTATAATAATAAATTATTGATCATCAGTAACCCCTAATAACTTACCCATAGTAATCGTTAATAATAAATTTCTAATTCCCAGTAAACAAGTTATTGACTCCCAACAATAAAAAACTGACTTTCGATAACCTCCAATAATAAATTACTGATCATCAGTAACTCCTAAAACCCTTAATTATTGTCTCATGGTTACCGTTAAAAATAAATTTCTGACTCCCAGTAAACAAGTTAATGATTCTCAACAATAAAATATGGATTCTCGATAACCTCTATTAATAAATTACTGATCATAAGTAAACCCTAATAATTGATTACAGCCCCATAGTAACCGTTAAAAATAAATGAGGGCCTATATCCATAGCTCCAAAATTGGCTCTTAGACCTCCCTATTATTTCATGTTATTGTTGACAAAGTCAATGCAAGTAAAATTACCAAAAAGATATATATCAGTAGAAGGGAAAAAAAATCTCTATTTACCTCCATGATATAAGTCTTCGACTAGGAGACTTCTTTTCCAATGTAAACCCTAAAAAAATCTCAGTTGACCTCCACAATACGTGAAACACTATAGAGGAAAATGGAGATTCCGGAATTGAGTAAAGCATCGCTTTAGAAACTCTGTACAAATGAATTTCTTGTTCCTTTAACTTCTTGTTTTTTAATTTTTTCTTCTATATATGTATACAATATTCTATTTCTATGGTTCTCTTTGTAGTTCTTCATACAACAGATAGAAGATGAGAACTCGACAACTTTTATTAGCTATACGTAATTATAATTTTTTAATTTCGATCAAATGTGGAGATAAAGACTACATAGTATGAACATTGAAGCAAAGAATGTAATTTGCCTTGGTTTGAACCGGTTCAAAATTCAAAGGAACAAAGATGTGCGTAGAAAGTTAAATTGGTGTCAAAATTATATTTTTAGAATAGTTAATGTGAATAAGATTAGGTTATGTATAATTGGAATTCTTGGTGAGTGGAGCATTCTGCTCTTGAATTTTTAATTCGTGATTGATAATCATGCACCCTACAATAAGAAGAGTATATAAGTATCTCATGCTGCTATACTTCTATATATTTAGCTTCCAGTTATCATTATGCTTGCTTGGTATCTCATTATCAAGAGCTGAGAAATTATTTATGGTTGTTATATATAGAAATATTAGCTAACTTCCCAAAACAAGTAGTAAAGCTGACTCTTCGTAATCTTTATATTCAACTGCCTTCATGTTTTAGCACTGATATGATGTTACATTCTAGACATCATTGAGTTTTAGTTTTTTCTTTATATATTATTATTACAAGAACAGCAAAAAGAAAGCAATGAATCTAGTCAAAGTGGGGTTAGATCGGAGTCTGGAGAAGACTATACCAACCAATTCACAACTACTTAGGTAAGTGTTGAATATCACTAACAGCTGTATGTGCAACAATTTGAATTATATATATATTTTCTTGGATTAAGAGTTGTATGAAAAAGTCCAAAGAAAATAATATAGATCCGGTTTGGGCAGATTTTCAAGAGTAAAAATAAATTAATTCAGTGGGTACGTTCTGTTGGTAGGAAGAACAATATGGTGATTATCATTCGGATGTCTGATACAAGTGCTGCTGGGAATAAGAAAAAAAATACCTTAATTGAGATTTTGCTGTGAACGAAGTGGTGACCATAAGCGTGTTGTGAAATCAAGCACCGATACTAAAAAGTCAAATGTAGAGAGTAAGGAAACTACTGAGGCATCTGGTAAAAAAAAAAGAGCGTCCAAGGGATAGTGGTACAAAAATATGTGGATGTCCATTCGCATTGAGAGGCATAAATATGATTGGAGATGAATGGATATTGCAGGTGACATGTGGTGTATCATCCTCGTTCTCAATCTCTTCATAGTCATTCATATGCTTGGAGATTATCAAATGACGAACATGCAATGTTGGTAGATATAACAAATAGTCTAATGAAACCAAAGAACATTTGACAACATTGAAGAAACGAGATCCAGAAAACGTGACAACCATGAAGATGATATATAATCTGAGGAAAGTGCATAGAATGAAGTTGATGGTTGGACGATCGCAATTGCAATGTTTGCTATATAAGATGTCAGAAAACAATTATGTTGAGCACCATAGGAGAGAAGGTAATATTGTTACTGGCATATTTTGGTGTCATCCTTACAGTCTTCAAATTTTATGTACGTTTCCTCGTGTACTTATCATGGATTGTACCTATAAGACCAACATATACCGTTTTCCACTTTTTGAAATTGTGGGGGTGACATCCACTGAGATGTCTTTTAATGTTGCATTTGTCTACATCTCAAGAGAGATTGAGAACTCTTCTAGATCAGTGTACTCTAAGTGTTTTTGTGACAGACCGTGAGTTGGCATAAATGAGTAGCATAGGAAAAATATATCTTGACTCGCACATCTCTTGTGTAAATGGCACATCAACCGAAATGTGATGAAGGAATGCAAGAAAAAGTTCACAACCAAAACAATGTGGAATATGTTTCTCACAATTTGGATTATTGTTATTGGTTATACAACTGAAAGTGAGTACTACGTGAACCTCAAGCAATTCGACTATAAATTTAGCACATATCCTGATGAGCTTCGTTACTTGAAGAAAACTTGGTTAGACAATTAATCAGAGCGATTTGTAGCTGCATGGGCAGATATTTGCATGCATATTGGTACTACTACTTCAAAAAGGTAATATTTATGTCCATTTTGTACTAATATTAAGTCATTTAAATTCAATTGTATGTATATCGGTAACTCTTAAAGTTTTATTTTGAGTAGGGTGAAAAGTGCTCATGCAAAGTTAAACAGGCAGTTGAACACTAGCCAATTGGACTTTAATAAATTCATGGGAACATATACACCTATTGATGGAATTGCATCGTATAGAAATCAAGATATCTTTTCAGAAAAGTATGTGTTTTTTGCAGTATGATTGTAAGAAGTAAGAACCCGTCCCATAAATTTCCTTGGAAACCCGAAACAGTCAGAAAATAAACCAAAAACCAACTAAAAATCTCTTTGCTCCTGAACCGCAACCACCCACCCTCTGGGAACAAGGACCGATTAATTCTTTTATTGCTTAAATTGACGTAAAACCTTCTTTTAACCAGCTTTTACCTTTTTTACGGAAGGTCAACGGTAAAATTTATATAGTCAATAGTAAAAGTCAAAGTCAGAAATTACTATTTACTCTTTTACTGTTACTATTTACTATTTACTATTTACCTTTTACTGTTTTACAGTTTACTATTTACCTTTTACTATTTTACTGTTTCACTATTTACCCTTCTTCCCCAGCCGCCGCCGGCAGCAGCAGCACCGTCGTCCCGCCGCCGACAGTGCTACCATAGTGGCCAGACAACCACCGCAGACCTCCAAACCAACCCAATTTCAACACAATCGCCTCAAGATTTCATCCCGTCGTCCCCTGCCGCCAAAAACCCTCGCAGCCGCCGCGAATGGCGGCTGGCACGGCGGCAGCACCACTCCAATCTCTAAATTCTCCTAATTTCAACCAATCCAACCCTAATTCACACTTAAACAACTCCAAACAATGTTCTAAACACGATTACAACCTTCAATTTCACAAATTTCTATCGATTTAAACACCACCACCGACAAACCCAAAACCCTAGAATTTCAATTTTCAATTTCTCCTTACCTGGGTCAAAGTGGATCAATCCCATCCGTGGAATTGTTGCACTGAGCGAGACCTTCAATTCCCCCCCAAAAATCGCGTCAAAAGGTGGCCGGAGGAGGCAGCTCCGGTTCGACACAGTCGAACCCTCTCCCATAAAAACCGACCGAACGGCGGCAATTGAAACCACACCGCCGCTACAGAAGAGAAGAGGAGGCCGAGCCGGTTCGAACATGACCAGTGCGGCGGTCCAGTTCGGCCGGACGACGGAGATGAGTGGAAGAGAGGAGAGCTCGGGTTCGGCCGATCGGGGAGAGAGGGAGGGAAGAGAGAGAGAGGAAAGAAAGAAAAAAATAAAGAAAAAGAAGGGAAAATAATATTCTCCCCAAAAAGAATATTTCCCCTCGTTTAAAATATTCCGCGTTCTAGAAATTTCCGCTCATTTTCTAAAATTTATTTCCCCCGATTTTACGTCATAACTTTTTCATACGAATTACAAATTAAACCTGCTACGTGTCCACGAACTAGTTTTATCGTCCTCTATTTCGTCGAGATATAAAATTCTCGATTGGATCAATTTATAAAAAGTCAACCTTTGAACCCTCCGAATTATAAAACAAATTTCCGAAACGTCAAAAATAATCTAAAACTTTTAAGGGGTATTTTAAGGTTCGGGTCATTACAAACTCACCTCCTTATAACAATTTCGTCCTCGAAATTTGCGTAACCGCCAATAATAAAGACGGGGGTACAAACGTCTCACTGTCGCATGTTTATAAATTTCATGGAATAAAACTTGCAAGGATTAGAATCAAAGGAATCAATAGTCCCAAATTATAAAAAGGGGAAACAATCCATATTCAATAAATTGTTCAATTAATATTTCATTACTCGTCATCTACGATTGACCACATTTGACCAATTCACCACATCGTAATTTCATATAAGAATTACTATGGACACCCAAATCAACTTCTATCAATGGGAGAAATGAGAAACAAATCTAATTTCTGATCCTATATGGCCTCACTTAGCCACCACTCAACTTTTAAATACTTGAAATACAAACTTATAGCTTAGTGAGCCTTAAATCAGAAATACTTGATCAATTGACTTTCCGTAGGTTAGAAAGGGAAATTTAAATTCCATACAACAATTTTCAACCTTAGCATTATACAGATTATCTAGGAAATCATGACCAATTCCTTAACATAATCCCAATATATACCTTACAAAGAAAATAACAATAAGTCTTACACTACTAAGCAATACTTTAGCTGGACTGCAAAATATGTAATTGCACACACGAAATGTTCCATGTCTACCTCTAGGAAAAAACTACAACTTCTCATATTAACCTCATGAATATTATAAATCATAAAATACTTTTATCAAAATAAATATGTTTTACAAGCTAACATAATCAACAATTTAAATCAAGCCATATAATCTCCATCGACCCACTTCCAAATATTTTCATAACAAAATATCCAGCCCCGCTGGTTCGGGAATTTATTAGATAATTGAAATTCTCACAAAAGAAAATATTCTCGAAATCATGTAACAAAATATCAAAATCCATCTCATTAGCTATATCATCATATCAGATAAATCAGAGGAAAATTAGCACCACCATGTAACACTAAGTCTCCCAGGCTAAGAGTCGGAACCTCCCAAGGCTACTAAACCAACGTTGACAAATATGACGACTTAAGCCTCTCACAGGCTAAAGGTCGGAACCTCTCAGGGTTACTAAAACAATGTCCCCTACTACCGCTAGCTAGCAAACAAGACGACCCAGCCTCCCAGGCTAAGGGTTGGAACCTTCCAGGGCTACTGAAACAGTGTGGACAAATATGACGACCTAAGCCTCTCTCAGGCTAATGGTCGGAACCTCTCAGGGCTACTGAAACAATGTCTCACGCTAATGCTAGCTAGCTCATGACGACCCCGCCTCTCATAATACCATCCCAGGCTTACTAAGGGTCGAAATCTCCCAGGACTACTAAGTAGCGTCTCACGTTACTGCTAACTAGCTCATGACGATCTAGCCCCTCAGGCTAAGGGTCGGAACCTCCCAGGACTACTAAGTACCGTCTCACGCTACTGCTAGCTAACTCATGACGACCCTGATATGGTGAATAAAATCCGCGCTCACACTTCCCCCGATATATACATCCAATAGGCAAATATCATAACACTATATGAATTCTCAAATAGAACATCAGCCTCAAAGAAAATATTTATAACCAGCACGTCAAAATAAGATAAATAAACATAAAAACTATTTCAAAATATAAAATCATATTGTTTCCGAAAATCCCATTTCCAGATAATATTACGTACCATTGAAAATTTGTTTCAATAATATCATAAACCATGTTTCACCTTAATAATTATATCCTTCCTCCAAACTCCTTCTCACTTCTCTACTTCTCTTTAATAAACTTTCAGGAACAAATCAACCATAATTGATTCCTCCATTTAACAAAGTAACCAACAATATATATACACAGTTTTACCAAAGATCATAACAAAATTTTATCATCCTCCCAAACACCAGAATTAATAAATGCAGTATAAACTTTAGCAGAAATTAAATTACAACACAACATGAAACTTTTTAAAAATAATAAAAAGAAAACAATACAACAATTCTATTCTTTTCCCACACTTTAAACCTCAATAATCATATCCCCGCTCTGATACCACTGTAAGAACCCGTCTCGAAAATTTTCTTGAAAACCCGAAACAGTCAGAAAATAAACAAAAAACCAACTAAAAATCTCTTTGCTCCCGAACCGCAATCACCCACCCACTGGGAACAAGGACCGATTAATTCTTTTATTGCTTAAATTGACGTAAAACCTTCTTTTAACCAGTTTTTACCCTTTTTACGGAAGGTCAATAGTCAAATTTATATAGTCAACGGTCAAAGTCAAAGTCAAAGTCAGAAATTACTATTTACTATTCACTTTACTGTTTACTCTTTTACTGTTACTGTTTACTATTTACCTTTTAATGTTTTACAGTTTACTATTTATCTTTTACCGTTTTACTGTTACATTATTTACCATTCTTCCCCAGCCACCGCCGGCAGCTACAGCACCGTCGTCCCGCCGGCAGCTACAGCACCGTCGTCCCGCCGTCAGCAGCGCCACTATAGTGGCCAGACAACCACCACATACTTCCAAACCAACCCGATTTCATCACAATCGCCTCAGGATTTCATCCCCGTCGTCTCCTGCCGCCAAAAACCCTCGTAGCCGCCGTTCGGCGGCAACACCACTCCAATCTCTAAATTCTCCAAATTTCAACCAATCCAACCCCAATTCGCACTTAAACAACTCCAAACAATGTTCTAAACATGATTACAACATTCAATTTCACAAATTTCCATCGATTTAAACACCACCACCAACAAACCCAAAACCCTAGAATTTCAATTTCCAATTTCTCCTTACCTGGGTCAAAGTGGATCAATCCCATCTATGGAATTGTTGCACTGAGCGAGACCTTCAATTTTTCCCCAAAAAACGCGCCAAAAGGTGGCCGGTAGGCAGCTTCGGTTCGACATAGTCGAACCCTCTCCCACAAAAACCGACTGACCGGCGGCGATTGAAGCCACACCGCCGCCAAAAAAGAGAAGAAGAGGCCGAACCGGTTCGAACATGACAGGTGTAGCGGTCCAGTTCGAACATGACAGGACGGCGGAGATGAGTGGAGGAGAGGAGAGCTCGGGTTCGGCCGACCGGGGAGAGAGGGAGGGAAGAGAGAGAGAGAGAGAGGAAAGAAAGAAAAAGAAGGAAAAAGAATATTCCCCCTCGTTTAAAATATTCTGCGTTCTAGAAATTTCCGCTCATTTTCTAAAATTTCTTTTCCCCGATTTTACGTCATAACTTTTTCATACGAATTCTAAATTAAACCTGCTACGTGTCCACAAACTCGTTTTACCGTCCTCTATTTCGTTGAGAAAAAAAGTTCTCGATCGGGTCAATTTATAAAAAGTTAAACTTTGAATCCTCTGAATTGTAAAACAAATTTCTGAAACGTAAAAAATAATCTAAAACTTGTAAGGAATATTTTAAGGTTCGGGTCGTTACAATGATTCTAAGCATGACTATTTAAAGGAGCTAATAAGTTGTGTATCTATCACGACCTTGAACAAAATAGTGTGCGAAGCTAACATGTAATTTTGTTTCCTTGCATGTTTATATATACAAATATACATATACATATATATATATATATATATATATATATATATATATATATAATTACATATACTAACTCATTCATTAAATTTTATGTGAAAATGTAGGGTTGATTCAATCAAGAAAGATGTAGCTTGTTGTGTTTTTGTGATACGTGGTACACACAGTTTACCTTGTGCACATGAGATTGCAGAGTATAAACGCTCTAATCGGTCAAATCCTATTGATGCAGTCCATAATTATTGGAGATAATTGGGTATCAACGAAGCCATGCACATAATAGTACCAGTCATGAAAAGGTTCCGATAAAACAACACATGTTACGATTGGAGACATGAATTTACAACAAAATGATGAAGATAGATGATAATTATTGATAAAGATTGATGAGTTGATGAATCTAGGTAGTAATAAAGAGCATAAACTTGTCCAACTGTTTTAATATTATTTCCGTACAAACCCGTAGGCCTGGTAGAGACTGGTGAATCTAGATGTGATCTCCTCCTGCGAACCTGCTAACTAAGGGGAATACCGAGCGGGCCGGTCTTCTCCTCTCCGATGCCTAAGTTAGTACAGTTGGGATGAATAGATAACTTAAGCACATATGATAAGCAGTTGGAGAGATTCAGTTAAGTATTAAAGAGGGTAGTTGAGGCCCTTATATAGGTGGTCGGGCGTGAGGTCTGGTCTCACTCTTCGATGTGGGACTGGTTTCCTTCTGTTCGCACACAAAAGGGCAGCTCTGGTGGCCTGTTCGGCAGGCTGGCGCCCCCGGTCCCCGGGACCCTGGTCACAAGGTAAACTGCTGGACCTCGGGTTCGGGTGCTGGTGATCCTGCTCCGGGCCTCAGGCCGGCCCCAAATGCACTGGCTGCGGGTCTGTGGGCTTATGTAGCCCTTCTGTGCTACTGTCAACAAGTCCCCCAAGTTCCCGGTCAAGTGCAATCTTGAATGGGGACTTAATATGTCTTGCTCCTGTCCCGCAGACCCGCAGGGTTACCAACCCAACGGTGCCCAGTCCCCCATGTCCGTATTGAAGATTGGGCGTGACCGGGTGTTCGGGTAGAGAAGGCGTGGTGATGTGAGTACCTATTAATGATGACGTGTGACAGTTATGAGTATGCTTTCAATACTGATGCTATTGTGCTCAAGTGTTGTCATGCCATGAGTATGGAACGGGGTGAAACCCGGACAAGTGCATGGGAGGACAATGCGGCGTTGAAATCCGCCATGCAATAAATATGGAGCGGGGTGAAACCCGGACGAGTGCATGGGATGATGATGTGGCGTTGAGATCCGCCATGCAATAGATATTGAGCGGGGTGAAACCCGGACGAGTGCATGGGATGATGATGTGGCGTTGAGATCCGCCATGCAATAGATATGGAGCGGGGTGAAACCCGGACGAGTGCAGGGGAATTACAAGGGTGCCTAGGGCATCAAACCCGTCTATAAAAAGGCCTCCTTTGTCTTCATTACTTCTGTTTTTGCTCTTGGTCCAGAGAGAAGAAGAGAAGGTTGGAGAGGAATCCGGAGAAAGTTCTGTGGAGGTGCCTCGCGATATCCGTGCCCCAAGCGTTCTAGGTCTTTGCCTACCATTGCTCGGTGTTTTCGTAGGACGGACTTTCCTCGGTTGTGCATAGTAATCGGTAAGTCTTGCTTTCTTTACTTCGTGTTTTTCTTTTTGGTTGGTGTTTTGCGGCGCAGGGGGGGGGGGGGGTGTGCTCTGTCGCCGACTGTGAGTCGTTTTGAGCGGGGCGTCTGCGGTAATCTTGGGGAGCATCCGCAGAGGGCACTGTTCTAGCTTATTCCTGACCAGCGGTGGGGTTTTGTTTTCTTCCCCTTAGGTTAAATGGCTTCTGCAAGCTCCGGTGGGGTTTCCGAATCGGCCGACAGGCGTCCCGTGGTGGACAATGAGGAGAGATTGGAGGATTGGCTCGGTTCGGAATCCCCGGAGTCTGAAGCCGCTGACTGCTCCCGGGGCGAGGTCTCGTCTTCCGGGTCTCTGGGTTCTGAGGGCATCCCGCACGGGGTGCGCTTTCCTGGCACTTCGCCCGTGAGCTACATTATCGGGAGTGGGAAAGAGGCCGTGGTGTGCGATGAACCGGAGGGTTCTATGAGCCCTGCAGAGATTGCCGCCTTCCGGGAGACGTGGAATATCCCCGATGAGGTGGCGTTACGGCCGTTGAATCCCGGAGAATCGGCCTGTAACCCGGAGGCGGGTTGGGTTGCTGTTCACGGAGACCAATTTCGCCACGGGTTCTCCCTCCCGCTGCTGGACTTCATGCAATATACGCTTAGCTCTACAAGTGTCTCCCGCGCAGCTTCCCGGGAACCAGTGGAGGCAGCTGCTGAGCCTCGGTTGTCTGTACGAGCTGTCCGGGATGAGCATGCCAACGGTGAATGAGTTCCGGGCGCTGTACAGAGTGTCCTTCTCGAAGAAGAAAGGGTGCCGGGGTTGTCTGACCTTTAGCGCCTGACACTTCCAGCCTATCATCACCCATCTGCCTTCCTGGGTGGACAATAGCTGGAGGAAAAAGGTGGTGATGGCGGGTGGGAAGTGGCAGAAAAGGAGCAAGATATACTGGGTTCCTGGTGCCTTCCAGCCCCTTGGCGACCAATCATTCGTGCTGTCCGAGTTGGAGCGGGAGAGGATTGTGACGATACTCGGGTGCTGGGACGATCTTGAGCGGAGCTCCTACAACTTCATTCGGTGGGAGGTATTGGAGTACTGTTGTCTCAGGCGGGATCCCGGTGCGTAGCAGGGTTTTAGCGGTGGCATTTCTGCTGACCGAGTTGATATTAACCCTTTGACTGTTCTGCAGGTGCATCTTCCCGGACGGTCGTCAAGCCCGGTAATACATTCTCCATGGATGGTGAAGACCTTGTCTCGAGGTTGAAGGAGAAAGGGGAGGCCGTTTCACGGACCTCAGTGGATGAGGAGTCCGGCCGGCTTACCGTTCATGCCGAACCGAGGGCCTTGGACGTTGAGGACGACGCCTATATTCTGAGGCTTGTGAAGAGTCACCCCGCTGCGCCCAAGGCGGGACCCAGAAAGGGCAAGACCACTGGGGGGCCACCAAAGGTTCCTGGTGGGACGAACAGGATTCCGCACCGACAGGGATCAGTCCCGCTCGTCACCAGGGTCACCCGGTCAGGCGCACAATCTTCTTCACCGGACGGCCTGGGTGAGAAGAGGCGGGGGATCATGGACGTCCCTCCCTCCGCGCTGGTGACGCTGACCGGCCGGTCGTCTGGTGAGAACTTGGCGAAACGGCTCAAGGTGGTCAGCGGTGCGACGAGTTCCGCTGGGGACAAGGCCGCTGCTGCCTCAAACTCTGCCGGTCAGCAGAGTAGCCCCGCTCCTGCGGAGGAACAAAGGGGAGGTATGGAGAGTCCCTTCGTCCGGAAGCTGGCGGCAGATGTGGCTGGACTTGGTCTGGATGGGCCCCGGGTCGTTAGAGCCTTGGCGAGGGAGAACCGCCAGAAGAGCAAGGAGTCGGTCCTCCAGGTAAGAATTGCTTGGTGCCATGGCATCGTTCATAACCTTTGCCGGGTCTCGTTACTTTTGCTGTTTGCTTAATTGACTCCCTGTTATTCTGTAGCTATTGTACAATCTGTATCAGTCGGACCCGAGTGAGGAGCTGTCGGAGCTGAAGAGGCAGGTGGCCGCTTTGACAGGAGCCCGTGAGCGCCTGGAAGTGAAGAAGTCCAGGTTGGAGCGGGAGAAGGTCAGGCTGGAGGAGAGGGCCAAGAAGCAGGTGGCCAAGCTAGAAGAGCAGGTCCGGAGCCTCGAGGAGGAGAAGGAGCGGGCTGAGGAGGAGAGGGCCGAGCTGGAGGAGAGAGTGGATGAGCTCCAGGTGGGAGCTACCGCTGTGCGTGCTGCCGCTGCCGCTGCGGCTAGAGAGGAGGACCCGGAGCTTTTCCAGCGGGTTGTCCTCAAATATCACGATAGTGACCAGTTTCTCAAGCTCCTGGAAAATGCTAGGGAGTCGGGTATCGCCGACGCCTACGTGGAGTGGGAAGAGAAGGGGTACCTGGATACCTCTCGAATGCCGAAGGCGGGGGCCGATGATGATTCCCATGAGCAGCCGGCAGAAGAGGAGCAGTCGGAAGAGGAAGGCGGGCCTCAACCATCTGCACTTGCTGGAGAGGATGCGGTGGCTCAATCTGGAAAAACTGGTGGGATGCCCGCTGAGGGGGGAGGCGTGGCTCCTTGAAGATTTTTGTTTTGCTCTCTTTTGTAAATCCGCCGGAACGGTTTTTTGTATTATGCCTTTTGGATATATATTTTTGCACCGGTGGAATTTCTTGGATTTTTCTCAAATTAGTTGGCATACACATCTTAAAGTGTTACTTTGGTTAAGTTTCCTCTTTGGGTACTTGCTCCTCGGCGGTGGGGGGATGATGTTCCCGTTTTCGTGCAAGATGTCCTCGTATGAAGAGGTTAGAGTGGTGAAGACCTCTTGACGTTCTGCTGGCATGATCGCCAGGGGGCGTTCTTGCCGGTATTGCACCGGCTTGTGCTCGCCCTGGGGTTTGTCATGATAGGGCTTCTACTGCTGTTGGTTTCCCCAATTTCTGCCGGGTCTGCTTGGTTGGGCGCCTCGGTTCTCGCTCCGCTGGCTGGCCTTGTTTTCTCGGCCGGCCGGGGGATGCTCCTCCCGCTTTCTCTTCAACAGGTGTCGCCCATACGTTTCATGATCCGCCTGAGCATGCTTGATGGCCATCGCCATTAGCTCGTCATACCCCTGCGGGAGTTCCACCCGTACGGCATAGGAAAATTTTCCTGGCCGGAGCTCCTGTTTGAACGCCATCTCGGCGATACCCTTGTCGAGGTTCCGAACCCGGAGGATGAAGCGGCCTACGAACCGGTCGGCCAGTTGCTCAAACGCCTCGATGGAGTTTGCCGGGAGCTCATAGAACCAGCTGAGCGCTTCTCCAGACAGGGTCTCCTGGAATATGTTGCAGCACAGTGCATCGGAATATCCCTTGCCATACGTTTGAGACCGGAAACTATCCAAATGTTGGTATGGGCAGCCGGATCCTGAGTACGTGAGCTTTAGCGATTTCTGGTTACTAGACCTCCCTGATTCTAGAATCCGGTGCGAGAAAGGGCCCATGCGTTTGTTGAATCGCGCGCCTTCCATCGGCCGCGCTGCCCTTCTCTCGTTGGCCTCCATTTGGGCCTTTAGATCCGACACAGAGTCAGTGAGTATCTGCAATGCCCATGCGGTCGGGGTCACGACTTCATCCTCGAATGAAGCGTGCGACTGCGGGGGTACTGGCGTGCTCATTGGCAAAACTGCACCGCCCCGGGACCCCGCCCTCCTGCGGTCGCTAGATCTTCCTCCCGATGACTGTCCCGCCTCAAGGCGCTGAGGTTGGCCTGGCGCGGGTGTATATGCCCTTGCCATAGCGGCGTTGCGCTGCTGTCCTCTTTCCAGGGCACCCACCAGGGCAGCATTTACCATCTCCATTTCCTCGTACCGGGCATTGGATTTTGCTCTATCCCGGTCACTCTCCGCGCGCAGGCGACCGACTTCTGCCCTCATCGCCCGTATCTCCCCCGCCATATCATGCCGGTCGGGGCTGTACGTGGTGTCTCGGTCGCTGTCACCGAGCAGACTCTCCTCTTTGTCGCTCGGATCGTCCGAGAATGTCATCGAAAAGCCCCGGTGCGCCGGTTGGTCTCCTTCCGCCGGGCCTTTCCCGCGCGTGCTATCGTTGTACGCCCCCGCCGCGCTGTTCGGCCTCCCACAGCTGCCGCCGTCCTGGGTGCCCTGGTCGCTGTGCTGTTCCCGTACAGCGACCGGGGTGGAGATGAGCACTCGCTCTGGTGCGACCTGCTGACCCTCCATTGTATTTCTTTCCGGCCCCGCTTTTGAGCTTTCTGCCATTTGGCGATGCTTACGTGACTTTTATATAAGCTTCCCACAGACGGCACTAATTGTTTCCGTACAAACCCGTAGGCCTGGTAGAGACTGGTGAATCTAGATGTGATCTCCTCCTGCGAACCTGCTAACTAAGGGGAATACCGGGCGGGCCGGTCTTCTCCTCTCCGATGCCTAAGTTAGTACAGTTGGGATGAATAGATAACTTAAGTACGTATGATAAGCAGTTGGAGAGATTCAGTTACCTATTAAAAAGGGTAGTTGAGGCCCTTATATAGGTGGTCGGGCGTGAGGTCTGGTCTCACTCTTCGATGTGGGACTGGTTTCCTTCTGTTCGCACACAAAAGGGCAGCTCTAGTGGCCTATTTGGCAGGCTGGCGCCCCCGGTCCCCGGGACCCTGGTTACAAGGTAGACTGCTGGACCTCGGGTCCGGGTGCTGGTGATCCTGCTCCGGGCCTCAGGCCGGCCCCGGATGCACTGGCTGCGGGTCTGTGGGCTTATGTAGCCCTTCTGTGGCTACTGTCAACAAATATGATGTTCACTTTTAAATGAAGAAAGTGACAATCTTTTCTTGTAAATTTCGTTACTAGGTACTCTGGGGTTATTCCAATCATTAATATCTATATTATCATTTGATTGATATTTTATTTGTTCTTCATTTACTATATCTAGAATTCTATTAAGGGAGGATCTAGATGTACTAGAAGAGGTTGAGGAAGATCTGAATAACCTACTACTCATAATGAAAAATGAAAGGGAGGCTGACCAGAATATTAAGTTTGAAAGTTACAACTATTTGAACTGAGTGCCTAAAGGACTGAGATTTTCTCTGCTCCGCTCATGCCGCATCCGCTCACGCCTCACCGGGACTTATTGTTTAGACCTGGACCTACTGTTTGGTTGGAGAAAATAAAGACTAAAGGCAAGACAGGAAAAATAGAGTAACTAACAAGCTTACTAAAGAGGGACAGAAACACAATCACTTTGCATTATAAATAAATTTAATAGATCAATCTCAATTACCACTCCTAAGCGGTAGTCCGCCACTTGGGGAATGAGAAGGAAAAGAAGAACAAATAAAATGTTGTAATATATATATTACCATTACACCATAACATGTTGTAATCATATGTCCCATTTGCGGAATATACATCCAGTATTTTTTATTGCAAATCTAGAGTTTAAGTGTTGAAGTGTATGTTGAGGCTTTTCAACCTCCTTAGTTCCACCAAAGATAATTTCATACAATTCTTGCATACTTTGCAACTCATTTATTAAATCCTTACGAACTTTGCGCCATGATTTTTGACCGAAATTTCTAGGAAGTGATAGTTTTATGTATGTTTAAGTTTATTGTAGTTTCTAAAGTGTAACATGTAGGTGAAGCCTCTTTTGTTGATCATAACCAAAACCCTTCATACGAATGATGCTTTGTTGGATCCGTTTTATGTATACTGGAAAACGCGGGATACTTCCCCCCCACGCATACAAGCGACATTTTGGCAAAGTTATTACTTCTATGAGGTTGAGGGCGGTTTTAATCAACACTTGTAGACCGCTAGGGACCCGAGTTTATTTTACAAAGTATGGGGCAAGTTATTTTCATTGATTGGTTCTCAGGTTTGTAAAACTGGTTCTCAAGGCCCACAGACTGATGTTCATTCTCAGTGAGTGAGTCGATAGGGAGTTCGCTCTCCGTGGTGTCCAACAACGAGACCTGCCTGGTTCCTAAAGAGAGTTCACTCTCCGTGGATCTTAACGACACCGCCTTAGAAAAGTGAAATACGCTCGACCCTAGACAACAGCTTGTGCCGAAGCATCACCTCACTTTAGACGCTAGAAGATAACTTGAACATATGTGAATCTATTTTCTTGAAAACAAAATTCGTCTTTAATTTTTGAGGTATATCGGAATAAGCATGATACTACCTTGGGCTGCATCAGTCTATTGCACTGTTATCTCCTCTGCTCCACGTACCTCGAATTTTAAAGTTGTGTGAATAAAAGAAATAGACTCTAGGTTCGGCAATCTCATACTATTTTCGACACTCTTGGAAAACTAGGACCGAATTCTTGTTTGTTACTTGTGAATTTTGTGAAAGCTTGAAAATCTTGTGTGATACTTATATATATTTCGTTGACTATACTTTTACAATAATAATACTTACACAAATTCTAACTACACAAATACTTTTATTTTTCTTTTTGAATTCCTTGGCTAAACACTTGATTTTCGAATAATTTCAGGTACATGAATGTCCAGTTGGTCACGCGACATTAGAGGCCGTTTGTATCGAATTGAAGAGAGACAATGTGATAATTCAATTGGCTGACAGATCTAACAAATATCCCGAGGGATATGTTGAGGAAGTTCTTGTGCAGGTTAATAATCTGATATTTTCTACAGACTTCTATGTGCTTCATATGGAAGATTCGCCCCACAATTCAACTCAATTACTTTTGGGGCGACCATTCATGAGGACAGCAAGAACAAAGATTGATGTTGCTGAGGGGAATCTCACCATGGAGTTCGATGGTGAAATGATTAGCTTCAACATTTTTGAAGCGATGAGGCCCCTATATTAGAACTAAAGGTGCTTCCCAACCATTTGAAGTATGTATACTTGGGACACGATGACACACTACCAGTTATTATGTCATCACAGATGAGTGAGCAGCAGGAAGCACGTTTGACTAGCATGCTGAAGAGAAACAAGACCACCATTGGATGGACATTGGCGGACATCAAGGGAATCAGCCCTACAACTTGTGTCCATAGGATCTTGCTCGAGGAAGGAGCCAAGCCTACTAGGGAGGGTCAGAGACGTTTACACCCCCCTATGATGAAGATTGTGAAGGACGAGGTGATCAAATTGCTGGATTGTGGAGTAATTTATCCCATCTCAGATAGCCAGTGGATTGCACCTGTCCAAGTTGTACCTAAGAAGAGTGGAGTCACAGTTGTGAAGAATGACAAAGATGAACTCGTGCCCCAACGATTGGTGACAGGCCATAGGATGTGCATCGACTATAGAAAGCTGAATGCTACAACTCGAAAGGATCACATGTCTTTGCCTTTCATGGACCCGATGTTGGAGAGACTAGCTGGGCACAAATTTTATTGCTTCTTGGATGGGTACAGCGGTTACAATCAGATATGCATTCACCCAGATGATCAGGAAAAGACGACGTTCACATGTCCCTTTGGTACGTTTGCCTATCGACGCATGCCTTTTGGTTTATGCAACGCACCAGGTACATTTCAAAGTTGTATGTATTCCATTTTCTCCGACTATATTGAAAATATCATTGAAGTCTTTATGGATGATTTTAGTGTTTATGGAAAAGACTTTGATGCATGCTTAGAGAATTTGGAATTAATCCTGAAAAGATGTGTAGAAACTAACCTTGTGCTTAATTGGGAAAAATGTCATTTCATGGTAAAACAAGGGATAGTTTTAGGACACATAATTTCTGCAAAGGGTATTGAGGTTGATAAGGCCAAGATTGATATTATGCTTCACTTACCCTCCCCTACAACTGTAAGGGAGGTACGTTCGTTTCTTGGCCATGCAGGTTTTTACAGGAGGTTCATCAAGGATTTTTCGTTGGTGGCCAAGCCCATTTGTGCCTTATTGCAGAAGAATGTTCCATTCATATGGGACAAAGGGTGTGAAGATGCATTTGTGAAGTTGAAATTGCTATTGACGACAACACCTATCATGGCGCCACCAGATTGGACGCTACCTTTTGAGATCATGTGTGATGCTTCAGACTATGCAGTTGGAGCAGTTCTTGGACAGAGAAAAGAGAAGAAGCCGAATGCCATTTATTATGCTTCTCGTACATTGAATGATGCTCAATTGAATTACTCGACTACTGAGAAAGAATTATTGGCTGTTATTTTCGCTTTAGAAAAATTTCGATCATATCTTTTGAATTCTAAAGTGATTGTTTATTCTGATCATGCAGCCCTAAGATATCTGATGAAGAAGAAGGATGCTAAGCCACGCTTGATTCGATGGATTCTCTTACTCCAAGAGTTTGACATCGAAATCAAGGACAAGAAGGGGAGCGAAAATGTTGTGGCGGATCACTTGAGCAGAATTGTGAAAGAGGAGGAAACGTTGCCACTTCAGGAAACTTTCCCAGACTAGCAGCTTTTTCGAGTGGACACAAAAGACCCTTGGTATGCAGACATTGTCAATTATTTAGTTACTAAAACTTTTCTAAGTACATGTTTGCAGGGAACCAAGACGAAGATCAAAAAGAATGCAAGACACTACATATGGGACGATCCCTATCTTTAGAGGATTTGTAGTGATCAGATTATTCGACGTTGTGTGCCACAAGAAGAGCATAGGTCGATCCTAGCATTTTGTCACAATGAGGCGTGTGGAGGACACTTTGGAGCTAAGAGGACAGCCCTTAAGGTATTAGAAAGCGGATTTTATTGGCCCTCGATCTTCAAGGATGCATACACATTTTGTATGACATGTGATAGGTGCCAAAGGACAGGTAACATTGGTAAGAGAGATCAAATGCCCCTAACTTCTATAATCATTGTCGAAATTTTTGATGTGTGGGGTATAGATTTTATGGGACCTTTTCCTTCATCTAAGGGCTTTCTATATATCTTATTGGCTGTTGATTATGTGTCTAAATGGGTGGAGGCGAAAGCCACAAGGACTAATGATTCTAAAGTTGTTGCAGATTTCTTGAGGACTAACATATTTTCCAGGTTTGGAGTACCTCGTGTGCTTATAAGCGATGGAGGTTCTCATTTCTGCAACAGAACAATAGAGGCTTTGCTCAAGAGATATGGAGTCACCCATAAGGTATCCACAACTTATCACCCTCAGATGAGCGGAATGGCGGAAGTGTCAAATAGAGAGATCAAGAGCATATTGGAAAAAACTGTGGGCCCATCAAGGAAAGATTGGAGTGACAGACTTGATGATGCACTTTGGGCTTACAGAACGGCATACATGACACCCATTGGGATGTCTCCATTTCGGCTCACATATGGCAAGGCGTGCCATCTTCCAGTAGAGTTGGAGCACAAGGCGTGGTGGGCAGTCAAGCAATTCAACATGGAACTTGACAAGGCTGGACTTCACAGGAAATTGCAATTGAGCGAGCTTGAGAAAATCAGGAATGAAGCATATGATGCTGCGTGGATTTACAAGGAGAAGACGAAATTGTTTCATGACAAGATGATAAGAGGCAAAACGTTTCATATTGGTAAAAAAGTCTTGTTATTTCATTCTCGACTTAAATTATTTTCTTGGAAAATTGCGTTCTCGTTGGGTTGGGCCTTATATTGTTACTAACGTGTTTTCTCATGGTGCTATTGAAATTCAGAGTATTGAAACAGGAAAAGCGTTCAAGGTAAATGGTCATCGACTTAAGCCTTACTACGAACCTTTTGAGGAGCACACCATTAAGGAGATACGATTTAGAGACGCACCAAGATCCTGTTGAGCAATGGAGAAGAGTCTAGGCTAAAGGACTGTTTCTGCACAAACCCTGGGGCCTGGTAGATACAGATGAATCCAACTTGATCTCCTGCAAACCTGCTTACTAAGGGGAATACCGGGCGGGCCGGTCTTCTCCTCTCTGATGCCTAAGTCAGTATAGTTGGAATATATAACTTGAGCACGTATATAAGCGGTGAGAGAGATAAGTTACCTATTAATGAGGGTAGTTGGGGCCCTTATATAGGTGGCTGGGGGTGAGGGCTGGCCTCACTCTTCGATGTGGGACTGGTTCCCTTCAAAGGGCAGTTCTGGTGACCTCTTTAGCAGGCAGGCGCCCCCGGTCCCAGTGTCCCTGGCAGCCGGATAGACTGTTGGACCCCGAGGCCGGGTGCTGGTGGTTCGGTCCTGGACCTCGGGCCGGGTCCTGGTGCACCTGCTGCGGGTCTGTGGGCCTGCTGTAGCCCCTCTGCGGCTACTGTCAACAAGTCCCCCAAGTTCCCGGTCAAGTGCAATCTTGAATGGGTACTTAAAGTTTGTCTTGCTCTTGTCCCGCAGACCCGCAGGGTTACCAACCCAACGGTGCCCAGTCCCCCAAGTCCGGATTGAAGATTGGGCGTGACCGGGCGTTGGGCTGTGCTTGCTATGAGGCGGAGTTGACAGGACCTCGACCGGGCGTTCTGCCATATCGAGACGAGTCCCGGATGAACTTGCAGTCTGGACCTCGACCGGGCGTCCTGCCATATCGGTGCGAGGCGGAGTTCACGGGACCTCGACCGGGCGTTCTGCCATATCGAGACGAGTCCCGGATGAACTTGCAGTCTGGACCTCAACCGGGCGTCCTGCCATATCGGTGCGAGGCGGAGTTCACGGGACCTCGACCGGGCGTTCTGCCATATCGAGATGAGTCCCGGATGAACTTGCAGTCTGGACCTCGACCGGGCGTCCTGCCATATCGGTGCGAGGCGGAGTTCACGGGACCTCGACCGGGCGTTCTGCCATATCGAGACGAGTCCCGGATGAACTTGCAGTCTGGACCTCGACCGGGCGTCCTGCCATATCGGTGCGAGGCGGAGTTCACGGGACCTCGACCGGGTGTTCTGCCATATCGAGACGAGTCCCGGATGAACTTGCAGTCTGGACCTCGACCGGGCGTCCTGCCATATCGAGACGAGTCCCCCAGAGTGCGCTAGCCTACGGGATGGCCTGTTGGTGCGTGGACTAAGCCAACAGGTACCCCGGAGAGTGTTACGGCCGTATTGGGGCATCAGTTAACGCTTGCTAGTTCTTCTCAGATTTTGTTGGTTAAGCGTTGAGGTAATGTGCAAGTTTGTTAGCCTGCGGGGAGACTTATTCTGTGTTAGAGAAACAATCTGCCCGGTGGAGTGGCGTTGAGATAACGAGTCTCGCCATGTATCCCCAAATGTATCACAGTTCAGTGTGATGCAGGGTTTTTATCCTGCTGGACAAGAGTACATGGGTTAGATGTAAGCTCGCCCGGGTTTATAAAGCCCATGTGTTTAGAAGCCTCGAGTTGTTGCTGGCTCGTTCCTGCCCATAGGCGAAGGAAAGTGACAACTGGTAGAATGCTTTGGAGTTGGTTGAATGTCAGAGTGCCATGGTTCCGGGCGGAGCTCGACCGGGCGTTCTGCCATATCGAGACGAGTCCCCCAATGAGATGCCATGCAGCCGGTTTGAATGATACGTAACCGGAGATTTGCTAGGGTACCGGATGGATGGCTCATACCCGGGATGATTTTCTCGAGGCAGTTGAAAAATCATAGCCGGTGAGAGGCTGCGGAGCCAGTTGGTTCGAGGTTGGCTTTCTGGGGAGGCGAGGGGAATGGACGCCTCGTTGTGCGCTCCTATCTCCCCCAACTGTCGGTTGTAAGTGGGACAGGTGGCGGACATGCAATAAAGGGGAGAGCCCATCAGGCCCATCAGTTATGATAGTATGGGATCCCTTATTGATGCTGGGACACGTGTTGGCAGGGGGCGGTCTGAGATGGAGGGGATCCACGGTTAGGGTTGCCTCACTTTTCTTGTTGCCCTACTTATCATCCCCTTTGTTTTCCTCCTTCCGCATCTTGCTACTCTTTGCCTGTTGTTTGTCTGTGCTTCAGAGGTGAATTCTTTTGTTTAGGCTTTATGGCGTCTGGGAGATCTGCGTATTCTGCCGGTGCAAACCGCGGGCTGCTGGATGGTGATAGGGTGATTTTCTGTGATGAGCCAATCAGAAGCATGAATGATAGAGAGATCAGGGAGTTTCGGGCGAAGTGGGATATCGACAACTCCATTAAGCTTCGAGGCCTGCATCCTGGGGAACTGGCCTGTAATCCGGAACCGGGTTGGGTTGCCGTTTTTGACGATCAGTTTCGACACGGACTATCGCTGCCGCTGCCGTCATTTGTCCAGTACATGCTGAGCTCGATAAAGCTTTTCCCGGCCCAGCTTCCGAGCAACCAGTGGAGGCAGCTGCTTGGGCTCGGGTGTCTGTTCAGCTTGAGCTATATGGACTGGCCCACGGTTAATGAATTTCGGGCGCTGTACAAGATTTCCTACTGCAGAAAGGCCCAGTGCAGCGGTTGTGTGAATTTTGCCGCGCGGGACTTCGGTCCTGCCATCACTCATCTGCCGTCGACGGTTTCAGATGTCTGGAGGAGGTCGGTGGTGCTGGCCGGTGGCAGGTGGCAGCGTACTTGGAGGGGCTATCAGGTGCCCGGGGCTTATCAATCGATCGATCGGGAACAGACGTACCGGTTGGGCGACTTGGAGAAGCAACGGATATACCGGCTGTTTACTTGCTGGGACCACTTGAGTCGGAGCTCCTATAATTTCATTCGGTGGAATGTGCTGGAGATATGCGGGATGGGGAGGAAACCTAGTAAGGTATCTTGCACTGTTTGTCTTTGCATGGTTGCTTGTATTCTGACTGCTCGGGTGATCGGTTTGTAGCTAATGCCCCCCGGCTCGCCGTTCGGAGCGAGGAGACTGTCGAACCGGACGAAGAGCTTGTGGCCCCGAGGTTGATGGAGATGGGGGAGGAGGCCGCGAAAACCGTTATTGATCCGGTTACCCAGAAGCGCAGGGAGCATGACAGGCCTGTGCCGCTCGTGTTTCTGGACTCTCACTATGGCAGGCGGCCTGGCGGTGAGAATAACTCCCCACTCCTTATCCGGGAAGTGCGCTCGGTGGCCCTGCCAGGCACAGAACCTGTGGCGCGACTGATGGCGGTACGGACCTCGCGGGAGAGGGAAACGGTAGAGACGACCGGGTATCGTCGAAGCGGCCATGGCGAAGCTCCGGCGAAGAGGGCGAGGACGTTTGATGCCGGGGCGTCAAGCTCGGCTGGATCGATCGAGCGGGCGGTAGCTCCGGCCGTGGAAGTGGGCGGCTGAAGGAGTCAAGGACCGGAAGCCGATCGTAGTTCCGGGCGTGGCTTTGGTAGGTTCGTGGCATCTGCCATCGAAACCTTGGGACTTGATCGGGAGGGCCCTGGGATGGAACAACCGGGCGAGAGCAGGACGAAGCCCGTGGAACTAGCTCTTCGGGTAAGTGTTTCCTGTGCTTCCTTTTCCCTGGAGTGATACGAGCCAATGTTCCTTTGTTTACGTTTGACAGCTAGCTCATAGCCTTTATGCCGCGGAGCCCAGAGGGGAGTCTGCTGCAGTTTTGGAGAGGCGGGTGGAGGAGCTGACCGTAGGAGAGGCCGGCGGATTGCCTGCTGAGGGTGGAGTTGTGGCTCCTTAGGATTTTCCTTGCTCTTCCTTGTAATCCTTCCGGAACGGTTACGGCTTGTATACTTGCTCGATTATGAATATACTTGAACTGGCGGAGCCGGTAGAATTTTCTCAAAAGTAGTTTGCATATATATCTTGTGGTGTTACAATGGTTGAACCGGTGATATGCCAAACTAACCGCTCGGAGACTTGGCGGGTTCACCAGGCCTGGTTATGCTCCCGGTCGGGGTCTGTTCTTCTTTCCCCCACGTACCGCTGGAGCTGGCCGTCATTAATCAAGCCCTGCACCGCTGTCTTGAGAGCACAACACTGGCTAGTCCGATGAGTAGCCTCATCATGATAGGAGCCGTACTTGCCCGTCTGCGCCGTTGTAAGTTTCCCCTTCGGGTACCTTCTCTTGGGTGGTGGGGGGATGACGCTCCCGTTCTCAAGTAAAATATCCTCGTAGGAAGTGGTGAGAGCGGTGAAGACTTCTTGACCGGCCGGTGGTGCTGGCATGATTGCCAGGGGGCGTTCTTGGCGGTAAGACGCCGGCTTGTGCTCGCTTTGGGGCTTGTCAGGATAAGGCCTCTACTGCCTTTGTGGCCAGTTTCTATTGGGCCGGCTCGGCCGGGCGGCGCGGTTCTCAGTCCGCTGACTGGGCTCGTCCTCCTGACTGGGCGGGGGGTTCTCCTCCCGGGGATGGTCTTCCTGCTGCTCATCCCGCTTCCTCTTCAGCAGGTGGTGCCCATATGTCTCGTGATCGGCCTGAGCATGCCTGATGGCCATTGCCATCAACTCATCATACCCCTGCGGGAGTTCTACCCGGACGGCGTAGGAAAACTTCCCTGGCCGGAGCCCTTGCTTGAACGCCATCTCGGCGATGCCCTTGTCTAGGTTCCGAAACCCGGCAGTGGCTCTCTGCCATCGGTTGACAAAGGTCCTCAGTTCCTTTCTGGGTGCCTGCATACAATTGAAGAGGATCGTTGACGTCCGGGCTCCCTCGACCCGGAGGATGAAGCGGCCTACAAACCGGTCGGCTAACTGTTCGAAAGCCTCGATCGAGTTCGCCGGAAGCTCATAGAACCAGCTGAGCGCCTCTCCAGACAGAGTTTCCTGGAAGATGTTGCAGCATACTGCATCAGAGTAACCCTTGGCGCAGGTCTGGGACCGGAAACTGTCCAGATGCTGGTACGGGCAGCCGGACCCTGAATAGGTGAGCTTGAGGGACTTCTGGTTGCCAAACCTTCCCGACTCTATGACTCGGTGCGAAAAAGGGCCCATACGCTCATTAAACCGGGCGCCCTCCACCGACTGCGCGGCTCTTCTCTCGTTGGCCTCCATTTGGGCCTTCAAGTCTGACACAGTGTCGGCTAACATCTGCAATGCCCGTGCAGTCGGGGTCTCAACTTCATCCACAGACGAAGTGTGGAGCTGGCGGGAGGTTGGCGCGCTCTTCGGCGGGCCTGCACCGGCCGGTGACCCTGCTCGCTCGGCATTACGGGGCCGACCGCCCGATGACTGCCCTGCCTCAAACAGCTGAGTTCGGACTGGTGGGGACGCCGCTTGCGCCCTGTCCATAGCGTCACTGCGCTGTTGTCCTCTCTCTAGGGCGGCTACCAGGGCAGCGTTCACCGCCTCCATCTCTTCGTACCGGGCGTTGGACTTGGCTCTGTCCCTGTCGCCCTCCTCTCTTAGACGATTGACCTATGCGGCCATTGCCCGTATCTTTCCCGCCAAACCGCTCTGGTCGGGGCTGTACGTAGTGTCCCGGTCGCTGTCACAGAGCGGGCTCTCAGATCGGTCGCTCGGCTCATCCGAGAACGTCAAGGAGAAGCCCTGGAGCACTGGACTGTCTTCATCCTCTACCAGGCCTTTCCCGCGCGAGCTGTCGTGGTATCCCGGTCCCAGCATGCCGGACGGCCTACCACCGCTTCCTCCTCCCTGACTGTTGCCCTGGGCGCCACGCGGCTCCCACGTGACGACCGGGGTGGAGGTGATCGTTTGCACTGATGCAACACGCCCCTCCTCGGTGGTACCTCTCTCTCGGCTTACTTCCGAATTCTCTGCCATCGGTAATGCTTACACGGCTTCTTGTTCAAGTTTCCCACAGACGGCGCAAATTGTTTCTGCACAAACCCTGGGGCCTGGTAGATACAGATGAATCCAACTTGATCTCCTGCAAACCTGCTTACTAAGGGGAATACCGGGCGGACCGGTCTTCTCCTCTCCGATGTCTAAGTCAGTATAGTTGGAATATATAACTTGAGCACGTATGTAAGCGGTGAGAGAGATAAGTTACCTATTAATGAGGGTAGTTAGGGCCCTTATATAGGTGGCTGGGGGTGAGGGCTGGCCTCACTCTTCGATGTGGGACTGGTTCCCTTCAAAGGGCAGTTCTGGTGACCTCTTTGGCAGGTAGGCGCCCCCGGTCCCAGGGTCCCTGGCAGCCGGATAGACTGCTGGACCCCGAGGCCGGGTGCTGGTGGTTCGGTCCTGGACCTCGGGCCGGGCCCTGGTGCACCTGCTGCGGGTCTGTGGGCCTGCTGTAACCCCTCTGCGGCTACTGTCAACAAGGACTATAAACAATTAAGTGCTGCATTGGAGGCAACCCATTTCAACCAAAAGTGTGAAGGAGCCGTCTACGAGAGTTTGAATTTTCTAAATCCCTAAACTCTTTTTGGTTGAATTGTATAAATGTGGAACTTGTGTGATTTATCATATGCTTAGAGATTACAACATAATTTTTGTGTAACATTGAGGACAATGTAATTTTTCTAAGTGTGTGGTAGGGAATATATGTTTCACATATTTTGTTTTTGTTTTTGAATTTTGTTTTTGTTTTTGAGTCTTTGTTTTGAGTCATAAAAGAAAAGAACATAAAAAATCAGAAAATCAGAAAAATAAAAAAAAAATTCGTTGCTTTTATTTATTTTGTTTTGTTTTTGAGTCTTAGGATGCCCCTAAATAGTCTATGATGATTATATCTTTGAATACATAGATGATGGTTTTACATAATCATAAGAATTAATTGTAAGTTTCATGGACTTTGTGATTGGTATGAACATTTGAGACTTGGATTTATTTGTGTAATAAGCATGCATGTTTGTGTTGATTTTGTTCCACAATAACCTATGTGAGCTTTGATGCCATACACTTTCTTCTTGAGCGATAAAAATGGGCAGAATTTTTTGAAAACTTCATCATTCTTTGATTATTCAATGACTATGTGCCATAGCTTTTAATGAACTCTAGAATGCTAGAACTCACTCTTGACAATTTTTAAGACTATTATTCATGAAATGCCTTGATTTTGAAAAGGATTGAAAAGATCATGTTAGGATTACCACCAATGCCAAATAAAGCTTATGCCTAATTTGTGCCCATCGTGGGACTCCTTAGTTTTAACCCCATTGAGCCAACATTGAGTCATTTTATTTCATCACCATGATACACATTCCTTGAGCTTAGAACAGTTTATCCTAACCATTGTTGTCAAGACTTGGTAAAGTTTAATTGGAATTTGTTATTTGAAGTGATATTGGGAAGTAAGTGTGGGGTAAAACTTGTCCAATTGCATGAAAAGAGATGTGTTGCCGAAATTAAAAGAAAAAGAAGAAATTTCGGACATAAAAATGAAAAGAAAATTTGAGCCGAAAATAAAAAAAATAAAAAAAAATAAAAAAAAATAGAGATTTCGGCAACTAAAAAATTGGATGAGTTCTTGTGGTGAATTTGGAGTTGTATGATTATTTGAAGGTCTAACATTGTTATACTTGACCTTTGTTCATATTCATTATGTTATGGGGAAGAAAAGAATGAAGTTTAGGCCCAACATGATAAAATTTGGCCCTTTGGAGTGAAGACATAAGGATTTATTGAATTTTGCTAAGTCTTGGTGACATTTTATCACCATTATCCTAAATGTGAATGGCTTATGTCAATCCCCATTATCACCTTTATGTTGATCTTTTCATGATTCTTAAAATGGGTGAACTTTGATTTGTGGAGATTTTTGTCAAGAGTTGAGCTTATGGCTTTGGTTCATTGGTGCACATAGTTGTTACATGAAGTTTTTCCAGAAAATTGATTCACAAAGTGCTTTTATTTGATGAAATATGCGAGCTATTTGTTGCCTTACAATCTGTTCTCTTACATATACTATGAGTGAATTGCCATATCATGAGTGAAAAGAAGAGAGTATGCCTAGTGAGGGGGATGAAATCAACATAACATGTCATTGCTTGTGATTTTCGTTTCTTACTTGTTCATGCTTTGATACATGTCTATGACGCTCGGGATTTATGTGCTTACATTGAAATGCTTAACCTGAAAGCTATGTGTTTTAAAGATCCTGAGACAATCATTTATGGGCAGTAGTTGAGTCTTTTTGTTTTTGTTTTGCTAAGGGACTAGCAAATGATAAGTGTGGGGTAGTTGATAGGAGCACAATGTGCGACGATATTATATGTTTTTACCCTCATTTATACTTTGTTTAACCCTTATTTGTCTAAGATAGAGTCATAATATAGTTTAGTGTTAATTTGGTAGAGTTTGGCGAAAAGTTGGTTAAGAATCCGAAAAATGACTAAGTTTGAGGAATCTGGAAAATAATGCAAGTTGTCTTTTTCTTGATTCTGAGATGAGTAAAAACGCGATCTATCCTTGTCCGAATTTAATGAAATTTGGTGTGCTTATTATTCATATACTGAGGAATGTTGTGTTAAAATTTCAGATCAATCGGAGTTCGGGAAGTCACCCAAAAGATGGCTGCAACTTGGCAGTCCGAGCAAACCGATCCAGGGACTTCCAGGATTTTCCTGAGACTGTGTCCCAACTTCGAAAACTCATTCCCGACGACTCATAAGGAATTTGATCAAACTGTTTTATATGGAGGTAGCTATGTGTGTCTAGTTTTTCTGGGACTTGGAATCGCATCAATCGGAGCTCTGAGGAGGAATTTATGTCGGATTTACTGGAGTAAGGTCATTCTGCTAGGAAAACAACAACTATCCCGGTTGCACAAGGAAAGTTTTCCTTTGGACTTTTGAAGCATGGATCGGATATTATGGACCTCAAGATATGTCCATACTAACTTAATGAGAAGATTCAAGTCCAAGATAAGGCCAAGAAGAGTCTAGAAGAAAAGAATTCAGATAATAAGAGAAAGAAAAAGAATCTTGATTAATTTCGGGAAAATTCCTGTGCACGTCTCTCAACTTCCACGGACTCTCCCGGACAGCTCACAATGAATCAGAAATTCGAGCCTTATATGGATAGAAAGCTACGGGAGTCTAGTTTCCAACCCAACTGGAATAACTTTAATATCTATTTTCTAGAGAAAGATATTCCATAATCTTCACTCGAAGGTCAAATCTGCCAGCAGGATAAGTTTGAGAAAAACTAGGTTTTGTGAACCCTAGTTGCAGCCACCCTTTTGCCTCTATATATTGGACGATTTTCACACAGAAAATCATCTTCTCTTCCTCACTTGAACTTACCAAAACTTTGTCGAATTTCCACCATAACAATCCTCACATAGAGCAAAGCCGAACCATCTCCACCACCTTTCCTAAAAATCATTCCAATCACCATCACCAATCCTCTTGCCGAATTCTTCAACGAAGGTTCTCAATTCGGATTGTAATTTTTCATGGCTTTTGTTTCTTTGTACTTATACATTATTTTGTCTATGAAATATGTATGGATTCTTGGTTGTAATTTTAGTTTTGTAAATTATTCTTGGGATTTCCGAATTCTTGTTATATTATTTGGTTATCTTTGGTTTAATTTCCGAATTATGCATGTAGTTTAATCGAATATGGTATTATAGGCAGTAAGCTTTTGCATGTTTTCTTGATTTAATTAGGTTGATTTCCTGAATTTGTATGCATAAAATTCGTATGCATGTAGGTAGTTTTGGCCATGACTATCCTTTGTGTGTTGGTTTCACATGCCGATTTAATACATGTTGAATCATACGCGAAGTTGGTTTTAATTTGTATTAATCTAAAGGGCTAGAATAATTCTGGAAATTTGCATGTCGATGTGGGATGAGTGACGCCATACCTGCTAACATGTTTCCAATTCGACATATTGTGCTTATGTGCTATTTGTGTTTAATTTCTACGCGAAGTGTTTTTAAACCGATTAGTACCATGTTTAGGATTACACGCGAAGTTGATTCTAAATATTTGTGATGTTTTGAATAATTAGATATACCGCGAAGGCTCTAATTAAATTGGAACTTAATTGAATCTTGGATCCGATTTTAGCTTGCTGCCCCTATTACTTTGTTTAATTTCGTTGCATGTTTAATGAGTTTTGCGTTTTGTGATTGTGTGGAAGATGTTGATCAATTGTATATAATAATTTAGGATTTAAATTTAGTAAAAATCAGTAGGTAAATTAGTTATAAAAATCGACACCCCCTTTATTTGCAATACTTTATGTGATTAAATGCCCTTAATTTCCCCGGATAGAACGATCCCTACTTGTCAATACTACAATCGACACAAGAAGGGTATTATGTGTATGACGTTGTTTTGCAGGTACTTTGTGCTTGGATAATAGCTCCATCATCAATAGACGCGCCGCTGGACGGAAAACAAATCTAACATTCGAATCCTAGAAGCGACCTAGTTTTCCGGAGCAAAATGTCCCTAATAACTAGGTTATTTATGTTACTTATTACAAAATCATATTTTCTTACACTTGCACTTGAACTTTACTTGTTCTCAAGAAAACTAAATAAAATCTAATCCAAATATCTGCCTAACTCACTTACACAAGTGCAAACAAATGGTGCTAGTCTTTCCAACCATATATTCTGAAAACCAAACCATGTTAATGATTAAGCATATCTCAAGGTCTCACAAATTTATGAGACAATTAATAATATATAAAAAAAAACTAGGGCTTTTTTACATATGTAATATTTAAAGGTGAATATCATTGATGATATTCGCAATATTGAATTTCAGTCAAGGTCAATGTAAATCGCATAAATGGCACCAATATGCGAACAATTGGAACTTATCCAAAAAGTTATTTAATACATTTGTTGGTTGCTAGATTAACATTATAGAATATAAGACATAATCTACATTTGCAATTCATGTATGCAATCATGATGATTTGTGCAAATAAGCTAGTAAATATGCCATCACTAATACCAGCCATTTGAATTTTGGATTCAAAATCAGAGTTCTAGATATTATTCTCTAAGTACGGTTTTGTTTTTCCTTTTTAAAATATTATTTTTGACAGCGTTTTCACATATGCAGGAAAAAAAAATGCGGACATATATTTGGTGTATTTGGCATACAATTTTGAACGGAAAACGTGTAATATTTTTCTATCTAGGCATCTAATGGAGCCGTATGATGTCATTTAAAATAACTCTCATTCACAATATTATTGCATTATTTTGTTTCATTTCAATAAGGCTCTCTCTCTCTCATTATGTCATCACCAAGATCCATCTCTTCTGCGAAGGGGTCACAATCAACTATGTCACTAGTCACTAGTAAATCACTTTCATCATCGGCTACAGCTGCACCAATCGCTTCACCAATCAAGTTAGAAACCACAATGTCGGCATCATCATCCGAGAAGGCTATGTCACATGTGCCCATATTTATAAAACCTGTTTCATCAATGACGTTTGATGTGAATAAGGTTATGGACGACTTTCCACATGCACATATAATGGACTACAATAAGGCAAGAAAAGGTCAAGTTGTCTCTCCATCTCCATATGGAAAAGAATTGGTTCAATATATACGAGAAACACATCGCCAAGTAAACTTACAGGTTCAGCTTGGAGAAGTCATCAAGAATGTTGTTATTGTAAGAACTATTGCCCTAAAGTTTTGTTATTGTACGTCTTACATAAAATATCATATCAACTATATATAAATTAATTAAATTAGTTTCTTTTATACAAAAAGAAGTGGTTGAGTTGATGAAACTAGCAGATGCAGAAATAGAGAAGGAACTAAAGGCAGAGCATGATAGTAGAACTAGGGTGGTGATATTTATTTATTGTTGATTACAATATTAAATATCTAGATCTATATGGTGGTGTTTTCTTTTTTTATTAGATAAAAAAATTCTTATATAGTTTGCTATTTTCTAGGCGGAAGAGACATTTGATTCAATGAAAGTAGACAAAAAACTCATGATAGCAGTGGCAGAGCAAGCTCAAGCAGACCATGAAAGCCTAAAAATAAAAGTTGTGGTGATTTTTTTTTTTCAATTTCAATATTTTATTTTTATTGCTTACAATGTTAAATATCTAGATCTATAAGGTGGTGGTTTTTATATTTAGATAAATATATATATATATATATACTTATTTGATTTGTTATTTTTTTTAATCGATTAACAACGGTATTCTCAAAAGATTTTTAGACACATAGACTAATCTGCGCCGATAGATCATGTCAAAACGCTTCCTCCCCCCGGGCCAATTCCGTATAGAGATTATCCATATAGAGATTATTGCTATCCTTGATAAGGTGATTCACTCTTTATAAATTTACAGAGCCACTGAGCATAATTGTATAGAAATACACTTGAAATGGTTTCGGCTATTTGTTGCTGCTACTGTGATACATTATATTTTGTAGGATACCAATTCAAATTAGTTACATTAGTTGCTGTAGGATACCAATTCAAATTACAGAGAATATTTTGTTTAATGGCTTACTGCTTAGTTTGATGACTTTGATCATATGATTCATTATTCATATCATGTTATTTGTTGTTTTTTTTTTAGAAACCATGAGTACCGGAGGATCCACTCCTATTAGTTCCAGCATCGGCTTTGTTAATGCCGGTTCTAGTAGTGGAGATGGAGCTACTGAATGTGATCCAAGTTTAGGAGATGATAAAACTCCGTTATGGATATATGTGAAGAAGATTAGCAAACCTCCACGGGGAGGTAACTGGAGGTGGCAGTGCAATTTTTGCAAGTTGTTCTACAACGGGTCATATACCAGAGTTCGTAGTCATTTGCTGAAAGAAGGAATAGGTGGAGTGGCATCTTGCACTAAGGTTAATCCTGATGCATATGCTAAAATGTTCAAGTTGGTAAATGAGTGCAAAAGGAGAGTAGAAAATGCAGCTGCTAGACAAGTTCCTCTACCATCATCAAGACAACAAAAAGGGATTAATCCTGCCACTAGCAGGATTGGGATGAGTACTTATCATGCCTATACGCAAGAACCTACAACATCTGACATGGAGAAGAAGAGGAAAACAAGTGGTGGTGCCCTTGCAAAATCTTGGAATAACTTGGCTAGGGAGGAATGTGATGGTGAGGTTGCAAGGATGTTCTACACCAGTGGCCTATCATTCAACCTTGCAAGAAATCCACACTATCGGATGTCTTATGTTCGTGCTTCCACTCTTCCAGGCTATGTACCACCAGGTTACAATGCTTTAAGGACCACACTTCTTGCAAAGGAAAAAAAGAACATTGAGAAGCATTTAGAGCCAATCAAGCTTACATGGAGGGATAAGGGTGTAAGTATAGGTAGTGATGGTTGGTCCGATGCACAGAGAAGGCCTTTGATTAATGTGATAGCTACATGTGAGCGTGGTCCAATGATGTTGAGAGCAATAAATTGTGAGGGAGAATACAAGGACCATCAATTGATTGCAAATTTGATTATTGATTCCATCAAGGAAGTTGGCCATGAAAATGTTGTGCAAGTGATTACGGACAATGCTCCTGTTTGTTCAAAGGCGGGTAATGTGATAGCAAGTAAGTATCCTACTATCTTTTGGACACCATGTGTAGTTCATACTTTGAATCTTGCTTTGAAGAACATTTGCACACCTTCTCAAATTGTGAGCAATATGGATGTGTATGATGCATGTTCTTGGATACAACCGATAGCAGAGGATGTAAGTTTTATTAAAAACTTCATTATGAATCATGGAATGAGATTGGTTATGTTTAATGATCATTGCAATTTGAAGTTGCTTTCGGTTGCTCCAACAAGGTTTGCTTCTACTGTTATTATGCTTAAGAGATTTAAGACAACCAAGAATGGTTTACAACAAATGGTGATTAGTACAAAGTGGGATGACTATAGAGAAGATGACTATAGGAGGGCAAGTTCGGTGAATGAGAAGTTGTTGAATGAGTTATTTTGGGATGATATCGACTACATCCTTTCTTTTACGGAGCCTATATATGAAATGATTAGGAGAGCGGATACGGATAAACCTTGTCTTCATTTGGTGTATGAGTGGTGGGATAGTATGATTCAAACAGTGAAGAAGGCTATCTATAGGAAGGAAAGAAAGCAACCGGATCAAGAATCTCTATTTTGGAATGCGGTATGTAAAGTTTTAATGTCTCGTTGGACCAAGAGTAATATGGCCCTCCATTGCTTGGCACATTCTTTGAATCCCAAGTAAGTTTTTCTTTTATTTCTATCAATTGCTTTACTATATTGGTTAGTGAATCTAATTGCTTTATTATTTCATACAAACCATACTTATGCATATATATGAATTTACTTAATTAATTAGGTACTATAGTGGGGAATGGCTTAATGAAGAACATAGTCGTGTTGCTCCTCATAAAGATAAAGACATTACAAATGAAAGGAGAAGTTGTCTCATTCGGTACTTTGCCAATGAGGATGAAAGAAGAAATGTTAACATAGAATTTGCCAATTTTTCTATGTGTATGGCTCAATTTTGAAATGGAGATGCAATAAAAGATAGGTCTTTATTGGAGCCACTTACATGGTGGGCGATCCATGGATCTTCGGCACCAATTCTTCAAGGCATAGCTTTCAAGCTTCTAGGTCAACCGTGTTCTTCCTCATGTTGTGAAATAAATTGGAGTACTTACAATTTCATTCACTCTTTGAAAAGGAACAAGATAACACCACAAAGAGCGGAAGATTTGGTATTTGTGCATACCAATCTTCGTCTCTTAGCAAGGCAAAGTCCCAAGTACAATGAAGGTTGCTCTAAAATGTGGGATATTGGAGGTGATGAATTTGATTCATTGGAGGACTCTAATGTTGGAAGACTTGAGATCCCCGAACTCTCACTTGATGAACCACAATTGGAGGGAGTTTTGTTTGATGATGATGATATTGAAGTGGAAGACCTTGGAGAGGATGGTATGGATGAGATGAATGAAATAATTTAGTTCTTTTTATTTGCATTGTAATTTGATTATGATTATAAAACTTTGTTTGGATTTGGATTTGGATTGACTATGTTTTAATGTTATAAACTATTTTGTTTACATTTCACATATTTTTGGTATACATATATATAATGCTTTATTGACATTTATTTTGGAATTTTTAGAAGAAATTTTAGTGGGTTAAGATATTGTCTAAAACTTTTGCAGATTATGAGTTAGGGGAATTGTTGGTAAAATATTGGGCCACCGTGTCGGCTGTTGTATGAGGCGGCTGCAGGGATGTTGGTGGCAGAGGTGATGGCGGCGGAGGCGGAAAAGTGAAATGAGAGTTGAAGGGAAATGGGAAATAATATTAATAACACTAAAGGTTGGATAGAAAAAGTTAAGGGACACGATTGTTTGGGCGTGTCGAGATTGTCTAATTATAGTGATTTAAGTTTTTCTTACATTTAAGAAAAGTTAGGGATTAATGATGTTTTTATTCAAGACCTAGGGACGCTCTTTCTGACGGGACTTCCGAGAAGCGTCAGGCTTAGGCCATATATATAGTGAGTGGACTTTTATTTAAATAAATGTGCATGCAATTATGTTTTAAGTATTTATGTTGATATTTATAATTGAAATATGTTTAATGGCCTCTTGGTTTATTATTGGATTTTTTTCATGGTTTTGAATGGATATTTCTGAAACTGAAGATAAAATTTATTAAGTCCTTGGAGGTTTTTGTTTTATGGATTCTAGAGATTTCACGATTTCTTGATTTATGAAATTCATGACATGTTGGATTTATATATATTATCTTCAGTATTATTTGCTCGGCATGTAAGACATGTCGGAAGTATATGTTTGTTTTTCGAGACTGCTATTTTAAATAATAATATTTATAAGCCTCATATGTGTGGTCGGAGAACCGTACAGATTTCTGATTTATTGGGGAAACGTGTTTTTCGGATTTGATTCTTATTTGTTTTTACACCACTTATTGGGTCGTCATGATTGCTAGCTAGTACCCATGCTGTTTTAGTAGTCCTGGGAGGTTCCAACCCGAGCCTGGGAGGCTCCGATATGGTGTAACCACTTCCCCATTGTTATATATTTATCGAATCAAATGAGTTCGAATTTTTGTTTTTATGATTTATTGACTTGACTGGTGCTTTTGTGTTATATTGAAATTATTTATTGCATGCATGATGATTTAATTGATGATAAGAATTGGGAGAGCATTGTTAAATTTTATTGGCTATTATAATACTTAAACTCTTTCATTTTGGTTATTGTCCACTCACGTTAATGTTTTAAATGTTTCTCCCCTGGGCCATTCGTTTTAAAATGCCCAGTCTGCAGTGTTCGAACGACGACTAGGGAGTAGGGCATATCTTCTGTTTACCCCTGTCTTCTCCTTCGGAGGTTAATAGTTAACCTCTTTATTGTATATTTCTATTTCTCGTTTTAGACGCTCTGATAACCATGGGTTGTAGTTAATTATATTTTCACTTGAAAGACTAGGATGTGGTTTATGTAAAGATTTAAAAAGATTTAAACTGTTTAATTATGTTATGGGAGTTGTTGGGAATTTATGATGGTTGAAATTGAGTTGGAGGAGCAGATGGCTCCAGGAGTAAGGTGGCGGATGTATGTTTTTGTTAAGGAGTGTATAGTTTGGTTCTTACAGGTAGGGTTATCCATTTTTAAGGGAGATTATGCCAAAAAAATTTCGGTATAATTAACCTTTAAGTGGACCCCGCAGGATTTACTTCGGTTTTAGGGTAAAATTTCGAGGTGGGTTGATGAGTGCCTAAGCACACACACAATAATAACCCTACAAAATATAGTTAGTAGTATGAGCAAGTATGGATCGTCCTAAGCCGGGGATTAAGGGTACCTGAAACATGAGAATGTTAACACAAAATATTCACAAACACATATGCACACAATTGTCACACTTATATATATATATACGAATTTATCGTGGGGGACGAAGATGAAGTTCGGCAGCCATAGGCTTCCCCTAAACTAGGCATGAAAATAAAATGCAGAAAATTAAACTCTAAACAACTATGTACAAGTTTGGTCGACATTCTTCCACAAAACACTAGCACGAAAGCAATCAAAACACATAAAAAACAAGCAAACAAGACTCACGGCAATGCATTAAAGTGTTCTAGACTCAACTTAACTCCAACCTTATTAGCTCCCTATATGTATTACTAACCGATTTAGATTTCATAAGTATTCAAGATTAACTTTACGTCTAATCCTAAAATTGTACTAAACATATTTGAGAACTCCTATAGATGAAAACAAACATGCATAGTAATTGAGCACAAAATCTTTTGAGTCATGAACAAGTTAATTAAGCAAGGCATCACTCTTCTCATTAACAAGCATATTCTTTAAACCACTCTAACCCTTGTGAAAACAACACAAATAAAATAACTCTAAAGATTACTTAATCTATATTCTTTTCGGCTAATGAGATCAATATTCCACACATTGCAATTGCATAGACTACCAACCTTTAAGCACACGAATTCAAAGAACAAGTCAAGAAAAATCTAAAACCAAATTAACACATGTTTGCCGATTACCCTATTTACTAATTCATTACATATTTTCCTTACTCTTTAACATACAATCCGATTCCTTACTCTCAAGAACCAATTAAAAATACAGAAAACAAATTGAACATGAAAATCATAAAACCAAACTTCAATCCAAACAATACATAGACATACCGTTTGAAACCAGGAATTCATGTTATCTTTATAGATAAAGTTTAACATAACTGCATAAAAATTACAAAACCGAAAGAGGGGAGTGGATCACACTTTTGTAGACACCTTGATGACTTTGACTCGTGTGGATCCGGCGGAAGGTGAAAGAAGCGGCTGCTCGGCAGTGGTTATGTATCGGCAGAAAAAGTAAGATGAGATGGGGGTGATTTTCGGCTAGGGTTTATGTAGGATTCTTGGGGAAATTTCGGTAGAGCTTAGCTAGATTTTTGCTTTTGAATTGGAATGTGACCTCCTTTTCTGTGGAAAAGATGCTTTATATAGAGGAAAAAGGCTAGAGTTTGCCGGCCACACGAGGAAGGGGAACTCCTTTTCCTAGTTGGCTTATGTTTCCTTGTGGGATAAATATTGCATTCTTGAACTTCTTTTTCTGATTTTTCTTCATAGCATGGGCTGCTTATCTTCATGGACTTCATATATGGACTTGACAACTCTATTTGGTGAACTTTGATCCATGAAAAAAATATACAAACCGCCAAGAACACAAAACCGGCAGCTTTGCTTGCCGATCGGCAGCATTCTCCTAGCTTGACTAGGAATGCTTCTTTCTTCGTGTTTTCCTCATTGCCTTAGCTCGATGTCTTTCTCTATCCTTCAATAAGCTTGAATAATCTTCAAGTATGCAATTGTACGCCAAAATGTCCGTCGAAAACATAAACTTGGTTTTCTCGGCAGGAATGACCTTGCTCCGGTAATTCTGTCATAACTCCCTCCTCGGAGCTCCGATTGATGCGATTCCAAGTCTCAGAGAAACTAGACACGTAGAGCTTTCCTACGGCATATGAGACGTCCTCTAGTTCCAAGTGATGTGTCCCACAGAAATTCCGGAAATCAGGACACAGTCCCAGGAAAATCGTGGTAGTCCCTGGTGATCTTTGTTCAAACTGCCAAGTTGCAGCCATCTTTTGGGTGATTTCCTGAACTTCGATTGATCTGAAATTTTGACATAATTGACGAGTCGCCGAAGCGAGCATCAAGCAATAATAACCCTACAATCGTTAGTAGTATAGAATAAGTAGGGATCGTTCTAGCCGGGGATTAAGGGTACCTGAAACATGAGAATGTTAACACAAATATTCACAAACAGATATGCACATAATTGTCACACTTATATACATATATACGAATTTATCATGGGGGATGAAGATGAGGTTCGGCAGCAAGGACTGCCTCTATATCTAAGACACGAAAATTAAACCTAAACTACTATATACAAGTGATCATCATCTCTCACAAAACATTTAGCACCAAAGACTCTTTAACAAGTAGATTCGCATGCAAGAAGGTAAGAGACAAGTATTCAGCATGCTCAAAATTCAAATTCGTTTCGACCGTAACTAGAGCTCTCGCTCTGTACCTAGTTACTAGACTTCCTTAAGTTATTTTAGGACAAACTCTCGCTCTAGCCCTAAAGATATTTATGCTAATCCGGTTAAGACTTAACATATATCGCACAAGAGTCTTAAATCGAAAACATGTAAACAAGTAAGGTTGTCAATCATCTTATTTAGCATGCAAGTTCTAAGATTAATAGCCCTTAGTGAATAACACAAGTCATAGAGTCCTCTCGGTCCATCTAGTTTGTAATTACCCTAGCAAATTAAACCTAATACCGAGATTATGTTCAAAGACAACACCAAGTATCGATTTTCATGCCCTCACCTTAGATTACTAACCAATTTAAATCCTAAACATGCTTCTAATACCACTGCTCTAATTATCTAAACATACAAAAACCACAAGTTACATATTACAAATTAGCATGCAAAATCATTGTTCTTGTCGAAACCTAAACTTAAATCTAAGCATTGATTCAAACAAATCTTTAACATACAATTCATAAAACCAAAATTGATTCATACATAGACATATAAACCAACACCAAACATACATGAATGTTTCATAGACAAAACTAAACATAACTAAACAAAAATTACTAAACCGAAAGAGGGGAGTGGATCACACTTTGAGACACCTTGAGAGCTTCACGTTGTGTGGATCCGGCGAAGTATGGAGGCTGGGGTGAGGCTGCACGGCAGTAGGTTGTGTCGGCAGTAGGTTGTGGAGGAGAAGTTCCAAGATTCGGCAAAGCAGAAACTTGGTTGAGGTGAGGTGAAGGTGGTTTTCAGTTTAGGTTTTTGTCTAGGATCTTTGGGGAATTTTGGTAGAGTTTAGGCCTTGTGTTTAAGCTTGAGATGAGATGATATTTCTGTAGGAAAACATGGCTATATATAGAGGCAAATTCGGCAGAAACCCTAGGTAGAAAACCTAGTCCAAATCGGCAAAGGCAATCCTTGTGCAACAAGGTTTTGGTTCCTTCCTTTCTTGGTTCTTCTAGGAAACTTCTTTTTCTGATTTTTTTCTTCAATGCCTTGGCTTGGTGTCATCCTCTAACCTTCCTTAAGCTTGGACCATCATCACATATGCATTTGTACACCATTTGGTCCATCAAAAACAGAAAACACAAAAAGGGGGCAGTAGGTTCCTGGAATCGGCAGATTTGATGTTTCTGTAGTAACTCCGGCATATCTCCATCCGTGGAGCTCCGATTGATGCGATTCCAAGTCTCAGATAAACTAGACACATATGGCCATATCTCTATAAAATATCTCGATCAAATTCCTTGTGAGTCGTCGGGAATGATTTTTCGAAGTTGGGACAAAGTCCCAGGAAAATCCTGGAAGTCCCTGGATTGGTTTGCTCGGACTGCTGTTTTGCAGCCAACTTTTGGGTGACTTCCCGAACTCCAATTGATCTGAAATTTTAACACAACATTCCTCAGTATATGAATATTAAGCAAACCAAATTTCATAGAATTCGGACAAGGATAGATCATATTTTTACTCGTCTCAAAATCGCGAAAAAGACATGTTTTGCACTATTTTCCAGATTTCTCATACTTAGTCATTTTTCGGACAATTAAGCACATTTCACCAAAACTCTACCAAAATTGACACTAACTATATTATGACTCTATCTTAGACAAATAAGGGTTAAACAAAGCATAAACGAGGGCATAAGCATGTAATATCGTCGCACATTGTGCTCCTATCAACTACCCCACACTTATCCTTTGCTAGTCCCTTAGCAAACTAAATTAAACTAGACTCTAAACAAACTATTGCCCCTAACAATTTGTCTCAGGCTCGTATGTACACATAGCTTTCAAGTTAATGCATGGGAATGCTAAACACGAAAATTCCGAGTTTCATGAACATGTGACATCAATATGAACATATAAGAGCAAAAGGTACGCATGTAAACATGTTAAAGCTAATTCAATCCTCCTCACTAGGCATACTCTCTTCTTTTCTCTCGAAGCATGGTAATTCACTCATAAGTATATGCAAGCGAAAGATAATGAATTACAAAGAGTAACTTGCATATGTCAAGAAAAGAAAGCTCTTTGTGAATTTTTATGGAAAAACCTCATGTAACAACTATGTGCACCAATGAACCAAAACCATATGCTTACTCTTGAGAAAATCTCCACAAATCAAATTTAACTATCTTAAGAATCATGAAAAAGATCAATAAAAGGGTTGTAATGGGGTTAGGCTAAAAGGTATTCGATATTTGGATAAGGAGGCTCAAAACGTCACCGTGGCCTTTGGCAAAGCTCAAATCTCCTTATGTCTTCTCACCAAGGGTCGAATTTCTTCTTGTTGGACCCATACTTCATTATTTACTTCCCCACAACATAGTGAATATGAACAAAGGTCAAAATATAACAATAGTAGACCTTCACATATAAACAAAACTCCAAATTCACAACACTTTTCAAGACTAGACTTAGCAATTTTATCAAAACAAGCCGTGCCTACACTTTATTTTTTCCTCGGACTTGATTTTTTTCTTTTTTCTGTCCGAATTCAATTTTTTTCTGTTTTTCATTTGCTAGGCACGGCACATACAATTTTTCATATACTTTTCTAGCTAAGTCTACCCCACACTTGTTCTTCTTCATCACTTCACGCGAAAACTCCTTCAAAAATCAAGCTTTGCCGACACACAATGGTCAAGACATCACTATACTAAGTTCATGGAAAGTGTTTAAGGGTGATGAAAGAAAAGGCTAATCGTAGGCTCAAAGGGGGTTTACTAAGGTGTCCCACGACGGGCTCCAATAGGGCTCATGCTTTATTTGGCAATGGTGGTAAACCTAAATGATCTTTATTCAATCATATTCAAAATCAAGGTATTTTATGATTAAAAACGTTTTGAAAATCAACAAGAGTAAGTTCTAGCATACTAGAGTTCATTAAAAAGCTATGGCACATAGTCATCGAATAATCAAAGAATTATGAGGTTTCATGCTTCCTACGAATCTATTGAATTTTATATTTTTATCGCTCAAGAAGAAGGAAAATTGGCTCTAAATCTCACATAGGTTATTATGGAAACAAACTAGCTAAAACATGCATGCTTGATAATCAACAAGTCCTACATGCTCCTACCAATGCACATAATCCATGAAACTTATAATTTTAATTGTATGCACAACCATCATCTATGTATGCAAAGAGGAGAAAAACATCATTGACATATTAGGGGCATCCTAAGACTCGAAACAACAATTTAAACACTCTATTTTTGTAGTACATTTTCTGAAACTTTCTTTCCTAACTAAGCACACGAAAACATAAACGGAATACGTTATCCCACCCCACACTTAGAAAATTACATTGTCCTCAATGTAAGCACAAAATTATAGCAAGTAACTTCCTAAGCATGCAATAGTCTAACACATTCCAACAAATCATCACAAACCAAAGAAAAAGAGAAGGGTTAAGAAATTTCAAACTCCCGGTGATGGCTCCTTCGTTTTTCTTTGATCGACTTGGGTTGCCTCCCAAGTAGCGCTTAAGGTTTATAGTCCGTAGCCTAGACTTCTCACCATGTGTGTTGTGTGTTCATCATGCCATGTGCAGCTCCGCAGTTGGGGCAGCAGCCCCTCTCGGCAGTAGGATTTTCTTGGCAGGCAAGCTTCTCTCGGCAGACGTGTCTTCTTCTCTTGAGGCCTGATTTTGGGTGTGTTCCACTATCCTAATGCAAACATGTTCCGAATAAATGTTGTAGTGGACACACAGAGCTTTCCAACGGTATAAAATTCACCTCAATCGGACCAGTGGAAGTACTCTTTGTTTGGCCATTAATCGGACCTATTGATCTGCCCAGTTTTCTGTTCTGTCAGATTGACCTTGCTTCACTCAAATTGAAACTGGGAACGGTTTGTAGATCCAAATCCACTTCTGTAAAAACCTACGGAAATTAGACTCAGAGATCTTTCCAACGGTGTATGGCTCAGCATCCCAGGTTTTGTGAGCTGAAAACGGCAGCCATTCAAAATTGACATACAGTACTGCCGGAATTCTGCTGTGGGCAGAACTTGGTATTTCCTGCACTTTTCTTTTCAATCCGGCCTGCGCACACACAAAACACATAAAATCGAACAAAACTAATAAACTAAAATGCAAGGATATACAGATTCATACAAGCGACGGTTTCAAATAATTTTTCAAGGTTAGAGAAAGAAAATATAAGAGTTAGAACGTCATGTTAGAGAGTTAGGATATATAAATATACGTTAGAGTTAGAGACACAGATTGTTAACAAACTTTACATCACAAATATTAACACACTTTAACATTCACATAAAACAAGATTTTATAATCCCCGGCAACGGCGCCAAAAATTGACGAGTCGCCGAAGCGAGCATCAAGCAATAATAACCCTACAATCGTTAGTAGTATAGAATAAGTAGGGATCGTTCTAGCCGGGGATTAAGGGTACCTGAAACATGAGAATGTTAACACAAATATTCACAAACAGATATGCACATAATTGTCACACTTATATACATATATACGAATTTATCATGGGGGATGAAGATGAGGTTCGGCAGCAAGGACTGCCTCTATATCTAAGACACGAAAATTAAACCTAAACTACTATATACAAGTGATCATCATCTCTCACAAAACATTTAGCACCAAAGACTCTTTAACAAGTAGATTCGCATGCAAGAAGGTAAGAGACAAGTATTCAGCATGCTCAAAATTCAAATTCGTTTCGACCGTAACTAGAGCTCTCGCTCTGTACCTAGTTACTAGACTTCCTTAAGTTCTTTTAGGACAAACTCTCGCTCTAGCCCTAAAGATATTTATGCTAATCCGGTTAAGACTTAACATATATCGCACAAGAGTCTTAAATCGAAAACATGTAAACAAGTAAGGTTGTCAATCATCTTATTTAGCATGCAAGTTCTAAGATTAATAGCCCTTAGTGAATAACACAAGTCATAGAGTCCTCTCGGTCCATCTAGTTTGTAATTACCCTAGCAAATTAAACCTAATACCGAGATTATGTTCAAAGACAACACCAAGTATCGATTTTCATGCCCTCACCTTAGATTACTAACCAATTTAAATCCTAAACATGCTTCTAATACCACTGCTCTAATTATCTAAACATACAAAAACCACAAGTTACATATTACAAATTAGCATGCAAAATCATTGTTCTTGTCGAAACCTAAACTTAAATCTAAGCATTGATTCAAACAAATCTTTAACATACAATTCATAAAACCAAAATTGATTCATACATAGACATATAAACCAACACCAAACATACATGAATGTTTCATAGACAAAACTAAACATAACTAAACAAAAATTACTAAACCGAAAGAGGGGAGTGGATCACACTTTGAGACACCTTGAGAGCTTCACGTTGTGTGGATCCGGCGAAGTATGGAGGCTGGGGTGAGGCTGCACGGCAGTAGGTTGTGTCGGCAGTAGGTTGTGGAGGAGAAGTTCCAAGATTCGGCAAAGCAGAAACTTGGTTGAGGTGAGGTGAAGGTGGTTTTCAGTTTAGGTTTTTGTCTAGGATCTTTGGGGAATTTTGGTAGAGTTTAGGCCTTGTGTTTAAGCTTGAGATGAGATGATATTTCTGTAGGAAAACATGGCTATATATAGAGGCAAATTCGGCAGAAACCCTAGGTAGAAAACCTAGTCCAAATCGACAAAGGCAATCCTTGTGCAACAAGGTTTTGGTTCCTTCCTTTCTTGGTTCTTCTAGGAAACTTCTTTTTCTGATTTTTTTCTTCAATGCCTTGGCTTGGTGTCATCCTCTAACCTTCCTTAAGCTTGGACCATCATCACATATGCATTTGTACACCATTTGGTCCATCAAAAACAGAAAACACAAAAAGGGGGCAGTAGGTTCCTGGAATCGGCAGATTTGATGTTTCTGTAGTAACTCCGGCATATCTCCATCCGTGGAGCTCCGATTGATGCGATTCCAAGTCTCAGATAAACTAGACACATATGGCCATCTCTCCATAAAATATCTCGATCAAATTCCTTGTGAGTCGTCGGGAATGATTTTTCGAAGTTGGGACAAAGTCCCAGGAAAATCCTGGAAGTCCCTGGATTGGTTTGCTCGGACTGCTGTTTTGCAGCCAACTTTTGGGTGACTTCCCGAACTCCAATTGATCTGAAATTTTAACACAACATTCCTCAGTATATGAATATTAAGCAAACCAAATTTCATAGAATTCGGACAAGGATAGATCATATTTTTACTCGTCTCAAAATCGCGAAAAAGACATGTTTTGCACTATTTTCCAGATTTCTCATACTTAGTCATTTTTCGGACAATTAAGCACATTTCACCAAAACTCTACCAAAATTGACACTAACTATATTATGACTCTATCTTAGACAAATAAGGGTTAAACAAAGCATAAACGAGGGCATAAGCATGTAATATCGTCGCACATTGTGCTCCTATCAATAATATACTCCAGCTTGCTAATTATATGTCTGCCAAATTTCATCAAATTTAGAAAAGAATAAGTCAGTCAAGAACAGGCCTCAAAATCACGAAAACAACATATTTTGCACTTTTTCCTCATATTTCTATACTTAGTCGTTTTTCTGACAATTAAGCACATTTTTCCAAAACTCTTCCAAAATGACACTAAACTATATTATGACTCTATCTTAGATAAATAAGGGTTAAACAAAGCATAAACGAGGGCAAATACATATTAATATCGTCGCACATTGTGCTCCTATGAACTACTCCACACTTATCCTTTGCTAGTCCCTTAGCAAAACTAAATAAAACTAAGACTCAAAACAACTATTGCCTCTAATGATTTGTCTCAGGCTCGTATGTACACATAGCTTTCAAGTTAATGCATGAGAATGCTGAGCACGAAAAATTCCAAGCTTCATGAACATGTAACATCAATATGAACATATAAGAACAACATATAAGCATGTAAACATGTATAGCTAATCCACTCCTCCTCACTAGACATACTCTATTATTTTCACTCGAAGCATAGCTATCCACTTAATAGTACATGCAAGCAAAAGATATTGAATTACAAAGAGTAACTTGCATATGTCTTGAAATGAAAGCACTTTGTGAATAAATGTTTAAGGAAAAACCTCATATAATCACTATATGCACGAATGGACCAAAACCATATGCTCAACTTTTGAGAAAATCTCCACAAATCAAAGTATGCCATCTTAAGAATCATGAAAACGTTATAGGGGAATAATATGGGACTCGGCAACATAGGGAAGGATAGGACTAAACTCCAAGCTCACAACATTTTTTCAAGGATAGGACTTAGCAAATTTTTCAATCAAAACCGTGTCCTAACTTCTTTTCTTTTCCTTTCGAACTTCATGTTTTTCTTTTCTTTTCTTTTCTATCTGTTTACATATTTTTCACTTTTGCTAGGCACGGCATATACATTTTTCACACAATTTCTAGCTAAGTCCACCCTACACTTGTTTCATGACATCACTCTACATCAAACCTCCAAATCGATTTCAAACTTCTGCCAAGTCTTGCGAGGACAAGGGTTAGGATATAACTATTCTAAGCATAAGAATTTTTATGAGGTTGATGAAAGAAAAGGCTCAATGTAAGCTCAAAGGGGTTTTCTAAGGAGTCCCACGACGGGCACAAATAGGGCACATGCTTTATTTGGCAATGGTGGTAATCCTATTATAACGTTTTCAATCCTTTTCAAAATCAAGGCAATTGTAATGACTATCCAGTTTCAAAAATCACAAGAGCGAGTTCTGGCAATTCTAGAGTCCATGAAGAGCTATCGCATATAGTCATCAAATAATCAAAGAATTATGAGGTTTCATGCTTCCTATATCTATCAAATTTTTATCTTTTTATCACTCAAGAAGAAAGCAATTTGGCTCTAAAGCTCACATAGGTTATTTGGAAACAAACTAGCTAAAAACATGCATGCTTAATTAATCAACAAATCCTACATGCTCCTACCAATGCACAAAATCCATGAAACCAACAGTTTTAATTGTATGCACAACTATCATCTATGTATGCAAAGAGGAGAAAAACATCATTGACATGTTAGGGGCAACCTAAGACAACTTAAACACTCTATTTTTGTGTTACAATTTTCTGGATTTTCTTTTTCTAAACTAAGCACACGAAAACATAAACGGAATATGGTATCCCACCCCACACTTAGAAAATTACACTGCCCTCAATGTAAGCACAAATCTATATCAACGAATTTCCTAAGCATGCAATAGTCTAATATATTCCAACATCTCATCACAAACCAAAGAAAAAGAGAAGGGTTAAGAAATTTCAAACTCTCGGTGATGGCTCCTTCACTTGTCTTTGATCGAATTGGGTTGCCTCCCAAGTATTGCTTTGTGTTTATAGTCCATTGCTTAGACTTTTCACAATTGTAAATCGCATGTGTTCATCGTGTTCCAAAGTAACTCAAATCGGCTGCGAGAAGCTCAAGTAGGTGTGTACACCTTGTAAATCCTTCAGCAGCAGTAAACTGCCTCTCGGCTGGGACAAGTGTGTCCGTATCGGCATGAAGCGTCGTATCGTCGAGCGGGTGCGGCTGCAAGGGTATCTCGGCAGAGGGCAAGGCCGGTCCTTGATGATGTTCATGGTGCGTGGTCGGTAAGGGACTGTTGCAATTTGCCAAGCTTGTGGCGGCGGCAACTTGTCTCGGAACATCGTGGACATAGGTTTCGTCATTGAGAGGCTCGAATGGCTCGTAGTATGGCTTGAGTCTATGTCCATTCACTTTGAATGTGTTTCCCGTGACTTCATTTCGAATTTCTATGGCACCATGATGAAAGACTTGAGTAATGGTGAACGGCCCCATCCATCTTGAGCGAAGCTTATCGGGAAAAAGTCTAAGTCGAGCATTAAATAAAAGAACTTGTTGGCCAACTTCAAACCAACTTCAAACTTTTTCCCTCGAAGTAACTTGTCATGAGAAATCTTGGTCTTCTCCTTGTATATCCAAGCGGCATCATAGGCTTTATTGCGTATTTCTTCAAGTTCGTTGAGTTGAAGCTTTCTATGAAGGTCGGCTTCGTCAATGTTCATGTTAAATGCTCTAACGGCCCACCATGCTTTGTGTTCAAGCTCCACCGGTAAGTGACATGCTTTTCCATAAGTTAACCGAAAAGGTGACATACCTATCGGAGTCTTGTATGCAGTTCTATAAGCCCATAAAGCATCATCGAGACGATCACTCCAATCCTTCCTTGAAGGTCCAACGGTTTTCTCAAGTATTTACTTGATCTCTCGATTACTTACCTCGGCCATGCCACTTGTTTGGGGATGATAAGGTGTAGATACCTTGTGTGTGACCCCATATTTCTTCAATAAGGCTTCAATGGTGTGGTTGCAAAAGTGGGATCCTCCATCACTAATCAAGACTCTTGGAACTCCAAAATGTGAAAAGATGTTGGTCTTGAGAAATTTGGCAACCACTTTGGCATCGTTGGTGCATGTGGCCTTCGCCTCTATCCACTTTGATACATAATCAACCACTAACAAGATGTAGAAGAAGCCCTTGCTAGAAGGAAATGGTCCCATGAAATCAATCCCCCACAAGTCGTGAATCTCGATTGCATTGATGGAAGTGAGTGGCATTTGATCTCGTGGAACGATATTCCCCATTCTTTGGCATCGATCACATGACTTACAAAACATGTAAGCATCCTTAAAAATTGTAGGCCAAAAGAATCCACATTCAAGTACCTTTTAAAGCGGTCTTCTTTGCTCCAAAATGCCCTCCACACGCCTCACTATGACAAAGCCTTAAAATCGGTTGATGCTCATGCTCGGCAACACATCTTCGAAGCACTTGATCACTACATTGCTTCCATAAGTATGGCTCGTCCCAAAGATAGTGACAAGCTTGCTTGATGATCCGAATTCTATCTCGTTTCAGTATAGTGCTAGGGAGTTGCCGAGTGGCTAAGTAATTGGCCAAGTCGGCATACCAAGGTTCTTGTGCTTCGAGTCAAAAGAGTTGCTCATCCGGAAAGTTCTCACAAAGGGGCAATCGATCCTCATCTTTAACAATTCGACTTAGGTGGTCGGCTACCACGTTCTCCACTCCTTTCTTGTCTTTTATCTCAATATCAAACTCTTGAAGCAAAAGAATCCATCGAATGAGCCTTGGCTTAGCATCCTTCTTTGTCACAAGGTATCTCAAAGCGGCATGATCACTATAAACAATGACTTTGGAATTCAAAAGATATGATCGAAACTTTTCCAAAGCAAAAATTACCGCTAAGAGTTCTTTCTCCGTTGTGGTGTAATTAAGTTGAGCATCATTGAGAGTCCTTGAGGCGTAGTATATGACACACGGCTTCTTCTCTATTCGTTCGCCAAGAACCGCTCCAAGCGCATAATCACTTGAATCACACATGAGCTCAAACGGCTCCTCCCAATTTGGGGAAGTCAAGATCGCCGCCGAACATAAGGTGTTCTTCAATCGGCAAAATGCCTCCTCACATGCGACCGTCCACTCAAACGTCACCTCTTTTTGTAACAAGTTGCTCAATGGCTTTGCAATTGAAGAGAAGTCTTTGATAAATCTTCGATAAAACCTGGCATGGCCAAGAAAACTCCTCACATCACGCACATTCTTTGGGCTCGGCAAGGCTTGGATGAGCTCCACCTTGGCTTTGTCACCTTCTAATCCTCTTGCCGAAATAATGTGGCCTAAGACAATACCTTGCGTGACCATGAAGTGACACTTCTCCCAATTGAGCACAAGATTAGTCTCTACACACCACTCAAGTATCTTTTCCAAGTTCATCAAACAAGTCTCGAAGTTGCTTCCATAAACACTAAAATCATCCATAAAAACTTCGATAATGTCTTCAATAAAATCCGAGAAGATAGCATACATACATCGTTGAAACGTTCCGGGTGTGTTGCATAGGCCGAATGGCATCCGTCTATAGGCAAAAGTGCCAAATGGACAAGTAAAAGTGGTCTTCTCTTGATCATCCGGGTGTATCATGATTTGATTGTATCCACTATAACCACCAAGAAAGCAATAGAAAGAATGGCTGGCTAACCTCTCTAGCATTTGGTCCATAAACGGCAAAGACATGTGATCCTTCCTTGTTGTAGCGTTGAGCCTCCTTCATCATGGGGGGATGCAGTCGGCGTTGAGCCTCCTTGGTTGGCTTGCCTCCTTCTTCTAGCAATATACGATGAACACATGTAGTAGGGCTTATTCCCTTGATATCCGCTAAGGTCCAACCTATAGCGGTCTTGTACTTCTTTAGCACACTTATTAAATCACATCCTTGCTTCTCACAAAGCTTTGAAGACACAATAACCGGTAGAGTATCTTTTTCTCCAAGATAAGCATATTTCAAGTAACTAGGGAGTTCTTTTAGTTCTAACTTTGGGGCCTCTTCCACACTTGGTCGAAATTTGGTTATGGCACTTGGAATTGACAAGAACGAATCAAATATCTTAGCATAGGGCCGAGCCTCTAGCTCGGCACAAACCTCTCTTAGGCTCAGCAAGACTTCCTCTTCTTGCTCGTGCGTGAATCGCTCTCCCTTCTTGTCAAATCTGACCCCTTGCTCGATCGCTAATTGCTATACATCAAGCGAGGTCGACATAACTTGCTCGACCTCCTCCAAAACTTCGTCAACTCCACACTCCTTCAAATCGGCAATGGGATATTTCATGGCATCAAAAACATTGAATTTTATCACCACACCATCAAACTCTATTGTCAAATTTCCCTCCGTAACATTTATCTTAGTGCGTGCCGTCCTCATGAATGGTCGGCCAAGTAGCAATTGAGTGCTATTAACCGGCGAGTCCTCCATCTCCACAACATAGAAATTGGCGGGGAATATTAGTTGGTTCACTTGCACAAGCACATCTTCAACATAACCCTCCGGATACTTGCTTGAGCGATCCGCAAGTTGAATAATGACATTGTCCTTCTTGAGAGGCCCTATACTCATCGTTTGGTACACATTGAGTGGCATAACATTGATCGATGCTCCCAAGTCTAACATCACATCTTCAAACCGAGTATTGCCTATCACACAAGGCACATTGAAGCTTCCCGGATCCTTCATCTTTGGTGGCAACTTTCTTTGAATAACGGCCGACACCGTTTCGCTCATAGTCACCACACGAGTCTCCCTTGTATGCCTCCTTGTCGTGCATAGCTCTTTAAGAAACTTAGCATACTTAGGCACTTGCTTAATGCATTCCAACAAAGGGATGTTTACTTGTACCTTCCGGAAAATCTCCAATACCTCTTCATCGGATTTGTCCTTCTTTGATCTAGCAAAGCGCGAAGCGAATGGAATGCTTGAGTTTGGCACCCCTCCCTTGCTTACTTGGCTCGGCATCAACTCACTCTTAGATGTTGCAGGATCTCTCTCATATTCGTTGCGCAATCCATCCTTCTCGGCAGCACTCTCGGCCTTCTCACTCTCGGCTGCAGCACTGCCGGTTATATTGCTACCGGCAGCAGCCTTGCTTGGCTCGGCTGCCCTCCTCTCAACAGTTGGTGAGCTGCCGGCAATTGCAGGTCCAACAGCCACCTCTTCTTCCTCTATTATGTCAAGTGGCGTGCCCTTCTTTATAAGGTTCCTCGGAGGCAACAACTCTCTTCCACTTCGAGTTGTAATCACTTTGGCATGCTCGTTCCTCGGATTAGGAATTGTATTGCTAGGCAACTTCCCTTACTCGATGAATCTTCCCATGAAGTCCACAACTTGCCCCATTTGAGTCTTGAGTTCACCAATGTCTTTTGTATGGGTTTGTTGCCCCGCAAGCAACAATTGAGTAGCACTTGAAAGAGATTGGAGCAAAAGCATCATAGTTTGGATTGCTCGCTCCACCTTGCACTTGGTTAGGCACGGCTTGGTTTGGCTGCATTTCTTGGTACTGCCCTTGGTTCGGCTGAAACTGTGGTCAAGGTACAAATGGAACTCTCGGTGCATAGGGTGCGGCAGCCCCTTGATTTGGTTGCATAGGTGCCCTAAGCACATTGTCATTATTCGCCCACCGGAAGTTCGGATGATCATTGAACCTTGGATTGAAGTTCTCATATCGTTTCCCTTCTTGAAAACCAATGGCATTGCACTCCTCTATTCCCTCACTTGATCCAATTTGAGGGCATTGTTTAGTCTCATGGCTCTCGGTGCAAATGCCACACACAATGACACGCTTTCCCTTCATCATGCTACTCACCAAGTCAACAAGCTTATCAACTTTCTCCTCCAACTTTGAGCTTGAAGTTGTCTCATGAACCTTCTCATTCCTTGGCACATTGTTTCGTGCCATGCCAAATTGTTGGTTGTTCAAAGCACGAACTTCCAACAAATTCCTTGCGGTCCGGCATTCAACTCCAAGAAACTACCTCCCGTGGCCGAATCAAGAAACTCCCTCTCCATTACGCAAAATCCCTCATAGAAATATTGCAATAAGAGTCCATCACTAATGCCATGTGACGGACATAAAGAGACAAGGGACTTGAACCTCTTGTAGTAGTCGAAGAAAGTCTCATCTCCGGCTTGCTTCACACTTGTTATTTGCTTTCTCAAATCCGTGATACGTGAAGAGGGAAAGTACTTGAGCAAGAACTCATCCACCATGGTGTTCCATGAATTGATTCGGCCACTAGGCACATCAAACAACCACTCCTTTGCTTGATCTTCTAATGAGAACGGAAAAGCCTTCATCTTGAAGTGTTGCAAGTCCGTCCCTCTTGGACACATACTCTCCGCAGTAAAATTAAACCATTGTAGATGCTTGTTGGGATCCTCACTTGGCATACCATAAAACGACTTTAACTTATGAAGGAAGCCACTCTTCAATTCAATCTCACCGGTCTTGCCGGTCTCCAATGAGGGGTAAGTGATGTTGGAAGGTGCAGCTCCTCCTCCTCCGGCCACATGACCATTTTGTGCTCTAATCGAAGTCATTATCACTTGCTCAACAACTGGCTCGGTGAAGGCTTCAAATTCGGGTTCTTGGAGATCAATTGATGGTGATATGATGGATGGAGAGCTCGGCAAAGGGGCAGCCGATCCTGGTGGTGACGGTGGTGGTGAAGAAACCGTACTTGGATTACTTGGTTCGGATGGAGGCAGCGGTACAAACAAAGCGATGGCGAGCTCTTGGTTCAAACGTTGCAATCGACCCCTATGATCTCGTGTCCAAATATTAGATTCAGACATGCACTATTATGAAATTTACAACATTTAAACAAGTTAGAACATCGTAAAGAAATAAAAAACAAGAATATACATCATTACAAGCCACGGCATTGGCAATTACAAAACAATTTTCAATCAATGGCACACATATACATGGATCGGCAAAGAAGAGACAGAATCGGCAAAGAGAGAGAAATTCGAAATATTTGTGTACATGTAATCTCTAAGTCTAATTTCTTTTAAAATTTGTTCTAATTTTCAAGGTACGTAGAGCAGAGGAGATAACGGTGCAATGGACTGATGCAGCCCCCAGTAGTATCATGCTTTATCCGATATACCTCAAGAGTTTGAACAACACAAATTGTTTTGTTTTGAAGAAAATAGATCACATATGTCAAGTTATCTTCTAGCGTCTAAAGTGAGGTGATGCTTCGGCCCAAGCTATGGACTAGTTCGAGCGTGTTCTATTTTTCAAAGGCGGTGTCGTTCAGATTCACGGAGGGCGAACCCCCTACAGGAACCAGGCAGGACTCGTTGTTGGTCACCACGGAGAGCGAACTCCTTATCGACTCACTCACCGAGAATGAACATCAGTCTGTGGGCCTTGAGATCCAGTTAAACAAACCTGAGAACCATATCAATGAAACTAACTTGCCTCATACTTTGTAAGACAAACTCGGGTCACTAGCGGTCTACAAGTGTTGATCAAAGCCGCCTTCAACCTCATAAAAATGGGTCTGCCAAGTTATCGCTCGTATGTGTGGGGGGGACGTATTCCACGTTTCCCAGTCTACATAAAAGACGGATCTAACGTGGCATCATTCGTATGAAGAGTTAAGACTAAGACCAACAAAAGCAGCTTCTCCCTACATGTTACACTTTCGAAACTACAATAAACTCAAACATACACAACACTATCAACTTCCTAGAAATTAAACTAAGTTATTTCACACATACATTCTTTATACATTCTCTATACATCATGCAACTTTCGAAATTTAAATTCTACATGCCGAAGCATATTTCTACTTTACAAATCCCAAATAAAACCAAAAATTACAAACTTTACAACTTTACAACAAAAATTTCCAGCAACATTATATACACAACAATCACATAAATCAAGCTTTTATAATCCCCGGCAACGGCGCCAAAAATTGATGAGTGCGTAAGCACACACACAATAATAACCCTACAAAATATCGTTAGTAGTATGAGCCAGTAGGGATCGTTCTAAGCCGGGGATTAAGGGTACCTGAAACATGAGAATGTTAACACAAAATATTCACAAACACATATGCGCACAATTGTCACACTTATATACATATATACGAATTTATCGTGGGGGATGAAGATGAAGTTCGGCAGCCATAGGCTGCCCCTAAACTAGGCACGAAAATAAAATGCAAAAAATTAAACTCTAAACTACTATGTACAAGTTTGGTCGACATTCTTCCACAAAACACTAGCACGAAAGCAATCAAAACACATAACAAACAAGCAAACAAGACTCACGGCAAGGCATTAAAGTGTTGTAGACTCAACTTAACTCCAACCTAATTAGCTCCCTATAGGTATTACTAACCGATTTAGATTTCATAAGTATTCAAGATTAACTTTACGTCTAATCCTAAAATTGTACTAAACATATTTGAGAACTCCTATAAATGAAAACAAACATGCATAGTAATTGAGCACGAAATCTTTTGAGTTGAAAACAAGTTAATTAAGCAAGGCGTCACTCTTCTCATTAACAAGCATGTTCTTTAAACCACTCTAACCCTTGTGAAAGCAACACAAATAAAATAACCCTAAAGATTACTTAATCTATATTCTTTTCGGCTAATG